>BSBN01001198.1:1200000-2400000 GCA_027924645.1 Cunninghamia lanceolata | reverse complement strand
GGCAAACTTTGAGGATCCTCATCAAAAAAGCATGATACACCTTTATTTGTCAAGTCCTTATGTAGCTCTAAATAAGGATCTTCTATTTGTTATTATGACAAAGAAATACATCCATAGCCAAAGATTTGTTTCTTCCCTCACCATCTTTGTTTAAAAAAATTGTTATTAGGTTAGTTTATTCTTGTAAATAACCAAGCCTTGAATTTGATAAAGCAATAATTGTAACTCTTATGTAGAAAATTTTTCAATAGGGTGTATGAGAGCTCTAGTTTTGTGCAAAATAAATTAGGGAAATGCAATTATGGACTTGAAATTTGAGTAATATTTTATTTACAAAAGATTTGTACGGTTCTCCTTTTAAAATAATTTTGAAAGAAAGAAAGAGTTTAGAAACTACCAATTGCTATTGCTACTGGGCCATGGCCATTCCTCTCAAACAAACCTCCCCATCTCACCTAATACAACTTAGATCAAATTTATAAATATATACTACTCAATTTAATTATCACTTTATTTATGTTCTTAGGTTTCATGTCGGTTGCAACAATTCCCCCAAGGCTTGGTTGATCTGGTCATGTAAGACAAAGATGGTGATTAATTCTACACCACAAAAAAACAATCCATCCTCCACAGCTAGAAATTCCATCTGAACAAAACCACATCTCAATTTTGTACCACACAAACACATCGAATAACATTCATATTTTTCACCCAATTGGCAACAAAAATCTATACATCGAACCTGTAAATAATCCATCATCCACCCACAACTCAAAATTTGAAACTAAACAAACCCACATACCTCCATTCCCCACCTCTTAAACGTAACCACTAAAACTAACCCAAAAAACCCTAGAATTTCCAAAACCCAATCAAAACAAACACAAATTACTATCCCCATAACACAAACAAGATTTCAAACCCTTACCATATGCGTGTGATTTGGGTCTGGAATGGATTGAGATGAGAAACAATCTGGAACAAGGGAAAGGGGTTGAACTTCATGTAGTTGCCATTGAATCTCCTCCTTGAAAGATAACAACTTGTACACAACATCTACAACAATACACAAATCTTTTCTTGCAACCATTTCGCCTTCACAAAAACATTAAGAACAATAAATTACACAGTCTTCCTACAAATTCACACCTAAAATATCCACCACAACCCACCAATTTGTCTACTAAAAAGCACTATTACAATTTGCTAAAATGTCTCCAATTTCTTTTTCCCTTTGTGGCTACCTACATGTCATAATTAACTAGATCACATCCCATTTTCAATCACCTATTTTAGAATATTTAAATTGGTTAAATAAATTGTTCAGGGATAGCAAAATTGATGTTTTAAATGTTGAGAAATTTTATTTATTTTTTGAAATTGAATATTTGAGAATCTTTTATTAGACTAACTACAATTGTAATGGTCCGAGGTGGATACAGGATAATGTTTTCTCTCCGATAGGTTGAGGGGGAGTATCATCTAGGAAAGGATGATAGATGGTGACAATAAGGTAGATGAACTAAACCAAAGAACCTTGCACACGCATTTGTACAAGTTGGTGGTACAATTGAATGAGGTTGCATGCAAGATATTCATTTGGATTGTCGTCATGAAGATTATCATTATGTCATTTGTTGACAAGTTTATTGCCGTCATGATGGTATGAGTATGCTTTTCTATGTTCTAGTGTGCTTACCAAATTTGTGATAATTGATTAATGTCGAATGTTTGCATTAGTTTATTATATTATTATTTACTTACTCCAAATCAACTACTATTATATTCTATTTTTGGTTTTATGACTAAGCTCATATCAATATCTACGTATTCATAACTCCTTTGAGAGAGGAGAAGTGGAGATAAGGGCATTTATGCTAACTAAGAAGTGGAGATAAGGGCATTTATGCTAACTAACTCTTGACACTTAATAGAGAATTAAAACTAGACAAAAATATTAAATAAAGAAGTAGTTAACTCTAAGTAGGAGTGTGAAGAGGAATCTTTAGATAGGGAATAATAATGATCAACTTTTGTGGAAAAGTGAGGTTTCATTCATACAAAATAATGAGTCGTAAAAGGAGGGAATTTTACATAGATTCTCCTCTCTTAACATTTGGGACACGCAGTCTAGAAGGAAAAATAGAAATGAAACTCAATTTTAAAGCATGGCGAGTAGGGGATTGGGCAGGTATTCTCTTCTGTTGTTGGGTGTGTTTGGACTCCAATTTTCAAGCACCATAATTGAAAAATATTGTCAAATTCATCAAAATTTCCTAGGGAGCCCCAATGTATTTGCCTTGTTTTGCATGCCCTAGAAGGTGTGAAAACCCTAGAAAAATCTTGAGAAATTTCTAACTTTCCTTAGTCTTTTTTGCTTCTGGCGAAAGTTTAGACCCCATAAGGATTTGTGGGACTTTTCCCTCCATCAGGATGTATCCTAATCTCCCTTAATCCATCACTCCCCTTGACATGCTTTTCCTTGAAGAAGTTTTGTCTGCATCTGGACTTGCAGGCCTTTTCTACCAATCTAAATATATCTGATTACCCTATGTCTCCCCACATCCCCTTTTCTCCCGCTTCCTCCTATTTCCCTAAGTCCCTTAGGTGGGGCTTTGACTTGGATCAGGATGTATCTAGGTGCCTCTCTTCTCCTTGCATCTTGATCATCTCCACCTTCTCACATATCCAATGTCCCTCCCCACTCCCTCTTTTCAACAAATATGGAGGTTCAATGTGGATGCCGATATATCCTCATCCACTCCCCAGTCCCACACCTCATGTTTCCTCACTTTCCCTTTTGTATTCCATTTTGTGGAACTTTGATTCGGATATGAATATATCTGGATCCCCATGTTTCCCCACTCATCCTATAACCCCTTCAACTTCTGCATATCCCAATCCCCCTTCAACTCTCGCTTTTCTTATTTCTCCTATCGCAGCAGAGGTTTCCCCTTGATCCAAATACATCCAGATGTCCTTCCAGCACCCAAGTATCTCGTAACCCCCTAGATACCCGCATATTTGATTCTACCTCAAATATTTGCAAATTTGATTCCCTCCATTTCCCTCAGATTCCTACCACCCCTTTCAACCTGCATATCTTATCCTACCCCAAACTCCCGCATTCGTGACCCCTCGGGATCCTGCAAACTTCAAAAAGGCATAAAATTTAAAAAGTGAACACTTCTAGCGACCTCCATATGGACAACAAACCTTCGTGGAACACCATTAATGCTGGGTAGACGAACTCCAAGCACTCCAAGACTGATGTGGGCCCTCTAATGATGAATTTATTGCACTTGGGTCTTGTACTCCAAATCAAGGGTTTTTCTGAGATGACCCATGTGAAAGTGAGGTAAGCAACATAGTTACCCATTTTTGGGTCTTTGAATGGTCAAATTCCTTTCTCCACGCCTCCTTCTAAAAAATGTAGAGTATATAATACATTTTTGTATTTTCATTTGAAAGGATGGAAAAACTTGTTGCAGAGTAAAAATAAAAAACACAGAAGATCTTGTATAGAATTTATGGTTTTTGCCCATTTAATGGCTTTTAGAACATTTGTTTTGTAATGAACTCTAGATTACTTTTCAAGGTTTATGAAAGGATGTTGTAATCTTCAAAGAAATGAATAGAATGTTCAGTTAAAACCTATTCTTAAATGTCTCCATGATTATGTTGTAAGTTTTTGGTATCTTGTTAAAATACCCTAATCACATTTGTTGATTTGAGTATTATGCTTTATTGGTTGATCAATAGATTGTAAAATGCCTCTGCAATGATTTTGTGAGGAATCCTTTTAGGATAATACATGAAATTTATGAGATATTCATGGCCTGTTGAATAATTTTTGTAAGCAAGTTTTGCAATCTTCCAACTGTTGATTTATTATGTAGAGCCTGGCTTATATAATCCATCATTAGTTGTTGTCTTTGTTGTCACTTTGATTAAGTAACAAATATGATTACATTGGTATCCCCTTTGACCATACATCTAGACTTTGCTTCCCTAGCTAGAATAGGCACCAATATGCTCCTGCTCAACCTTCCTTTTCCTTCACATAATCAAGCACAAATCATAAACTTAAATATTTTATCATAATTATGTTATTAGTCATTACCCACATTCATGTTCTTGAGGAATGCTAATGTATTAGGGGTTGTAATAGCACTATTTGAAGTTCCCACATGGTTGTGTCTTTGTTTTATAAAGGTGTAATACCCTAAATCCATCAAACTAGCATATAGGTGTCTTAGTGCCAAATTTTGGAGTTCCTATGCATTGGGTATGGTTTGATCTGGGGTTTCTTATACTATTGTTGTAAAATATCTCTCTTGTACACCTTAGGGAATAACCCCTTGGTTTAACAGAGCTAAAAGATTAAGAAGGTAGCCTTAGTTGCCTCATCTTAAAGATAAGTCAGTGATCTCTCTCTTAAGTTTGACACCCCTAGAACTCAAGAACTAGTTAGCTTTAGGGATTGGATGAGCATCATCTTTTTGCACCAACAAAAATGGTGTCATTATCTGGAATGGAAATTGTTGTTGGGTTGAAGCAATGGAGACTCTGTTGATGACTTGAACCCAGAATCTATTTGCTACTTTGTAGATCCTATTGGCTTCGAGGTATTCCTCTTTGGAAGAGATGGAGACTTTGTTGTTTGGAAATGATTTCTCTTGTTGTGAAGGTACACATGATTTTCCTTCTTTTGCAGTCATTTCAAACTTCATTCAAAATACATGAGTGGTTCTTTTATGAAATCCTATTATGCCCTACATGATTAAATCTTTGAGTCATGGCCTCTTGGCATTGTAACAACTCTAGGTAAAATCCTTCATATGCATCATCCTATGCTTCTAGCCCAAGATATTATAAGGATGCCTATGGTTCATGCGATGATGCTTCATCTTGTTATTCCAAATGCCCTACATCTTGCATCTCTCTACCCCAAAGTTAGACTTCCTTGCATAATCTTAATGATCTTATTAAGGAGCAGATTGGAATTTAGATCCAAATCTTGTTGTTGAAGTCTGACCTACATTCTAAATCCTGGCATCCCCCAATGAAGGACCCCATTACTAAATATCATAAAATTAGGCATTCCAATATTCCCACTTGTGATGTCTATGAGAAATTGGACTTGTCATGGGTAAGTAGTGGTTTTGAATATATAACAAAAGAAATTTACCTACAGATACCCAGGTTTGATGGGTTGGATCTTTCTTAAGGGGAATTACATGTCAAGGCATTTTTTGATTTCATGAGTAGTTATGATTTAGAGGATGAGGATATGTGGATGAGATTCTTTGCTAAATCTCTAGATATTGATGTAAAGCATTGGTTGTTGAGCTTTCTAGACTGTTACTTTTCTTGTTGGGACAAGTTAATTCATGCCTTTGAAGAGCGGTGTATACTTGGTGTGGATCCTTCATTTTCTTCCTATGCCCATGAGCTTGAAAATATCTGAAAGAAAGAAGGGGAGTCTTGTAGGGATCTCAGCCACCAATTTGCAGTTGCCTTGTCAAGGATCTTGTTGTCACGTGAAATTGCACCCTACTTGAAGCCTTTTCAAGCATTCCAATGACACAATGGGACTGATCTCAAGGTGTGGGACCTTGCAAATGAGATCAAACCTCTAGAGAAGGTTGGTTCCTCTTTCTGAGCTTAAGGCTTAGATAAATCAACTAAACCTATGCTAATGATCACTAGGGAAAGGGAGAGAGGAAATACATGAAGGGAAATAGTGATACACCAAGATTTAGGGTGTTTGAATGCAACTGACATAACACTGTAATGATCTCAAATGCCAAAGGGAAATCACACAAACTCATGCAGATTCAAATAGAGGTTAAGGTAGAAAGACAAAATTATGAAAGGGACCATTTTATCCACAATACACAACTTATATCTATCAAATAAACACAATGCAAGAACAATGAGAGGCAAATTTTAGTTTATATTGATCATAGAGGTTAAATAGCCATTACAAAAGAAGAAGAATTCATTACAGACATGAAATAGACATAAAATGATAGACTCTCCTGCATTGTTGAACTGGTGCAGAGACATGAGAGGCTTAGCAAAAGTGCACAGTCCATCAAATCCGCCCAATTCTAGAGAAAACTTTAAACCGGCAAAGAATTTTCTACCTCCGGAAGTGACCCAATGTAGCCAACCAACAGAAATACATATTTAACACATGCATATATAGCTTTTACAAATCGTATTGTAGCGGTCATGAATGTGGAAAGAGAAGTCAACAAGAAAGAACATCGCCCATATTGCAATAACTTCATCTAGTGTCCTTGGAGCATGCCCACATGGCTCTACCTATGAAATCTCCTGAAGAAGAGCATCCATCCATGCCATGAGTACAAAGATTTAATACAAATGAGGCTACAATAGCATGGGGAGGTGAGGAATCCATCTTCTACAAGAAATCAGGCTTTGAAGAAGCATTAATGGCGACTAGGAGAGTCATTGAGCAATCCCATCATGTCTGCAACAGTAGAAAATGCGCCTGGAAAGCAAAAAGGTCTGGCTCTGACAGATCAGGCTTGGAAAGGTGAAAGAGGAAACCCTAGCCTTCGAAGTCCAAGAGAAGAGAAATCATTAGGCTTCGGGGGTCAGGCCTTCACCATTGCATTGTTCCTTGAAAAGGAGAAGCTGACCTCCGCCTCCACAACACTTAGCCGATTTGAGAAATCGATAGAGATCGGGTCTCGGGCATTTGGCATTCCTCCTTCCCAGAGAAAGAAGAAGAGAGAAAGTTTGAGCCCCACAAGTTTGAGGACTTAGCCTCTTTTACAAAGGTTCGGTAGAGTTCACAGTTTGTGCCTTCGGCCTTCCTCCTTCCAAAAGGAAGGAAGAGGGAAGAAGGGAAGTCCAAAGTCTGACTCCCTGAAACACTTAGAAATATTTTGAAAGAAAAGAAGTGGAACTCAGGCCCCGAGCCTTCCTCCTTGGATGATGTCACGGCCACTTAGCAACTTCCTTTTGTTCTGCGGTCACCCTTTGCCTTAATAAAATAATCTCCGTAGAATGGAGGAAACTAACCAGAATACGCCACATGGCCTCTCTCTCAGGTTCTTGAATGTTGAGATGTCAAAACCTGCCACCTGTCATCTTTCCGTGGTTCCGCAAGCGGGTTGTGGGCCCACCCAAAAGGCTCAGCAAAATGCCTTATAAAAAATAACACCCGTTGGGGGTCGAGCTTTGGGCTTTCCTTCCTCTGTCTTCCAAAAGAAAAGGAAGAGGGTAGAAGAGGAGTCTGAAGTCTGAAACTCTGAAACACTTAGCCAAATTTTGCAAAGAACAAAGTGGATCTCAGAGCTGACAGACATGGCATGATGAAGAGGATAAGCCTGAACTTCGAAACTCTGAAAATGCTAAAAACACAAGGAAAACTTGGGATTTTTGGGACAGCCATTTTGGGTGGTTTTCTCTTGCATTCTAAAAGGTGAAAACACTAGGATCTCATGGATCTTTAGGCTATTTGGCCAGAAGGCAAAATAGGATAATAGATCCCATATGTTCTTAAGCCTTCTATTATAGCCTACACTCATATGTTTATTGAAGCATATGAGATTGGTTTAAGTGCAGTGCTAGATGATTTGAAGATTACAACCTTGTCATAGGCTTATCAATGTTGTGAAGTCCTTAATACAATAAGAAGTGAATATATCACAAATTTGTTGTCCCTGAAGAAAAATGTTGCAAGGATTGAACTGTCTACCATGGATAACAATAAAGTTGAGTAGGTTGAATGTGTTGTCAGAAGAGTGGAACCATGTGAGGCAACCTTATATGATAGTTGTGCTAAAAGTGAAGATAATGTGGTCACCTATATTCGATTGGACAGATCATCCCTTATAGATGATGGTGATGTTGCTTTATCATCTGACTTCCAGGCTGAATTTTGAGATGACAGTGGTGTGTCTAGATCCAATAATAACCAATCTGAGATAAATGATGCTGCAGATATTGGACTTCATTCTAGGAAGTATGCAATAATTAGTAGTGTTAGTGGCGGTTTTGCCACATGGGATCAGTGTGTCAATATGGTTAGGCAGATGGATGTATGTACTGCATCATTTTGTGATTATAATGCAAAAATTTAAGGTGACATATGCACTTGTTTGTAATTGGATGAATCAATCCATGTGAATGATGATAGTGATAATTTTTTGTTTGATGTGATTTTTTGTCTCTGATGATAATGATGAGTCTGATAGTGTAGTGGAGGCTTGGATGGAGGTTGAGGCATTAAATGCTTCAAGTGATAGTTCTTATTATTGTCATTCCTTTATTGATGACTTATGCACTAATTGGTTTTACTCAAATGATTCAAAAAATGTTTATAGTGGTAACTATGATCTCCATGGTGCATGCCCTAGTGTTGACATGGTAATGTAGGCATAAGATGGAGTTCCTTGTGAAGATAAGAAAGGGGACAACCTTGTGTTTGTTTGCAGTAACATTTGTGATGCAGCAAATTGCTTTGGTAAGATTGAAACAAAGGCAGTGGAACAGATGCATTCCATCATTTAAGGTGCCTTAGTATGACTCTTATGATGATGATGATGACATGATGACGATGATGGTAGTGTGGATCAAGTTTCTGATCCAGATGTGGAACAAGACATCAACATCTATGAAAATAGTGGGTGTTGGTCACTGGTTGTCCAAGAGTTTGATTTGAATAATTTTGATTATGAAGTATTCCTTTGTAACAAAGATGTGGCTTCTACTACTTTGGATAATGGTGATGTGCCAAAACTTGAGTCTTTTAGATGGATCCAACATACCGGTGGGGGTGACATTCAATTGTGATGTGCTTGTGAACAACAAGATCATAATTTGGCTGCTCAACATAGTTGCATTCTTGAATTTAAGACGTTCCTCTTTATGGTACAAGAGGATGTGCACCTATGTGTTGATTATAGTATGAGTCAGGAATTTGTTTCAAATGTGTATGATTTTAAGACTTTTAATTTTTTCTTAGACTCATTTCATGGTGCAAGAAATCAGATGGATGTAGTTGGCATGGAGTGCAACATTCTTTCCTTTCTCATACATTTTGATTGGAATGTTGGCCATGTTTGGAAAAAGGAGAGGCTTCATGTTCAATGTTAGTATGGTCCCCTTGGCCTTAGCAATTTGTAGGTGCATGCTGGGAGGAGACCTCATTTGTTGCAGCTAATGGAAAAGTACAATTTCTATTCGAGGGCATCAAGTTCTTTTAGTAGGCTTGTGTTTGATAGAGGCAAATGGCATGCATCAGTTATCTTCTCTATAGGATTTGACCTGCATGTGTTTGAGGTTTGTTGCAATTATATATCCTTTTCCTTGTGCCTCCATGTCATTAGTTGCAGTTGTGTTTGTACATAGTCCCTTTGTTGTGTTTTTCCCTATACATGCATTGTCTCCTTTTGTTTACCCTCCCTCCTCATCCCTTTTTGCTTTTTGGTTTGCCCGGAGATAGTTGGATTCTTTTAGTGTCAACGCTTGACACATATCCCCAACTAGAGCCAATGTTGGGACTCCAATTTTTAAGCCCCATAATTGAAAAATCTTTTCAAATTCATCAAACTTTTCTAGGGAGTCCCTATGTATTTTCCTTATTTTACGTGCCCTAGAAGGTATGAAAACCATGGAAAAACTCCTAAGAAATTTGTAACTTTCCTTAGTCTTTTTTGCTTCTGGCAGAAGTTTGGACCCATCAGGATTTGCAACACTTTTCCCTCCATCAGGATGTATCCTGGCCTCCCTTATTCCCCCACTCCTCTTGGCATGCTTTTCCTTACAAGATTTTTGCCTCCTTCTAGACTTGTGGTCCTTTGCTTCCCATCCGGATATATCCAGTTACCCTGCGCCTCTCTGCATCCCCTTTTCTTGTGCTTCCCCCTACAAAGTTTCCCTAAGTCCCTTGGGTGGGACTTTGACCTTAATTAAGATGTATCTGGGTGCCCCTCTTTTCCCCACATCCTAATCACCTTTGCCTTCCCACATATCCAATGTCTCTCCCCACTCCTACTTTTCAACAAATGCAAAGGTTTGATGTGGATGCAGATATATTCGCATCCACCCTCCGGTCCTACACCCCCATTTCCCTGCTTTCCCTTTTGTATTCTATTCTACAAAACTTTGATCCGAATATGAATATATCTAGATCCCCCTATTTCCCCTCTCATTTTGTAACTCCTTCAACCTCTACATATCTCGATCCCCCTTCAACTCCTACTTTTCTCCTTTCGCTTGTCCCAACATATGTTTCCTCTTGATCTGGATACATTTGGATGCCCTTCCAGCACCCACTTATCTCGTAACCCCCTAGATATCTACATATCTGATTCTACCTCAAAATCTCCAGAGATATGATTCCCTCCATTTCCCCCGCATGTCAATCACCCCTTCTGACCCATATATCCTATCCTACCCCAAACTCCTGTATCTGTGACCCCCTCGGGATCCCGCAAACTTCAAAAAGGCATAAAATTCAAAAAGTGAACAATTCCAATGACCTTCAAATGAACAGTAAACCTTCGTGGAATGCCATTAATGATGGTTAGATGAACTACAAGCACTCAAAGACTGATGTGGGCCCTCTGATGATGAATTTCTTGCACTTGGGCATGGTCTTGCACTCCAAATCAAGGGTTTTTCTGAGATGACCCATGTGAAAGTGAGGTAAGTAGCATGGTTTCCCATTCTTGGGTCTTTGAATGGTCAAAGTCCTTTCTCCACACCTCTTTCTGAAAAAAGTAGAGTATATAATTAATTTTTGCATTCATTTGAAAGGATGGAAAAAATTGGTTGCAAAGCAGAAACAAAAAATATAGGAAGTTTTTTTATAATACTTATTGTTTTTGCCCAATTAATGGCTTTTAGAGCATTTGTTTTGTAATGAACTCTAGATTCCTTTTCAAGGGTTATAAAAGGATGTTGTAATCTTCAAAGAAATGGATATAATGTGCAATTCAAACCCATTCTCAAATGTCTCCATGATTATGTTGTATGTTTTTGGTATCTTGCTAAAATACCCTAAAATCACATTTGTTGATTTTAGTATTATGCTTGATTGGTTGATCAATAGATTGTAAAATGCCTTTGCAATGATTTTGTGAGGAATCTTTTTAGGATAATACATGAAATTTATGAGATATTCATGGATTATTGAAGAATGTAATTTGTAAGCAAGTTTTGCATTCTTTCAGGTGTTGATTTATTATGTAGAGCATGGCTTATATAATCCATCATTAGTTGTTGTCTTTGTTGTTGCTTTAATTAAGTAACAAATTTGGTGACATTTGTATCCCCTTTGATCATGCATCTAGACTCTGCTACCCTAATTGGAATATCGATCTGCTCCTGCTCAACCTTCCTTTTTCCTTCACACAATCAAGCACAAATCATAAACTTAAATCTTTTATCATAATTATGTTATTAGTCATTACCTGCATCCATGTTTTTGAGGAATGCTAATGTATTAGGGGTTGTAATAGCATTATTTGAAGTTCCCACATGGTTGTGTCTCTATTTTATAAATTGTAATACCCTGAATCCATCAAATCAACATATAGGTGGCTTAGTGACAAATTTTGGAGTTTCTATGCATTGGGTATGGTTTGATTTGGGTCTCTCTCTCTCTCGTACACCTTAGGGAATACCCCCATGGTTTAATTGATCCAAAAGATGAAGAAGGTATTTCCCACCTTAACTATGTTAGCCTTAGTTGCCTCATCCTAAAGATAAGTCAGTGATCTCTCTCTTGAGTTTGACACCCTTGACACTCAAGAACTGGTCAACTTTAGGGATTAGAAGAGCATCAACTTTGTGCACCAACAAGGTGGTCTTTAGGAAGGAGGCATAACACAGGGAAGAAAAGAAGAAGGGAAAGGTGGAAAAGAGTAGAGAAAGGGAGAACACAGAAGAATGTTGATTTGAGCAAAAATTTAGGTGTGCTTTCTAGTTAAAATTAATGTCTTTATACCCAATTGAGGTTGTATTTATCTGGTTTGATTGCTTTTATGTGTTTTACATTGCAATATGCTAGGGTCTTTATAAATCCTCTCTGTTATATCTGCATTCAATGTTTAGTTTTGTGAATAAGTTGGGCATCCTGGATTGAAACATTTTAAGCCATAAATATGGCAGTTGAGTATGATTATTTTTTCTATGGGTTTCTTTGCCCAAATTTGGTTAAATGGTTTGCTTAAGAAACCAATTTGTAGTAAATGCATATATTTACGTATATACTTATGTAGTCTAGGAAATGAATGTTTAGATCAAACTTTTACCAGGCCGAAGGTATTATACAACCGTGTAATAAAATTCTTTAATGAACTAAGAATAGGGTTTATTTGTATAAGCTTTGTGTTGACCCATTTGTTGGGTACAGGTTCTCATATACGTATTCATAAGTATATAAGCTAGTCAATGTGTAAAGAGCCATATGAGAAGATATGGTGTGAAATTCCTCTTGTAAAGCTTAGTTTGTTGTAAAGCAAAATCTTGTCAGAATTTGAAGGAAATATTGACATTCATAGCCATGGAAGAGTAAATATGTCTATGTTATGATCTCCAACTGGTTTTGTTTACAACAAGTCAAAGGATTGTTATTGTTATGAGTCTTAAAGTATCCATGACTAGTTAAGCTGTCAATTCGGTCTAAAAATTATGGTTTATAACCAAACCTCTGTTTTGTTTGGAAGTTTGCTTATATATATACATATTTATATTTGTGAGTGAGTATGATCATGTATTTACATATAAATGAGAATTGTTAAATTTAGATGGTATATTTGTATCTTTCTCTTCTCTATTATGAAATGGAGTTTAAGGAAAGAGACATAATGTATGGTTAAACCTATTGGTTGCCAAATTTGCAGAGGGTTTGCCAGCTGCAATGCATGGGCGGATTTGGCCAACAGATTATGGGAGGTTGCGTGAGCTGCCTCCCCTTCACTTCTGGTTCTGCCGCACCAAGGGGGGTATCCCTATAACTAAAGATGTAACATTGACTAGCTCAATAATAGAAAGATTTAGCTTGACAGCAACAGGTAGAATACTCTCATGTGTGGACCAAGATCTGCATGATAGATCACAAGGTTGGCAACATTCTTGGACATATTTGTCTAGTGGGTATGAGAGTATGCAGGGGGTTCCTAATCCTACTCCTACAACTAACAGGTGGAAGTGATGAGATGGGTTGACATAATGTCATGGATGCAAGACAAGGGGTTTTGGCTCATAACTATTGACCCAGAAACAGACTGGTGCCTATCCATTAGGCAAGGAGTCAACTAGACGTATACAACAGATGGTTTGCAACTTTCACTCAAGTTTCAGGGGGTTGGACTTGATGCTTGCCTTACAAACATCACCCAAGAATGGGTATCTAACTGCCTCTACTTACAGATATCCCTGCTGACATGCAACCTTCCCCATGCTCAACCTAAAACAATTTAATCCACTCCTTGAATGGAAGTTAGAGATCAAACGTGTGATACAGAAAACCATATCCTAGAACCTGAGAAACCCTTAGCAACCAGATTCAGAAGAAGGAGAATAACATGCAGCAAATGGAGACAAGTAGATAAACACATGCAATGAAGCATTTCTCATATAAATCAACACTGAAACTGAAAATATGTGCAAAATACATTCATGCTGCAACTCATAAACTCCAAAATGGGATACAATAGCCAGGATCATGCCCTATTCTTCATTATTTACACAAAAGAATGCCCAGGTCTTCAACAACCTCCAAATGAGTGACACAATCTGCCTCTTATAGCAAAACTGTGTACTCAGCAATAATTAATTACAAGGCCAGATAAAAATCTACCAGATACACTGCATCAGAAAAATGGCACTCAGAATTGAATGCGGCAGAGGGACCAAGAGGAAGGAGCAGGTAGAAATTGGGATTTGGGCCACCGCTCAGGGACATTCCTCATCAATCGGGTGGTTGAATCTGTCAACTCGACCCATACTACTGCAACAATATGCCATTACTGCTTCACCTACCCGCAACGAATGGACAACGTAGGAACTGCGCCCTTAACATCTTCCCACCAAAACATATTTCATTGAAAATTCAAAATATGCAGGAAGAATAGTCCCACATGCATCCCACAGAGACCACTTTATCAATTTAAAAGTAGGGCCGCATGTAAACTAAGTGTCGAGCGCTTTTGCCCCGCTCGACCCATAAACCTTCACCCAAAACCCATCGCCATGACTCTTGCCGATACCACCTCCTTCGGCCAGAGATAGACCATCGAGCTAGCATGAAACTCCTTCGCCAACACCTTCGATCACACCAATGAACACTTGAGAAACATTAGAAACACTTTGGGATTCTCGCGGATGCTGACACGTGGCGGGTTCCGCACTCCTGCTGAGGAACATAGAAGAGACTTGTTCAAGCTTCCACGGGAATCGACACTTGGCACTTTCCGCACCCCTCTCGAGAAACAACGGAGACACAGTTGGGACTCACACGGATGCCGACACTTGGCATCGTCCGCAATGCTCCAGAAACATTAGAGACCCTTTCTAAAACTCACACGGGGGCTGACACATGTCAGGCTCCGCAACACTGAAGAAACATTAGGAAGCAATTCAGAAACTTATGCGGAAGCTGACACTTGGCGCTTTTCATGTAATCGTAGAAACTTTATAAAAAGGGGCTCTCAAAACATAAACGGAAGTTGCCAGTTGGTGCCTTCCGTGCAGCAGGGACTCATCATCGAGACCCACCTCGCCATTACTTGCATTGCAGGAAACAAAATAGAAACTTATGCAGAAGCTGACACTTGTCAGCTTCTGCAGCAACTTAGAAACTTTTTGAAACTTTCCTGAAACATGGGCGGAGTCTGACACGTGGCACTGTCCGTGGGGCTCTGAGTTACTTTTCCTGTGTCCCTCGGGTGCCTCCACGTGGAGCATTCCGTGGCACTCTTGAAACATAAAAGAAACTGCATTGAAACTTTGGCAGAACTCTGTCGGAAGCTGACACGTGGCGCCATCCGCGGCTAAGTTGAAACTTTCAGGGGCTACACTCCGTTGCTAACACGTGACACACTCCACGGGGATTTTTTTGAAACACAAAGGAAACACTTAAAGGGTCTTTGAAACACAAGTGGATATTGACACATGTCGAGTTCCGCGGCCCTCTCATGAAACATAAAAGAAATAGCCTCTGCCACGTGGCGCCTTCCGCATTGAAGTTACCTATTAGAAACAAAAGTGCGGCATGAACAGGGGTTCGACACTTGGTAAACCCACGGCATTTGATACATGAAACCCTTTCCAGCCACACTTAGAAACATTTAGGGTATGAAGCAATGACGTGATATGCAAATTTATGCACTTGACCCATTTTATATCAATTTTCAGGGGCCGATGGAGAATTCTGACCCGCCACAACACTTTTTGACCTGCACCTTAACTGATTTCTGGCATTTTTAACAACTGCAGAGGCCAAAAGTATCAGGATTTTTGGATTTTTAGGGAAGGTGCCTGTATGCTTATATGCTTGAAACTTGAATGTTTATGCAGGCACCACTAGTGGCTCTGTCTAGGGATGCATGCCTCTTGCAGGCATGGCGAGAACCATAGAACTCTGGGATGCAGACCAGTCCCTTATTCATTAGGCACATAGTCAAATATTGCACTGACCTGCAACACCAAACACACTTGATGGCCTAAGGCCACCAAGAAAAGAAAAACCTATATCTCCCCTTATCAAATATCTTGTTTTCATCTGCATTCACTGGATCAAGCCTGGAGATACTATCATGACCCACCCACAAACAAATCTTGCCATCTGCATATTCAACCCTCTGATCTAGCTTGTCACTGTCACCCCTATGCAGACAACCCTCAGCATTATATGACATGTGGGTGTCAAATTTATTAAGCAATGCATATTCATATGGAATATAGCATTTATCATCTACATCAGCAATATGCATTGTAAAATGATCTCCTAGCTGGACTAAAAAATAAAAGCACTCAAAGTCCACCACAGAACTAGGAAAATTAGAGCTCATTTCATTAGCTGGCCAATCAAAAGAAAAGCTTTTAAATTCACAATTGTGCACAACATGTACACAACCATCTGGTGCACTAGGCTGGAATAGATCAGGCTCTGACACCTCTGTACAATCAGGCACATTTTTACAATCACTTACCTGATGTATGTGGGTTTCTCTTTCATCAGGATGAGAAACAGAATCCAAACCAAAAATAATGTCTAGATCCTCACCATACTCAGACAGATCCTCATCACCACATGTGTCATAAATGGGTGATCCGGGTGCATCAGTTTCATCATAGTATGCCACTGGTTCATGGGCAATAGAACATGCATCTTCATCACCAATGGGTTCACTTTGTGGAGGAGTATCAACCTGTGTGCCTATTTCTTCTCTATCCTAAGCACAATACTCACAATTATCTCCACAAACCAATTCAAAAAGTTGCTCATTGCTATCCACAACCACATCATTATTTTCAGAACCAAACACCTCAACCTTGCAATGGGATTCATCATTGATCATTTCAATGGCATCCTCAACTAATATCTTCTCATTTTCACTTTTATCTTCACATGATGCCAGGCTCTCAAGGTCATACTGAGGATCAAAAGAGCTGAGAAGAGATTTAGCCTTCTGACTGGCAGACACAACAGAGTTACTGCTTTTTAACTGGGCCTGCCTAGCCTCTAAGAATATCAACCTATTTTTTATCTCTTCTATTCTTTTTGTCAACATATCATCCCCCTTTTGACTGAGTATGGGATAATACATATTTGGATTCATAAAATTTTCCATCTTAGACATCCTTTGTCTGCCTAAGACCTAAGGCTTCCCCTGGCATCTAACTTATGCAGTAAATAGCAAATACAAAGGGGAAGAAGCTAGGTACCTTTTCTCATCCAGATGCAAAATTATGAATATCTTTGTCACATCACATACATCTATCTTTCATGTGCATTTAGATCTTTTTGCAGAGTCGCCACCTCTCCAGAGAGGACAAAATTTACAATAGCTGAAAGCTACTTTCTAGGTTCATTCCACCAGTAGAGCCAGGCAAAACTTCACCAGAGGCTATAAGATATCACTTTACATCAACATTCCCCAGCAGAGTCACCAAAATCTGTTGGTTGCCAAATCTGCAGAGGGTTTGCCAGCTCCAATGCACGGGCGGATTCAGCCAACAGATTATGGGAGGTTGCGTGAGCTGCCTCCCCTTCACTTCTGGTTCTGCCGCACCAAGGGGGGTATTCCTATAACTAAAGATGTAACATTGACTAGCTCAATAACAAAAAGATTTAGCTTGACAGCAACAGGCAGAATACTCTCGTGTGGACCAAGATCTGCATGATAGATCACAAGGTTGGCAACATTCTTGAACATATTTGTCTGGTGGGTATGAGAGTATGTAGGGGGTTCCTAATCCTACTCCTACAACTAACAGGTGGAAGTGATGAGATGGGTGGACATAATGTCCTGGATGCAAGACAAGGGGTTTTGGCTCATAACTACTGACCCAAAAACAGACTGGTGCCTATCCATTGGGCAAGGAGTCAACTAGATGTATACAATAGATGGTTTGCAACTTTCACTCAAGTTTCAGGGGGTTGGACTTGATGCTTGCCTTACAAACATCACCCAAGAATGGGTATCTAACTGCCTCTACTTATAGATATCCCTGCTGACATGCAACCTTCCCCATGCTCAACCTAAAACAATTTAATCCACTCCTTGAATGGAAGTTAGAGATCAAACATGTGATACAGAAAACCATATCCTAGAACCTGAGAAACCCTTAGCAACCAGATTCAGAAGAAGGAGAATAACATGCAGCAAATGGAGCCAAGCAGATAAACACATGCAATGAAGCATTTCTCATATAAATCAACACTGAAACTGAAAATATGTGCAAAATACATTCATGTTGCAACTCATAAACTCCAAAATGGGATACAACAGCCAGGATCATGCCCTGTTCTTCATTATTTACACAAAAGAATGCCCAGGTCTTCAACAACCTCCAAATGAGTGATACAATCTGCCTTTTTATAGCAAAACTGTGTACTCAGCAATAATTAATTACAAGGCCAGACAAAAATCCACCAGATACACTGCATCAGAAAAATGGCGCTCAGAATTGAATGCGGCAGAGGGACCAAGAGGAAGGAGCAGGTAGAAATTGGGATCTGGGCCACCGCTCAGGGACATTCCTCATCAATCGGATGGTTGAATCTGTCAACTCGACCCATACCGCTGCAACAATATGCCATTACTACTTCACCTACCCGCAGTGAACGAAGAACGTAGGAACTGCGCCCTTAACACCTTCCCACCAAAACATATTTCATTAAAGAATTCAAAATATGCAGGAAGAATAGTCCCACATGCATCCCACATAGACCACTTTATCAATTTAAAAGCAGGGCCGCATGTAAACTAAGTGTTGAGTGCTTTTGCCCCGCTCGACCCATAAACCTTTGCCCAAAACCCATCACCATGACTCCTGCCGATACCACCTCCTTCGACCAGAGATAGACCATCGGGATAGCATGAAACTCCTTCGCCGACACCTTCGGTCACACCGATGAACACTTGAGAAATATTAGAAACACTTTGGGATTCTCGCGGATGCTGACACGTGGCGGGTTCCGCACTCCTACTGAGGAACATAGAAGAGACTTGTTGAAGCTTCCGCGGGAATCGACACTTGGCACTTTCCACGCCCCTCTCGAGAAATAATAGAGACACAGTTGGGACTCACACGGATGCTGACACTTGGCATCATCCACAACACTCCAGAAACATTAGAGACCCTTTCTGAAACTCACGCAGGGGCTGACACATGTCAGGCTCCGCAACACTGAAGAAACATTAGGAAGCAATTCAGAAACTTACGCGGAATCTGACACTTGGCACTTTCCGCGCGATCGTAGAAACTTTATAAAAAGGGGCTCTTGAAACATAAATGGAATTCGCCACCTGGCGCCTTCTGTGCAGCAGGGACTCATCATCGGGACCCACCTTGCCATTACTTGCATTACAGGAAACAAAATAGAAACTTATGCGGAAGCTGACACTTGTCAGCTTCCGCAGCAACTTTGAAACTTTTTGAAACTTTCCTGAAACATGGGCGGAATCCGACACATGGCACTGTCCGCGGGGCTCTGAGTTACTTTTCTTGTGTCCCTCGGGTGCCTCCACGTGGAGCATTCCGTGGCACTCTTGAAACATAAAAGAAACTGCATTGAAACTTTGGCGGAACTCTGTCGGAAGCTGACACGTGGCGCCATCCACGGCTAAGTTGAAACGTTTAGGGGCTACACTCCACTGCTGACACGTGGCACACTCCGTGGGGATTTTTTTGAAACACAAAGGAAACACTTAAAGGGTCTTTGAAACACAAGTGGATATTGACACATGTCGAGTTCTGCGGCCCTCTCATGAAACATAAAAGAAACAGCCTCTGCCACGTGGCGCCTTCCGCGTTGAAGTTACCTGTTAGAAACAAAAGCGCAGCATGAACAGGGGCTCGACACTTGGCAGACCCATGGTGTTTGATACATGAAACCCTTTCCAGCCACACTTAGAAACATTTAGGGTCTGAAGCAGTGACCCGATATGCAAATTTATGTACTTGACCCATTTTATATCAATTTTCAGGGGCCGATGGAGAATTCTGACCCACCACAACACTTTTTGACCTGCACCTTAACTGATTTCTGGCATTTTTAACAACTGCAGAGGCCAAAAGTATCAGGATTTTTGGATTTTTAGGGAAGGTGCATGTATGCTTATATGCTTGAAACTTGAATGTTTATGCAGGCACCACCAAAACCAACCTGTAGGTAGAGAACAAAATAATTTAGTTTGAAGAACTTTCTTTCAATTTGATTAGCACATTATGATCATTATAGATTTTCTTAGGAAGTGAATTGAGCTTTTCTTCCAATTCCTATTCCTCCCATACTAAGGATGTTTCATCTACTTCTCTTGTTGTGGCCAATTCATATGTTTCCTTCTAGGGGTTGATTCTTTATGCTTAAATATAAGACCATATTAATATATTTTCTTATAGACCTATTGAATCCTAGAAAAGTTATACCAATATGAACTATTGGTATAACTTTGAATGAGTTGGTTTCTACATGTATTGCAGCAGATCACAATGATGTAAACATCGATTGAGTCCAATAGATTGAACTATATATAGTCACCTAGTAATGATTAAATGTTGCATAGACCTGAGAAAGATAGGTGACACTTAATGTAGACACATAAGTTGAGTAAATATGGTTGTTTTCTTCATTATTTCAATTTAATTACTTACAACATCAAGTTAATACTCAATTAGAGTAGTTTTTAAATTTATTGTATTTTCATGAGTTGATATAAGGTACTTAAGGAATAGAACCTTATTAATCACACTGTATGTTGGCGAATAATATACACATCTAATCTTATACATTTCTATGGTAATATACAAATAGGTATTCCATGCATCTATACATACATCTATATGTATTATTGATAAAATATGACCAAACCCAAGGAGAGAGATACTAGGAGAGTGGTAGTCATAATTATTCCTATACTTACATTGAATGTATTCATTAAACCATATCTAGAGTAGAGAATACCAACAAATCTAGAAACAATAGTTAACTTTTATAATTGGCATTATTGATTAAACCAACTTAAGTTGAGAGATGTTGATACAGGAGCATCTAGGCAGACTAGCAATCAACATCAACAAAAAAAAATTAGTTTGTTGTTCTTCCAGTTTTGGTTTGTTTTGGGGTTTCATATGGCATTTCTCAGCATTGGGGACACTTTGCACAATCAAATTTGCAGGAATTCAATTTTCAGTGCCATATTTTTAGTTTCGATACACATTGGTAGTTTTCACAGAAACTATTGTTCAACGAGATTGGTGAGGTTTGGCATCAAATCCTTTTATAGGTACTTTTTGGGGATATTTCAACAGCATTGGTGAAGATTCCATGATTATATGTTGCACCATTTTGGAGATTTAAAACTTTCTGTTCAGGATGGAAATCTACAAAAAGTTTAAAATTTTGAAATCCTTTGAGGTTGGAGCAAAATCCTTCTACAGGGGACCTTGGGATGTCATTTCGAGTGTACTGACAAATTTTCAAATGAAATGGAGAACTTTGAGGTTTTTCACATGTCGGCACCGGATTTCGCATGTTATCGCAGTTGCATCAATTAATTTTTCCTCCAAGTTGGTATTGCAGATTTGAGGTACCAGTAGATATGGTTGTAAATACAATATTAGTAGCAATGGCAAAGCATGGTCTAGAGGTTTATCATGTGGCTTCTTCAGTTGCAAACCCAATACTACTTGAAGACATTTTTAATCTCATCTTTGAACATTGTAAATCCAATCCATATCTTGATAATCAAGGAAAAATAATACAAGTAAAAGGATTGTTGAAGTTGTTTTAAAGCATGGAGATAATCACTATTTTTAAAGTCTAATTTTTTTAGAGGGATGTAGTCTCCAAGTGCACCAAACCGTGGGAAATAAAAAGAAAGCTAAACTTCATAATGAGTGCAGGTTTTGGAAGGCAGTTTAATATTTGGAAAGAATAGAAATGAGATGCCTAGCATGAGACATAATAGTGTTTTAAAATATGATTTTTAGAGGAAATGGAGTGTGAGTTGAAATTATAAAATGCATATTTTCAAGATGGAATAGAGAGCGCCCATTTGGGAAAGGGGATAGGTTGTGTGGAAGGAGAAGCGTCCTAGGCATTTGGGCATATTTGAACTTCAAAAGAATGAAAAATACAGGTTTTGGGTAGAGAGAAGAGAGGTGCCAAAGAGAGAGGAATCCACATGATTTTGGGTCACCTCATGAGGCTCATTGTTGATCTCTATTTTATTCTCTAAAGTATACAAAGTAGAGGGAAGAAAAGAAGGAAGAGAGTGACCAATTGGGAGGAGGTAGCCCGTGAGGAGCATAACACCTCATTGGAGGCTTTGGATTTGTTTAACTTGCAGATTTTAATACCATTAGAGAAAGGAGACACAGAGGATGCCTATGTGAAGTTTAGAAATTGTGTTTGAATGCAGTTTGAGAGACGAGTGTCAGAGTACAATAATATTCTTGCAGACTTGTTTGTTTTGAATCAAATAAAATCAAATTTTTGTTACAATCTTTGTGTTGTTGAGGATTCAAATTTGGGACAGAGCGTTGCCTGTGTGTATGTGAGTTGTTTATGGTAGGAGGGAGTACCTTTTTGCATTCAGTGGTATTAGAGCGAGAATATCCTGAGTGTGTAGAGTATGCACCAAGATGTTGTTATATGGAGCCTAATCAAACTCGAATGTTAAATTTATCCATTTTATCGGTGCAATTTCCCCCCAAAATATTTAACGGGGTCAAGGGGTGGCACCCCTTGCGGGGGTTTGGGGTAGCGCCCCCAAGACGAGGTCCAAAGGCAGCACCCCTGGCGCGCTCCCTGTCGCGATACAGGGCGGGGTCGAGGGGTAGCGCCCCCGAAACCTCAAATAGTTTTTTATTATTTTATAAAGGCATCGAGAGTTATTTTTCTATTGGTCGACATAAAAAAACCCTATTTTGTAACCAACATAAGGATTGAGAAAAGTGACTAAGGGTTAGGGTTTCCGTGGATGTATTGTAGCATTTTGTAGCGATATTGAGTTGTAAGGATTACTAGTTGTAATCAGTTTGATTTACTAGATAATAATATTGGACTCTCTGTTGGTGGATGTAGCTAGAGTTTGGGTGAACCACGTTAAAACTTGTCTCTCGCTGTTATTATTTATGTGTATTTTTATTCCTCTATTTAATCTTTATTTGCACTTAATTGATATCTTCTGCATGCAATCCCTAACAAGTGGTATCAGAGCGGGTTGTGTTTGATTATCATCTGTAGGAAGGTCTCACGGTTGAGTGGGAGCAATGGCGAACGAGGGTAAATTAAAGGTAGATAAATTTAATGGGCAAAACTATCAGTTATGGAAGATGCAGATGGAGGATTATCTCTATCAGAAGGATTTATTGAGGTCATTGGAAGGAATAGCCAAGAAACTGACAACAATGACTGATGAGGATTAGAATCTTCTGGACAAAAAGGCACTAGGAACCATTTGGTTGTGCTTGGCACCATCGGTGGCATTCAATATAACGGAAGTGAAGACAACAAATGGTTTGATAAAAGATTTGGCTAAATTGTATGAAAAATCCTCAGCCTCAAATAAGGTATTTCTCATGAAGTGTTTATTTAATCTGAAAATGATTGAAGGTGGATATGTGATAGATCATTTAAATGAGTTTAATATGATTATCAGTCAGTTAACTTCTGTAAAAGTAAGTTTTGAAGAGGTGAGGGCTCTCTTGATATTATGATCTTTGCTAGAAAGCTAGAATAGCTTGGTAATGGTTGTAATTAACTTTGTCTTTAGTTCAAATACTTTGAAATGTAATGATGTTGTTAGTGTTATCCTTAGCGAGGAAATGTGACAGAAAAGCTTAGGAGGGTCCACATTAGGTAGTGTTTTGAATGCAGAAAGCAAGGGCAAATCAAAGGAGAGAGGAAAAGGTTCTGGAGGTCATGGGAAGTCATGAAGAAAATCAAAGGACAAGAGGTCCCAATCCAGAGGACAGAAGGATTGCTGGTACTGTGGGAAACTGGGTCATTTGAAGAAAGATTGCTGGTCTCGGAAGAATAAAGAAGGAGACAAACAAGAAGGCAATAAGGAGGCAAATGTGGTAAGTAACAAATTTGAAGATAATGCTTTGATTCTTTCCCTAGATAATGTTGATGATTCATGGGTTTTAGATTCAGGGGCCTCATTTCATACTACGCCCCATAGAAGTTATTTTCTTGATTATGTCCAAGGGGATTTTGGGCTAGTTTATTTAGGAGATAACGAACCTTGTCAGATTGTTGGAAAGGGAAGAATCAAGATTAAGTTGCAGAATGGGAATCATTGGCTACTACAAAAGGTAAGACACATTCCAAGGCTAAGTAAGAATTTAATTTTAGTAGGGCAACTAGCTGATGAAGGTTGCATTGTTACATTTACTGATAAAAAATGGAAGGTTTCAAGAGGTGCCTTAATAGTAGCAAAAGGTGTGAAAGTAGGCACCTTATATCTTTGTACAGGTCATATTATTCCTTCTACTTTAGTTGTTGTAGAGAAAAAACAAACAGGTTCAGGAACAGTTCCTGTAAGTTCGTAGGAAGAGATTGAAACAGTTGCTGCAGGTTCTGAGACAACACTGTGGCATAATAGACTTGGGCATATGAGTGAAAAAGGTATGAAGGTACTTCATTCTAAGAAAGTTTTACCATGTTTGAAATGTATTAATATGGATTTATGTGAAAGTTGTGTGTATGGAAAACAAAAGAGAGTAAGTTTTCTCAAGGATGGGAAGCAAAAGAAAGATGAAAAGTTGGAGCTTGTGCATACAGATGTATGGGGACCGGCTCAAGTATCTTCTCTCGGTGGCTCTCAGTATTATGTTACATTCATAGATGATGCAACTAGGAAGTTTGGATTTATTTCCTCAGGCAGAAATATGATGTGTTTGAAACATTTAAGAAGTGGAGAATCTTGGTTGACATGAGACGGGTAAAATATTAAAATGTCTCAGATCTAATAATGGTGGTGAGTATTGTAGCAAAAAATTTGAGGATTATTGTTCCTTTAATGGAATTCGTAGGTAGAAAATGGTTCCAGGGACTCCACAGGGGAATGGAGTGGTTGAATGCATGAATAGGATAATAATGGGGTGTGCAAGGACCATGAGATTGCATGTTGAGCTACCTTTAAACATGTGGCAAAGGTTGTCAACACCACTATATATTTAATTAATAGAGGTCCTTCAGTTCCTTTGGATTGTGGTATTCCAGAGGAAGCATGGATAGGTAAGAAGGTGAGTTATTCTTTTCTCAAAACCTTCGGATGTGAAGCATTTGCACATGTAGATTCTGAAAATAGAACCAAGCTGGATGCAAAATAAAAAAAAGTACCTTCATTGGATATGGCATTGATGAATTTGGTTATAGGCTTTGGGATTTTGAAAATCAGAAAATTGTGAGAAGCAGGGATGTTGTATTCAATGAGAAGGTGTTGTACAAAAATCAGTTACAGTAGCATGAGAAGAAAGAAAAGGATTATGTGGTGTTGAATGATACTCCAGATAATAATGTTCCAGTGGTTCTTCATGCTCCGCAACAGCAACAAGAAATACCACAAACTCCAGTGAGTGTTAGACGATCAACAAGGCTAAGTAGACTTCCTAAAAGGTTTTCTCCCTCTTTGTATTCTATTTTATTAACAAATGTTGGTGAACAAGAAGGGTATCATGAAGCTATGTAGGTGGATACAAAGGTTCAGTGGGAGCTTTCAATGAAAGAAGAAATGGACTCCTTGCTAAAAAATTAGACTTGGAAATTATGTAAGTTGCCTACAAGTAAAAAGGCTTTACCAAACAAATGGGTTTATAGGCTGAAAGAGGAAGATGGAGATAAGAAAATATTTAAATCTAGGTTAGTTGTAAAAGGATTTGCATAGAAAAAAGGCATTGATTTTGATGAGATATTTTCTCTGTTGTCAAGATGACTTCTATTCGTATTGTTTTAAGTATTATGGTTATTAAAGATTTGCATTTGGAACAGCTAGATGTGAAAACTGCCTTTCTCCATGGTGATTTGGAGGAGGAGATCTATATGGAACAACCACAAGGATTTGAGGTCAAAGGTAAGGAGAAATTGATGTGTAGATTGAAGAAGAGTTTATATGGCTTGAAACAAGCACCTCGGCAATGGTATTTGAAATTTGATAGTTTTATGGCTGAGCAAGGCTACAACTGGTGTAATTCTGACCATTGTGTTTATTTTAAGAGGTTCGATAATGACAACTACATTATTTTATGTTTATATGTTGATGACATGCTTGAAGTAGGGTCTAACATGGATCACATAAGAGAGTTAAAACAACAGTTAGCACAATCATTTGCTATGAAGGATTTGGGGGTAGCAAAATAAATCCTTGGTATGAAAATTTGCAGAGATATGAAGAACATAAAATTGACTCTATTTCAGGTTGATTATGTTGAAAAGGTTTTGCAGAGATTCCATATGGAGAATGAAAAAGTTGTCAGCACACCTTTGCCTAGTCATTTGAAATTGACTAAGGAGATGTGTCCTAAGACACAAGAGGAGGAAGAAAAAATGTCCAAGGTACCATATGCTTTAGCTATAGGAAGTTTAACATACGACATGGTATGTAGGAGACCGGATATTGCACATGTTGTAGGAGTCGTAAGCAGGTATATGAGTCATCCCGCATTGGAGCATTGGAATGCGGTAAAATAGATTCTCAGATATTTGAGAGGTACATCGACCAATAAACACTTATATTTTGGGGGCTCTAATACTGATTTAGCAGGTTATGTAGACTCACATTTGGTAAGAGATATTGATACCAGGCAGAGTACTACAGGTTATGTCTTTACTATAGGTGGGACAACGATGAGTTGGATCTCTAGGTTGCAAAAGGTGGTTGCTTTATCCACCATGGAGGCAGAGTATGTAGCTACAATAGAGGAAAGCAAGGAGATGATATGTAAAAGCCCTCAAACTATCACAAAAGTAAATAACCCACTTAAATACGACATCACATTGCAAAAAGTAAAAAGATGTAAATAATCTACTTAAATACAACTTCCAAAAGATAAAAAGGGTGTAATTAATCCTCTTAATTACAATATCACAATAAAACTATAAGTCTCATAAACAAGTTTCAACAGAGTCAATAAATCTTCATAAATAAGGATCCATAAGAATCATTAAATCTTGCAAAAGATAATCTCATCAATACAAATCAAATAAGTCATTAAATCTTACAACTCGCATGCTCATTCCAGGTAAAAGCACTATAAAATCATATACATAAATCCATTGGCAAGCATGCCACAATACATCCAATCAAGTACAATAATCATATACAACAAGAATAATGAATTAATACGCTCATCAGTCGCATGAACCAAGTGGTCCACCACCCATGAGCTGACAGACGTGAACATGGCCCAGGTGCTTTCCACCCAACCATGAAATAATTACACTTCCCTGGATCCCTTCATGAAATGAAAGAAACCTAGCCCTGTACGAAATGTCTGGCTACCTAGAAACAACTGGCATGAGGAACACCCGATGCAACCCTAATGTCTAAATGTGCAGTTCTAAATAATGAAATGCAAATTGTCTCACAACAGGATGTGGCCAAGATATATATAAATAAGTTTTGCTAGACAAATAAACATCTATTTCAATGTCATCTCTATTTGATGTAATCCTTTAACATAGTAACCTAGTTCAATTCCTGAAAAGAGGAAAAGCCATCTCTGATAATCCACATTTGGCATCCTAGCCCGGAAAGTAACCCAATAACATTCCTAGACAAGAATATACCTTCTTTCCCAAAGAAGTAAATAAGTAAGTAAATAAATAATTCAATGAATAAAGATCCAAAATCACATATGACCACCTCTGATCCCTTTCCCATGCATCATTGAAGAAAGCATACTTTTCAATCAAGCAGTAATGAGGAATCATCATAAAGCAATATATCTGATTACATTCTCAATTCATATTCCCATGGTTAAATAGATTGTAGAAACTAATGATTTTTATTCATATCTGAATACTGTTCCATAAATCAAGTAATAAAATCAATGATGAGGTTTGACTACTCCACTCCCACACAATGAGGTTTCAGGCATACTTGTCAAATATTATTTCTATCTTTCCTCAAGATCAAGTAAATAGAATAAAACAAATCAATGTTCTCTATAAATCATTTCAAATCCCTTTTCCAAAACTCTAATCAAGGAAACACACTTACCAAGCAATAATCCATCTTTTGTTCATTCAAGTGCATCCATAAGTTTATCAAATTGATATAATTCCTAAGTCCATATTTCAATCATAATTCACAATGTAAATAGTTTTCTAAGTCATTTAAGTAATCTTACTGTCAAATATGTAACAAGAACTATATCTGTGCATTATCTATAACCAAATAAGTTCACAATTTAATCTTAAACCTTACTATCACATCTATGACAGGAAGTCTAGTAACAATAAAAATAGTCTTCCTGTCTCAACTGCGACAAGAACTGTTGTAGAAATAAAAATGAACAGAGAACAAAGTTTAATCAGGTTTCAGTCATGATTATAAATATAATACTGATAATCTAGTTCAGTTTTCTAGTTTCACTTTATTGCATCATATAGTTTAGTTTCTCTTTGACTATCTATCTCTGTTTGAATTAAGTAATGATTCACAATAAAAATATAATTGGTTTCAGAATCAACATTCATAGGAAATAATAATAATGTAGTCTATTGTCTCTATTTTGAGTCAACATATTGTTTTAAGAAGTTTTAAAAAGAATTACAAAAATAATTTATTTAGCTATAAAATCCTTAAATTCTTGCTATAGGAAGATCATCTATTCTGCTACAGGAACTTATAATAGATATCAGCCATAAATGAGAACTACAAAAGTTGATTTCTCAAGATATAGAGATAATAATAGTTATGATTGATCGTTAAGGAGTTATGATCACATCGTTTGTTCATTATAAATAGATCGATTTATAACATGTACTAGTTCTATATAGCACTCAAAAAATTAATAGTCTTCTAAGTTTTGACAGAGAATTTTCTAACTATATCTAGAGTTGGTTAATTTATTATTTCCATCAGTTAAATCAAGAACTAGAAAGGCCAATTTGCTGATTTAAAAATAGAGATAAAACTCCATGGATCTAAAGAGTTAAGTCATTGGAAATAAACCAAATAGGCATGTCAGTTTTAGAAGGAGAAGACCCAACGCCTCAACATGAGATCGATTATAATTTGGGTCATGCAAAAATCAAAACCCAGATGCTTGGAAGAAGGAAATAATAGCAAAATAACAAACCACTGGCAGTTGAGATAGGTTCCAAAGAAAAATGGTTTTAAGGTAAAGAAAAAGGCACCCAGGCTTAAACCTATCATTTGGTGGCCAGAGGGCATTCATACACACATAGGCTGATTTAATATCACTGATGAAGAAGAAGAATAAAAGCGGCAGATTCAATTAAGGTAGATTGATCTGGTTCCTAAAGAGCTAGCCACTTCTAACAGCACGTCAGCTTCACTACAGGCGCCATGGTCAAGAAAAAGGCAGCAGTTTAAAGACTCAGGCATGTTGCTTAAGCAAAGAAGGCAAAATGCAGGCCATAGAGTACATACTCAGGCTGAAATCCTTACTACGCTAAGCATCCAAAACAATATCAACAAAATTCCATAACACAAAGGAAAATACCCGTGATGTTTTTGCTTAAGGAAGGGTCAACTTTTCTGCTGCAGACGTGCTTCTCTCCTTTCCTGTTGTAACAATTCCTCTTTGCTTTTGTTACTCAAGAAAAAATAGTTTTCTCCTCTGCAAATCATGGGGTATGTCTTTCTACCCAAATCTCCTTCTTTTATTCCCATTATTCCCCTCTAATTCTGGCAATCTCTTCTTAGGTTTTAAAACTGAAGTTTGTATTTTAGTTTGCATGAAATTCCACCAATAAAAAAATCCCATAATTCTATTTAAAATAAATAATAGCTAATTTAATTAGTTTACTGTCACATAAATGACAGTAACTAATCTTTTAATTCTTTATCAAGTCTCTAAATATAATAATGCTATTTTGAATAATTTAACTATTGTTATTAAAACAAATCGAATTAAATAATCAAGAAGAGAAATGCAATACAATACTACATATATATATATATATATAGTTATTTTTAAGGAACATATTATCTTCCAAACATCTATAAACAATATTTTATCATTTATTTAAATAAACTACAATACATCTTTTAAATATCATTTGAAAAGACATTAAATTTAAGTAATCACATCATGCATTTGAAAATGGTTAATAACCATGCATTATGCAATAAAAGTCATCCGATAATGCATATACAACTACGTGATGTGTGTGATTGCATCAGGGTAAACCATCCCATCAGTTCTTGCCAAGCAGCTAGAACATCTCTACCTCAACCATGTTCTCGTCTTGGACGAGTACCTTCATTTATTTGCACTCAACTCAACGTCAATAGGTTAGTGTCTCCAAAACATAGCGGAGGCAAGTCATTGTAATAATGTCTACAATATTTAACTTTTAAAAATAATTTCCAATTTTCATCAATATAATTCATGATAATTGCCTTCACACATGTAAAATTACTTAAGGTAAAAGTCAATCACAGTAATTGTTCACTAATCTAGAATAATCATGTTGTTCATAAAAACGAGACATGACATGATATGGCTGCAATCTTTCATGGAAGAATTGGGCAAACAACAGGTTAATAGTTATTTGTTTATACACAGTCAAAGTGCCATACATCTTGCAAAGAATTTTGCCTTGCATTCAAAGACCAAACACATACATCTCATGTATCACTTCATCCAGTCAGTGTTAGATGATGGACAATTAAGGCTGGAAAAGATACATATAGATGAAAATCTAGCAAATATGTTTACGAAGGCAATGACAAGGGAGAAGTTGAGGTCCTCTTCATCTTTGGTTGGTCTTCAAGACTGAAAAACAAAAAAATCAAAACAATAGAGCCCAGGGTGCTTAATTCCAGTGGGAGCTACAGGGTCAACGGTGTTATAATCAGTCTCCAAGTGGGAGATGATATGGTGTGGAGTCTGATTAGTCTCCAAGTGGGAGATTATTGTTATATGGAGCCTAATTAGACTCGGAGGTTAAATTTACCACAGTTTTATCGGCATAGTTTCCCCCCAAATTATTTAACAAGGTCAAAGGGCAGTGCCCCTTGCGGGGGTTTGGGGGTTTTATAAAGGCGTCAAGAGTTATTTTTCTATTGGCTGACATTAAAAACCCCTATTTTGTAACTGACATAAGGCTTGATAAAAGTGGCTAAGGGTTAGAGTTTTTGTGGATGTATTGTAGCATTTTGCAGTAGTATTGAGTTGCAAGGATTGTTGGTTGTAATTAGTTTGATTTACTGGATAATAATATTGGACTCTCTATTGGTGGATGTAGCCCGAGTTTGGGTGAACCATGTTAAAACTTGTCTCTCATTGTTATTATTTCTATGTATTTTCATTCCTCAGTTTAATCTTTCTTTGCATTTAATTGATATCTTCTGCATGCAATCCCTAACACAAGACCTGTAGGAAGAGGAAGCGATTGAGAAGAGAGCTCAAAAGGATTGTTGCAGGTGGGAAAAGAGTCCTCAGCAATTGAGAGCTAGGAAGCCGTGGAGGAAATAGTCTTTGCCAATCATAGAACACGAGAAGTGATGGTGAAAGATTGCAGCATCAGATGAGATGAAGATATACATGTGGAAACCCGTGATATGGGAAGGTTGGAGGCAGTACCAAAGGAGGAAGATCCTTGAGATGATCGTAGGTGTATATGAGAGATTCTATAAGAGATTGGGTAAATTGGAAGTGTATCAATATTGTGAAGTTTTCAAGCATGATGAAGACAAGAGTGATGAGTTTGTAGTGAATGCATGCCGTGATGAAGGCATGAAAGAAAAGAGTGAAAAAGTGGAATTGGATGCAATAGTGATCGAAGACAAAGAAGAAGTGAGCAGCAAACATGAAGAAGAGAAAGTTGTAGAAGAGATTGCAGTTGTAAAGAATGTGGTTGCAGCGATAGAGCTTGAGGATGTTGCAGTAGATAAGAAGAATGAAAAAGAAGATGAGGAAATCCTTGTGCAAAAGGATCAAGAGGACAACTAAAAGAGAAGAGAAGAAGTGTTGCAACCCTTGGATAGAAGGGGCATGGAAGGAGAAACATGTGGGAATAGCCCATACAATCCCAAAAGAAAGAAAATCAGAAAAGAAAAGAAGTAAGGAAAGAAAAGAATGGAAGAAGAAAGATTTAACAGATGTAGCATGTCATTTTGAAGGTAGGGAAGAGGTAAAACATGAAGTTACAGCAGAGTTTGATCCATCAAAAGACATGGAAAAACTAAAAATTTTGGGACAACAATGTAAAGAAGACCACATAGAGAGGATGACAAATGAGAAAAGTGAAGGGACCACAACAAATAAGGAAGGAGGGAAAGAGGATATTGCAGAAAAAACATGTCTTTTGGAAGGCATGGACAAAGAGATTGAAATTGATGTCACAACAACAGTTAAGTATCCTTTGGAGGATGAGAAGATAGAAGGAAGAAGTAATGAGATCACATTTGAGCATGAAGAGTGAAAAGCTATAGCAGATGATGTGGAAGAAAATGAAAGAGTTGTAGAAATAGAAACATACCTTTTGGAAGGTATGACAGATGTGGTGAAAGAAGTTGCAGTAGAGGTTGAGGCAGAAAATGATATTGCAATAGTTGTGAGTCCTTTGGAGGACATGAGGATGGTGATAGCAATGGATGATGAAGATGAAAATGTTGCAAAAAAGAGTAAAGAAGGAAAAATTGCAGCAAATGGTGATGAGGAAGATCTATTGTCATTGATTTTGGTGAAAAAAGGTGAATGATTAGAGAAGATTACAGCAATTGAAGATGAGAAATATGTTGCAGCAGTTAAGGACATGAGGATGGTGATGGGAGATGATGGTGTAGATGAAAACGTTGCAGCAAAGGATGAGAAGATGAATGTTGCAACTGGTGAAGATGAAAGAAAAGTTGCAGTAGTGAAAGAAACTGAGGTAAAACTTGAGAGTTTTGAGTTTAATTCATTTGATATGATGAAAATAAGGGAGGATGTAGAGAAAGAAGAAAGTAGATACATGGAAAGCTTCAATTTCCATGTAGATGCTACATATTTAGTTGTTGTTGAAGAACATGAATTGCTTGAGGAAGAGATCAAAGAGATCAATAAGTTGTTCAGGTTGAATAAACACTTGAAGGAGAATGAAAGTGCAACAACAAACATGGTGAAAGCGGTTGTTGTAATAGCAGAGTTTATAGAGGTAAGTTTTAATTTTTCTAAATTTTGTAATGAGGGAGTTGGTGTGAATCTTCATGTTGTTGAAGTGAATAAGAAATTTCAAGTAGATGGAAAGAAGAATGTAGTTGCAAGTTGGTATGTAGATGTATATTTGCATGTAGAAGCTATAAAGGATGCTACATGTGAGACTTGGTGGAGGTGGTTGGTTTGTGGTGGGTCAAAACCCACAAAAGAGGAGAAGAGTGGAGAGATTGTTTGGTGGAGGAGGACGGATAATGGTGGGTTGGATCCCACGAAGGAGGAGAGGAAAGAAGAGATTCTTTGGAGGAGGACAGTTCATGGTGGACATGAGTCCACGAGAGGAAGGAGGAAGAGAGTGCAAAATTGTTGGAGGAGGATGACACTTGTTCCAACGAGATATCAGAAAAGGAGGAAGAAAAAATAATTTTGTGCACATGTTTCAATGATGGAGTTCACTACAGATTGCATACAATCTGAAAGAATGGTTTTACCATTCAACTCCACCTTTGTGAGCCTATGCTCACAAACTTCCTACCCAGCATCTCTGATGTAGGAGCATTCGGGCAGACTGGTGATCAACATCAACCAAAAAAATTCTAGTTTGTGGTTCTAGTTTTATTTTTTTGGGGGTTTCATATGGCATCTCTCAGCATAGGGGACACTATGTACAATCAGATTTGTAGGAATTCAGTTTTCACCATATTTTCAGTTTTGACACACATTGGCAGTTTTCACGGAAACTATTGTTCAGTGAGATTGGTGAGGTTTGGCATAAAATCCTTTCATGGGTATTTTTTTGGGGGTATTTCAACAATGTTGGTGAAGATTCTATGATCATATGTCACATCATTTTGGAGATTTTAAAACTTTTTGTTCAAAGATGGCAATTTACAGAAAGTTTAAAATTTTGAAATCCTTTGAGGATGGAGCAAAATCCTTCTGCAAGGGAACTTGGGATGTCATCTGAGTGTGCTCATAAAATATTTGGGCGAAATGGAGAACATTGAGTTTTTTCACCTGCCAGCACCCAATTTCGCACATTGTCACAGTTGCATCAATTAATTTTTCCTCCAAGTTGGTATTGCAGATTTGAGGTACCAGTAGATATGGTTGCAAATACAATATTAGCAGTAATGACAAAGCATGGTCTAGAGATTTATCATGTGGCTTCTTCAGTTGCAACCCAATACTACTTGAAGACATTTTCAATCTCATCTTTGAACATTTTAAATCCAATCCATATCTTGATAATCAAGGAAAGATAATGCAAGTAAAAGGACTGTTGAAGTTTTTTTAAAGCATGGAGATAATCACTAATTTTAAAGTCTAATTTTTTTAGAGGGATGTAGTCTCCAAGTGCACCAAACTATGGGAAATAAAATGAAAGCTAAGCTTCATAATGAGTGCAGGTATTGGAAGGCAATTTAATATTTGGAAAGAATAGAAATGAGATACCTAGCATGAGACATAATAGTGTTTTAAAATATGATTTTTTAAGAGGAAATGGAGCGCCAGTTGAAAGTATAAAATGCAGATTTACAAGATGGAATAAAGAGCGCCCATTTGGGAAAGGAGATAGGTTGCGTGGAAGGAGAAGCGTCCTAGTCATCTGGACAGATTTGAACTTCAAAAGCATGAAAAATATAGGTTTTGGGTAGAGAGAAGAGAGGCGCCAAAGAGAGGGGACACCACAGGAATTTAGGTCACCTCATGAGGCTCATTACTGATCTTTGTTTTATTCTTTGAAGTATACAAAGTAGAGGGAAGAAATGAAGGAAGAGAGTGGCCGGTTGGGAGGAGGCAGCTCGTGAGGAGCAGAATGCCTCATTGGAGGCTTTGGAGTTGTTTGACTTGCAGATTTTAATACCATCAGAGAAAAGAGACACAGAGGATGCCTATGTGAAGTTTGGAAATTGTGTTTGAAAATGCAGTTTGAGAGAGGAGTGTCAGAGTGCAGATAGTTACATCTATAGGAGAGGGGCCAGTGTAGGCCATATCTGTAATATTCTTGTAGACTTGTTTGTTTTGAATCAAATAAAATCAAATTTTTGTTGCAATCTTTATGTTGTTGAGTATTCAAATCTGGGGCAGAGTGTTGCCTGTGTGTACATGTGAGTTGTTTATGGTAGGAGGGAATACCTTTTTGCATTAGACACTAAGAGATAGAAAACAAGAGTTGGTCTATCTACTATAATAATAAAAACCTTCTCAAGGTAGAGTATAAAAAGGGACTATAACTCAACCATTTAATCATACCGATTTACACTTATGATTGTAGCTGAATGCTTATTTTGGCAAGTTAGTATGATAGATAGAAAGGCCTATACGAATAGATTTTAATGCATATTACAACTTTCTGAATAGAAGAAATCCTAATGTTAACATGATGATGTCATACTACCTGTAGAATTTGAATATATGACATGTGAAACGATGATTGCTTTTTCCAAGTCCCAATATGGTGGAAAGTTACTCAAACTATAATAGGAATTAAAGTGTAATAAATCGGTTAGATGGATTAACCTGACTGTCTATTAAATTCCTAGAGAAGAGACTAGGTAATAGTATTAACACTTTGATTCGCTTGAAAATGATACTCGCGGGGAGGTATCGTAGGAGTAGATATTTGACAGTTAATTTATGTGATATTCTATGCTTGTATTATGATATTATTTGGCTTGCAATAGATTAATAGTCTTTGATACTAAGAGTTAATAGAACCATCTTAGAGGCAAGATATGTCAAGAGTTTGGTGATATTATGTTTTCAATCTTGTGTGTCGATTTGTGTTTTTTGTTTTATGTTTTCATTATTATTACACAGTCTTGTGGGTGATTCAAGCAAAAGAAAGTAGTTTTGTGAATGGATGACCTATACTTATGCGACTAATATTTAAACATTTTAGCCAAAGTGATGTTATAGTTGTATACAGTGTCAGTTCATTGTACCATAGAGTCCATGTTAGTCGAATATCATGTTAGCTAGAGGGGATCTAGAGGTTCATGATAGGCTGCATGTGATAAGTGTGTACATATTATATTGGCACTTGGTTCCCAATTTTGGTTCTATTGCATACATTGCTATCTACAACCCTTGGTGAAGGGTTGAGCGACTTCTAATAGGAAGGTGTGCGAGGGACCATTGATTTGTGGTTGGAGGTAAAGTGTCTTGATGATGGTCTCCCTGCTACGGTTGGACAACCAGATTGCTTGCACTCAGATGAGAAGACTATGACTAGTGGTCAATCTTATTGTAATGAATGTTCAATTTTGTATAATTGATGTATATTGGTGGATTGTGGGGACAATAGTCCTAACCCAGTTTTGTATCTTATTATTATTTTATTTGTAGATATTTATCATAATGATGATCTATGTAATGATGTAATGTTGGTACCTTTAAATTCTGAAATGCAAATCATTTTATCTATTTGAAAAAAAAAAAAAAAATTGTATCATTTTTGGGATAAATTCAAGTACTTTACATGTTTAAATAGTATGGGTTGGAAAGCTCGTTACATTAACCTTAGGGGTAGGTTTGCTTTACTTATACCTGAACTCTAAAGTCAAGGTCAATTAAGATGAGAGTATGGTGTTGGCAACAAATTATTTAATAACAAAGATTTATATGATTCAATTTGATTATGCCTCTTTGAAATTGTCAGATGCAGGGAGTAGATGTTCAGCATTCCCTTCCCTTTCATTTTTAACATGTTTTTAGGCGATTTTCTAAATGTTTAATGAATTTTTCAACTGCCTAAAAATTGTATGGTGGTGTGAGACAACTTTCCGGGCTCAAAAGCCCATATAATAAGCCTATTGACTAATAAAACACCTAATGCAAAAGTAGGACAAATTGCAGCTAGAACCGAATTCAAAAGCATTAAGAAGGATAACATTTTGGCTACATTTCTACTATTGAAATAGTGCAAAGAGTGCACAAGCCGCACTCTACTTAAATATCATCTAGTTTAATAGTTAAATAATCAATAGTTATTAGCTGATAGGTTTTATATGTGAGCATTATAGTCCTCGGAAAATTGTCTCACGCCGAAAAAAAACTCACACCAGAAAATTTTCTAAACTCCTCCGATTGTTCCTATCAACGTATTCCTTGAACCTCCTATAGGTGCAAGTGCTAGTTTTACACCTCATCCACAACAAAATGTGGTAAATGTTTGTCTTCCTTTTATTAACCAAAATTGACCTTTGACTGTTGAAGTGGATGACCACAAGCTACCTTTAATTTCATTGTGATGACAAACAACCATTGCAAATGTGCATTTTCCTGCTCCACCCATGGCTGTAATTCCAACCACTTTCACTTTATCCTCCAACACAGTCTTCTTTAATGACATGAAAACCCAACAAGCAACCCAACATAACTGGGGGGCTAAGAGGCTCTCATCCTGCTCTGATATCTCAATTCTTTTGCTCATGTTATTCCTCAATTATGGAGGTTAAATTCTTTACCTTTCTTCTCAGAGTTCCAGTTGGGTGGAGACATAATTCCGCTCTTGAATTTGTTTCAATGCCATGTTGGAAGGAAGGTCAATCTGAATGAATTTGTTAATATACTTCTTCGTTTTGCAACCCAGCGATCTGGTTCAAGTTCCAGGGGCTTTTGGATCTCTTGCTACGGCCCACACATTCACCACGACCACGAATTAACATGGCGACGTTCTAAAAATAAAGTGTCCCTCTCGACTACATGAATGGCGATGATAAGGATAGTGTAGCATGGATAAGTATAGTGTAGCATAGAAAGAGGTAACAGACAAGGTACGATCCCAATTAAGAAAATGCAGACGTCACTTGCTTGCACAAGCTACGTTTCAGTTAGTGTTTTTTAAATTAATTAGCTACGTTCTTTCATCAACATTTGAAATCACATTAAATGATTCATCGTTAAGATGAAAAAACATGAAATGGATTACAAGGGAGTCTAACTAAATGCTTGATGAGGACAAAGTGAGAAAAACATAGACAATGAAAGAATTAGAAGTGAAGGAAAGAAATAATAATAATAACAAGAAAACTATAAAATAATACTAAAAAAACAACAAACATAAAAAAAGTTGAATAAAGAATAGATATACTAATAATAAAGGGAAAAATAAAGAATAGATATACTAATAATAAAGGGAAAAATAAAGAAATAATGTACAATATCAAAGAAAAAGGTTAATAATATCTTTGATTAACTTCATTTGCATGACTATTAATAAACAGCTCGTGTAGTAGCAAACAAATAGTAATAGAAAAGGAAATTCGTTGTATAGTATGCAAAATAGAGATTGTTCTAAGTAGGGGATTGATAGAAAAAAAAATTCTTAGAAAAAGAATTGTTTGCATTGCCATAAAATGGGGGGAGAACCAATCCATAGGGAGCCAACTGAGCACACTATGATACTAAATGAAAAAGATAGTATGCCAATATTCCAGTAGGTAGGGTGGTTGGATTACTTCCTGTGTCTGACTAAATGGAATGAGGAAATAACATGGCAATTCGCCCAAACACTGTAGAACAATGAAGCCATTGTCAAGGGATTGCATGTGGATGCATTAGAAGCAGCAATTACAAAAGTGTCAGGGTTACCTGTAGTAGGGGAAGAATTCCCAGTATGAGCAAACACCATAACAGCCAGGAGCGAGTTTGCACAATTAGGGGAGCAATTTGACTCATTGTCACAAGGTACACTAAGTGCTTCTCATTACCTAGGTTATGGGCATCAGTTGTGTTGGTTTTTTCCCAGACTGGATGCTTGTTCCCAGTATCCCTACAAGGTAGCCATCATTGATCAATAGGATATCCGGGCCAGGGGCCAACAGTGTAGGAGATAGACTCTATTTTTATCTCCTCTTCTTCTTCAGGCTCTGTGAAACCTAAGGGGGTATTCCCTATTCAACATCCATAAAATATATCTGTGAATGGTGGGATGCTGTCATAAAGCAGATGAATCCTCCTTTATGTAGACCAAAACTGTGAGATAAGTGCAAAGGGGCTAACTTTGGGCCTATGTTCAATTGTGAGACAGAGGATTCTAGTCCTAAATCTACTTCTAAGGTCCTAATGGTTTGGTTCTGAAGTTTAGGTTGATTTGGTATTTGGATGCAAAACTAGGACCTGAGGTGTAACCTCAATGCAAGACTAGATTGGTGCCTATCTAGGGCTCGGAGTCAATAGACATACACATGTGAATGGTCAGCAAAAACATACACCAAAGACTGGATTTCAAGGGGATTTTGTGATATCTGCCTTATAGATACTTCCCAAAATAGGGTATTCAGTTACCTCTACTTATGATATCCTTACTGCAATGTATTCTTCCCAACCCTTAACCTGAAACAGTTTAATCTACCCCTTGAGTAGAAGTTAGAAGATTAGGAATTCAATACAGCAAACCCATACTCTAGAATCTGAGACACCCCTTAGATGTCTAGATTCAGAAGAAGAACACATTCAATACTGGAGACAGATAACAGAACACATGCAATACAGCATTACTCATCTAAATCAACATGAAACCAGTAAATTTATGCGTGAAACATACAACATGAGACTCATAAACTCACAAGACATCCAGATATGGTCACTAAAGGAGTTGCATCTTATTACAGCACCCAGACTTGTCCAGTTTTCAACCACTTACGAATGAGCAACACATCCTGCTATATACAGCAAGGAAGGTGTTCAACATTAATTACATGATGATCTGCAGGATTTTACCAACTACAAACGTTGCCAGGGCGGCGTCGAAAGCAATTCATTAAATGCCACCGTCTGAAAAATAGGGAAGAAGAGGAAAGATTAGATTTTACACCGCCGCTTGGAGATCTCCCTCATTAATTTGGTAGCTGATCTGAATCTATCAGGTCCATGCCCCTGTAAATCGTCATTTATGGCATACCAACTCGCAGCCTTGGGAATGTAGTGGTTGCGTGTGTCAGACCTCCTCCAGCCTCGAAGAGCTACTGTAGCAGCGTGGAAAAACCCTCTACTCGAATATTTAAATATTAACCATCGATTTCCTCCCTTTCCTGCTGAGATCTGCGGCGTGGATCACGCTGACATGTCGGCCACCAATGGAAACGTGCCATGTAAGCATCCTGTTGACCCTCCCCATCTTTCAAGTGTCTCCACGTGGAGCATTCCGCAGCATTCTTTCCTTTCAAATATATGTGAGACATTATCCCACATTCACCCTGCGGCAACCCCTTCAGCACTTTATATGCACGCCCATGATCATATATAATGTCGACGATTTTGCTCCTGACGACGCCATCTTAACCCTTGTTGTCATCCTCCATCGGCCAGACTGCTTCATTGGTAAACCCTATACATGTCTGCCCGATACAGAAAGTCACCTCGATGAAGGTTCTCATCGGCCAAACACAAGGCGTCGGAAGAAGATCTCCCAGCCTCGCCGATGCGAGAAGTCACCCCGATGAACATCCTGGTGACATCACCATCATATTGGCACTGGGGTGATATTTGTAAGATCACCTGATATTTCAGAATATCACCCCCCGTGGAAATATCAAGGTGCACAGTAGCTCTTTGTAACATCAGCGTGATGTTTGAATATGACTGATATTTAGAAATATCACCCCCTCCTTCGGAATATGATGAAGCCGATAGACAAGCAGATATCACCCAGACATAAGAATGACGTCAGCAGCATCGGGGCGAACAACGAACAAAAGGTGATAAAATGACATCGGGGTGATCTTAACAAAGATCACCCGATGTTAAAATATAATGACCCCGGCGAAAGATCATGCTGGCAGAAAAATATGATGATGATGACCTCCTCTCCTTAAGAAATATCAGGTTATCTGTAAAATATGATGAGGAGACCCACAGACTTAGAACTTTTTTGAATTTTTGGGAGGGTGTCTGCAAAACTAACTACTTGAGACTTGAACATCTATGCAGGCACCACCAAGTTGCTATGTATATCATCAAATATTTAACATGTGAAGGAAGGCAATCCCTCCTATATATGGTCCATTTTAAGTTGCTTAGCCATCTCCGCCATAATCAATTGGTAAATGTCTCATTTTTTTTCCATTTGCTTAAAAGAATGTCAATAGAGTATAGAAAGAAGGGTAGACCATCTTCCTTGTCACACCATTGTTTAATTACACTATTGATAAAATGAAGCTTGCATGCTCAATTCCCAGACCTGTCCTAGGAGGGTTTTCTAGAAATAAATAATATAAGGAATTGATTAGATGTTGGCCCTCATGGTAGACCCCTAAGGTTTAGGCAATCTAAAGATGCTAGGGTTTAGGAGGAGGGAGAACAAATAGGAGAATAGGAAGAGGAAGGAAAAATAGAAGAAAGTGAGGAGATACACATGACCTCCTCCCAACATGCAACCTCCCCTGAACATGCAGCCTCACCTACCAATAGCCCAATAGTTGAACATGCACCCCAGGCTTCACCACACGTAACAACATCCAGCCATGCAGCCTCTCTTGAGCATGCAGTGTCTTTGGGACACGAAGCTACACCTACCCATAGCCCTATCAAGCAGCCTACAGTACAAGCCACTCAGACCACAACATCTTAGATTCCTTCTCCAATTCCAAAGCAGTCTATAATGCAGGATATTCCCTCTCCCTCATAAACAACCAAGAAACATAGAACAACTCTATCATCCTCCAAGGCACAGAAGAAACTAAAAACCCCCATTAACTCTCCAAGGTACTCACACCACCTTAAGGAAAAAGGGGAGCTACATTAGGCAAGAATCCTGACGGGGCAAGGAGGGTGGATTTTCTTGAGTTTGATATAGACTCAAAAAGGGAGGAGTTATTTGTGAAAAGGGGACACTCACAGTTCCCTAGTACCATTGGGGATCATGAGAGGTCAACCTCCTCTTCAGATTCAAAAGGAAAAGAATTGCTGGTAGAGGGTAAGGAAGAGGTTGATGAGTTGTAGGCATCTCTAAAGAAAATTGAAGAATTGGAGAAGCAGCTACAAGGTTTTTAGCAAAAAGAATTTGGGTTGGATAAGCTAGCCCAAATTGACATCATTGAAATGGGTAGAAGTGATTCAAATCCTAAACAATAGGCTAGTTCTCATGCAATGACATCTCAATCGACCCGGCTGTCTCTTGGACTTATGCTCTAGGAAATAATAGAAGAGATGATGAAAATGAAGAAGACTTGGGTAGAAGAAAATAAAGAAATGAAAAAGAACTTTGAAAAGGAAATCAAGAGTAAGGATGCATAAATAAAAAGGCTAAAAAGGAAAGTAGATCAAATGGCTGGAATTACAAATCAAATCATAAGGTGCATACCTCCAGCCAAGGTATATGCTTTGTTCCTTTAGGAACAATTTTTGAGTTTCTAATTTAGGCAATTATATTGTGACCTCCCTAGTACTATCACAACACCTAAGGAGTTTTTAACGGTCTATCAAAAATCTACTATAGAGTTGTAAAATAATCTTTGTGAATTTAATTTACATGATTTAGCAGTCCCATATGATACAAAATGGAATCCATTGATGTATGTAGGGGATGTCTGGATTAAAGCTTTGGCATCCTTCATTCAAAATGAACATAACAGGGGTACTCAGTTGTAGCAATATCATGAACCAGAAAAGTCAATCCCTTTAAAAGATAGGGTTGAAGCAAAAGATCCTAACTAGGTAGTAATGGACTAGATAACATTAATAGAAATACCTAGGGTAGAGGATAGATTTTGGAATGCAGAGCAACAAATTATACAAAGTTTAAAACATTGGCTGCCCAAATTGGAAAGGAGGTATTGGAATTTTAAAGATTAGGTGGAATGAGTTAACCAAGTAAGTGAGGAAAATGAAACCACATTTTGTATTCAACTACCTGGTGGTAATTAATAGGGCACATAGGTATATCAGGTCAACTGGTAGACATGAGATTACTTGGTTACCTCTTGTATTTCAGCCTCTCCTTTGGTGCCCAATACCACATTGGCAAGGACATAGACAACTGCAAGAAGCTGATGAAAGGGACAGGTGGGAACGCCTTGATGCTCATAAAGGATTTTATCTCAAGTAGGAGGAAGGAAACACAAAACTAGTAGACTTCAGGATGGAGGCACTACAGTATAATCAAAGGTCGTAAGGTGCTTGGGGATAAGAAAAATGCTAAGCTAGGGGGAAAATGATGGGACTTGAAATTGCTTATGTTTCTTATGTTTATTTCTTGTTTTACATAACATTTCCTTGAACAATACTTGACACTTTATATTAAAAATTTGAAGTATGAAGCACTAAGAACTAATATATAATATTCTGATAAATGACCATGTGATTTGATAATTATTCTCAAAATTTGATAGTATGTTATATTGATTATGATGATTTTAAGTATGGAAGTATTATGAAATAAAGCTAACCCTTCATGCAACAAGATAGCAGGTACCCGTAGCCAAGGTTGTTGGGAACATGTAGCAATAGAAATAATCATATGTAGCTGAAGGAATAGGTACCCGTAGCCAAATGAGTAAAATCTTGAATATGAAGGAGCTAATTTTGCAGTGATGATCCCACTCACCAATGACTTATCTAGTAGCAATAATGCCTTCCACAAAAAATAAGGAGGAACTCAAAGTATCAATAGATAGTGGTGAAGAACTAGAGCAATCTTTCATCAAGGATTGCATAAGTTACGTCGATTGCCTACATGTCTCCATTACATTTGTTTCCTCCATCTTAGTTAAAGAGTTATATTAGGATTGTACTCTTTGAGCAGTTTTAATTGTAAGAAAGTTTCCTATTTGTGTTCTGCTAGAATAAAACAATCCTCTTCCTATGTCCTAGGAAAGAGTTGACACATGTACATGAGTCACTAAGAGTCTAGCTTAGTTTAGAATAGATAGGATGAGTCTATATATTCAAAATATTTTGTGTAACAAATATCTAGATATTTTACTACCAGCAATTGTATTATGTTTTTTCTGAAATCAATGAAGATACTTTCTAGATTTAGTCAATGTTGTGCAACAATTAGTTAAGAGATTTAATTAAGATCTTGTGAGAATACAACTTCACCCAAGCAAGGGCCCACTTGAGGTACGAATGTAACTCTTTTGTTAGTATTACTTGAACAAGTATTTCAGTAGTTTTGATCATATGCATTTCATATAAATAATTGATTATTAATAGTAGAGATAACATATGCTTATAGCTTAATAGAACTTCCATCATTGATAATAGTTTGTAGCAATTATTGTACTTGATTGAAGTTTATAATATAGATTTCTCTTTCTAAGCAATCATTTTCTATACACAACCTCTTAGGACAACCTTTAGGAATTCTTAAACTGTATATACGGTACAGGTACCATCTAAGAAGATACACCCCCTGGTTTGACATAGTAAATGTAGCACATTATAACTAGTGATTTGCTTGATAAGGGATACCTTGATCCGTTGAGTAGAGTGCATGCTTTCACTGAATCAAATTTACTAGTTAATAATGGATTTAGACACTTTTGTCTCTCTTTTTTATGGTGGTTTTTTTCCCACAAGGATTTCTCCACATACATCTGGTGTCATGTGTTTATTTATCATGTTTTGTTGATTTCTTTGTGCTGATTTTAACTTCCACATAATCTCTTAATCGGTAATCCAATGTTGCATTAATAAAAATCAAATTTGCACTCTTTAACTCTTTGATAAGCTAACATTTGTGTAGTTTACCTTGTTTTAACAACATGAACTCAAAATGCAGGCTAAAATCTAACTTGCATTTCTTATTAACCTTCATATTTGAACTCCATGTTGCAACCACCCCAAAGCATATGGATGTGGATGATGTGGAACCTTTAGATTTAACTCATTAACTAGCTTGGAAGAAATGAGATTGGATTGAGAACATGAGTCAAATAAAGAAATCAACTTCTTACCTTTCATTTGGATTCTTTCTTACAATAATTGGGTAAGCTCCCCTTCACCACGAGAGCTTCCACCTTCCTTCAAAATCCTCTTCTTGAGTGTGGCACAAGCTATGTGATAGGTTGTCATGAGGTCCTAACACTTTAGTTGAAAAATATATCAATTATGTCAACCAAGTAGTTTCCGAAGGCTGTATGCAATAGGGAATGTTTTGGCCATCTCTCTTAGTAAGGTTTTCTAAATTTTTGAATTGATTGAAAACAAAACTTAAGCTAGAAACTATGAAATTGTCTAAGCTAGAAAGCAATAAATTCCTATTTTATAAAGCATGAAAACTATCTAAGAAAAGTAATTGCAGTTTAACTTATGAAATTTAAACAAAGGCGACTAACGACTAACTATTAACTGAAAGTACACCTAACATCTTTTAATCAACAGCTAACAACAGTTTCAAAAATAGAGTGGATGCTATGAAAATTCTAAGTAAACAAAAACTCAGGGATCAGTAACTTAAAACACAACCTGCAAGAACACACAACAGTACTGAACATAGAATAACATTTATCTCATCATAACATGTACAGAATAGAAATAACAACATAAAATATAACTAACAACATTTAACAATGAAAATACTTATCTACTCTTCGAGATCCCTCGAGTGGCCAACTCTCAGGTGTTCCTACTACTAGCTCAAATCACATATAGTACTTTTACAGCTTCAAAATGAATCCATTCATAATACTTCCATTACTCAGAACAATCTCATGATATTCATTCATTCGTAACATAAAAGTATATCAGCACACTAAGCATAATGGAACAGTATTCAGAATATAACATAACAACATGTCCTTGTTTTTAGTAGCTACCATATATATACTGCACTACTACAAAATCCTAATTTGCAAATGGTGGGAAAAATACCATTGAAAAAGTCTAAAACAGAAATACAACTGACTGATGTTCATGACATAAATCATAATAAAGGCTCTAAGTGGAGCCGTAAAGTCTCAAATAGTCTTAACAAAAATTAACAAAATGCTTTAAAAAGTCTTCCACTATGCAAGCCTAAATTTCTGGCGCCCGAACTTCCAACGCTCTGACTTCAACCGCTTGAAGTCCACTCCTCTCATAGGCTAGGCCATTGACAAATCCTACACAATTACTCAAAGTCTATACCATTATATCAACATTAGTTAGCTAATTCAATCAATTTGAGAAATAAAGATTCATACATCATTTTATAAAAAGTAGACAATTACTACTTCTAAAAATAAATAAACTAGCATGCCTGAGGTGGTTGGCAAGAACAAAAAGGGGTATTTATCTCATCATAAGAATGAGGTTGTTTGTACCTCATCACTATGTGCCCTTCTTCATTAGAGGAGTCTCCACTAATTTCTACCCCTTTTCCACATATACAACCCCTTTACCCTTCCTCACATGAGAAGGATCCAATTCAAGGCAAATCTTTCAACACCTCTCTTCTATGTGTCCATCGTTGTCACAATGGGAGCAATGGAACTAATCTTGCCTTTGCCCTTTTTCTATGTCACAATTGTAGCATTTTTCTTACTCTTTCCTTCACAATTCTTCTTGCCAACATGTTGTTGCTTTCTACCCTTATGCTTCTTAGAAGAAACCCCCTTCTTGTCCAATTCAAGAGGTTAGTGTGCTTAGGAACATGCCTCGCCTATATTTTGGGGCTTGGCCATGAATACTACACCATTTATAGGGGATCAAGCAAACCTCCAACATATTTGATCAGCACTTCATGGTCCATGATATCTTTCCCAAATTGAGCCACTCTTTTCAATAACTTGATTGTATAAACTTGTATTCTTTTCCATGCTTTACTTCAAATGATGTCATTGCACCACCCTCTCTTCTTCATGGAAAATCAAGTAGAATTGTTTTTGAAGCATCCTTAAAATCTTCCCACTTGGAGGTTGGTCCCAATTTTTAGATTTCCAAAGAGTGCATAACTCTCATACTATGTGAGTGCCACTTCACCTAATGAATTATCTTGAGAGAACATTCATTCACCACCGGAGAACACACATTCACCACTTCATCAATCGTTTATGACCTAGTTCTTCCAAAAGACATTTTTCTATATGGACTTGAAATGAGGTGTCATTTTTTTAATTGAATTTTTTTTTTAGAGGAATCCTAATATGCAAAAATATTCAACTTTTTACTTTATATTTACATTGATTTTACCCCTACAACATAACTTCATTTATGAGGCCAACAATGAGCATAACCAAACCTAAAAAATGTCTTATCCACCAATGAAGATTCCAAAATGTCCCATACCATTCCCAAACCTTCTCAAGTATCAAAGAATTAGGAAACTATTTGGAAATATCCTTGTTACACCAATTTGATGATGGATTCTTTCATTAGGCTTCTTAACAACACTTTGTGAGCTAGGATGAGATGAACCCAATGGTCTAGATGTCAACAAAGACCCAATTTTTAGATTTTTATCATAAAGAAGTTTGCCTCTTTAGCTAGGACTTGAGTGTCCTCTATGTGAATGTGGTGTTTTGTGTTGAAAGAGCATTCAACAAGGGTAGATTTTCCAATGAATGAATGTGGTGTTTCATGTTGATCGAGTGACCGATTTCACCATTGTATCAATATTATAAACCCCCAAGTTGTGAAGAAGTTCTCAAGGATCTTTGGTGGAAGAGATGAGACTTCTCATAATGGTATGTGGTTTACCTCAGACATTTTTTCTAAAGGATTTTAGAAATTTTGTTAGAGATGCCTTCCACATAAGGAAGTGGAGCAACCATGATATCCAAAGGGAAATCATTACTCTTAGAAGAGGTACTACAAGTTTTGGCTTGATTGAACTTTCTAGAAATGTGTTTACATTTGTACCCATTAATTTTTAAAGTTCTTGTGAACTGATGAGAAATTTCTTGAGTAATGTGTTCCTCATCGCAATTTGAAAATATTTGGTGGCAAGATTGTTTTAGGATGCCAATGTTTCAAGATGGGTGGTGGTGAGAAGAGACATGTAGGTAAAGGTTTGCGTGTGTGATTTTTCTATAAACTTGAAGAGATAGAGAACCACCTAGTTTTTTTAGGAGAATAATGTCAAGGAAGGGGAGTTTGTTATAATGTGTTTATGTTCTTTGGTGAACTTAATGATTTTAGTAATTTTTTTAAAGTGGGAATAAAATTCTTCTACTTTGTCTAGACCATGTTGCCAACAAAGGTTGGTATCATCTACCTTCCACCATCTAGGTCTAAGGGGGAAGGAGTTAAGGGTTATTTCTTCAAAATTCTCCATGAAAAGATTGACAACTACAAGAGAAAGAGGTGGTCCCATGATAACACAGTAAGATTTCTCATTGACGACTCCTTGGAAAGTGAAGAATGTGGACTTTAAACATATCTCCACCAAGGAGGTCATCTCAACATTCATCTTGGATCTCACAATTTCAATAGTCGCATCAACAAGAACTTTGGTTAAGTGAGAAATGAGATCAAAACTAACCAAGCTATCATCCTCATTAATTCTTTTGTCCTTGATGAACTCAACAAAGTGTGAGGGCTCCTTGATGAAAGAGCTACTCTTACCTATGTAGGGTTGATTTTAGAGAGTTGGTAGTATCGACAATGGGCATCAAAGAAATGTCATCCTTATAAATTTTGGGTGCACCATAAATTATGAGAGTGAACTCTTTATTAGAAATAAGATGTGTTATGTTATCATCAAGGGAATATTGGTTGATGGTTTGCTTCACTTTTCCCTTGCTTTTAAACATGGGGTTGTGATCCAAAGACATATAGTTTCCTTGTTTTTAAGGCATCTTACCATTTTGAAAACATAGTCACATTTATTCATAGTCACTATGGCATTCTCTTTATCTACTTTAGCAATGATTATTGATTGATCTTTTACCACTTCACCCAAAACAAAAATTTATAAAAAAAAATTCAATTTCAACTATGAAATGGACTTTAGGTATAGTTTTTAGGGAGATAGCAAAATCTACAGAACCAAATGGTTCTACAACATGCATTGTGATTCATCGAAATGAGTGGAAGAGTATAATCTATGAAAGTGTGTGTATGTGGGCTTTGTGGGGGTTGGGGAATTGGAGTGAGCACGTGGTCAACACAAGCAGAGAGCATGGGAATGGTTGGTGACGGTTTTGGAGATGTGTTGAAAGGGAGAAAGTTGGATGGGAATTTCTCATGATTTGAAACAACCACGTCAACACGGAGAGAAGCTAAGATAGGAGGGAAGCTGTCAAAGACGCGTGAGCAATAAAGGAGGGACGTTGGGAGTCTGAAAATCCTGTCCTTTGGAATGAACTGGATAGGAGACCCAGATAATAAAGCATTGTCAGAACCATTAGAAACGGTCCAAAAAAGAAGAAATGAACAGAGATCAGAAAGCTTACTTGTGACTGTTTGTGAGAGCCTAATGGTCTGACACACCAGTTTGTCCATTGGTCACTGTTTGCACAGAAGAAGCCTCTTGACTCAATCTGATGAGTTCTGCAATACTGGAAAGAGTACATTTTGGAGGTGGAGCATGGAACATTGTGCATGCAGAGGGATGGTTTATGGTACAGGAACGAGTACAGGTGTAGAAGGACCCCATTAGTTTTTAATGCAATGAAGAGGGCAGTCGGACAAAGTGTGGTACAAGGGTTTGATGGGGGCACAAAAGGTGGTTCATGGCTCGAGGGAAAGAAACAACAGTAAGCTGAGTTACATTAAAAATTATGAATGTGGAGTTAATATTAGGGCAGTGGAATTAGAAAAACACTTTATTTTAGAGTGTGAGTTTATACGGACATCAGGGCAAAATATGCCGACATCCTAACAGTGGCTTCTTGGCATGGTTTATTTATAGAGGGGTCATTTGAGAAAGTTGAAGAGCTCATTATATCTTTGAATAACAGTAGAATTAAAAGACAGAAACAAATATGATTGAATTAGATGTCTCATAAACTATTTTTAACCTTGTTAAAATTTATTATATTCTATTCTATTGAATAAAAATAGAATTAAAAGATAGAAACAAATATGATTAAATTAGATGTCTCATAAACTATTTTTAACCTTGTTAAAAGTTATTATATTCTATTCTATTGAGTGGGGAGGTGCTTGAAAAGAGATGCTGCCAACGAAAAGGCCACTGGATGTTTTTCCTGTATAAAGAAACAAAATTTCCTCGTCGTCTTTTTTCCCATGTACTTTTCAGCCCCTCAACTCTGGGATTAGATGAGGTGTCAAACATTAAGCAGAGATCAATCCATGGGTAGTTGCTAATTCTAGATGTAGGTAGAAGAGCCTAGTAGAAATGTAGTTGATCTCTGCCCTTAATGATATATCTTAATAACGAGAGCCCAACTCGTTCAAAAACATTTAAAGAGATGTTGTAAAATATGAGCAAAGGAAGGGATGATTTGGTTGTTCCAACATCGTTTTAGAGAGGCTAAGTCTGCAGTCCTTTTTTGTCATATTTAATCTTAGGCTTCTCAAAAAGTTTTGCTTTTGTCCTTCTTATAAAAGATGTTAATTCTTATAAAAGATGTTAATAGTCATTTTATTTAAATATCATCCTTTAGTTATTTGACTTAAATGTCGTCTATTTTAATGGTCAAGCAGTCCATTAATAGTATATATGTTTGTCATGGATGACCCATTGAGAAAGCTTGGTAGGACAAAGGATTAGGGAGAGTGAGGAAAACTTAATGAGGAGAAATGATGTTCATGTACGTTGAAGAAGAATTATTCAAACTTCCTAAGTAGGGCAAAGAAAACCAAATCTAGGAGACCTTTCCAAGGGCAGGATCAAAACTCTGACGAAAGAAAATGAAGAGCTGTAGAATTTATTTTCCAAACAGACTTTTGAAGGATGTGAGAAATGGGTTAAGAGATCTGTTTGGCCTCCTAGTTAATCTACAGGCACTTTTGGATCAGACGTCAGAAATCTAGGTAACCATTGCGGCCAAAGAAAAAGAAGTGAGAGATAAAGAAGATCGAATTTATCATCTTCATAATATAATCTGCAGTGCCTCTCCCAGCCTGTATCATGAGTGAGTATGAAGTTGACATGTGTAAGGGATTTTTTTAAGAAGCTTCTCTACCATGCTCTCAGGATACAACAACACAAATGAAGCGATTCAAAGCTTTGTTCAATTCTGATAAAGAGAGGGTGGAAAGGTAGTTTGAAGTTGCAGAAGTGTCTTCATTAAGAGGCAATGATGGAAACTGGATGTCTTCAGCTAAGTTTGGGAGCATCATTTGTTCTTTCATGGCGAGGTTTATTGGACCCAATTCTTGAATTCATCATGCAGGGAGCAACTCAAATTGAATGAAGTAATGTTCAATAAGAATTCAGAGCTCAGTAAAATCTAGGTGAAGGTGAGGAGATAATTGATTATTAATGTGCAACAGATCAACCTCGATTTCACTACTTGCTGGCGAGAGATTTCCAGACAGGTAAGGATTAGATAAAGAACGTGGTCAGGGTTTAAGGGGGAGTGGGCTCAATAGTTGAGCATTTTAACTTGGTGCTTCTCAAAATTATAGGTTACTATTTTAAATTATTCTGAAATTTTTATAGCAGTTTATTTGGCAGGGCTTCTACTTATAACTAAAGTTTTAGGTCCACATCAGCATGCTTTTTGTTGAGGGGTTCAAAAAGACCCAAAAAAAAGATTGGACCTATAGTTGTGTATTAAGCCATGTTTTGTTGGTCCGCCAATGTGGCATCACATGATTTGTTGCGTTTTAGAAATTTCATTCAATTATAGGTACTTATTTCAACATTTGGTCATTTTTTTATTTACATGAAGAATAATCATTGACAATATATAGTAAGTATCTAGGGTGTTCAAGTTTCAACTATTGGCTCCTATACCCATGAGTATTAAAACAACAATTGGACACCGTTCAACTAATGGCTATTTATTTTTTCTTTTCTAAAAATGCTATTTTTTTTTGGCTTGATTATGCTTTGATCACCACCTCTAAACTTTATAAAACCTAGAAAATTTTATTATAATTCTAAAGTTTGGTTTAAGTTGTATTTTCAGTCTCGATTTTTTATTTGTAAATTTTGAGTAAATGTTGTCTTTGCAAATGAGTAGTTATTAAATGATAATCTTTTAAAGAAATTTGATTTCATGAGTTGTATCATTAACACACATTTGTGGTTGTTCACTATATTCGCGTATTTTTTATAATATAACTTTGAAATCTTGTATTGTTGAAATGTTATGTTGAGAGATGGTAATAGATAGTTTGTAGGGGAGAGGACCCATATTGGGTCACCCTAACTTTCGGGGTCCACCTGGAGTGCCACGTCAGTCAAACTTATAAGAATTTGCCCCCTCCATGCGAGCGGTGACATGTATGGGTCAAATATTTTGTTTGGAGGGGTTTTTGAATTTTTTGCCATGTGGATGATGATGATCGGTGGCGACAGGTAATTTCCAAGCCTTTTTGAAGGTTGACCAACAGTGGGTGACGAGGACCTCTGGTCCCACTCCAAAATCTTGTAGGTACGTGTTCAACATGCTATGTGGAAATAGCACAGAACACCACCTTTTAGTCAAACATGCTAACATTAAACACAACGTTGCCTATTTCTCTTCTCACCCACCACATTAACTTCTCTCTCATTCACATTTTGTTGTTTGACATGCTATGAGAATTCCAAGCAATGGAGCCTTCAATGCTCCACTACGTTCCATTGAACTCTCGCCAACACCCCACTATTGAGGCTCCTCTTCCTGAATGCTCGTTGTTGTACGCACCAAAATATGTTCACTTTGGCTTTGTTTAGCCGATGGCTTCCGTGAAACCTCCAAGTCGGAAACACTATCTCATTACTCTTTGCTAGTCTTCCACACCCTCGTCTGCATCTAAACAAACCAGGTGAGGATATGACATCCTACTAAGGCTATGAACTAGCATTGTCATCATTTTTGAGGTTTGTGTTATGTTTTGTCTCTTGGTTTTTTTAAGGTGTATTTAAATGGGGTTCTTATTTTTCCATGTGTTTAGAAAATCTTTACTATTTGAGATGGGATTTCTTTGTAAGATTGTTGTCTTTCATCGAAAAAGCAAGGTTGTTTTGGTTTGTGTGGTTGTATCATTGCTGAAGTGACTTGACTGCTTGTATAATCATGAGGGTTCTGTATTAAAATGGGGTTCTTGTTTTTCCATGCATTTTAACATTCTTTACTATTTGAGATGGGATATCTTCCTTACATTGATGTCTGTGGTCATAAATGGAAGGTTTTGGTTTTTTTTGTGGTTGTATTTGTTAGTGTAAATAGTGAGTTTATAAAACTAGTTAGCTTTTAGTCTACCTAGTTGAAATTCCCATTCACACTTCTTAAGTCCACTTAGGGACTTTTTAGGAGTTTGTCTCACCACATGCGGTTGAGACATGTTTCCTCATCCTTTTGAGACACCTATTGCATGTTTACTTGCCACTTGCTCAAACACTTGTAATTTGAGCTTACAAATGTGGCACTTTTGGAGGGGTAGTCAGTCATTGATTCCTACCTTCCTACCTCCACTTTCATGCCTATTTATACAAGGCATATTGTACACTTTTACTTAGCTTTTGAATATATGTTATTGGCTTATTTTATGCAATTTAGCTTGTGGAAGTTATTCTAGTTCTTGCTGGTTGATCTCGGTTGCTTCAACATGGTATCAGAGCCATGCCAGCAAAACCCTTCCCATATTAAGCAAATCCCACACCTAGCCTAGTCAAGAGTTCCTCATAGAGCCAAACAGACCTCGCCATTGAGTTCGGAAGGCCCGAGATAGCTAAAATAGCCTGTCATTTTGTCAAATTCTAACACATGTATTTTTTGCAAAAAACAATTGCCTCCCAACCCCCTATATTGTACGACAATACTGATTTGTACGGAAATTTTCATTCACAAATGCAATTTTTTTTTTGCAATATTCGATCATCGATTTGGCAACAGTCGTTGATGTTTTTTTTGGGAAAATTTTGTCATTTTTCTTGGGTCATGTTGAGTCCTCCTATCATCTTCTTCTTATTCACTTGTACAATTTTATCATGTATTATTTCTCTTTTGGAGAGGGGTTTTTCCCACTAGGTTTTCTCCTTTACTCCACTTATGAGAAATTTTTTTGTGCATGGGTACCTAACATGGCCTAATAACTGGGACCCGTCATCTTTGTCGCTTCTCCTTAAGTTGCACTTAAGGGGGGTGTTAGTGTAAATAGTCACGTTATAAAACTAGTTAACTTTTAGTCTACCTAGTTGAAAGTCCTATTCACATTTCTTAAGTCCTCTTAGGGACTTTTTAGGAGTTTGTATCACCTCATGTGGTTGAGACATGTGTCCTCATCCTTTTGAGACACCTATTGTATGTTTACTTGCCACTTGCTCAAACACTTGTCATTTGAGCTTACAAATGTGGCACTTTTGGAGGGGTAGTCAGTTGTTGATTCCTACCTTCCTACCTCCTCTTTCATGCCTATTTATACAAGGCATATTGTACATTTTTACTTCACTTTTGAATATGTTATTTGCTTATTTTATGCAATTTAGCTTGTGGAAGTGATTCTAGTTCTTGCTAGTTGATCATGGCTACTCCAACAGTATCACTACTGAAGTGAATTGACGACTTGTGTAATCATAAGGGTTCTGTATTTAAATGGGGTTCTTATTTTTCCATGTGTTTTAACATTCTTTACTATTTGAGATGGGATTTCTTCGTAACATTGTTGTCTGTGGTCATAAATGCAAGGTTGTTTTGGTTTTTTGTGTGGTTGTATCACTACTGAAGTGACCTAACGGCTTGTGTAATCATGAGGGTTCTATATTTAAATGGGGTTCTTGTTTTTCCATGTGTTTTAACATTATTTACTATTTGAGATGGGATTTCTTCCTTACATTGTTGTCAGTGGTCGTAAATGGAAGTTTGTTTTCATTTTTTTGTGGTTGTATCACTACTAAAGTGACTCGAGTGCTTTTGTAATCATGAGGGTTCTGTATTTAAATGGGGTTCTTATTTTTACATGTATTTTAGTTTTCTTTACTGTTTGAGATGGGATTTCTTCCTTGCATTGTTGTTTGTGGTCGTAAATGGAAGGTTGTTTTCATTTTTATGTGGTTGTATCACCGCTGAAGTGACCTAACTGGTTTTTTTGGTTTTGATTTGTGGTTCTATCACTAATGATGTGTCCCAAGTGGTTTTTTTTTTTTTTTTTTGGTGATTCTGAAATTCAACAAAGGCACAATAATGGTTGGTGGAATGTCTAGTTGAATTCTTAAGATTTTTTGTTTCTTTAAATTTGTACTACAAAGATTCAAAAGATTCCAAATATCAAAAATGGTGTTCAATGGTGTTTGTTCGAACAATTTATGCTTTTTTGGAGTAGTGTTTATCAACACAGCTTAATGGCTGTCTTCTGTGTTTTGTAACACATTTATTGGTTACAAAAATTCAAATCTTTTGTTCGAGCATCACTGTGACCTCTCCAATTTAAGTTACAAATTTTATTTTACAGTTCTTTCAATTGATAAAATCAGACTAAGAAATATCGTGTAAATGGGTTAACAAAGGTTTTATTGGTTGCAAAAAATACTATAAAGTTGACTTCATTGTTCGTTACCTACTTTTTCTCTACTACTTAGAGAATAACTAGTTTTTTTTAGAACTCCATTTATTCATGATTTTATATTTATTTCATAAATGTTGTATCCTCATCCGTGAGACATGTTATTCTTTTACATATTTACAGAATCAAATGTAGAACTAAATTTCTAATGTTTATATTCATCTAGCAATTGAAATTTCAAATCTTTACTCTATTATTGTTTTTCCAAATTACCTTCCTATGCTCTCAATCATAGGTCTTATTGAAAAATAACAAAGAAACTACATCTCAGCTAGATAAAATTAACCATCCGATCAATAATCTTCAAAGCAATCATTACTGTCACCCAGTCCAAATCAAATATTTATGAAACATCCTCAAGACTAGGTTTGTGTACACTCAAAGGGCTTCTTCTTCTCTTATAGAAATAGGGCATTTCTTGGGTTCTTATAAAATTCATGTATAAGCATAATTGACATGAACTAATATATGCAAAGCAAGATTTACACTAAGATTCTTAGGAGGTTAATTTTCATTTGCATGGCTCATGATTGCAAGCTCATACTTTTTAGTTTTGGCTTCCTTCTCGGACTCCTTTTTGCAAGTCTTGAAGTGAAAGACCTTGACTTGTTCTCTACATAATCCTTGAGGAATTGGTCATTAAAGGTTCTGCTCAGAGTTTTTACTACATTGGTTTATCCAACCACATTCAATGCCTCTTCCACTTCAATTATTTCTTTCTTTCGAATTCCTATCTATACTTATATAATTCCACTATTATATGTACTATTAAAACAACTATTTCATGTGAACTAAATTATATTTCTAGCTCATAGACGAGCATTGCCTTCACATGTATTCTTTTCATAACGTGTTTGAAAAAAACCACATCTATGGATGACACAACTTACAAGGTTACTTACAGTATATTACTTATAATATAATATATGGTAAGTAGTGAAAGGGGTTGGGCTTAATGGCAAGGCCATAAGGTTCTCAAGATGGAGATCCAAGTTCAAATCCCCCAAGTAACATCTATAGTTGGAACTTCAAGATGTGGCTCTTGGACTTCCGTGGTGGTTTCGTTGGTGGTTTCTAGTGTGGTGACTCATGGTCTTCTGGTGGTTCTCAAGTGGATTCGTGGCTCTTAGACTTTGGTGGTGGCTCCGTTGGCAGTTTCTAGTGTGGTTTTATGTGGTGACTCTTGGTCTTCTAGGGGCTCTTAAGTGGATTCAAAAGTGTGTGTGGCTCTTAAGTGGATTCTAAACTATAAGTTGAGAATATGTTGATGGGGAGGAGGTCCCCTTGTGACCTCCGCTGGTGTGGGGCCAACCTAAATAATCCCTCCTTAAGAATCAAAAAATAATAGTATATGTTAAGCAATTTATTAAATTTATATTAAAAAATATATGATTTATAATTAAATTTATAAAATTTATATTAAAAAAACCATACTTATTAAATAAAAAGAAATCTACTAAAGTACATGACTTATAAGATGTATGAGTTTACTACTGGATGAGACAAATCTCCTATATCTACACATACACACATAGATGTGTGTGTATGTATATACATATATACATGAATATATATACATATATACACATATATATACACATACATACATATATATATATATGTATATATATGTATATATATGTATATATGTATATATATGTATATGTATATGTATATGTATATGTATATGTATATGTATATATATATATATATATATATATATATGTGTGTGTGTGTGTGTGTGTGTGTGTGTGTGTGTGTGTAGAGAACCCTCATGATTACACGACTAGTTGGATCACTTTGGTAGTGATACAACCACACAAAAAACCAAAATAGCCTTCCATTTACACCCTTGAACAAATAGTAAATTGAACGTCAGTTCCAACAAAATCAGTTGGGTAACTTCATTAGTGATAGAACCACAAAAGAAAATAAAAAAATAGTTGTATCACTACTAAAGTGACCCAACCACACAAAATGAAAACAACCTTCCATTTATGACCACCTACAACAATGTAAAGAAGAAATCCCATCTCAAATAGTAAAGAATGTTAAAACACATGGAAAAACAAGAACCCCATTTAAATATAGAACCCTCATGATTACACAACCAATCAGGTCACTTTAATAGTGATACAACCATACAAAAAACCAAAACAACCTTGCATTTACACCCTTGAACACCAGTTTGATGTATGTATGTATGTATGTATGTATGTCTACACATATATATATATATGTATATATAACCCACAATGATAACATTACATACTTATTTGAAGAGCTTGACATATGAAGCAACCACACTCGAAGGGATAAGGCTCACCAATCAAGTAGTCAAAATAAGAGAACAAAAATCAATCAACTATCAAACTTATTACCAGATTCTAATTTTTTAACATCCATCAAACCTATCCTTGATTCTCAAATGAACCCATCCACACAATTCAATTTCAATTTCAAACAAAAAAAGAGGAAAAAAATTTAAGACTTACGACCACACGCATTCAACCAAATCAATCAACCTCTAACGCTATACCTCACCATTTTTTCATTTTACTCTAGAATTATTCTAATATGGGAGATGCCCCCATAGTGGGTCACCCTAACTTTTGGGATCCACCTAGAGTGCCATGTTAGTCAAAGATTTAAAAATAATAATCTGCCACTTGTGCAATGAGTATTAGTGAGTATTCTTATTCATATATCTTTTTATTACATGTATCTTTATTTCATAAATGAAATTAGTGAGTATTATTATTACTTAGACTTTCATATATCTTTTTATTGCATTGATCTTCATTTCATATATGAAATTAGTGAGTATTATTGCTTAGACTTTCATATATCTTTTTATTGCATTAATCTTCATTTCAGATATGAAATTAGTGAGTATTATTATTGCTTAGACTTTCATATATCTTTTTATTGCATTAATCTTCATTTCAGATATGAAATTAGTGAGTATTATTATTGTATTTACCAATACAATAATTTTGTATGAAAGATGTTATATGTTCTATGAATGAGATTTAACTAAGTAATGTAATTATTATCATATATATTTCCTATCTCATAAAAAAAAGATTGTCCTTTTATTATACATTTCTTGAGTTGTTTTACAAACTTAATTGTCCTTGAATTATAGAATTAAAACATGAGTCAAGATGTTTATTGGGAAGAAAATAACTATGGCATCTATGAATGCATGTTATGACAAGAAATAGGGTGAAAGAAAACTATAATATAGAATGAACAAGTTGTCAAATAGATGTCTTCAAATACCCGAACTTAAAAATGAACCTATCAACTAGGACTACATTCTGCTAGAGAACATGACTACATGAAGAAACCATTCAAATACCTAAAGTTAAACATGAAGAAACCTAAGCTAGTATGAGGTGGTAGCATTGGGGAGACTTGGTTTCCCAAAGGCATTTTGGGTTAAACTATGTTGCAATATGTTAGTAAACAGATTTATCACTATGATTTCATGTATATGACTCACCCAAAAATAACAACAAGCTTACTAACAATTGGATAGGTGCACTCAAGTCAACAACCTTCCTCTGCATTTGAAAAGGGGGCAACTCCCTTGTAAGATGGAACTAAAAATAAAATGGGTATGCTTTTGAACTGAAAGTAGGAAAAGAGATTTTTGAAGAAATAAAAGGTGAGCACAAAGTCTCACGAACAGTAAACTATTGCAAAAAACCAAACTCAAACTTCCAAATCACGACCAAGTGTTTCTTAACATAAGAATAAAAACACCAAAATGATAAGAAAATATAAAGACATATAGAGGCTATTGATATTCCACACCTAATAAATGTAAGATTTCTTCAAATCATAAACATTGTACATTCAACATAAGAAGAACACACAACTCCAGAAAAATGGTGACCCATAGTCCATTATAATTTTGTAATCATTATCAAAAATAGAGCCCAAAGTCTCTTGTATAAAACCTTTACAAAGTCTGTATGCAAATATTAAAAAAACCTTGAAATTACAGAGATATATAACTTCAATGATCAATCACCAACATAAATTGCCAAAAGATCCTTATCACCACATCGATACTCCCTTATATAGATTACATTTAAAACTGCCTTACATTTCATAATTGATTCTTGAAAAGAAAATAGAACAAACTTTATTTCATTTTGTTTTTCTTTAATGAGAATAACGGTTATTTTATTAATTACACTGAAATGTTCAAGACTAAATAACGTAAAAGACAAAATTAAATAGTAGCGCTCTTCCCATTGCCTTCATCTATGGTCTGATCTTGACCATCGCTAGCATCTTCCATTTGAGATTTTGATTGTGATGAAGCTAAACTAGCTTTGAAATTCTAGAACTTTATGACTATAAGAGCAATATCTTTTCCATTAGGAATTGTGATTGTACTTAAGCATATTTTCCACATAGTTGTAGCATCATTGACCTCTCCAATCTTCCTATGAAAATCTAAAATTTCTTTTCTGAAAGAAGCTAGATATGTGGACAAATTGCATAATTTTTCAATAGCATTCCCATTCAGAGCATCTTTCTTAATTAATTCCTCAGACACAAGTTCCTTAAAACTTTACTTGAAATTACCAACTTCGACCAAATTAGTTTTGTTTTCAACCAAGATATCAACCTCAAATGATAGACAATTTGCCTGAATATCTAATAAAATTGAATCATAATTTTTAACCATCTTTTTGAATTCATCCAGAGCATGTTTTATAGCTAGAATTTTTCATTCAATAGCAGTTGTCAATTTGGTTAATTCATTCTCTTTAGGCTTATTGACAATGTTTTGAGAAATCAAAATACTCACATTAAATTTCACCATTTCTTGTAAGTCCCTGACAATAACCATAAGTAAGGATTCTTCCTTTGTAATCAATTGAACATCAAAATTAATTTTTTTCTTCTTTGCCAAAATATCCTTATAAATCTTCATCACTTCCTCTATATACATTAATCCATCTACAATCAATTTCTCTATCCACGCATCAACTGCTCTACCATAGGCTTGAAATCTACTAATTTTGTCCATAACATTAGAACCTATACCTTTGGGGGGTGTTATAGCTGGAGTAACATCAAAAGCATCCAAAGTTTGTGAGGTAGTATCAATGATTGACTTGATGTAAGAGGTGAGAAACTCCACTTGTTCCTCTAATTCTTCTTTTTCTTTTATTTCCTCTTCTAACTTCTTAGCTAAAATATCCACAGATAGATTTGCATTATGTATATCTCCCTCCAATGTGGGGGATCCCAAATCAACCTTATTCACATGAAAATCTGTTTTAATAACCTCTTGCTCATTTTTTTCTGCCATAGGCTTAGCAATTTCCACAAATTGATGCCCTAAAAAAGGGTCAACCATTAGGCTAGACATTCTTTTAGCCTTCTTTGGTTGCAGAGTGTTTTAAAGCAACTTGGATATGACATCAAAACTAGGGTCAATCACCTGACTGTACTTTCTTTTCCTTCCAATGGATTTTTTCAGCCAGGGTGGTGATGGTAGCACTATTTGGCCATCAGGTATCAAAGGGAGGATAACAGTATGAGAAGTAGAATCAGGATGAACATTATGCATAGTTTGTTGTTGTTGAGGCAGTGAGGGTGCTAGAGAAGGACTCAAATTATGTACCAATGTTGGAGGTGGTGGAATTGCACTTTGATTTACTTGTGACAAGGAAGAAATCACATTACCTTGAAGCAAAGGAGAAAGAGGGTTATCTTGACTCACCTATTGTTGCTCATGTGCAAGTTCTTGTGTGTCTGCACTGTCTCCTTGAGGATCCCTCTTTATATCCAGCTTCTTCCTTGGTTTCTCCACATCAACATCACATTGACTTTTCAATTTTATTTCTTTATCAAGATCTTCATCATCATCACCTCTCTTGGAAGTGGCTTTAGATCTAGTAGTATACATGTTGGTAGATAGTTGCCTGCCACTGACTTTTATTTCCTAGAAGCTTGTTCTTTTTGTGATGGTCTTGTCATTGTATGTTCAGTAATCCTGGATTCTGACCATTTTTGGCTCTTAGTTAGCACAAATACTAACTTTTATCCTATATCTGTCACCTCCTTTTTAGATCATCTTACCCTAGGCAAGGGTTTTTCTTGTAGAGCATAATAAGCTTCATCAATTAAATCAGATCCATCATCTACCATATCAAGAACATCCCAGCCAAGATTAAATGCTTTCATTTGGTCAATGGTCAATCTCATCCAATCTCATCTTCTGACTTCATGCTCATCTATGCAATCCTCCCAATAGTCTTCCAGGCTATATTGATGCTCACAGGACTCTCCTATATATATATATATATATATATATATATAGAGAGAGAGAGAGAGAGAGAGTTTTTATTGTCATAGGAAAGTCTTATGGTATACAAATGGAAATTGAATTTTGATAAAATTCTATCAATATTCCAAGCATCCTCATGGGTCTTGCAAGTATAATATGTTAGGTGCATGGGAAAAGAGTATCCAACTTTCTTTTGATTGTGACACTTTTTGCTCGCCTAAGCCATCTGTCTACACACCTCCAAAAATACAATGTAATCACTCACATGCCTTGGTAATTTGTATGAGGCATTTTCAAAACCCCCAATCCTTAGATATGTGAATTTGTCAAATTGAATAAAATAGCTACCAAATTGCATAACAAGTTGAGTTGCCTCGGGAGAGATCCTCATTTCAGGATTACCATCAATCTTCCTCACACTCAACATGCAAAATGCATCATTCACTCTCCTATAATATTTGTTTGTTTGCTCCTCTTGAAATTGAGGGTAGTAATCATAGACTGGCGTATCATTTGAAAAGGATTCAACATTTTTTAGCCTAGGCTAGTTCATAGAAGCTATGACATAAAATAAATAAGAACATATGTAGAAATTTTATTTCTTTTGAAAGTTCACAATTTGGTTGTTAATATGATTGCTGATCAATTTTGCCTGGTTAACATATTGTGATGAATGACAAATGGCAATAATAAACTGACACATCCATTACTCAAATGTGCTTGTATCATCATTTCCAGCCACTATGTGGAGTAATGTAATCATGTCAGAGATATCTTCCTTCAAATGAGCCCTCTGTAATGTTTTGGAAACCTAAGATTTTATTTGTTAGACACAGATTTTTCTTGTCCAAGTAATAATTTTATCCCATCTCCATAGTCATATCAACAAATTCATCTCTAACTGGAAACTTGAGAGTGGTTCATAGGGACTCGACATCCAACTTTGCAACTATAGTGCCATCCACCGTTCTTACCTCCCTACTCTCAGGATGATAATTTCAAATGCAGGCAAGAACTAAATCAAGGCATTGGATAGCTAGTGGAGCCCCCCCTATATGAGCATGTCTACTTGTAAAGGTCACTTCTACCATGGGAGATCTAGGATTGGCATTCATTCTATTCAAAAAAAAATTCAAGTTGATATGCTCTAGGTCACTGTCTTTAACTTCGATCAAATGATTTTGGATAATGGTGGATATGTCAAACCCTTTATATTTGTATTTCATTTTGAAATACTTGAAAAAGAAGCAAATATAATAGCCAAGAAATTCCAATCCAAAGTGATATGCCATTGGGAAGAAGAACTATGTCGAAGTATTGTGACGTGCAATACACACAAAATTCATGAACACCATGACAAAGAACTAGCAACAGGACTTGAACCAATCTCAATTCACACAAAATTTTGTAAATAGGAGGATGGAAGCTCAATACTAACGTTCACTGATAGTAACAAAGTGTGCTCGAGCTTATGGGAGTTGTAGGCAATGACTGTGAAAGAACTTATCTTCTCTTTTAGAAAAAAAAATTGGCTTGCAAATAGTATGTACAAATGAACTTGAAAACATCCTTTTATAACTGCAATTAGGTCACCCTGAGTTCACTTTTCCTTTGAATTACTAAAATTAATGCAATGGAAGCATCTTTAGCATTTCAACAAAGTATAAAATCTTTGAACTCAACTTTCAGCAAAATATGAAATTCGTGAACCTCCAAGTGTCCTGAGTTTTCCTTTATTTCAACTTTTCAATGATATTTGATATTTGTGAACCACATTTTTTATGAACTATTGAGTTCACTAACCACAAAAACCACCAATTTTCAAAAACCTAATGAAAATTTGAACTTTTTAGACCTTATCTCTTCATAAAAACTTTTACTTTTTTTGGCATTCTAAGCTTTTAGAAAACTATCTATGTCACGAACCATGTTTCAACGAACCCTTGAGTTCGCAAACAAAAGTAGTCAAAATTGTTTACAATAGCTCGCTTTCTCTTTTTTCAGCCAAATCATGACTTTGTGAACTAACCTTTCTTTTGTGGTAGAAGAACTAGTTCATGAACCACATTAGGCTCTGAAACATTTCACAAAGATCAATTCTTCCTTTTAGTGAAACAATAAGTTTGTGAAATTTGAAAATTCCCCAACGTAGAACTTAGGATACGTGTTTTCAACATGGGAAGAAGTTCGCAAACTAAGGAGGTTGTTGAAAAGAAAAATAAACCAAGAAGAAACAAGCTTTTAGTGGGAAGAAAAGTTAGCAAACTAGGCAAGCTACAGAAGAAAGATAAGGAAATACAAATTTAAGTTCATAGAATGAACAAAGTGTCGAAAGGAGACAAAATGACTAGACTGAGAACAACTTTCAGCAAATCGGTGGGTTTGCGAACTAGCAAACTTGTTGAAAAGGTTCGCTGACCAAAGATTTTGCTCAAAATACAAAAATTTAGTGACTTTGATAGAATCCAAGGACTAATCATTGAAGAATTGGAGGCTAGAAGAAGACTTAAACCTCATATTTGGCGAGAACTGGGGTGTGAAAAATAAAGACCAAAATTTGGGTAACACATTCTATATTTCAAATTGATTTGTGGATAAGTGAAACATAGCTTAACACTAAAAATGCTTTAGCATAATCAAGTATCCCCAATGCAAACGCTTTGTACTAGTCTAAACTAATAGAGAGCCAAAGTGAACCTCTTTGGTCCATACAACAACGAACATTCAGGAAGAGGAGTCTTAGTAGTGGGGTGTCGGTGAGACTTTAATGCAACATATTGGAGCATTGGAGGCCCCATTGCTTGGAATTCTCACACCATGCCAAACAATGCAATGCGATTGGGAGAGAAGTTAACATGGCGGGTGAGAAGAGAAACAAACAATGTTGAGTGTTTAATGTTAGCATGTTTGATTAAAAGGTGACATTATGTGTTATTGCCACATGGCATGTTGAACATGTACCTACGAGATTTTGGAGTGGGACCGAGGGTCCTCTTGACCCACCATCAGTCAGCCTTAAAAAGGCTTGGAAATTACCTGCTACCATCGGTCATTGTCATCCACATGGCAAATAATTCAGAAACCCCTTCAAAAAAATTTTGAACCTATCCACCTCACTACATGCATGTTTGAGTCAAGATTTGTGGGACTAAAATGAATAAATGCCATCCAAAATAGTAAAGAATGTAAAGCCCATGTCAACTTCGAAAGTTAGGGTGCACCACTATCATGCCCTCGACATATGATTGTACTCAAACAAGTTTTATGCTGAGCATTAGAGATTTACAAAATGCATATCATTCACATATGGAAAACATAAATCTAAAATCCCCTTTCATTAATATAAGCCAAAATAGAAAAATTGTAGTACGTATCATTTGGACCAACATACAAAATGCAAAAAAATGCCTCCCTAGGCTACAATTTCAAACTTGTTTGTGTATAATGATTGCTTGATCCTAATCTCATTGAAACCATGAGGGAAAAGAAAGTGGAGTTGATGTGATGAAGTTTGTTGTTGCCTAGTTGCTTGACAAAGTAATCGCAGCCATGTTCTCCTCCCTTGGTGGTGGAATTGGAGTGTTACTTACATGAGATGGGGTTAGACTTGGAATGGGAATGCTACTTACATGGGATGGGATCAGACCTATAGAATTCATTGCAACAGAATAGTGAGGGACATGAATATTCATCATTTCCCTAAACAATGCATGATTTTCTAGTAAAGGGTTGAGTGGATTTCTTAAACACCTTTATCTCTCTAAAGCCCTCCTTGCCACCTTAAGCTCTTTCTCCCTTTTTTCTAGCTCCCTTTGAATCATCTCTTGCTCCTTTTTCTGCTCCTTTTCCTACCCTTGTAATAGTTTTTGTTGTTCTCTTGCTTGTCGTTGAAGGTTTCTATCTAATTTTTCTTGCTCCTTCAATTCTCTTGCTTGTCGTTGAAGGTTTCTATCTAATTTTGCTTGCTCCTTCAATTCTCTTGCAACAACTCATGTTTTCTTTCTATCCTCAATTTGTTGTCTCTTTTAGACTTTTAGATCCTTGATTTCTTTCTTTCTTCCTTTGCTCTTGCTGCATTAAAAAAATTCATGTAAGCATCTGTTGTTAAGAGCTGAGATTATCATCTCAACCAAATTCCATTATCGCCTGCATTCCTGGGTCTTTCCTTCACAATGCGAATAGGTAGTTTAAGGAATTTGCTAATGTTTGAATTGGTTTGGGAACCCACTGACTGATTCAATTTTCCATGAATGGTATGTTCACCTTCGTTGTAAATTGCCTCACTATCCTGGCTCAATTTTGCATTATCTCCACCATCCCAACCTCCACATTTAGCATAGTAATGTACCATTTCAATTACATTCAAAGTGGGTGGTGGAGATGGGAGGGAAAATATCCCCTCTTCTTCATGGGACTATAAAGTAATTCCCAAATTCATGGCTCCCTCCAATAACCATGATGGCTGGCTTGGTGGAGATGGAAGACTAAGTCTATCTTCCCTTTCTTCATGTTGAGTTCCTGCCATGTCAACACACACTTAACCCTCCACCACTGGTTCAGTTGAATCATCAAAATTACTTTGAGGTGAATCATGCATAGTTTCCTCTACCATTGTTTCTATTGTTGTAGAATGTATGCAGCATCTCCAAGGCCCGATAGCAATGTGTTCACCACTTCTACTTGTGAAACATCAACTCCAAAAATACTAAGGATGTTCTGCACTGCAGAAGATACATCATGCATGCTAAACTAAAATGTGTCGCCGGGGTGCATGTCCTCCATAAGTGCCTTTGGATTAAGGGGCCAAATACTTTTTCTTTCAAATCCAACTATGATGTTTGAAACTGTCAATACTTTACTAAATGACTTGCTTCCCAGTTCTACCAATTCTACCCTCTTTATTTCAATATCTGGAAACCTTTCTAGCCATGTTGCTCTTTCATATTTGAAGTATGATTTAAATACCAAAAATACACTGATATCTAGTGGTTGTAATTTGTGTGAGGTGTGATCTCGCAATGTCAACAAATCAATCCCCAATGGCCTTGCCTCTTGGATAGTTTTTGCAACAACATGGCTTCCATGGCCATAAAAAATTAACAAGTGCCTATTTGTCAGTGAGACACCACCTAGAACTAATCTTGCAAAGTGATGCAACCAATTCATAAATAGTTCTTTAGTCATCCAAGCATTGGGTTTGGAAGTTGTTGACTCCCAAAATAACTACAACCCAAAACCCTAAAACATTCCTATATCACCTAGGCCAAGGAGGGCCGTTCTAGGTGATAGGAAGAGGCTCATCAATGGGTTCTGGGTGATTTTGGACAACCTATAGGAGTGAGTAGAATCCTCTACAATTCAATCTCAGATTAAACTCAGGAGGGATATTCCTAGGGGTATACTTGGATAGGTATTTGACTCAATATGAAATGAACTAAAAATGAAAGGACAACCAAACCCAACTCATCCTTTAGGCCCCAAAGATTGTCACTGGACCTAAAACAACTGGTTGTCATTAATAACCCCTATATGGCTGATGAAAAAGCACTCCCATTGACAATGGAGAGTATAGGTGACAGGTTGCCGTAAGGTCCTAACACTTTAGATGAAAAATTATCAGTTTATAGACTGGGGTAGTGTCTAAGGCTGTCTACAATAGGGCATTTGGATATTTCATTGAGAAACAGTTTTCTAGATCTGTTAAAAAGTTGAAACAGTACATGAAATGAAACAACAATTTTACCCTTCTACAAAAAGCATTCAAATTCTATACTAAGAAACATGAAAACTCTAGACTAGAAAGCATATAAATTCTACACTTAGAAAGCAGATAAACTTTACACTAGAAAGTAGATAAACTCTACAATAGAAAGCAGAAAAATTATATGCTAACAATTCCCACCTTCAATTTGCTAAGCTGCAAGCGCTCCAAATTCTAACCATCAGAAAACAGTAATTCTAACTAAGGCAGATGCGCTGAAAAACTTCCAATGAACATAGAAAGTTCCAAACAATAGTACACAATAATTTAACTTTTACATAACACACCCTGCAAGTTAACGACATAAACTAAACATGAACTATCTTCAACTAAATAAAAACATCCACAGAAATGAAATACTTGTCTATCCTATAGTCTCGCAAGTGGCCAGCTTGTGGGAGAAGTTTGCCTTAATCTAGATCACATTTAATCGCTTGAACAACACATGAGAACTTCATTCAAATCTTCATATTTTTTTTTTAAGAAACTAAGACTCATAACATCATTTCCATTCATAAAAATTGCAAGTACACAGGTCTAATAATTTTGAGAACTAAAAAGATTGATTTTCATTTATCCATGGTGTCTATTTTATATCCATATTTTGAGCAACAACAAAACTAAACTACTTCAAAATCTCCTAAACTTCTGATGGTGGGAAAATACCAGTTTGAAGAATTCTTATAAATGAAAACAGAAAATTAACTACTGTTGTCTTTTAAACATAAATAGGACTCCGAGTGGAGTCATAATGTCTTTTGGGTAACCACGGAAATAGCAGAATAAAACAAAGTCTTCATTAAATGCAAGCCTAAAATTTATGGCACCCACAACTTCTGGCGTACTCATTCACAGTTACATGATGTCCACTTCTTAGGCAATGCATTAACCTGCACAGTTACCCAACTTTTCATGCCATTAAATCAACATTTACAAGCTAGTTTCAATCAATTTAGGAAATCAGGATTTGTACAATATTTTATTAAAAATAGATAAATATCGCTTATAAAAATAAATAAATTGGCAAGGTTAGGGAATTGGATAGTGCAAAAAGGCTATTTGATCCATTAAAGAAATGAGGTTATTTATACCTCATCAATAGGTATGCTTGTTTGCAAGACATACAAACTAACTACTTACTTCACACATGATGAATTTGTTTTGATTTTTAAGACTGTGGGTGATCATGGAAACCTTCAGATCAGTGCCTAATACATTGGCTTACGGAGTCCACAGTTTGGTAGAAGGAAGAAAAGAACAAGGGAAATGAAACATGCACTTTCTAGATATTCAGATGCAAGAAAAGACAACAATTGATGGCGAATATGCTTAGTAAACCTTTGTCAAGATACAATCATTCATCTATAACCATAAAAGAGATCATCGTATAGCATGTAATGTTTTAATAACCTATTTATTCATTTGATCAATGGTTACAGTCATACCACAAAGTGTGGCAAGAGGAAACCCTAAAAGAAGCTCAAGATTTCCTTGAAAATTTACATATGAAGAAGGAGAAGTTCATACACTGATAGAAGAAATCAATATGAAGAACCTTTCATGACTTGTGTCTCATCTGCTAGAAAACTGAAACTTTTTCTCTTTGAAACCCTAGAGAGCTCTGCACCTGACTGGCTAAAAAAAGCCCAAAAGACCAACCCCTCAAAAAGAGTTCAACTCTTGCCTTTATAGCCTTCATAAGGAAATCTGATCTGAGAGTGAACTGGGCGCTCCAAATCCTCAACCATCCCAACCACTACATTAAAAACATTGAATTCGGCCACCCACTTTGCAGTAATGGCATCTCTAGAAGTAGTTGGCATGTTCCTAGGTGGTTGGAGAAGCGTGGAAGGCCAGGAAGCCAACTTTTGAAAAATCAGACTATCAGACCTCAGGGTTTCGGTCTTCGCATCCTACGCATTATTTTTCATCTTCTTTTATCACTTTGTCATTGTTGCACTGTCTCCGTCAGACTTCAGCCTTCAGGCTTTTTGCTATGCATGCATCTTCAAAGAAGGGAGAGAATCAAAAGCTCGACAGCCACCTTCTGAAATACTTAGCAGAACTTGAAAATGCTGTGGTGGTAGCCAAATCTCCCTTCCTATCGCAACTGTCACGTATCCACCCATTTGGGCCCACCAAAAGTTTGCATCAACACTGTGGAGTCCAACATGGCACCCACATGGGCATTTTGCTAGAGGAAGAGTCTTCGCATGGCCTACAACCTTCGTTCAGCGAAGCAGCGAAAACCACCAAGTAAGAAAGTGGGAACATCCACGTGGTAGCCCTACGCACAATTAAAACAAAACGAAAGCAAAGACCCCACCAGAATGTACCAGACTGCCACATGTCCCATCAAAAGGTAACATAAAAGGTGGAAAGCCTTAGAGAACTCTACTCGTTGAGGGTCAACCATCGGGCCTTCTACAAAACTCAACCAAAACACGTGTCGAGCTGACACAAAAGTTTGAAAGAATTTTGATAGCGCTGCTTAGAACTTGCGCCATACCAACACGTGGCACACCTTCAAGAACCTCGATTGCATGCCTTCAAAAAGAATACGAAAGACCAAAGAGGTGAAGGACCAAACCCTAGGCTCTGAAACTCCGCCGAACATAGAAATTCAACACTTAGGCAATTTTTGAGGTAGGAACTCGGAGCTGAGAGACAAGGGAAGGTAGAAGACTAGAACCCCAACCCCTAAAACTCTGAAAAGGGAAAAAAACATAAGGGAACCCTAGGAATTTTAGGACTTGGCCTTTTTTTTGGCTTTTCCACCTTGCATTTCAAATGGCAAACACATGAAAAACCTATTGAATGTGTCTTTGATCGGTCATAAGTTGTAGGTTCAAGTGGGATTCAAATCAAACATGGGGGCAAAAAAGGGCATTTTGAGGACTAATTTTTTAGGTGTCAACATTGGCTCTGGTTGGGGACGTGTGACAAGCAATGTCGCAGCGAGAATTTAGATCTCTGGAGCAGACCACGAAAAACTAGAAAAATGACACATAGGAACCAAAACAAAACACCATCAAGACCAATAATGGTCAAGACTACTCAAGGTCAAAATATCAAATATAAAAAGATTTTATCACAAAATTTGAATGAAACTCATACCTATGAGAAGTAATGTTTCAAATGTTGCCCATGAACAGGCAGCTTCAGCAATTCTCCTTCTAGATTTCTGACATAAAAGGTGTCCACAGTGGCCTTTTCATCAATTTGATATGGGCCTAACCATAGTGATTTAAACTTACCATTTTTGCCCTTGTCTTCTAGCTTTGCATTCCAAAGGAGAACTAAGTCACTAGTCTGAAAACACCTTTTAATCGCTCTCTTGTTGCATAGATGCTCCATTTCTTGTTGTCTTAGCAAGCTTTTGTCATGTGCTATCCCTCTAGCTTCATCCAACTCTGTTAACTCATGCATCCTCAATGCCATAGCATCATTTCCATCCTCTCCTATTTGTTGCAGTAATTGATACACAGGCAACTCTAGTGACATTGGCATTTTGGCCTCCTTCCCATATACTAGCTCAAAAAGACTCTTGCCTATAACACATTTGTAGGTGATTCTATTAGCCCAAATTGCATAGTTTAGCTTGTCATCCCACCTTTTCTTGTTCTCATTTAAAGTCCTCTTTTAAATTTTCATGAGGCTCTTATTGTTGGATTTAGCTTGTCCATTACGTTGTGGATGATAAGGTGATGAATGAATCAAACTTATCCCATACTTGGAACACATATTTGTAATGTCCTAAGACCTAAAACACATAGTGTTGTTTGCAACAATTATAGATGGCACACCAAATCTAGTTATCAGATTATTCAACAAGAACTCAATCACTATCTTGGATGTGGAATTACGAGTTGGAATAGCCTCAACCCACTTTGTAAAATAGTTAGTTTCCACCAATATCCACATGTACCCATTGCTTGATCTCTCCTGTATCTCCCCTATGAAATCAATGCCCCATTATTGAAAGGGTGCTTCATTGGTAACATTCATAAGGGGAAGGGCACCTTGAAACTTCAACTTGCCTACAAATCTTTGATAGGCATCACATTTCCTAACTTGTTTTGCAACATCCTTGAAGAGGCTCGGCCACCAAAAACCTACCCTAATGATTTTATGTGCTGCGGTTTTAGCATAGAAATGCCCACCACAAACTCCTTGGTGATATTCATCAATAAATTTCTCAGATTGTTGTTGATCTAGACACTTTAACAATATTCTTTCATGATTTCTCCACTTTAAAATACCTTGGATCACGACATACCTTTGGGATTGGAGTTTAAGTGTCCTTTTTTTAGTTACATTCATGCCCTGGGAGCAATGCATGTTGACAAGATAAAAGATAGCATCCTTATACCATGGAACATTTGTCAAAGAACACACATCAGTAAATTGAGAAGCATTTACCTCATTTATCTCAGCTACCACTAGGTTGGAATCTACCATCAACTTAGACAAACCCTGGCCTCTAGCCATTTTGGTGACTTATATGTCCATGTCATATTATTGGATTCTACTGATCCATCTACACCTTCTCCCAGAAGCTTCCTGTTGTGTGAAGATGTCCTTCACTACTGTGTGTGGCACATATGCTATGATTTTGGCCCCTGTGAAATATGATATGAAATTTTTTATGGCCTTAACCAATGCATAAGAATGCATCTCCATGATGGAATAATGCAATTCAGTAGCCTGCAAAGACTTGGTAAAGAATCCTATAGGTTATTCAAATCTGTCTTGATTCTTTTAAAGTAGAACAGCGGCAACAATATAAAAAGAAGCAAAGAAAAACAACTGAAGGGGTTTAGAATAATCTATAAATTTTAGTACCGGTGCCTCCTTGATAGCTTTATTGATATCCTTGAATGCTTCAGATGGCTCTTTCTCCCATGTAATAGATTGCCCCTTCTTGAGCATTTTAGAAATAGCTTTGGTCTTTTTAGAAAAAATAGGAATAAATCTCCTAACAAAGTTTATCTACCCAAAAAAAGGTTGTATTCCTTTGACTAATTTGGCAGGGGAATGAGATCAATAGCCTTGACTCATTCTGGATCTATCCTTACCCCATCTTTTGACACAATGTGCCCGAGCAACTTTCCCTCTTCAACTCTGAACTGACATTTTTTAAGATTCAAAGAAATCCCATAGTATAAGCACCTCTAAAAGATTACCTCAAAATGCTTGCAATGCTTGCCTCTTTCTTTTGAGAATGTCGTCAGGTCATCTTGATAAACCACCATGATCTCATCAATGAGATTGGCAAAAGCTATATCCATAGCTCGTTGAAATGTTGACCAAGCATTCTTTAATCCAAATGGCATTCTTAGTTATACATAGGTCCCCTAAGGAGTGGTGAATGTTGTTTTATATTATTCTAACTCCTTGACCAGCACCTGATTGTAACCTGAAAATCCATCCATCATTGACATCAACTTTGAACCAACCACCCTCTGTAATAGATGATCCATTCTTGGGAGAGGATAGTTATCCTTAAGGGATTTGATGTTTAGATTTCTAAAGTCAATGCACAACTTGATTTCCTCATTCTTCTTTCTTACTGGGACAAGGTTGGATACCCATTCAGAATGCTTAATGGGTTTGATAATGCCCCTCTCTTTCATCTTTAACAGTTCCTTTTGTATCTTGGGAGCAATGGTAGGATTTATAGGCCTCTATTTCTGCCTAAATGGTTTTGTATCAAGCTAGAGGGGAATGGTATGTTGGAACAGGTCCTCCCTATAAGCCTTGATCTTGTCATAGGACCATGCAAAACACTTCTTAAATTTTCTAAGCAGAGCAATCAGCATTTGCTTCTCATGAGGCTTCAACCTCTTCCCAATGTAAACCATTCTAGGTGCCTCCCTAGTTCCAAGGTTTACACCTTCAATGGTGTCCTCTACAACAGGTTTACTTTTACTCTTCCATCGGTTTGCATTGTCAAAAACTCTTTCTAATGCTACCATCCCTTTTGGAATAGTGTTTGTCTTTAATTTCACAACATCGGTACCAAACAGAGTTTCTTTACCATCTGTCACTTCCATTATTGGCTACCAATCAATCAACTAATTTTTAAATCCATCCATGCAATTCACAAAAATGAAAATTTGATTGGTGTCATTGAAAACCTGCCAACTATAAATGTTATCAAGAATTGTTGGCCTTGTAAGTACCTCCACAGCATATTGGCCATGGGAAAAATTCATTTGAGGGTCAAATTTTGAACCAATGACAGCAAGGGAATCTGCTTCTGCATTTTTTTTCTTTCAATCCATTTAATGCCAATGGCATCAAACAATTCCATTGTGTCCCAGACTGCATTCTGATACCCTCAAAGTCTTTTTTCCTTAGCAATAAATATCTTTCTAATTTGTTGCACAATCAATTCTGAATTACCAAGGATTCTCAAACATGTGATTCATGTTTATGGGCAACATTTAAGCCCAGAGCAATAGTGCCTCATATCTAGCCACATTGTTGGTGCACTAAAAATCAAGTCTAAAAGACTTGCCAAACTGATCACCATTAGGTGCTATTAGGACAATACCAACACCTAAACCTTCCCTTGAATATGCACCATCAAAATATAAATTCCACAAATCAGTTGTACCACAAACAGGAGTAATAGGGTTATAAGGTAAAGCCTCCAAATTAGGATTATCATCGCTGCAATATCCCATGAAATGGTCTGTTAGTGTCAAAGAAATTTAATTGATCTTCCTCTATTTTGTATCTATCTTCTATGTGTTCATCTTCTACCTTTTGTTCCCTATACAACTTCACATCTACACCCTGTACTGGAATAGTAGCATATGAAAGATCCATCTAGATACTTTCACCCATAGAGGATGCTCATTTTCTTGATAGCAGCATACCCCACTTAGCAGGGCAATCCACAATAATTATGTCCATTAAAAATGACTTGTCAGGGTATGCAGCCAAATTGACCTTGTAACATCAGAAAATGTCTCCTTGGGGGCTTTTCCTCATAAGATTTAGCTCCCAGGTCTTTTATCTACATTTAGGACATCTTGCATCATATTTTGACATCCCGATGAAATGATCCCTAAGTTTCATGGTAAATGGGACCTAGGGGGATCCCTTGAACCTAACCCTAACCAAAATAGTGGGGAGGACTTGGGTGCCCGCACCCTAGTCCTACCCTATTTTGGGTCAGTCCCAAATTTTTAGTGTCGACTTGTGACCATTAATTAGGTCCTATGTCGACATGACAAGTTTGAATTACAAAATTCTTGGCAGGAGTGTTTGTAGTTGCATAGAAAAGTATGTTTAGGCATTCATTTGTAAACTAGATGATTACAAGATTTCAACTAGATGATTACTAGAAAACTATTGTGTTCTAAAGGTGATTCAAGGCTTTTATTGTGTTGCAAGAGCAGATTCGTGTTGTCTATGTGTTTGTATTTGTAGATTTGAGCAATCATCTCCTCATGGCATGAAGAGCTTCCTTCTCCCATGAGATCTTCACTACAAGGTGACATCTATTATGTTTTTGAGCATTTATCATTTGTTTTTTGCCTCTACCTCCCAAGGGGACGCACACTCTATCTAACAATGGTGTTCAAAAGACTTGAATGTCTTTCTGGGGCTTGACTGAGACAAACCTCTAAACACCACAACCCCCTCCCAAAGTTTTCGTGATTGCAGGTTACAGGTTGGAGATACAAACAAAGTGAATTTGCAGGAGGGTACAATAGAGTGTCAGAATTGTAGAGCAGAGCAAAAAAGAGCACCTTGGACTAGGGCACCCTCTCATTAGTCCTCAAAGTTTTACAACGGGAAAATCTCCCGTACAGCAGGCATAGGTAGTAGATCTTGTTTCCAGATCCTGACAGAAAATAGGGCCTTGGACTTGGGCGCCCGCTCCTTTATCCCCGACTATTCTGCATCCCGAACTCTGAAAACAGGTGCACTTTTATTTATCATTTTACATCTCTCTATAGCAGGATTCTAAATAATTTATCTGTTTACTGTCGTATTTGCATAATTAGGGTTTTAATATATAATTAAGTATAAGAGAAGACAATTGGAAATCAAATCATAAAAATACAATCTTCCCTACATTCCTAAGTGACCAAGGACCTAATAGTGCACTACCACTTGATCCTAAGGTCCTTGAATGTAATTGGTGAAAGGAGGATACACAAAAACTACCAAAAATTGACTATCCAAATTTTACCTATTACATTTTGGTGAACCCATGTTATTGGACTTGTTTGCAACTTGTTGAGTGTTTTGCTTCATATTTGCATTGATTTTCATTCATTCATATAGTCATTCATCTTATTGCATTGGAAAACTTACAAAAAAATTGAAAAAAATTGCAAACCCTAGTTTGCATGTTGCATCAATTAATTTCATCTTCATACAATTTCTGATTTATGCATTAGATATGAGATAAATTACATAAAATTACAAAAATTCAATAGCTTGCATTGCATTTTTATCATAAAAGTGTTAGGGTTTAATTTTGCATATAACCTAGTAATTCTAAAATCTAGGGTTTGTAGGTAAAATCTTGTTTCAGATTTTTCTACTAATATAACAAACTCATTCAAATTTGTATTTGGCTGTATGGTTGCATTTTAGTATAAATTTGCATTTAGATTTCAAAAATTTCTATTTTTGCATAGAAAATTTCAACAAAAACTATCATTTTCATTAATTTTTCACTAGATTTGCACTTACATTTTGCATGTTAGGGCTTGGAAATCATTTTTAGATCTGATTACGTTTAATTTTCATCAAAATTAGATTGCAAGACATTCATATAGCATTTTACATCAAGATCTCAAAACTAGGGCTTGAAAAATATTATTTTTCACTAGATTTGGCCTTATCGACTCTCTAGATTTGCACTATAGGCGTGTTGTAAAGAATATTTTTGCATTAATTTTATGTGATCAGGGTTATTATCTGCTTCCCCTCCTAAAATTCTTTACAACACCTTGTTATCGGGCTCTTGTAATGAAAATTTGGTGAAAAATTACATATTTTTGTTATATTTGCCCTAGGGTTTGACCTAGATTGCACTCCAAGTGTGTTGTAAAAGATTTTATGATTCTAGGTGACTCATATAATTGCTATTATTTTTTGTACCTCATAAAATTCCTTACAACACCTCTTTCATTAGGTCTTGGGATTGAAAAACGGTGAAAAATTACATATTTTAGGGCATTTTCACTAGGTTTTGACTAATCATTATAGATTTGCATCAAAAGTATGTTGTACAAGATCTTATGGATGTATTGGACTGATATCAGACATATTATTTTCTTCCCCTAATCAAAATCTTTACAACACCTTTTCTTTCATATATTTGCATTGAAAAAAGTACAAAAAATCAAGCATCTTAGGTCATTTTTGCATATAACTTTGCACTTGTCTTTTGCATAAATTTTGAAAAGCTTTTAAAATCTGATTTTGCATTGATTTGAGCATATACACATGGCCTCTAATCGCAACAACAATAGGTTCCCTCTTAGGTCTTACATGAAAAGAAAGGTCCCTGAACCTGAAATTGTGTTTACACCTCATGACAGAACAATCAAAGACACTGAAGGACCTCTTTACATCACTGTGAAAATAATGGGAAACCCCATGGACAAAACCCTTATTGATCCTAATTGCATGACTAATTTCACCATGGAAGAGTTCCTCTTTGCACATCAATTAATGCAAGGATCTTATGATCCTTCAGACATGATGATTAAAACACATAAGGGAACCTTTATAAACACCTCTGGGAAGATATCATTGTTGGTAACAGTACTTGAGAAACATGTAGAACAATGGTTTGATGTTGTCCTTGTTTCTGACCTCTTTCGCATCAAATTGGGACATCCCTGGTTAAAGGAAATGAAAGTTGTCCCTTCAACAATTCATAATTGTCTAAAATTTCCTTTTGATGGACATATGATTACTATCCCTCGCAATCAGTATAAACCTTTGGTTACAAGAAAACATTGTACATTGGATTACTTTTGGGACAAAACTAAAAAGAAACCAAAGCCACAAATAGACTTTAACTTCTTGAGCTATAGAAATTACAAAGCAAAACTATTACATCCAATGGTTGGTCCCTCCATGAAAGAATAGAAAAACACAAGCAACTTGCATCTGAAGAGAACCATAGACCGAAAGGTCAATGTCCCTATGTTGAGTTCCTCCCCCGCCATCCTTACAAGGATCGGGAGGTTATTGTCAACAACAAAACATTCCACCTAGACAAATGAGATTTGATCCTGGTGCTTCATATTCCAATTTGCAAAAACCTATGAATGAGCAAAGCCCTATCTTACAAGAGATAAGTGGTAAGAGAAAAAGAAATAGAAAAGCAAGAGAAAGAAGACGAAGAAGACAAGATTATGCCATAAACCTTGCCTCTCAACAAGAAAATGTTGATCCAAACATTGAACCAAACAAAGATGATCCTAACAATGAACAACCTTGGGCTATGGTATATTATGTCTTGCTTTCCTCTAACATTAGGGAGTGGGAGGATGACGATGATTTACTTGATGATGAGACTTAGCACAAAGATCCTACAGGTAAGTATCTCTAACCCTTTATCTCTCTTGTGATGTGCTTCCCCCATGATGTGTTATGTGTTGTTTAGGCCTTCTGGGATGACCCTTGATTCTCTCGTAAGGTCTGAGATACTAGGAGACCGCCTTTGTTGTGACCTTCTATTTGTATCATCATTCTTCTATATTGCCTATCTCTGTAATTTCATCATTGTGTGTTGTGTCTAACGGACATAGTTTTGCGGTTGGTGAATTAGGGGCACCTTCCTACGTGACTGTCCCTAAGACACTTGTTTCTCCTCTCTTATTTATTGTTTCCTTTCCTCTAGTGTTTCTATCTAGCGAGCGGACGATGAAAAACATTTATACTGATGCAGACCTAGCATCCCCTTAGTGAGAAATCAAAAATTGGACTTAGTTCCTAATATGACGATGGGGTTGTAATATATTATCTGGCGCTTGGCTAGTAGAAGCACTCATTCTTTTTGCGTAGTGATTTTGATGATGTTTTTATCTCACTTACAAACCTTAACAATATTGTTGCTATGCGCACTTTGTTGTCTTTCAATCTCGCCTTGGTGGTACTCGGTTCAAAGATTTTCGTGATATAGCCCCACGGTTATCCTCGATCTCTGAATTCATGGTATAACCTTGGCTCTTTGTGTGGTTAATCATATGCATTGATGTTGTTGTTTATCATGATTATGTAGACACTGACATGTTTCTTGCAGGGATGTGTTTGTGGGAACATTTGGCGATCATAAAGCACATGTCACCTCTGAGGGGCATGGGCTTTATGAAATTCTATGTTCCCTTGCGTGTTTTCTTCCTACCTTAACATGCTTGATATCGATACATGATATCAACCACATTAAGGTGGAGGCATATATAAGGTAAGTTATTTGTTGTAGATGTTAGTAATGTGCTTGTCCTCAGGTGCAGTTTAAAGACTGGTGGCGATGAGTCCCTCCTACACTCTGAGTTTTTTTGCAATCAATCAATCATCTTAAGCCCTCTGTGGAGGCGGGGATGGTGTACTTCTCAAAGTAGATTGCATCATCTGTCATTTTCAAAAAGTCCTCATCGAGAGGTGGGCAGCGGTTTTGTGACTAACTCAGCCCTTAAGCATGTCTTCAGCGATTGTTTTGGCAAAGCCCAATCATCAGTGTGTGCCTGTAATGTGCCTAAGATGGTGATGAGCCTAGAAATAGGAACACTCCATCACTTATCTGTTGTGTTTTCTCCGTGTCTTCAAAGTGTGTGTTTGGTGTGCTTTCTTTGTTTAGCGTGTTTGTTGCCCCATATGCAGTCAAAGACCAGCGCGATGAGTGCTTCCTACATTTTGGGAGGTTTGGCATGTCTTGCATGTGTGGTGCCCCATATATGCAGTTTAAAGACTAGCGCGATGAGTGCTTCCTGCATTATGGGAGGTGTGTTTACTTTCCTGTACTTGTATCTGCAATTCATATATATGAGAAAAAGAAAAGAAAAGAAATCATCTTTATCTTCCATGCATTAACTTTCTTCTATGCATTTACTGTATTCTCCATGTTTTGTGTGACTGTAACTATCTTCTCCATGTTTTGTGTGCCTGTCATTGTCTTCAATGTGTCTGGCGTGTCTTCTCCATGCTTGGTGTGTTTGTTGTGTTTGTTGACTGTACTTTAATGCATGTATTGTCCTTGCGTTTATACATACATTAAAGTAGGGGCTAAATGTAACGTCATAAAATGTCCCCTTAGGAATTTTTCCCTCATAAGGTTTAGCTCCCAGGTCTTTTATTTGTATTTAGGACATCTTGCATCATATTTTGACATCCCGATGAAATGATCCCTAAGTTTCATGGTAAATGGGACCTAGGGGGGATTCCTTGAACCTAACCCTAACCAAAATAGGGGGGAGGACTTGGGCGCTCACGCCCTAGTCCTGCCCTATTTTGGGTTAGTCCCAAATTTTTAGTGTCAGCTTGTGACCATTAATTAGGTCCTATGTCAACATGACAAGTTTGAATTATGAAATTCTTGGCGGGAGTGTTTGTAGTTGCATATAAAAACATGTTTAGTCATTCATTTGTAAAGTAGATGATTACAAGATTTCAACTAGATGATTACTAGTAAACTATTGTGTTCTAAAGGTGATTCAAGGCCTTTATTGCATTGTAAGAGTAGATTTGTGTTGTCTATGTGCTTATATTTGCAGATTTGAGCAATCATCTCCTCATGGCATGAAGAGCTTCCTTCTCCCATGAGGTCTTCACTACAAGGTGACATCTATTGTGTTTTTGAGCATTTATCATTTGTTTTTCGTCTTTGCCTCCCAAGGGCATGCACTCTCTATCTGACAACGGTGTTCGGAAGACTTGAATGTCTCTCTAGGGCTTGACTAATGCAAGCCTCTAAACACCACAACCCCCTCCCAAAGTTTTCATGATTGCAGGTTACAGGTTGGAGATACAGACAAAGTGAAATTGTAGGAGGGTACAATAGAGTGTCAGAATTGTAGAGAAGAGCATAAAAGAGAACTTTAGACTACGGCGCCTGCTCATTAGTGTTGATAAATGAGAGGGGGGTGAATCAGTTATCTTAATTATTTTAACTTTTTATTCTTCATTAACAACTAGTGCAGCATCAAATCATATAAGTATGCATGTTCATGAAAATAGAAATAAAATCAATACACATAACACAATGATTTTGACATGGAAAACCCTGTTAAGGGAAAAACCACAGGGTGACTAACCCAAGATTGTATTCTCTGTTAAAAGAATAAAAGTACAAAATGGCACTTGCCAATTAGGGCTCACTACCTGAGCACATTGCTCACAAGAGGCTCACTGCCTACAAGAGACTCACTATCTACAAGTTATAAAGAAAGTAACCAGGTGATTGAACTGAAGAGAAGCATCCACATATGCTGAGGTTCAGTTCTGGTTAGGCTTAATACACTGATCTACTGCACTTCATTCTTTCTCTTCTTTGGTGCTGTTGTCCTGTCACATACCGGACCTGTATAGCTACTTCCACATTACTCTCTACTTTTCTTTGCACAACACAATACACCACCAACACCTTTACATCGAAATCCATTTGGTATATATATCCGCACCAAGGATTTCATCATCTTTCTAGTCGACATCTGAAATACTCAATATTTTCCCAAACTCTAATCTGTCGGTTGAATCCTTGCATACTAAGTGATGTGTATCAAAGAGATACTTATAGAAGTCATCAATCATGTCAGCCAACCATGAATGATCCCTTAAGAAACTTGATCATCATCAACTTCTCATTCGGATTAAGGTCTGATGCTCTGCCGGTCAGTTCTTCCTCAGTCAATTTTGCCAAACAGAAACCCAATACTTAGGTACTCATATATTTTCACTCTTTCATCACCAGAGGCTCAATCTCTGGAATGTATCAGTCGTGGTACTCCTCTTGACTTCCCTAAGTCTACACTTTGTTGAGATACTTCCTCTGAGAGATATGAACCTACTTGTCGGACCTTGCTGCATGCTCTGTTCTTGGTCACCAGACCAAAATACTCTTCAATCTGACTTCTGGTATAGACATACCATGTCTTGCGGATGTGTGGGATGGACTTTGTTGCCATCAATAACAACATTCATGAAGCCACACAGTGTCTCTTGCCAACAATCTCCCCCTTTGGCATTGATGGCAACACTTAGTGAAAAATGACTGTCACACTACACTCCCCCTTGGCTGATGCTCTGTTCTAAAGTACACTTTTCCAGAGCTCCCCCTTAGCTAGATTCCACATTTTTCACTTCTCCTCACTCCCCTTTGACATCAATGGCAAAGGGTAGAATCCATACACCAAAATTCTCAAAATCCAACTATACTTAGCTGCATAAGTATATATATATATGTTATACTTACATATACTGAAGGATGTCTGCAAAAGTTGTCTTCAACTGGACAAATTATATTGCCCAACTCTGCTTCATCCTGTCCAAAATTGAGATGTGACCACTCAACAAGAATGCAAAATCTTTTGCCCTCTTTAGATCTGTCGGATCATTGGTCCGGGCTGCGGTCTGAGCATCAGTTAGGGCCTCATGCATGGCCTCTAATTTAGGGATAATTATCCCTCTAAGTTCACCCATCGTAATTATTATATTCTTCCTTTCATTTTCAAGTTTCTTTAGTTCATTTAGAATGGCAATAGTCTGACATTTCTGGTTTATTATGGATGTGGTGAGAGGATCAAAATTCTGAGATACACTTGACAGTTTATCCTCTTGTTCTTTCACTTTTTTCTCAATATCCTTTGTCACTTTAGACTAAGATAAACAAAATTAATATATTTCTCCGCCATCTTTAAGAGCATTTTCTAAGCTCTTTATCCCAATATCCATATTTCTCCTATCATTTTTTATTAGCCCTTGTACTTCAGAGAATTTCTTACCCAAAAACTCTTTTCAGACTTTCTCTTCTGCTGCTTTCTCTAAAGAGTCAAAATGTGCATTAACAAAATTAACAAGAGATTTCAGATTACCGAATGAGGAGGTTGAAAGATCCTTCTGGAAGGATAGAATGATCTTCTCCAACACACCGGATGCAATCTCTATTAGCTCACAGTCTTCCATGTGAGACTTCAAAAGCTTTCCTTTTGCTTTGGCTTAAGCAAAAGATGCTACCTTCATTGTCTGGACCAGAGAGAGGGAATCAAAATTGAATGGTCCTTGAAGTAGCTCTGGTTCATCTAATTCCATCATTTCTTTTGTCAGGAAGTCTTTGACTGCTTCTGCAGTGTCTCTTGCTGGAGACAGAGTTTTCTTCCCTTCTACAGCCTTAGCACTATCACCTATGGTCTTCTCTGTTTGATCTTCTTCTCTTCCCTTCACTTCTTCTTCTTGACTGATTCTCTCTTCTTTTCTTTCTTCTCCTTCAATTCTAGAGTCTGCTAGGGGATCCGGAAGAGAGGTGTTTACTTCTTCATGGACTTCCTCTTCTGGAACAGAGGAATCTAAGTCATGAGTCCTTTCCTCACCTATGTCCTTTGGATCTTCTGCATTTTTCATAGTAGATTCTCCTTCGTCATCCATGGTAGAGGGTTCATCACCTAAGTCCTCTCTAATAGGAAGATTGAATCTTTTAAAAACATTCCGGAGAATATCTTCTGTTTCTTTTGCCACTTTGTCAGTTTCTCCAAGCATAAGCTAGTTCATTCTTGCTTTGCTTCAAAACTCATCCTTGCAGTCCTTGAAGATCATGTTCTTTTGTTGAGGGGTAATGGAAGGATAGAGTTGGATAGCAATCTACTCCTAGATTTCTAGGTCTTTTGCTTTGGTATTGTTCTTTCTCATTTCAAGTTCCTTCTCTAAGCTTTTGGGAATCAGAGATATAATTTCAATGAATGCTTTGTTATAGATGTTTAGATACCTGACTGTGGCATCTTGCAAGATCTTCTGATCAGCTTCACTATATTGATTATAAAATTCAACCATTGGTTGCAGATTCCTGTCCATAGTGACTGATTTGATGATATCATCAATGCAGAGAGTAGGCCTTTCAACGAATTCTTCTACCTCTTTTTCTTTGTTGTGACTGGTAAAGGGTTCACCGGATGTTTTCTTCTTCTTCTTCATTTTCTTGATGTCTCTTCATCATCCTTCTGGCTAGAGTAAGACCTTGTGGCCTTTGTCTTAGTTCTCTTCTCTCCCTTTCCGGATGTCTTAGCTTCCGGTTTTGATGCTTTTTACTCTTAGAGGTGGCTGGTGCAGAGCTTTTGGAGGATCTGGTTCAAGAGGGGGCTTGCACCGGATCACTCTTTTTATGTATCTTGTTTCTCTTTCTCTGCCCTTTCTAGTTTTTCTCTATTTGCATCGAGTGCTTCTTTTGAAATGCCATATCTTTTAGCAACTTCCTCTACTTCTCTTCTTACTTTTCTTTTCATCTCAGGTTGTCTTAGTTCAACATGAACTTTTACACTCAACTCTTGGAAGGTTCCAAACCTTTCTGCCTTAGGGTCCTTAGGCTAACTCAGCAGGTGTTGGATATGCAGGTCTAGGATTTTCTCATCAACCTCATACCCCATTGGCATGATCCACATTATTCTTGGTTTCACTGCCTCTATTAGGCATTGGTCAGTGTCTACCATAAAGCATACCGTATCCTTGTATTTCTCAACCAATGATTTGGGGATTCTTTCTCTGGCTTGCATCATACTTTGAAAGTTCTTGAAGTAGCCCCAGAGTGTTGTATTTTGTGCCTTGGCATCACCAAGCCCATGCATATAATCTCTTATTTGTATGGTTACTGGTCTATCATTTTGCCATATCCAACCACTGGATCCAGGTATCTCATTCATAAAGTAAAAGAACAAACACAGTATTAGCCCACCATACTTGAATGAGTTCTTCTTGTCCTTCTTGATCTTTTGTAGGTTTTCCAACAGTTGGCTTAGAAGAAGCTCAGAAATATCATAATCTGCATTCTCCCTTAACATCTGATAAGCAGCATAGATTACAGTTCTAGATACAGAATTCTCCCTGCTGGAGTGATATATCTTATATCCAATTATCATAGATATCTGGATCTATTATGTCCTCTATTGTCATTGCCCTCTTGTCAAATTTTGATCTGGTAGCCTCACTGACTGTTTGGTTTTTGACTAATTTGAGAGCAGGCAACCCACCAAATGATTGCAATCTGGTTACCGCCTTAATTGCATCCTTGGTTATCTTGAATGGCCTCATCAACCACATAAAGTTGTCATGCATTCTGCTTAGAACATACCGGACCCATTCATCTTCTGCAAAACAGGGGAAATGGATGCAATGTCCAAAATGCTTATCCCGGATGGCCTTATATTGGGGTTTAAGTTCAAATGACTCATCTATTAGTTCCTTGTGGTAGATATCCATCAGCTTGAATTCCCTAAATTCTTCAATGTTTGTGTGTATGTAAACCCTAACATCTTCTACATGCAGAACTCCATGCGAAATGCTAGAAAATGTGCCTAGGGGATCAACTTCTAGGGATTTGTAGGGATGTTTCTTGAATTTAGGGCGCGGACTATCAGTGATCTTCACAACATTCAAAGTAGCCATCTAAAAGATTCAGAGAGAGATATTTAAGAGCGGAAAATACCTTTTATGCTTCTAGGGTTCACGATATGAGCTGAATCAGATTGCTGGATGAATCGACTTCAGCGGTTGATCTTTGAGAGGTTTTTAGACAATTGTTTTACAGAGCTCCTTCTCTCTTCTTCTCAATTGCAAATGTGTAAATGATGAACAAAAGAACCCTTTTATTTATGTGCAAACCCTAATTCTATTTTGCAATAAATGCACAACTTAAGTTATTTCAATCGTCTTGTTTTCTTTGTTCTGAGAGAGATCTTTCTAGAGCACTCAGATGCACCTAGAATGATAACTTACAAAGTATCTCCCTTTCTCCAATCATTCCATCTAATCGCAAATCCAAATATTTCAATTTTGAATTATACCAGATCTAACTGTGAAAGTCTTGCTTTTGCTAGATGGCTGTCAAACTGGATTAATCTAGATGATTAACTTCTTCAAAACTTCTTGCAGATTTTCCATATTTTTACCAAAGATTATTTAGATATTTCTTTGAGAACCCTTTTATTTGCAACTTTCCATGTGCCAATTTCAGGCACCAATTGACTGGCTGGGGGAATTTGTTTTCCTTTGTGACTCCCCCTGAGCCAGAGCTCATCTATTTAGTTTCTTGAAGGAATATCAACACCAGATTCTAGTGCGGATCCATCCCCAACATTTTTTGTACTTCTCTTTACCCAAATCTTGTTCATCTCCCTTTGAATTTCATCTGAATTTACTTTTCCTTTTCCTTTGTCTTAGTTTTGGTTATGATGCACTGGACCCTTTTTGTTCTGATTCTTACTCCTACAGGATTTGGCAATATGACTGGATCTATTGTAATTGAAGAAAACAACATTCCTTTGCATATTTGACTGGTATCCTCTTAATCTGCATTGATTAGCCATATGTCCCATTCTATTGCATGCAAAGCATCTACCATTGAATGATTTGTTTATTTGCATATTTCTACATTCATGAAATTTGTGACCATACCTTTTGCAGTTGAAACATTGTCCGAAGAAGGATGAATTAGTCTGACTCATTCCTCTTCTGTACTGATTTTCTTTATGACCGAAGTTATTTCAATTGTGGTAGTATCCATTGAAGGATGGATATCTTTGAGCATTTGGTTGCCTTACCGGAGGTCTTCTAGGTCTGTTCCTTGGATTTCCTGATCCAGAGTTCTTCTGACCAGATCCAGAGCTTTCACCTTTTTCATAACCCAAGCCATGCTTGTCATCTACCCTCTTTTGGCTTTCAAGAACTTCAAGTTGAGCAAAGCTTATCTTGATTTTTTCTTTGTATTTATTTGTTGTTTGAAGATCCCTTTTAAGAGAGTCTATTTGATTTTCAAGTTGTTCTTCATTATCTCTAGCTTCTTCAAGATAAAATTCCAGATGCCTGATTATTCTATCCATTTTGTGGCAATCTTCTGACTTTTCTTTGAGAGATTGCTTTAGATTATCTTCAATTTTCCTTTTCTCCTCAATTTCTTGGGTGAATTTCATAACCCCTAATTCCATTTCATGTCTTACCATAATGACCTCTTTTGATAACTTCTCACATAACTTGTTCTTCTCATTCATAGCTTCATCAGTATTATTGGCTTCACTTTGACTTGCTAAGTATTGAAGTAGTTCCTTTCTCTTTTTCATAGAGATACTTAGTTTCTCTTTTAGTTCATGGATATGTATGGTATGAGGGAACAACTTTAGTCTGCCTTAGATGATCTTGAGCAATCTCACTCTGAAGTCAATGACTTAAAGGAAAGACTCAAACAAGCTGATGATTTCATAAATAGATCTTCCTCAAGCTATTAGGCTCTGTTTGGAGAAACTTAGCTCTGATACCAATTGTTGATAACTGAGAGGGGGGTAAATCAGTTATCTTAATTATTTTAACTTTTTGTTCTTCTTTAACAACTAGTGTAGTATCAAATCATATAAGCATGCATGATCATGAAAGCAGAAATAAAATCAATACCCATAACACAATGATTTTGACATGGAAAACCTTGTTAAGGGAAAAACCACGAGGTGACTAACCCAAGATTGTATTCTCTGTTAAAAGAATAGAAGTACAAAATGGCACTTGCCAATTAGGGCTCACTGCCCAAGCACACTCCTCACAAGAGGCTCACTGCCTACAAGAGACTCACTATCTACAGGGTATAAAGAAAGTAACCAAGTGATTGAACTAATGAGAAGCATCCACATATGTTGAGGACCAGTTCTGGTTAGGCTCAATACACTGATCTAATGCACTTCATTCTTTCTCTTCTTTGGTGTTGTTGTCCTGTCGCATACCAGACTTGTATAGCTACTTCCACACTACTCTCTTCTTTTCTTCGCACAACACAATACACCACCAACACCTTTACATCGAAATCCATTTGGTATATATATCTGCACCAAGGATTTCATCATCTTTCTAGTCGGCATCCGAAATACTCAATATTTTCCCAAACTTTGATATGTCGGTTGCATCCTTGCAGACTAAGTGATGCATATCAAAGAGATACTTATAGAAGTCATCAATCATGTCAGCCAACCATGAATGATCCCTTAAGAAACTTGACCATCATCAACTTCTCATCTGGATTAAGATCTGATGCTCTGCTGGTCAGTTCTTCCTCAGTCAATTCTGCCAAACAGAAACCCAACACTTAGGTACTCATATCTTTTCACTCTTTCATCATCGGAGGCTCAATATATAGAATGTATTAGTCATGGTACTCCTCTTGACTTCCCTAAGTCCACACTTTGCTAAGATACTTCCTCTGAGAGATCCGGACCTACTTGTCAAATCTTGTTGCATGCTCTGTTCTTGGTCACCGGACCAAAATACTCTTCAATCTGACTTCCGGTATAGACATACCATGTCCTATGGATGTGTGGGATGGACTTTGTTGCCATCAATGACAACATTCATGAAGCCACACAATGTCTCTTGCCAGCAATTAGTCCTCAAAGTTCTACAACAGGAAGATCTCCGATATAGCAGGCACAGGTAGCAGATCTTATTTCCAAATCCTGATAGAAACTAGGGCCCTGGATATGGGCACCCACTCCTTAGTCCCCGACTATTTCACATGCCAAACTCTAAAAACATGTGCACTTTCATTTATCATTTTACATCTCTCTATAGCGGGATTCTAAATAATTTATCTGTTTACTATTGTATTTGCATAATTAGGGTTTTGATGTATAATTAAGCATAAGAGAAGATAATTGGCAATCTAATCATAAAAATCCAATCTTCCCTACATTCCTAAGTGACCAAGGACCTGATAGTGCATTGTCACTCGATCCTAAGGTCCTTGAATGTAATTGGTGAAAGGAGGATACACAAAAACTATCAAACCCGACTATCCAAATTTTACCTATTACAGACCTCAACATCCTTGATAAGACTAATCAAATAATTTACCTCTCTAGAGTCCATATAAAAACACTTGCCAAAAGACTTGGACACTTTCAATCCCAATTTATTCATTATAGACAAGGGCATAACATTACTGGAAGCACCAAAGTCAAGCATGCAGTTGTGTAACAGCCATCCATTTATGATCAATGTGGTGAAAAAGAGGTCAACTCCCATCTTGATGTTAACAGCAATTGATCCCAGATATACTTCTATCGTCTCATCATTACTGGATTCAACAACAGGTTGTTTTGTGCTTCTATGGTAGTAATAAGAGACCTTGCTCTATCCCTATGCTCAAGGATCCTAAGGAGTTCCACTATTGGCACAAAAATTTTAATTTGGATAAATACTTGAGCTATATCAATAGGAGATAATTTGGCAAAGGAGTATCAGATGAAATAGTTACATTATTTGCAGAAGGAATATAAGGTATTACTTGAGAGGATGAGATATCCTTACCTTCTTCCTTTGTTATCTCCTTCTCCTTTTCTTGTTCCTTTTGAACTTGAGGCTGATCACGTTTGTAGCCGCATTTGGGTAATGACCCCCTAATATAGGCATAGTAATTGGTTGCTCAATTGGTGTTAGGTTCTTTTGTACATATTTTTGTTTTGCTGCTACAGGTTGCATTGGAAGCTTCTTCTTCTCAGGCATAGTCTTCTTTGGAACAGTTGTGCTTTTTTGTTCCACATTCATCATTGGCATTTTCTTGGCATCATCCCTTATATCATGTCTTGTTCTAGTAGTAAGAGAATTCCGAATAGGTACTTGCCTACTTCTCTACTGGTAGCCCCCTTGAACAAGATAGCAACATCAATGAGAGCTTTCATGTCCTTCTCAAAAGGCCTAGATTATTTGTATTTCTTTTGAATGAGATCCCTCAGGTGCCCAAAATCATGAGCGGGCAAGTGTTATCTCTTTTGATCTTCATCGTGATCATATTGAAAAATATGATCAGCATCCTCATAGCTGTCATAATCTAAATCATGACCCATCTGCTCAAAGCCATCCTCATAGCTGCCATAATCTAAATCATGACCCATCTGCTCAAAGCCCTAAGTGTCAAATTGATTTATTTCCTCCCCATAATATTCAACTACACCTTCCTCATTTGGAAACCCTTCATCTCTTCTCATTGAATGAGCAACTACACAATTTGATGGATCACGAGGAAGGAAACAAGCCTGGCACCATAAAGACTCCTCTTGGAAATTTACTTGATCCTTTCTCAATGGATCAGGAGTGTCTCTCTCAAGATTTTTGAAACTAACATGCCTAGGCACAACTTGTCTATTATTCTATTGTGGTCTTTTAGACCAATCTGTGTTATACGATAGATTATGTGGTCTTTGACCTTCATTGAAATGTGTTGCAACACCTTGTGGTGGCAGCCCTTTTTCATTTCGAGCAACTTTGTAGGATAAATCTTTCATAACTCCCATAAGCTTGTCTAACTTGTCTTTAGTTGTGAGAGGCTTATTAAAAGTTTCTTTATCGAGCTTAGAGATCTTCACATCAGATCTCTCAACATGTTTCCCAGAGGCTCTCATGTTACTTTCAATAGTTATGGCCATAGCATAGGCCTCCCTTAGTGTTTGAGGACTCTTGTCCCTCAAGTAATAACCAATTTTAGAATCAAAGGAACCACAGTATAAAACTAAACACATGGATTCATTAGGTCTCATTTGAGGAGGTACTTTCTCATTGTCATAATGAATCTACCATTGAAGTTAGCAATAGTTTCATTGATTTCCTTCTTGATTGTTGTGAGCTCATCGATAGCAAATTTGGGGTCAATCCTATCCCCATACTACAATTTGAATGCTCTCGTGAACTCTTCCCATGAGTCAATGCTATTATCAGGGAGTGCCTTGTACCATTCTTTGGCGCTTTCTTCTAATGAATGCACAAACAACTTCATCATCACATCTTCATCCTCAATCTCATACTCATTTGTGACATTGATAAAGTGTCTCAAGTGTTCCTCACCAGTGACTGCATTATTACCTTGAAACCTAGTAATTTTCCCTCTAATCTCAGTTGGAATGGGATTAGGAAAATTAGGTATGCCAATAAAGTTAAGTTGTTTGTAGCTTTCAGCTCCCAATAGTTGCCTCTGTGGAGGGAGACCTTGTGCTTGCCTTCTAAATGGAGGCCTGACATTCTGAATGTTGCCTTACTGCTAATTCACTTGATTCTGCAAAGGTTGATTGTGCATATTCTGAGCATGAGCATTATTTACACCTTGTTGTCCCACTTGTTGCCTATGTTGTTGTTGTTGTCTTGGATTGGCCTAAAATTTATGGCCTTGATGATTATGTTGTTGGTGCTATTGTTGAGGTATAGTGTGGGCTTGGTATTGTGCATTTTGATTCATTTAGGCCTGCTGGGCAATTTGAGCTTGACTTTGTTCAAGTAAGGCATGTGCCTCTCTTTACCTTTTTTAGATATGATCTAGCAGGTATAGCTCTTCATAGAGAGTTCTTTCTCTCTCCTCAGTGTTAGTTCATTCCTATTGATTCTCCTCATAGGAATTTTCTCATGATGACCTCTAAGTGGTCTTGTTGGTGAAATATGTTGCTGATCATCTTGATGAGCCTCTTCATTTTCATGAGGTATGCCAAATGTTCTCATGTCCACATCATGAGACCTATTTCTTCTACCTCTACCAATGATATTCTTATTTCTTCAAACATCATACCCGTCTTTGTTGTTGAATATAAGGAATACTGAGAGGGGGGTGAATCAGTATTCTACAAAACCACTTCTTAGCTAGTTCATTAATCCAATTTCCAAAATTAATAACATGAAAGCAAAATAAGCATAAGAATAGCAACCATAAAGACATAACACACAGACACCAAGATTTTTACATGGAAAACCCAAAAAGGGAAAAGCCACGGTGAGTGTTAGCTCACAATATATTATGATAATAATACCAAATTACAAAAGGCTCACTGCCCAAAGAAACGCACATTGCAGGTGGACTCACTATCCACTGAGAAAGAAGAATAGAAGGAAGAAGAAGATTGGCTCACTGCCAGTAATGAACTATTGTAAGTGCATCTACCATATGTTGGATCATAGTTCCATTGAAGGCTCAGTACACAGATTCAAAGGTCTTCATTTAATCTACCCTACTTCTCAATTCTTCTACATATGCTCTATTTTCTGCCCTTGTTTTCTTTTTCTGCTATGTACTCTACTTATAATCCTTCACATTCTAAATTCACACATTATGCCACTATTTACACTCAATCAACATCACAATCCATTGAGTATTTGTATCCACAACAAGATTCATTTCATAATCAGGTCGGCAAGCTAGACATGAAGCGTGTATACAATGTATTTTACTTTGTTGGCTTGATCATGTGTATAAACAACAATGCAGACCCAAACAAACATGAAATAATTTTTATATAGGTTGGCACCTATCATTCAAACACTTAGATTGATAGTTTAAACAATATATCTTCTCCGCATAAAGATCTAACATGCTTATCAGCTTGTCTCTTGAGAACATGCTTGACCTAATCATCTATCACACCAAAACTCTTACTATAGATCATATGAGACTTAAAGAATCACATCAACCATTCCTCATACTTCACAAATCATATCTTACTAACTACGGGTCATGATGTGCTTATGCTGTGAAATGTGAAACTCAGAACTGTCTCTTCTGCCTTGGTGAAGTACTGACAAACCAATTGCTGGAACTTGGAGTTTTATAGACAATCTTTCGGATCACTTCAGACTCTGTAACTCATCAACTAGATGCTTATGACACCTATCCATACTACCTCAAAACTGCATACCAATACAATCACTTGCAAAGAAATGCATATCAAAATACCTATGCAGTCTGTACTATTCCTAACTTAATTGTGTTCACCCAGACTTAGACCAATCACAAATTAACTTTTGGAAGTCATCAGGACTTGTAATCTTGAACATAGTACCTCCAAACAATTCTGAATAACATACCTAAACTGCACACCTTGACCATCAACTGCGGAGGAATACCACTTGAGTCTCTACTACTAACTCTGTGTTGTCAGTACTTAGCCATTTTGCCTTAGTCTTTTGTGTCTGGACTAGAACCTTGTATGTAGGCTATTCCAAGTTGAGTTCCCAATCATCCTTAGCTCCATCATACTCTATTTTCCTTGTTTCCATCAATTACAACATTACCCAATCAGTAGTGTCTCTTGACTATGTTGCCAACAATCTTCCCCTTTGGCATTGATGGTAACACTTAGTGAAAAATGTGTATTTGCTCCCCCTTTCTATATACACTCTGTTCCTTCACTCCCCCTTAGGGGTTTTCCCATTTTTCACTGGTCTTCTTCTCCCCCTTTGACATCAATGGAAAAGGTGTATGTACAAGAGTTAAAATTATATCAAAACTGCAAAAATTTTCATATTTTGTCGTATATGTACACATACAATCTTCAACTCAATTAGTTTTCGGTGAAAGAATATACTTATACACAATCTTTAATTGTGTAATCTCTTCATCCCATTGATTCTTAGCTCTTTCCAAAATTTGGATGTGACCATTTATCAAAAAGGCTGATTCTTCTATCTTTGGCACGTCAAAGGATGTGTTTATTTGCAAAGTTGCCTGTGCTTCTGTTGCAATACTAATCATTGAATCTAACTTGGGATTAATTAGTCCTCTCAATTGACACATTTTATTTTTCATCTGATCCCTCTTATTTACAAGATCACTTAACTCATTATGAATATTAATTACTTGTATATCTTTGCTTCTCACTGACTTAGCTGCTAGTTCGAATGATTTAGAAATATTTATCAGCTACAGTTTCATATTCTTTATCTTTTCTTCTAGTTCTTTTATGGCTACCGAACAAGATAAACAAAATTTGTACAGGTCACTTGCTTCTTTGATAGCACTTTGTATGCCTTTCATTTTATTGTCTAATAGAGCTTTGTCATTCACTATCATAGTCTTCAACTCATTTAGTCTTTTCTCATCAAATTCTTGTCTCACTTTTGTCTCAGCAGATTTCTCAAAAGATTCAAAATGCTTACTTATAGAATTTATGAGTCCTTTTAGTTGACTTATTGAAGACAAAGAGGTGTCCTTCTGATATGATGACATCAACTTCTCCAAAATGTTAGATGCCTCACCAATCAGATCATTGTCTTGAATGTGAGACTTCAAAATTTCTTCCTATGCTTTTTCCTACATAATTGATACTAGTTTAAATTTCTATACAGGGGACATTGAGTCTAGGTTTATTGGTCCTTACAAAAATTCAAGCTCATCCATGACCTGTTTCTCTTTCTCCAAAAATTCTTTAATCGTCTATGCAGTGTCTCTTGCTAAACCAGAGAATTCTTCTTCTTGGTCTAGCTCCGGAACATCTAAATCCATAGATTTATTTGCACCATCTTTTTGTTCTGGTGCAGGGATTTCCTTGTCTTCTTTCTCTTATTGATCATCGGTTTTATCTATCTTCTCAGTCTTCTCCATTTATGTCTTATCACTTGTTTCTTGTTCCGGAGGGAGACTAGTCTCAATAACTGTAGCAGGGGCTTCCTTTTCTTTAGCCACTTTGTCAACTAACCCTTATTCCAAATTCACTTCCGAAAAAGATGTATCATCTCCAACATTTGTTTCATCATTGTTATAGATTGTTGGGAGATGAAATTGTCTTAGCACTCTCAAGGTGATTTCTTCAGTCTCCTTTACTACTTTCTCAATGTTGCCTCCCATAAGAGTGTTCATTCTCCTCTTTGTCCTGAATTCATTATTAAGAGCTTTGGAGATCATGGTCTTTTCCTTTAGGGTGATTTCCGGACATAACCTCACAAGTGTGTGCTCTCTGATTTTAGTATTCTTGGCCATGGAAGTTTCTTTCCTTGCATACATAATGTTGTTCAAGCTGTCAGGAAGATGACCAATGATTTCAATAAGAGCCTTATTATATATGGTTAGATACTCTACAGTGGCATCTTCCAAAATCCTTTTATTTGCATCATTATAATAATCATAAAATTGGACCATTGGTTTCATATTTCCATCCACTATGATAGCCTTAAGAACATCTCCGAGACTTATTGTAGCCTCTTCTGGCTGTGATACATTCTGCCTTGCCCTTTTCCTTGTTGTGTCCTTTCCTAAGGGTGTCTCTTTACTTCTTTTTGAGACTTTGGGAGCCTCAGTTTTCATTCTTTTTACTTCATCTATTTATGTATCTTCCTCATCGACTGTAATGCTTAAATGCATTCTTTAAGCCTTTGTTTTCTTCCTTTTGTGACTAGTGGCAGGGATTTCTACATTTGCAGATGGTGTGGGATCAAAGGGAATAGATGCAGCTTCTACAAAGTTAGATCCTCTGGTTCTCCTTCTTGACACCTCTGGTTTTTCTGGCTTTCTCTTGGGTTCTTCTGAAGCTTTAACTGGTTCACTTTCTCTCTTTTCTTTTGCTACCCTTTCATCTTGTGTTTTTTCCCTTGCCTCTTTCACTTGTTCTTTTGTGAAGCCTTGTCTCAGGGTGAAATCCTCTGCCACTCCACATTTTCTTAGAGATTTCAGGTTTTCTTACTTTAACATGAATTTTAGCAGACAGTTCCTCATAAGTCCTAAATCTTTCTTCATTGGGATCTCTAGGTTTACTTAGCATATGTTGGGCATAATTTTCCAATATTCCTCCATCTACTTCATAACCCATACTGCTCTAGGCTCAATGGCCTCCATCAAGCATTGATCTTTTGTCACAATAAAGCAGATAGTGTCTTTGTATTTTTCAACAACTGATCTAGGGATCCTTTCCTTGGATTGCATTAAATTCTAGAAATTTTTGAAATAGACCCATAGGGCTGAGTTTTGTGCATCCATATTACCTATGTTACTCAATTGGTTTCTAATCTGAACTGCAACTGGTTTGTTTCCAGTCTAAAAATAATTCTTCATACCAGGTAACTCTTGCATAAAATAGAAAAAGAAGCATAAAATCAATGTACCAAATTTGAAAGGGTATTTGTTTTTTGTTTTTTTTTCAAGTTCTCCATTAACTGCTGATGGAGTAGTTCACCCAAGTCATTCTCTACATTTTCCTTGACCATTTGATAGGCAATATATATAGCAGTATTGGAGACTGAGTTTTCTCAATTTGTGAAGTAGACCTTATACTTGATTACCGTTGATGCAAATCTGACTGCATGATCTTCAATGTCGCTGATTGTCAGAGCCCTCTTATCAAATTTTGCTCTGGTGGCTTTCATCACAGTATCATTTGTCATAGCCTTCAATACAAGCACTATACAGGTAGAGTTTAGCCCTATGATGGCCCTTATGGCATCTTTAGTGATCTTTTATGTAGAGTTGAGCCACATAAACTCATCATGAATTCAACTTAAGACATACCGGACCTATTCATCTTCTGTAAAAACTAGAAAATCTATATATTAACTAAGTTTCTTCTCCTCCAATGCCTTGTATTCTTCTTTTAGGTCAAATGCATCATCACTTGTATGTTTTACATATAGGTCTGTAAGTTGACTATCTCTGTGTTCTTCTAGGGGAACATGTATATAGGCCCTAATGTCCTTCGCATGCATCACACCGAACAGAATCCCTGAAAATGCACCATTTGGATCAACCTCTATTTATTTGAATGGACGCTTCTTGAATTTTGGTTGTTCTCTTTTAGTTATATCAATCACACGTGGGGTTGCCATCTTTTGCAAGAGCTCAAATAAATTCACAGTAGGGTTTCAAAACTGAAAAATAGCTCTTTTCGTCGAATTAGGGTTTTCTTTGGTCTTGTCTTAATTTGCTTTAGAAATCACTGAGTCACTTGGAATTTTACTTTAGATTGCCTTAAACACTTGAAAGATTGAATGCAAAATGATTAATCTTTTACGAATCCAAGCCTTTTAACCCCTTGAAGCCTTAACCTAATTGTCACAAATGCGGTTTTTCAAAAAGTTGTTAAACACTTCTCTGTCAACCACAGTCAATCCAAATTGCTCCGCATTGGGTCTTTCTCTACTAGAATTTCTTTCAAAGTATTTGCCATAAAGTTCTTCACAACATACCTTAGTTCCAGATTCCAACACTAAATTTTTGGTTGGGGGATTTGGATTTTCAACACAGCTCCCCCAGAGCCAGAGCTCCCAATTTACTTCTTGGAGGAAGTATCTGCACCAAAAGCTGGTGCAGATCCATCCTTGATATTGTCAACATCTTTCTTAATCCAGACCTTGCTCATTTCCTTCTTGATTTCAACCGGATCAACTTTTTCCTTTCCCTTATCATTCCTCTGTTATGTTTTCCTTTCTTCAGCATAGTGGTTTGTTTTCACATTCTTGCTTCTGCATAATCTTGCAACATGTCCAAACTTGTTGCAATTGTAGCATACCACATTCCTTTCTCCTTGATTCCTTCTATTAATTGGATTTGATCTGGATTGATTTTCCATATGTCCAAATTTATTGCATACAAAACATCTTCTATTGAAAGTTTGAGTATTCCTTGAACTGTGAAAGCTATTTCTTACCAGACTTTTACGTTCATTTGATCTGTGACCAATTTTCTTGCAATTGAAGCATTGACCAGAGAATGATGGAACATTTTGATTTGTTTCACTCTTGCACTAAGTAGTCTTATGACCAAACTTTTTTCAATTAAAATAATGGCCATTGAAAGATGGGTACCTTTGTGCATTTGGCTATCTAACTGGAGGTCTTCTAGGCCTTCTTCTTTGATTCCTATACTGGTTGCCTTTGTTTTGCTTCAACATAGTGTTTGCTTGACCTGAATTTGAACTTTCTCTTTTCTCAAAGCCCAAACCTTGCTTGTCATCAAAACTCTTTTGACTAGCAATCATCTCATCAAGTTTTGTAGAACTTATCTTGAACTTTTCTTCATAGCTCTTGGCTTTTTCCAAGTATGATTTCAAGCTCACAACTTATTTTTCAAGTTTGGCACATTCTTCTTACTTGCTTTTTACCATCAAATTTAGATCTTCTTTTGTATTAGCTTTATCTATGACTTCCATTTTCAAATCATCCAGGTTTTCATTTGTTGATATCAATTGTTTGCTAACCTCTTTGTATTTTTCTTTGAATTTCTTGACTTGTTCTTTTATCTTTAAAATACATTCATCAACTTCTTGTATGTTATCCTTCACATCCTTGATTTCTGCTTCAGATTTTTCAAGATCAATAAGAGCTACTTCTAGTTCAACATTGTTTGAGAAGTTTCCAAATCTCTTGGTTGCCATCAATGAACTCTCCTAGATCTTCCTCAAGTTGTTAGGCTTCTTCCAAGGAACCTTGCTCTGATACCAATTGTTGAATATAAGGAATATTGAGAGGGGGCTGAATCGATATTCCACAAAACCCCTTCTTAGCTTGTTCATTAATCCAATTTCCAAAATTCATAACATGAAAGCAAAATAAGCGTAAGAATAGCAACCATAAAGATATAACACATGGACACCAAGATTTTTATGTGGAAAACCCAAAAAGGGAAAAACCATAGTGAGTGTTAGCTCACAATATATTATGATAATAATACCAAATTACAAAAGGCTTACTGCCCAAAGAAATTCTCACTGCAGGTGGATTCACTATCCATTGAGAAAGAAGAATAGAAGAAAGAAGAAGATTGGCTCACTACCAGTAATGAACTGTTGTAAGTGCATCTACCATATGCTCGATCACAGTTCCATTGAAGGCTCAGTACAAAGATTCAAAGGTCTTCATTTAATATGCCCTACTTCTCAACTCTTCTACATATGCTGTGTTTCCTACCCTTGTTTTCATTTTCTACTCTATACTCTGCTTATAATCCTTCACATTTCAAATTCACACATTATGCAACTACTTATACTCAATTAACATCGTAATTCATAAGCAGGTTGGCAAGCCAGACATGAAGCGTGTATACAATGTATTTTACTTTGTCAGCTTGATCATGTGTATAAACAACAATGCAGACCCAGACAAACATTAAATAATCTTTATATAGGTTGGCACCTATCATTCAACCACTTAGATTGATAGTTTAGACAATATATCTTCTCCGCATAAAGATCTAACATGCCTGTTGGCTTGTCTCTTAAGAACATGCTTGACCTAATCATCTGTCACACCAAAAATTTTATTACAAACCATATGAGACTTAAATAATCACATCAACCATTCCTCATACTTCACAGATCATATCTTACTAACCGCAGGTCATGATGTCCTTATGTTGTGAAATGTGAAACTTAGAACTGTCTCTTCTGCCTTGGTGAAGTATTGACAAACCAACTGTTGAAACTTGGAGTTTTGTAGATAATCTTCCAGATCACTTCAGACTATGTAACTCATCAACTGGATGCTTCTGACACTTATCCATACTGCCTCAAAACCACATACTAATACAATCACTTGCGGAGAAATGTGGACAAAAATACCCATGCACTCTACACTGTTCCTGACTTAACTGTGTTCACCTGGACTTAGACCAATCACAACTTGACTTCTGGAAGTCATCAAGACTTGTAATCTTGGACATAGTACCTCCAAACAATTTTGAATAACATACCTGAACCGCATACCTTGACCATCAACTGCGGAGGAATACCACTTGAGTCTCTACTACTAACTCTATGTTGTCAGTACTTAGCCATTCTACCTTAGTCTTTTGTGTTCAGACTAGAACCTTGTATGCAGGCTATTCCAAGTTGAGTTCCCAATCATCCTTAGCTCCATCATACTCTATTTGCCTTGTTTCCATCAATGATAACATTACCCAATCAGCAGTGTCTCTTGACTATGTTGCCAACATCTATATATTCTCCTGTTAGTTCTGAGGATGTTATCAGCAAAGTCCTTAGAAGTATACTGATGCTGACTTCTATAGTCATCAAATGCATCATCTCTTCCATAAGTACCCTCTTGGTCCTAAGAATTCAAAGGTGGTACCACACCAGGGTATCTTCTTATACCCCTATCCTGTAGACTTCTTGAGCAATTTGAAGAACTTTCCGGTTCTGAATAATCCTCTAGTCTTCTTCTATGATCCATTTTAATATTATTGAAAACTAATTTTCTGGGTTTTTCATTGATGGAATTGCTACTTCCTAGATGGGAAGAACTTCATTTTTAGTGACTATTGCAAAGCTCTTCATAATTTAAACCAAGATCTTGAGAGTCCCCAGCAATAGCACTAGAAATGTTGACTCCCAAAATAACTACAACCCAAAACCCTAAAACATTCCTATATCACCTGAGTTGGGGAGGATCGTTCTAGGTGATAGGAAGAGGCTCATCAACAGGTTTTGGGCAATTTTGGAAAACCTACAGGAGTGGGTAGAATCCTCTGCACTTCAAGTTCAACTTAAATTTAGGAGGGATATTCCTAGGGGTATACTTGAATAGGTATTTGATTCAATACCAGATGAACAACTAAAAATGAAAGGACAACCAAACCCAACTCGTCCTTTAGGCCCCAAAGACTATCACTAGACCTAAAACAACTGGTTGTCATTAATAACCCTTATATAGCTGATGAAAAAGCACTCCCATTGACAATGGAGAGTACATGTATGCTTATTTGCAAGACATACAAACTAACTACTTACTTCACACATGATGAATTTGTTTTGATTTTTAAGAGTGTGGGTGATCATGGAAACCTTCAAACCGGTGCCTAATAGATTGGGTTACGAAATCCATAGTTTGGAAGAAGGAAGAAAACAACAAGGGAAATGAAACATGCATTTTTTGGATATTCAGATGCAAGAAAAGACAACAATCAATGGAGAATATGCTTAGTAATCCTTTGTCAAGATACAATCATTCATCTATAACCATAAAAGAGATCATCACATAGCATGTAATGTTTTAAGAATCTATTTATTCATCTAATCAATGGTTACAGTCATACCACGAAGTGTGGCAAGAGGAAACCCTAAAAGAAGATCAGGATTTCCTTGAAAAATTACATATGAAGGAGAAGTTCATACACTAATAGCTGAAATCAATATGAAGAACCTTTCATGACCTATGTCTCATTTGCTAGAAAATGGAAAATTTGCTTCTTTAAACCCTAGAGAGCTCTGTACCCTACTACCTGAAAAAAATATCCAAAAGACCAACCCCTCAAAAAGAGTTCAACTCTTGCCTTTATAGCCTTCGCAAGGAAATTTGATCTGAGAGTGAACTGGGCACTCCAATCCTCAACCACCCCAACCACTACATTAAAAACACTAAATTTAGGGACCAACTTTTTAGTAATGGCATCACCAAAAGTAGTTGGCATGTTCCCAGGCAGTTGGAGAAGCATGGAAGGCTAGGAAGCTAGCTTCAGGAAAATCAGACTATCGGACCTTGGACTTTCAGCCTGCACATTGTTTTTCATTTTCTTTTATCACTTTGTCACTGTTGCACTATCTCCATCGGACTTCAACCTTCAGGGATTTTGCTGTGCACACATCTTCAAAGAAGGGAGAGAACCGGAAGCCTGATAGCCACCCTTCCAAAATACTTAGTGAAACTTGAAAATGTCGTGGCGGCAACCAAATCTCCCTTCACTATCGCAACTGCCATGTGTCTACCCGTCTGAGCCCACAAAATGTCTGCATTAGCACTGTAGAGTCCAATGTGGCACCCACATGGGCATTTCACTAGAGGAAGAGTCTTTATGCAACCTACAACCTTCATTCAACGAAGCGGCAAAAACCACCAAGAAAGCGAGAACATCCACGTGGTGGCCCGAAGCACAATTAAAATAAAATGGAAGCAAAGACCCCACCAGAATGCACCAGCCTACCACACATCCCACCAAAAGGTAACATAAAAGGTAAAAATCCTTAGAGAACTCTACTCGTCAGGGGTCAGCCATTGGGCCTTTGGCAAAACTCATTCAAGACATGTGTCGAGCCGACACAAAAGTTTGAAAGCATTTTGATAGTGCTGCTTAGGACTTGCGCCACTCCAACACGTGGCACACCTTCGGTGACCTCTGTTGCATGCCTTCAAAAAGAAGATGGAAGACCAAAGAGGTGAAGGCCCAAACGCTAGGCTCTGAAACTCTACCAAACACATAAATTCAACACTTAGGCAATTTTTTGAGGTTGAAACTTGGAGCCAAGAGATAAGGGAAGGCAGAAGACTAGAACCTCGACTCTTGAAACTCTGACAAGGGCAAAAAACACAAGGGAACCCTAGGAAATTTAGGACTTAGCCAATTTTTTGGGCTTTTCCACCTTGCATTTCAAATGGCAAACACATGAAAAACCTATGAAATATGTCTCTGATCAGTCATAAGTTGTAGGTTCAAGTGGGATTCAAATGAGACATGGGGGCAAAAAAGGGCATTTTGAGGACTAATATTTTAGGTGTCAACAGAATCCATGCAAGCACTTGATTCATAGCCAGCAATGTAATCTTTTACCTACTTTTTACCCTTGAACAGATAAAACCTTGGTATGCTCTGTCTGACAGCATTCACACAACACAAAATGGTAATCCATTCCCTACTCTTCAATATGATATATGAAATACTTTTTCTACCTCTTTTAGCCAACATCTACATGGATTCATTTCTCCCTTCTTGAATTACAGTTTCATCACAATTCCATATTCTATGAGGTCCATATGGATTGGCATCATAGGCTCTGGACAATGTCATGTAAAATGCAGATACAACTACAAAATTAAGGTTTAGTGCTCTATCTTTATCGAGGCCTTATGATATCCTCAATGTGAGTTTAGGATGACGCTTTTTAAAACCAATCCACCATGACTTACCAGGTAGCCCATCCTTATATGGGTTGGGTCATGTATGGGATATTTTTGTAACTATTCCTTGAGATTTATAATCTCAAGCTCATGGCCCACTACAACCATCTCTTTACACCATTGGACAATTAAAGCCTCTTCATCTACTATCAAGACTATAGGTGGACTTTTCTTGGAAGTTGAAGTTATAACACCTAACCAATTCCCCATTTCTTCGTTGCACTCCTTGTTGATATCCCATTATACTTTACATCTTTAATAGCTTAATCCATGTCCTCTTTAGTCCACTCCCATTGCATTAAAATCTTGTTGCTTCTAGCAACTGTACTCACTTGAACAATTGCCTCAACTGGTTACGAAGTGCTCTTGTTAGCAACTTGAGTTTCTTCATCTGGTGGGAATCTAACTCCTCTTTTCTATGGAGGCATGGTTGTACTCAATCTCTTTGTGCCATGCCAGCCTCATTTGAGCTCTACTCTTCATCTACACATTGGAACAATCACCTTTGAACACGAGTTTTGAAATTTAGAATCTTTTCAATACAAAGTTAATGAAACAAAGAGCCTTAAGCATTCATCTACACATTCTACCAACCATTATTTGTGGCTGTAAATATAATCACCTACGTTGATTAGGACAAAGGTGTGCAAGGTGGTGCAACCTAACTTTCAAGTTCCACTTGGGCTTGTATGTGACAGGTAGACAAATATTTTTTACTTAGTCACGTGTGTAGTGAGGTTGACAATTTAAACTTTTTGATGCATGTTAATAGCAAAGAGTAACAGTCAGCTCAAATGGTTTTAATATATTGAGAAACAAAAACAAATTTTTAGTATCTTTCACAAATAATAGAACTTTTGTTATACCATTTTCTTTACCATCAAAATTACATTTTGTAACTTGAGTTTGTAACTTGAGTTTGACTGTTCATAGTGATGGTTGAACAAAAGATTATTTTTTGAATTGATGTTGAAAATTTCAATTTGATAGTTTGATGTTTACAAAAAAAATATAAGGTGACTTGAACTTATATTATGGCATTGTTAGATGTTTACAATTTGACAATTTGATATTTATAGTTTGATAGTTTAATGAAAATGTTTACAATTTGATGTTAACATGAAAGATGTTTTCAGTTTTATGTTTACAATATCTGTATATTAGTACTACCCTTCTTTGAGTTTAGAAACATGATTGTATAATACACCTGGAAGAGTCCTACTCAGAAAAATTAGTCAGAATGGCATTATTTTAGAACATCAGATGTAATTTACATGTTAGTGAGGGTAAGAAAAAATTATTTCAGAACATCCCTTAAGATTATTACTCATAACATCAAATGCAATAGATTAAATGGAGATAAATAACAGTAATATGTGAATACTTACAAATATGAAACAAAAATGACATTCAAAACATGCATATAGGTCTAACAAAAATGTGAAAACAAAAACTCAAGTAAATGTAGACACAAGCAGGGAACATTTAAACAACTTGATGTTCTCAAACATCCAGAGATTCCTGCTAGAAATGAAAACTCGACAATGGACAAGCATAGGAATATGAGGTCACTTCAAGGAAGACTGTTAGGCATTTGTAGTGTAAGAAAAAATAGCATATTTGCAGTTACAATATAGGCATTTATAGTATAAGCAAAAACAAGATATTTGCACTTACAGTATAGGCATTTACAGTAAAAACAAAACAACATAGAATAGGTAGGCATTTACAGTATATGCAAAAATAACATATTACATCATATAGAACAGATAGGCATTTAAATTATAGTGTGAACTTATAGTATTGTTGATAGCAGTGCAATTTGAACTCTACAGAACTTTTTGTATGGAATGTAGGAAAATTGAACTAGAAAAATGGGGGTATATGTAGGAATATGTGCAAGGAAATGTTGGTGATTTGTGCTCTTTCATTTGATTGGTTCAAATTGATTAGTGTAGATTGATTCATTTAAGATAAACGTATGGATTTGATGATGTCAAAAAAATTGAATTTGGTAATAAGTTTGAGAGGTGATTGATTTGGTTGAATACTAGTTTGGTTTGAAGACTTAAATTTCTATCCTCTTCTCTTGATGGCTTGATTGGTGAGCCTTAAACCTTTGATTATGTTGCTTGTAGGTATTCAAAACTTTGAGATTTGGCATTAGGTTTGAGAGTTGATTGATTTGGTTGAATGCTTGTTTGGTTGAAGGCTTTAATTTCTATCCTCTTGTTTTGATGGCTTGTTTGGTGAGCCTTACACCTTCGAGTGTGTTGTTGCTTGTAGGTATTCATGGAGAAGTGACCAGTAGTTGGTCAAATATCACTTGCAAGTATGCACTTAAAAAGGAGATATGGAATGGAAGATTTTATTGGATGTGACATTTGGCCATGGCTTATGTTTACTTAGGAGTCTAAATTTTAAAAATAATTATGGGACATATCATTTTCTATGATGTGACACTTTTAGATGCATTATGTTTAAAATGGATTTTTTGAACCAAAACAATACTTTGTAATGGGTGGTTGTTGCATTTGTAGCTAGAATTCAAGTACTCTATCTTGTTAATATATAGGATATATTATCTTAAAGTCTCCTAATCTTTCAGTAGGGTATGTGTACAATGTGTGTCAGTTACTTCTATGTTTTAAAATCATTATAAAACTTTTCTCTATGCCACCTAATATGAATAAATAAATACTAATGAGTAAACAAATATTATTTGAACATTGATTGGTATTAAATAATTTATAATACTCATGCGAAAAACATAATGAAGTTCACTCCTGAAATGATTTTCGACACTTCAAACAATGCCTGCACAAACCCTAGGGTTGCACTTTTTTGGCCAAACTTGACATTGAAATGAACATTTTGAACTAAATATTCACTTTCGAACACCTATAGCTGCTAAACCATAAGGAATTTGAAGATGATGCAAACTAGTGATTTGTGACATTTTGTCTATAGATTCTAAATATATGCATTTTTAAAATTTTGGAATCAAATTGCATTTATTTTTCCATCTCCTTCAATAACTAGTTTTTAACAGTAAACACCATTTTTAAAGGGTGATGTGTACTACAAAGCACATAACTTTTTTTCTTTGAAAGATAAAATTCTAATTTTTTCGAATTTAGATTTGTAACTACGATATATAGAGGATGCATTTAGTTTCATAATGTTTTATTGATTTTTTTAGTTAAGTTTTGAAGTCAAACCAATTACAATCTAGACATAGGTGTACTATAAAGAGCATAACTTTTTTTGTATGTATCAGAATTCAACTTTTTTGTTGGATCAAGAACATCAATACCAACAGGATAGATATTTTTCAGAATTTTGTTTTGGTAATCTATTGTTTTTCCACATGTGCAAAACAAAGAGCTTGATTTTTGGTAAAATACCTATGTTTAATTAAACTAAAAAGAATGTATAATAAAACCAAAATATATTAAAACTATAATTGATGGAGAGATCATTTCAAGGAATATAATCTTGTAGTTGGGTTTGTCAAGTTGATTCCATTTTGATCCTCAACCTGAGCCTCGAAACCAAAAATTCTGCATAAAATTGTAGCTAGAGGGGGGCAAGGGCAAAATAAGGGGGTTCGAATGAACACTCCTTCATTAGAACTCCCCTTCGGTTCTAATGAAGGGGTGTTCATTCGAACCCCCTTATTTTGCCCTTATTAATTGAAAAAGTCAGTCGACTGGGGGTTCAAATGAACCCATGAGGAAAAGTGGGTTCGCTCGAACAGGGGTGTTTGAGTGAACATATTTATGTGTTCTAATGAATACCCCCATTCAAGTGAACCCATCCAAAAAAAAATTTCATGCCTAGACAACTTTTATTCATTAATAGAATTGTAACCCACTATTATGGGATCACCCTGCAAGTATTAAATAATTTATAATACCCATGCAAAAAATAGAATGAAGCTCATTCCCGAAATGATTTCTAACACTTCAAATAATGCTTGCGCAAACCCTAGGGCTCTGACCTCTTCTCAAAACATTGTTCTCCATCCTCTCTCTTCAATTCAAGGTCCATCTGGCAATGGTATTTCCCCTACTACTATGGCTAGCTCCCATCCTCTATGTTTTAATGGCATTAGGGCTCCAGCATCCTTTGCTAGTGGCTCTATAAATGGGATTCACCAAGACTCCCACTCTTTGTTACTTGATGAAGATAAGTTTTCATGTATTGACAGATCTGTGAAGGGAGGCGAGAAGGATGGTGGTTGGTATCCCCTTGAATAGGGAACAAATCATCCTTGAATCAGGGCACAAATGGTATACAAGCCAGATCACTGCCCTTTCAACATTTTGTCAAGACTCCTGAGGTGAGTCTAGATGGAATAATTGATGATCGAGAAGCATTTCTACAGACCAATCCCCTAATTTGCATATTTTGAAAAGTTTGGTCAAAGTTGTGTGAACTCCACGCTTTGATCTCTAAGAAATGGAAGACTAAGAAATGGAATGTTGGGTTGGAGGTGTTTAGGGTGAAAAAGTAGGTTTCTCTTAAACAAGGTTAAGTCCTATTCTTTTACCTAACTAAACATTAGGCAGACAAGAACCGGTCTTGGGATCAAGCTACTGATTACTTGTAAATTCCTTAATGCTAATTAAGTCTGATTTAGTTGTCTAACTAAGCTTTTATCAAGTGACCTTATTCACTAATCAAGTAAACCCTAATTACACCCTATAACAAAAATTGACTAAATTCAAAGATGAAGCAGACAAAATAGATCATAGAAATGCAGAGAATAGGGTTTAGAGATCATGCACCAAGAAATTGAGGCCTAATTGGACTAGGGTGCCCGCTTATTAGTCCCAAAAGTGTCGAGATCTAAAATTCTAAAATTTAGTAACGATTGTATTCACGATATTCATCTTTCTGCCCCTCCTTTTCGCCGTATCCTGTAAAACAGGATCTGCACCTACAAAAGGAGGAGAAAGATGTTGTGGCTATATAAGAGCATGCCTCAGTCAAGCCCCATTTTGGTATTCCTACCTCAACAATAGCCAGAGATAAAGATTTGCAAGAACATGTGCAAACCTAACAAAGTGTATGCAGAGATATCAAACCCTAGATGTCTCAATCAAGGGAAGATCAATAGCTTGCTTCAATTCAATAAACACATACAACTTCACCTCAAGGAGATGAAAACAAATGAAGACTTGCATGGACAATAAGGCAGATCAACAATTTTCGCAGAGGATCTCAAAGCTTGATGTTGGAGGCTTCAACCCTTCTCCTGATCATGCAAAAGGTGTACCAACCTTAAGAAGAGAAAGTGTAATCAAACAACTTGCACAATATCTGAATATAATAGTAAATATGCTGCAAATACTTGATAATAATATGCCACTTCGAGGGGGCAACCTCCTAATCCACTTCGAGGGGGATACCTCCAACAGTCTTCAATGAGAACACAATACACAATATGATATGAAATGAGACTCACTGCCTCCTATATATACCTATTTATGCCTAGGATATCACCCAGGCTGACTTAGATAAACCTATAGAAGCCTTAGGCCGGCCTAAACAACTAAATAACAATATAATAATGATAATATGACTTAATTAAGAGTTAAGATAGCCACAAGCTGACTATTCATAACCATATACACTATAGAAGTAAGGGCATAACATGCCCCCCACCTTTACAAAAGCGTTGTCCTCAACGCTGATCAATTGTGGTAATTTCTTCATATAATCTTCATCATCCCATGTGGTAACTTCAACTAGAAGATATTTCCTTATAACGAGGTAATTTGGAACTGTTGATGTCCTCATCTTATTCATGTGTGTCTGGAAAATTAACTTCAACTACAAAATGTGTCTTCCCTTTGCATCTAGCTCTTGATGGTGATGAATGTGTTCTTCCTTTACTTGAAGCTTTTGATGTGCCATAGAGGAAGAGGTGAGGAATAGTACATGGTACCCTTGCATTGGTTGAATAACTTGACTAGGAAGTTCTTCTTCTTTCACTTCTTCTTCTTCATTGCCTTTTTCTTTTTCTTTTGTTTCTTCTTCTTCTTCTGCTTCTTCCGCTTCTTCTTTTTGTTCTTCTTCTTCTTCTTCTTATGCTTCTTCTTCTTCTTCTTCTGTTTCTTCTTCTTCTTCTTTTGCTTCTTCTTCTTCTTCTTCTTCTTGGTTGCTTGAGACCACCTTTCTTGGTTCATTCATAAAGGCACTTAACATGCTTTGTAAATTTGATATATCTCCTCTTAGGTCACACATATCCCTCTTAATCTCTTCCTTGAACTTACTTATTTCCTCGTTGGGATTACCATCTTCTATTGTTTCCCCATCCTTATCAGAGGATTTCCCCGGTGTGGCAACATTCTTTTTGCCTCTTGTTGCAAGCCCCGTCATGATGGAAACCAATATTTTTGAAATAAATCACACAAATGAAATGTAAATTCTCTGAAATTTTTACTGTAACTTACTAGATCCAAGATACAACTTACCTAGAAAAAAATTCAAAAAATTAGCAAATTTACTGCCTTGAGAGTGAATTTGTTGGAAACCCTAATTTTGCAATGAATCTCTTATTTTTGCTTCAATTTCTCCAAGATTTGGATTGTAGGATCCTCTATTATGTATTCACAAACCCAATACAAATTATACTCCAATTCAGCAGGATGTGAGAGATATGTAGATCTCAAATAAATTGTGTAGAAATCGTAATTCTGCAATAATTTGTTCAAATCTACTCCAATTCCTCTAAAATCTGTATTGTATCTTCTTTAATATGGTCTTCAAAAACTCTTTAAAAATCTTTACAAAATTCACTAAAGTATGAAAGTTATGCTCTTCCCAAAATTGCCTCTAATATTGAGAAAAAACCTTGCCTCTACAGTGCCAAGATCATGCTCTGATACCACTTGTAATGAAACAACTTGCATAATATCTGAATATAATAGTAAATATGTTGCAAGTACTTGATAATAATATGCCACTTTGAGGGGGCAACCTCCTAATCCACTTCGAGGGGGATACCTCCAATAGTCTTCAATGAGAACACAATACACAATATGATATGAAATGAGACTCACTACCTCCTATATATACCTATTTATGCCTAGGATATCACCCAGGCCGACTTAGATAGACCTATAGAAGCCTTAGGCCAACCTAAACAACTAAATAACAATATAATAATGATAATATGACTTAATTAAGAGTTAAGATAGCCACAAGTCAACTATTCATAACCATATACACTATAGAAGTAAGGGCATAATAGAAAGATAGTCTCAAGATCTTGGTTCCTAATCTCCATCCATTGTCTCCATGATAGCAAATTTAAATAACTTTCAAGAGCTTCAACAAGTCATTGATATTCAATGGCAATTTTAGCAAAGTTTTGGCATCAAGCTTGCATAAAGATTGTGTGTGATGAAATGATTTTCAAATGTCTTTTTATATCCAACCTTAGGGAATTCAAATTTTGAAATAACATTTTGACATCCTGCGAAAACAAAATTTTGGAAACAGAATTTCGAGGTGCATGGTGAGAGTCGACACCCCACCAACATTCAAAATCTCAAAAAATGGGGCAGGACTAGGGCACGGACGCCCAAGTCCAGTCCCCCATTTTTTGACCAGATCTGCATCTAGGGGGTCCTAGGGACCCATAATCCAAATTCTTTCTGGGTTCCATCAATAGCTATCTCAAAAAATGAATATTTTGCAACTAGACACTATCCAATCAGGGTTTCAGGAAGGCCAAAAACAAATAAGTTAAGAGGTCACCAAAGGCGAGGAGCTAAACCGAGGGAAATTGTACCATTCCATACATGAGGACAATTTCTGACATATCATTTAGCCCCCACTTTAGTGTCCATATGACACTACGTACATATGCAACTAAAAGAAAGTAAATGCATCAATCAAGAAAAGGATACCCAAAAGGATACTATAGAGGAAGCCGAAGTGTTGTTGCTTAGAAGGAAAGAGCCCCCAAGTCCATAATCCTGCAAGACCACAAAGTTAGGAACCACAACCTGCAAAGGAACACTTGTCAGAAAATCAAAAATCAAATCAACCTGCAACCACCACCAATGAATTAGTACATAAACACTAAGGGGGTTGAGTGATGAGACATGATGAGGGAGGAAATTGAGGGAGATATATGCCCCCCCTTATTTCTGCTTGCTTAGTCCAAAAAGGAGAAATAAGGAGATATCCACACGCGTTGATTTCAAGGGAAACTTGATGAGAAATGTGTTGTGAGGGTTGTTTGAAGAAAGAATGATTAAACACAACACATTAGGTTAGATAGAGAGTGGAACTAGGATTTCAACACAACAAATGACACAAAAATATGAGTTCGACAACTCAATATAGAGGCTCAAGAGTGAAATAGATCAATATTGCACCTAGTTAGGGATGGGAATTCTTATCCACTTACTTTATGTAAAGGGAGTTTTCACTTATCACTTACTCATTCTTGTTTCTTGTCATTGTGTAGAGGAGAGAGAGAGAAGGAGAAGAGGAGGACAACCATGCCGATCCGACGCCTATATCAGCCCCCACAACTAGAGATGCTCTGAGCTCAAGTGGCAGAGAGGCATTTCGAGGCCGAGGTAGGGTCCTAATCTTATGCTTCTTTCATCTTTCTATTTTCTTTTAGATTTTATCATTTACCATGTTGAGGGAGGCATAATGGACAGGGGTCCCTAGTAGGGGCGCCCAGGTCCTCCTAGGGTGCCAAAGTCTCACTAGGGTGCCCTAGTCCCTCAGGGGCTCCAGTGTCCTTCTGGGGTGCCTAGGTCCATAGAGGACACTGGCCCTAGGCACAGACATGTATTACTATTTTAGATAGTAGTTTTTGGTTTCATGATGAAAAACTGATACTACTACTTGCTTTTTGATTTGCAAGACATCTTAGAGACACGAGAGAACACAAGTGGTAGGCTGATGGCACTACTTCGAGAGCATGTTAGTACCGTGTCTAATGCAGAGAGGGAGCACTTGCAGGTAGTGGGCTTATGGTGGGTGTTTGATATGCCCACAATCAGATTTCATTGCAGCATGTTGATGTATTTGATGGAGAGGTGGAATGCAGATACATCCACATTCCACTTACCTATAGGCAAGATGACTATCACACTGGAGGATGTGTACAGAATCCTGCGACTACCTATCCGAGGAGAGATAGTGAGGGTCGTGGGACGTCGCATAGTGGAGTATACTCCCGAGAGTTAGTTGTATTGTTTGGGTCGCATAGTTTCATGGGCAAAGCAAGGACATATTCAGCTCTAGCTTCTAGAGCAAGGATGCGGTGATATCCCATTGGTTCGGAGGATCATGATAGTCACTGTCGCACTAGATGGACGAGGCATTCACCTTCATGGGGGCCTTATTCACACCATTAGAGTGATGGAGGAGCATCAGACTGTATATGCATGGGGGTGCATTATGCTTGTGCACCTCTACCATGACCTAGGATGGTATGTCCATTACGAGATGCACAGTTTGATGATCTGCACTTTATTACAGGTTTAGGCTTTTGAGCATATCAAGTGCACATGACCGAGAGGGTTTCCTATAGAGTCAGAATTCACCCATGCACGCGTTCATGTCTATCCACTGGTTAGATGTTGGAGACACGGTGATTTGTTATACTAGAGAGTTATCTTTGATAGATTGCAGCCCAGTGATATTATCTGGAGACCGTATCGTGGCTATATCCTATGGCCTGGCTAGCAGAGATAGTTAGCGAGGATGCAGAAGGATTAGTTGATGGTCGGTCGCCTCAATCATGTCATGGTTCGGTTCTATTGACAGGGTGGCATGATAGTTTGAACAAGTACAAGATGGTCCTATGGTTTGTCCAAGCTATGCGCGCACTGTGCGCAGCGCAGTCAGGGTGAACAACGCCTGACGATCGATAGTAGCAGATGTACCTCTTAGTGATGATGATGGTTCTAAGGATGTAGTGCCGGTATCAGATGCAGATGATGTTGGTTATACCCAAGTATATTAGACATGGTGGCATGCAGCACGGCCTGCTCCTATCTTTCCTCTTGGTCACCCTACTGGCGATGCTCAACCTTGGGTCGGTCAAGATAGTGACACAGGGGAAGAGGATGTAAGTGACTTTACAGGATACTATGATATTGAGGATGATGTGGAGGATGATGAGGAGGAGGAGGAGGTTCCATCGCAGTATGTCTTCAGGGCGAGACCATGACAGGATCAGCAGGAGGCAGACACTGACGAGGAGACCGAGTCGAGACCATGGTCTAGAGCTCGAGGTTCGGTCCCTACAGGTGTTGAGAGACCAAGTTAGAGTGAGAGGGGGAGAGTAGTTGGCCTATGCCCCCAGCTATAAATCAGACTGCAGAGCTCGTGACACCTTCAACGATCTAAGATCCATCTTGGTGAGATGGAGATCTAGGTTAGCCTTATTTCATTAGTTTGATGTTCTTATGTTTATGGTTTATGATGGTTATGTGGGAGTCTAATATCTATCTTATTTCTATTTTGCAGTTGGGACTGATGCTTGATGAGACTTTGTGAGTCATGTCATAGCGAACATAGTACCTTCAGATGTGTCTGAGCAGTGGGTGCAGGCGGGGTATTCACCACGACCATCCACTGGGCGACATGCGGAGATATTTATGTCTTTCGTCATGTACATGATGGCTATAGAGGCTATTCTAGAGTAGTCTGCATGGGAGAGAGAGGAGTTACTTCATAGAGTTGAGCGCGTTGAGGCTGAGCTTCCGGCGCAGCAAGATTAGATGATAGTGGTGCCTACATCAGAGAGAGAGGTAGTTGTCGATGAGTTCTTATTGCTTGAGGTCCGTCATGTGAGAGCTAATAGAGATAAGGCTTAAGCTGAGAGAGACTAGTACCATCGGATGTACCAAGAGGCACACGAAGAGGTGATAGGGCTGAGAAGTGAGATCAGGGGTTACGATCGCAAAGTGCCTCTAGGAGTCATTCACGATCCGTAGCCACACATGGTCAGGCCTCTGTCATGTGCACACCATGAGGGACCAAGGGTACAGGTGACCGAGGTTCAGCTATATGATGTGTATATATTATGTACTATGACATCCCATTTTGTTATGAGGGATAGTCAACTCGGATGTATGTTTGAAAGTGATGATTATATATATATGATGTTTACTTTTTGTCTATTCATAATGGTTTTAATCTATCACACGTGATGTTTGTAAAATGAAACTAGTGATGACTGTTGAAGGTTAATATGGAAATGTAATTAATGCTAATGTGACATACTAATCAATTCTTTACAGAACATATAGTAACAAACACAATGATTAAAATTTCACATATAATCCAAATTTCCATGCTATGTTCAGTTAATACAAGAGTGATCTAAGCAAAGAGTATATAAGCAAGATACAACAATGATTAACTAGGCAAAGGTGTAATTTTAAATGAATTAAGACAAAATAATAATATCTTGTCAAAACTCAAGCTAATCTATCTAATAAATTTGATTTATAACATTTAACATCAACTCTTAAGCATGAAATTTCTTAAGGTGCACTACATTAATAGGTTCTTTAAGTGGCGTACCTTGTTCATCAGCTAGTCTATACACTCCCAATCCAAAGGCCTCAGTTACTATGTACAGTCTGAGCCAATTAAGGTTGAACTTACCTTTTTCTCCAGGAGGTGCATTTATATTGCATTAATTTTCATAAAGTACCAAATCTCCAACGTTGAATGAACGTTGTATAACATGTTCATTGTATGATCATTGTATGCTTTTATGATGACCCTTGAGGTGCTCAAGAGTGTTTATTCATCTTGCATCAATCATCTCAAGTTCTTGTAGTCTTTTCTCATGTTTTGTATCGTCGTCAATAATGTCTCTTAGGGAAATTCTTAATGAAGGAAATTCTAACTCCAAGGGCATTATTGCATCTATGCCATAGACAAGGTTATATGGTGTATTTCTAGTAGCCATACGAATGCTTGTTCAATAGGCCCATAATGCATGCCAATCCTTTTGGTATTTGTTAACAGTCTTTCGTAGAATCTAGCCAATAATGTTGTTCAAAACTTCTGCTTGGCCATTTGATTAATAATAAGGCGTAGAGAAGCGATGTTGAATATGATATTTTTTGAGAAATTTCTTTACATCCTTGTTCTTAAATGGTGTACCATTGTGAGAAACGAGGGAGGAAGGTATTCCAAATCGAGAAATAATGTTATCTTTGTATAAACCAACAAATTACATCAGCAATCGTGGATCATAAAGGGACAGCTTTGACCCACTTTGTGAAGTAATCAGTGGAAGTAATGATGAATGTATGCCCTTGAGATGAGGGTGGAGAGATTTTACCAACTAAGTCCAAGCCCCAAAATAGAAAATGGCCAAGGTGAAACTTGGGCACGAATCTCTTGAGTGGGAGCTCGGATTAGGTGATTATCTTGTTAGCATTGCGAGCATTTCTTGACATCGGCAAAGGAATCTTGTTCCATGTGCTGCCAATAATAACCTATTCATAACAATTTTTGTACCAGGGATTTTCCCCCGACATGCCCTCCATAGGCACCAAAGTGAGCTTCTTCTAAAGTTATCAAATTTTTTGAATTACTTAAACATCAGAGTAAAACTCCTTTTTAGCATTGTCTATATAACACATTCGATGGGATAATGTATCGTGCCACTATTTTGCGTAGACGGATTCGGGCATTCTTAGATGTTGAATTAGGAATGGTTCCATCATGCAAATAATTGAATATATAGGAGAACCACTCATTAGTATATGTATTGCCACAGAGTTCCAAATTTGCAACTATAGGGTCTTCGATTGTCAGTGTTTTAAGATTATGGACAACAAAACTAAATTCCTCAAGAGAATCATTAGGGGATATAAGGGAAGTTGCACTTGCCATTGCATCCACATGTCAATTGTCTTTCCTAGGAATAGTATTTATTGAAAATGATGTGAACTATTTTAAGAGAGATAGCGCAAACTCACGATATTGAGATAGCTTGTCATGCTTAGTTTGATATGATCCAGTTATTTAATGTACAATTAGCTGTGAATCACCATATATTGTAATATTTTTGATATTAAGGGACAAGGCAGCACGAAGTCTTGTAATGAGAGCTTCGTACTTGACAATGTTGTTTGTGCATGAGAAGTCTAGGCAGTAAGACATAGGAATCGACTTACCGACAAGGGGTATTAATATAACACCAGCACCAGAGCCGGTTTGACATCTTGATCTGTCGAAATACAATTCCCATTTATCATCCTTAGCAATTGCTAAAATTTGGTCATCAGGGAATGTGTCCTGATGTTGTGTAGTAAATGATGAAGGTGCTTCAGCTAAATGGTCAGCTAATGCTTGCCCTTTAATTGCTTTATGAGAAAGGAACTTAAGATTGAATTCAATTAACAACATAACCCCTTTAGCAAGACGACCTGACAAATCTATTTTTATGAAAAGGTGTTTCAAAGGGTCAAATTTTACCATCACATGTATTTCAACATTTAAAAGATAATGTCTAAGCTTCTATGTTGCAAACACTAAATCTAAGCAATGCTTCTCGATAACAGTGTACCGCACCTCATAATCGAGCAAAGTTTGGATAATGTACTAGACAACACATTCTTTGCCTTCAGCATTATGTTGCACTAACAAGGCTGCCAAGGCATTATTAGATGCTGAGATATACAATAGAAAGGGTTTATTAGGGACAGTAGGTTATAGAACAGGAGGATTAGCTAAATAAGCCTTTAAATCTTCGAAAGCTTTTTGACATTCTGAATTCCATTGGAACTTTGAATCCTTCTCCAGTAATCGCATAAAAGGGTGAGTCATATCTGCGAGTTGTGAAACAAATCAGCGGATGGCATGTATCTTCCCTTGCAGACTACAAAGTTGGGATATGTTCCTAGGTATTGGCATATTAACAATTGCGTCAATCTTCTTCATATCCACTTTAATACCACGATTTGAAATGATAAACCCTTACAGTTTTCCACTGTCTACACCAAAAACACACTTATGAGGATTTAATCATATGTTATATTTCCTTATTCGTTCAAAAATTTGTCGAAGATTCATAGTGTGATCTTGGTGATGAATGGACTTCGCCAAGATGTCATCAACATAATCTTCTAAAATGTTGTGCATGCAGTCATTAAATATAAGGGTCATGGCACGTTGGTAAGTAGCTCTTGCATTCTTAAGTCCAAACGGCATGACTACCCAACAAAATTTACCCCAAGGTGTTATAAAAGTTATTTTATATCGATCTTGAGGGTTAATTAAAATTTGATTATATCTTGAAAAACCATCCATGAAAGAGAGTAATTCATGGCCATCTATAGAATCAGTAATCATATCAATGTTAGGAAGTGGACAATCGTCTTTCAAAGATGAAAGATTTAAATCTCAGAAATATGTACACATTCTTATATGACCATCGGGTTTAGCAATGGTGACGATGTTCAAGATCCAAGGTGAATAGTCAATAGGGTAGATAAAGCTAGCTTGTAGAAGCTTTTCTATCTTAGCTTTGACAAGTAATGCTACCTTAGGATTCATCTTACAAATCTTTTGTTTAAACTGCTTAGCATTAGGTTTTAAAATGATATTATGCATAACAATATGAGGATCAATACTAGGCATATCTGAATAGTTCCAAGCAAACAGTTCAGAAAATTTATGTAATAAGTTAGTCATTTCTTCTTTTTCTTCTATATGTAAGGAATCACCAATAGGAATAACTTTTTCAGTGTTATCTTTCTCCATGAAAAGATCAACAATCTTTCCATTAAGTAGAGTACTATGGTCTAGGAGATTAGGTGATTGTGGTAGGTCTTTAGATTCTTCATCAAACTTTAGAGTGGCATTTATCATGTTAGTAGTTTTTCCAAAATATGCATTATTGTTCAGACAATAAGGTAAGCCATGTTTATGATGGTAACAAGGAATATTCTCATAAGCACCTAAGAATTTCATTATCGCTACATCGGTTGAAAAGATATCCAAAGGAGTTGTTCCTAGAGGACAACTAGTGTCAATCATCTCAGGAAATATCAAGTTAAGTGTTGATATTGAATTCACATTAAGAGTAGGATGTCTACGGGCTTTAGAGTCTTTAAAAGGGTTATATCCAATGTCACTTGAGTAATGTCATGAAGTGGATTCTATAGGGAATTTGATTCCTTTTTGATTAATACCACAACCATTACCTACATAATCACAATTTTTATAAAGGATCTGAAATCCTCAACCATAAAGGGAAGCCATTTCTTTGGAAGAAGGTGGAGCTTCATAAGTTTCGTAATCAGTAGTGTAAGTAAAAGTATTATCTAAATTCATTACCAAAGAAGCTTTATGTTTCACATTCAAAGCATGAGATGATATCAATGCAATATTTGATGTTTGAGGGATAGGGTTATTAACTTTATATTCTCCCATGGAGGAAGATGTAAAATCTAATGAACCCCAATCGTCACCACGAAATGCATTCGATTGTTTGGACTCTTGCACAACATTATTTAAGGCAAGAGAAGTTGATGAATCAACTTTCAAATTGTTTAAAATCTTAGGACAAATAACTTGTTTTTGTGATTCAATTTGCAAACATTTGTTAGGTTCAGGATCAGCATGAATAGTATGCAGCTTACCTTTGAATATAAATTTAATTGAATGATGTAAAGTAGAAGGAACTGCCCCTAATGCATGGATCCATGGTCTACCAAGAATCATGTTATAAGATAGAGAACAAGACATAACATGAATTAGGGTAGCACAATCACAGGTCCTACCTTTACAGGTAGAGTTATAGTGCCCAAGGATTGTCGTCCAATATTGTCAAAGCCACGGATACTTATCGTTTCCGGTTTAATCAATGATGTATCAACTTTAACCTTATGTAATAAGTTAATGCCACAAACATTAAGAGTTGATCCATTATCAATAATAACTCTCTTAACCAATGTCTTATTTATTGTAATGAAGATAATCAAAGGATCATACTGATTCTGAACTTCAAGAGATGGCAACTCATGTTGTTGAAACAAAATGTCTATTTTTGTCTCATGCATACAATCTAATAGAGTAGCTACATCATTTGGCTTGACAGTGAGTGGGACAAAGACCTTTTGTAAACTTCTTGGAGCATTCCATGGTAAGTAGGCAAATTTTGTATGAGTTCCCAAAGAGATATCTTTGTAGGAGTAGCACGAAGCTGCTCTACAAGATCATAGTCTTGACCAACCTTATGTGTTAAACGAGGTGCTTGAGGAAGCATAGGTTGAGAAGCTGGTAAAGATATCAGAATGCTCGGTTGTTGTTTGCTTTGTTTGTTATTCCGAGTGTTACATGCATGAGCAACCATATTATGACTAGGTTGTTTTGGGTTTTGATGTGTTATTTGTTTGGCATAGTTGTAAATATGATCAGGAGGTCGAGAAGAAGGTGGAAGACCTCTAACAGTGAGCACCAGTTTAGAAGGTGGTTTAACCACATCCAAACATAAGGAGACTACTATTTTTGGTTTCCCATAATCTTCCTTGGTTTTAGGAACATAAATTACATCTACAATCTTTGAAACGATGGTTTAGAAGTCGTAGTGGAATGTTCAATCAAGATAAAGTCCTCAAGGGATTCATCTAACATATCGAAGTCATCACAACTAAATGGCTCATCACATACATGACAGTCTTGCAAAAAATAATCTGACATTTTAACATGCTCTAATTAACTCAAGATTTAAATGTAAAATGATGTTTGTATGATTTTTTATGAAAATGAAACAATATGCAAAACACCAAGTGGTAATTTCCAACTCTTTTAATGATAATATAGAGAATATCATTCAAAGTTCAATGCATGCACTTTCACTAAAGAGGGTTTGCAATCTAAATGTGCTTTAGGACAACAAACTAATTCAGATCCAATGTTTAAAAGGATGCAAATTCTTTAAAGCGTGGGTTCACCAAAATGTTTAGGGTGAAAAAATAGGTTTCTCTTAAACAAGGTTAAGTCCTAATATTTCACCTAACTAAACATTAGGAAGACAAGAACTGAGCTTGGGATCAAGCTACTGAATACTTGTACATTCCTTAATGCTAATTAATTATGATTCATGTGTCTAACTAAGATTTTATCAAGTGTCCTTATTCACTAATCAAGTAAACCCTAATTACACCTTGTAACAGAAATTGACTGAATTCAAAGATGAAGCAAACAAAACAGATCACAAAAATGCAGAGAATAGGGTTCAGAGATCATGCACCCATAAATTAAGGGCTAACTAGACTAGGGCGCCAGCTCATTAGTCCTGAAAGTGTTGGGATCTAAAATTCTAAAATTTAGTGATGATTGTATTTGTGATATCTATCTTTCTGCTACTCCTTTTCATCGTATCCTATAAAACACGATCTGCACCTACAAAAGGAGGAGAAAGATGTTGTGGCTATATAGGAGCTTGCCTGAGTCAAGCCCCATTTTGGTATTCCTCCATCAACAATAGCCAGAGATAAAGATTTGTAGGAGTGTGTGCAATCCTAACAAAGTGTATGCAGAAATATCAAACCCTAGATTTCTCAATCAAGGGAAGATCAATAACTTGCTTTAATTCAATAAACACATACAACTTCACCTCAAGGAGATGGAAAAAAATAAAGACTTGCATGAACAAGAAGGTGAATAAGCAATGTCCACGGAGGATCTCCAAGCTCGATGTTGGAGGCTTCAACCCTTCTCTTGATCATGCAAAAGGTGTACAAGCCTTAGGAAGAGAAAGATAGTCTCAAGATCATGGTTCCTAATCTCTATCCATTGTCTCCATGATAGAAAATTCAAATAACTTTCAAGAGATTCAACAAGTCACTGATCTTCAATGGCAATTTTAGTAGAGTTTTGGCATCAAGATTGCATAAAGATTATGTGTGATGAAGTGTTTTTCAAATGTCTTTTTATATCCAACCTTAGGGAATTCAAAATTTGAAATAATGTCTTGATATCGTGAAAACAAATTTTTGAAAATTAAATCTTGATGTGCACAGCGGGAGCTGACACCCCGCCAAGAAAAATAATCCTAAAAAATGGGGCAGGACTAGGGTGCAGGCACTCGAGTCCAGTCCCCCATTTTCTGACTAGATCTGCATCTAGGGGTCCCAAGGACCCATAATCCAAATTCTCTTTTTGGGTTCCATCAATATTTATCTTAGAAAATGAATATTTTGCAACTAGACACTAGCCAATCAAGGTTTTGGGAAGGCCAAAAACAAAGAGGTTAAGAGGTCACCAAAGGCGAGGAGCTAAAGTAAGGGAAATTGTACCATTCCATACAAGAGGGCAATTTCTGACGTAACAAGAGGGTGAAATTTACATTTACCCTTACGCCAGGGGTTTTTTAATTTTAGAATTTAATTCTATTGATGACAAGGAGTTCAAGTTCTGAAAATGGTCTGTGGTATTTTAAAGAGTACTTTCTATGCATGAAACCCTAGTATCCGTCATTTAATTCTAGAATAGAGTCTTTTGATTTGACTTTTCTTTGGGTACGTTTACCCTACCTTCCCTTACAATTCTAGGAAATGGAGAGTTTGTAGGCTATTGGGAATGGTTTAGGTAGGTATCATTTTATTTCACCTGGAACAATTCATCTCACCAAAACTACCTATGCAACGCTATATGTTGAAATGGATCTTTTCAAGGGTCTTTCAGCTAAAATATCTCTGAAGGTGGGTAATAGATTCTAGAGATAGCATGTAGATTATGAATAGGTTGCCTTCAAATGTAGGAAGTGTTTCTCTATGGATCATTCCACCCCTCGATGCCAAAAATTCTAAGCTCAGGAGAGGAGTCATAAAGGTAAAAAACCCACATGGTGGATTGGTGTAAAACCCCATCACCACAACATATCTCTGAGTGTACAAGTCGAAAAGGATTTCTCCAAAGATGTTCTAGACACTGATTTGCAGCCAACTTCACCTCCATCTCTGTGATTATAGGATCAATCTACTATGGGTAAAAAGGAAGTTACAATAGAAGTAGATAATTCATGGGATGCATTAGAGGTGATAGACGATTTAATTTCTAAAAAGGGGGATCTTTATGTGGAATCTGTGATATCCAGCCAAGGGGAAAAAATTAACACATTATCTAGCCCAGTGAAAGACCAAGAATGGACTGAGGTAAAGAGGAAGAAACCACCTCCATCTAAGCCTGGACATCTAATGATACTTAGATCTTCTAAGAAAGGGAATGTGAAAATTACCGAGGATATGTGTGGACACGATTCAATAGTTCAGGTAAAGGATAAGTTGCAGTTTTGAATTTGTGGAATGTATTTTTAGACAAACTAGATGGCGTTGTACTACGCACATAAGGGAACAAAATTTGATAGTATTATGTAAGAATTGCACTAATCCCCCATTTCAGGGGGGATTAGATGCTTTGTGGAAATATACCAGATTTTTTATGGTTCTTGGATCCTAAACAAGGTTTTCAATCAAAAAAAATTGAGCATTGATTGGTGCATATTTGTGTAGTTTTTAGAAATATTTTGAATATTTTTTTATTAAATAAAATACCACATGGCCCCACTTTGGTCAACTCCTATACCCAGTATATGAGCCTACTCCATTATGGGGCCCTCTCCCCTAATTAATAAAAATAGTGTGACATTTCATGCTTTTGAAATTTGAACATTTTTTCTTCCTCCATTACTTTTTTTTCCCTTTGATTTTGATAAACATTTGATTTAGTTTTAAAAAAATATTATCAAAAAATTACAAGAAAAATATTTTGACCAAACTTCAACATCATATGCATCTTTCCACAAAAGGAATTAGAAAAATACTTCCATTTAGGTCAAATTATGTTGGTTGTACACCTGCATGTTTTGGCAAAAAATATACAACTTTTAAAAAGCAACTCTTTGCACATCCTATACAAAACTAACTTTTATCATCTAGGTATTAAAATAAATTACATATTTGAAAACTAGAAACAAATCCTACATTTCATATTTTTACATAATATTAATATTTTATGTGTAAGTTCTTCAAAGTTTTACTCCAATTATGACAAACTTTAATTTTCAGAAAAAATACTTCCACTTTTTGGACAAAAAGTGGACCCAACTTGTTGCACTTACCCATCCATCAAGTGGTGAGGAATAACCAAAGGGAGAGTTCAACAAGTGTTGCTCAAAGACTACGTCCTTCCACATCAACATCTATTGTTAGGGAATCAAATTTTGCATTAGTAGATGATGATGATAATGGCTAGGTTGAGTTCAATATGGAGGATCCATCCTCATGAATGTTATCTCTTAGAATGTTCAAGGCCTTACAAAAGATTATTGTAAGTTTTATATTTGAGTTTATTTCTATAAAATTAGATCTTTTCATATTATTTGTTTATAGGAGATCAAAGTTAATAATTTATTTTGCTTCAAGTTACTTTTAGGACCATTTGGCCTCATGCTTTTCAACTCATCACCTTGCACAAGGAAGGATGTGGTGGTGCTTGCATGCTAATTTCTCTAGGTTTGAGTTATATCATTATTACCTCAGGAGAAGAGCCAGATCATTGTAATGTGGATTACTCTTGACATTAATGATTGTTGATCAACATTGTCAATATTTATGCTCCTAATGGTGTTTGAAAAAGAGCAGCATTATGGTATTGGTTGGATGAAATCTTACCTTTCTTTAATTTATTTTTTTGTAGTGACTTTACTATGGTGGCATCACTTGAGTATAAAGCTAGCTTATTGACAATGTGTTGGTACATGGGAGATTGTGAGGCTTGGTTTTATTTAAAAAATAGTTGGGAATTGTATGACCTAATTTTTTTATGGCAACTTACCACATTAGACCCATGATAGACGTGATTTAATATGCATTCCAGAGAGGATATAGTGCTCAAAAACCTTCATTGAGTGATGATTTATAAGCAAAATTTTTTCCATCTTGTGGATCATAATAGCATGATAGTTAAAGTGCATCTAGAGATTATTCTCTCTAGCCAAAGTAACATCACTTTCAAGGTCAAGCAGGACAATGTGCCACTTGAAATTCCCAACACTATTTTTATGAAAACATCTCTCCTTAGCCATAAGGGAACAATTAACCTCATTAGACATGTCTAGGATCTAGAACCATGTCCCTTAATGATTATAAACTAGATTGGGTGGTGGAAAGTAGTAGTGGTGCACACCACCACCTTCCTATGGTGATTTAAGAAGTAGGTTGCTCATGTGTGGAAGAGATTTGATGTTGCTACAACTATTGAATTTTCCCCTATTATTAAGGAGCTCAAGAGTGATCCTTTCAACCCTTAGATTTAAACTTGGGATGCTTAGCTCAAAAATACCCTCAAGATTGTTGACCTTCATAAATCTAAGGGTGCTTAGATCTGTGCTTGACTATTTTGGCTTAAAGTTGGAAGTGGAGCCTCCAAAGATTTTTTTCAACTCTTTGTGGGTCAAGTAGGATTGTTCTCAAATAAAGTTTATCAATCTAACATGGGAAGGCTTACCTATCTCCTTGATATCTCTCAAGATTTTCTAGAACATTTCAAGTTATTCTTTCAAGACCAAAAGGAGATGCTTGAGCATCACTAGACATTCCAACAGTGCTTGGATGTTGTTTCCACCAAGCTTAGAATTGCAACTCAAATTGCTCATGACTTTCAATTTACTCTTGATGAGCTCCATGATGCACTTTTATACATGGATAATGACAAGGCCACTACATTAGATGCCTCCCTTATAAGTTCTACAAAGTTGCTTGGCATTTCATAGGTCTTTGTTGCAAGTATGTGCCTAATCAGTGTTGTCATTAATGTCAACATATCCTTGTTGTCATTGGTGTCAACTGTATCCTATTCTATTAATTATTTGTAAGCTTTATATGTTGAGGATATTGAGAAAATTGGCCTCTCCAGAAGAATCAAGTGAGTTACAGTGAAGTGTAGTGTAGACAGTGAGCTCTATGTTGAAGAATAGTCCAGTAGATTGCTTCGCATTTCTTGTTGCTTGAAGATCTTGGTCTGTGGATTGGAAGTTATTTGAAGGGATGTCTGAAGATTCTAAATCCTGAGTTTGAGCCTCTGGTATAAAGAATTGAGAGAGTTGCATTCACCAGATTAAAACCTACTTTTTCTGATTATTCTCTGGTGACAAGGAGAAAGTGTTTTGCTCCGCATTCCTCCGCAATAAAGTATTTTGCTCTGCAGTTCTAGAGGGAAGTCTGGGATGATGATAAGTGCCTACAAATGGAATGGTTCATGTTTTGGTGGTCCGTAAGCTATCTTTCTTTTATGACAATTAAAGATAGTGAAGCTCATGTGTCCTAGTGTGAAGATTCCTATGGTTAGAATGGTTAAGGTTTGTGTGGTTTCTCCTGATGATTGTAACATGCTTGTGGATTCCTCCTAATCATGTTCCTATCTTGACATTGGTCTGTGTTAAGGAATTGAGATCGTGTTTGAAGATTGTTCCCAGATAATGTAGCGTATAACCAATCTTAGTTGACTTGGTTAATTCTAGTAATTGCGAAGATCCCTTGAAGATTATGGAAGCATGTTGTAGCGTGGAAGATAATGTTTGAACCCCAGTTAAGGCGTGGCATGATCTGCATACACTTTTACTTCATTTCCTTTGCATAATGTTATAATAGGTCAAGACCTATTTTGTAAATGTTTGTAATGCTGACCTTGGAGATTGTTCCAATGGTTGATGATTGTATTGCTGACCTTGATGATCATTCCAAGGTTGATGAAGTGTATAAATACTTGTAATTGAGTCATGGAAAAGATGTCCTCGGTGCAAAGATGGGAAGATAAGGAAAGAGGTGAAAAGGCAGAGCAAAGCAGACGAACCATTGTACTTCAATGTATTAATCTCATATAAGAAGAAGATGTTGGCGGTGAGCCGTCAGTAGGGTTTAATAGCCCTCAAGGTTTAACAACCCTAAGGGTTTAACAATCCTCAGGGTTTAACAGCTCTTATTGTAATCTTGCTAGGTTTAGGGTTGAGGCAGTGAGCCTACTAGACCTAGTTGTTCTTCATGGCAGTGAGCCAACATGTTCTAGGCCCATGGAGTGACCAAGTTTGAACATCATTGTTTCAAGATTGCAATATATTTTGAGAGATAATCCTCTCTGTGGTTTTTCCCCACCTTGGGGTTTTCCATGTAAAAATTTGGTGTCTCTTGTGTTTAATGTTGCATCTATGTTTAAGTTTCTAATTTCATGTATTCATTGTTAAATCATAATAATTGTGGATGGGTGATTAATGTTTAAGTGCAGAAGTAATTGAGTTTTTGGGACAACTGATTCACCCCCCCCTCTCAGTTGTCTGACGCATTTCAACAGTCTTAACCTTCTCAATCTCTATAAGAAATCTCTTCATGACTAACCCTAGGGTCTATGATTAATTATTGTAACATCAAGTTTATCCCCAAAACTAGGGACATGATAGTAGTTACTAGTTGGTAGCACATCACCTTGTTGAATGTGTCCTACAAAATTCTAGCTAAAGCCCTTGCTTTTTACATTTGCCACTTTTTACCTTCAAATGTGAGGCTTGAGCAACTAGTTTCACCAAACGTTGCTACATTCTAGATAACATCAGTACTATTTGGGAAGGATGGAATGGGTCAAGGAATCCAAACAATGTATTAGTTTTATTAAGTTGGTTTTTAAGAAGGTTTGTGACACTTTTGAGTGGCCTTCCATTTTTTTGCCATGTTCAAAGCTCTATGGTTTCACTTCTTTTTGTGTGTTATGCAAAACCTTTTTTCTATTGCCTCCACTTATCTTTCCATCAATGGTAGAATCTCTAATAGCTTTGGGATTTCTCACTCTATCCACTATCCTCTTGCTCCATCTCTTTATGTGCTTATTATGAACACTTTTGATTATCTCATTGCATATAAAGCTTTGCTTGGCTTAGTGAAGGGTATTTTCCTTCATCTACACAACAACTTATTAATGGGCACTTTACAAATGACTCTTTTCTCACTTTAGCAAAGCACTAGGAGTCTTTTTTAAAAGACATGTCTTGCCTAGATACTTTTTATCTTGCATCTAGCTCCAATTTATGGTGGAACAAAATCTAGTGTTATAGACAAAGACATTTCCCCTTACATGTATGGTTAGGGAACAAGTAATTGAAATTGATTGATAAAGATAAGATTTTTAAATTTCTAAGCATTCCCTTTGCCTTTAAGAATATGCATGTCATGCTTTGATAACTTGTCCTTTAGATTCAATGGAAAAAATATTACCTTTTAGATTTCTAGGTTTCCTTCTCTCACAAGAAAGTTCCAAATTTATACTAGAGTTCTTGCTACCACACATGTCAACTATGCTTCTTGTTTATTTCCTTCCAAATCCACCTAGATAGACTGGTGAAATTCTTGAGAGACTTCCTACAGGCGAATAGCAAATAGTCATGTGGTTTCTATAGAGTGACATGGGAAATTTGTTGTCTTCTGCAAGATAAAGGTGTATGGGCATTATTGACATGCATAGGTAGATCACTACACTGTGTGCTAAGTGGATTATCCATGCCATTAAAGTTTTTGAGGCCTAGATGATCCTTCTCAGATATTGTATTGATGTCGGAGCATCTTATGGAAAGTATCATTGGAAGAGAATTAGCTTCCATTCTCTTCTCATCACTAACGTGTCAATTAAGATTCAAGGTTCATTGCTCGAAGCATTTGGAAAGAATTTGAGGGCATGAAACCCTTCCTAAAATGGGTTGGTGATAGATTCATAAATGGGACCCCTTTTAATGAATATAGCTTATGGTGGTACTTATTATCAACACTTCCAATTTACCTCTTGTTGAAACCCTTGGGATCAAATCTCTTTTATTATTTCATAAAGGCGTTTGCACCATCAATGATCTTGTCTTTTCTAAGTTTGGAACCTACAAACTATATCACAATAGAAATTTAATCTTGTCATGTTGAACTTGCCTTCCACTTTGCATATGCAATAACTTAGCCTTGATGGGCCTACCGAGAGGACCAGAGTGAGGGTTATGGGGAAGAAAAGCAAAGCTAAGGTTTTAGAAAAGGATTCTAAAGAAGTCTCATTTATATATAGGCTATATTTCCTGAATAGAGAATGGCAGGCTGCTAGTGACCTACATAAACTTGCAAACCATTAGTCTTCCTCTGTGCTCTATTCCTTTTCTTGTGTTCTATGTTTGTTCCTATGTTGGTCACGTGCTATTTCTTTTGTTCTCTGGTGGTCCTGTTATTTTTTTTTAATTTTATGTGGTTTTCAGTCTCACCTCTTGTGAGACTCTTTCCATCTACCTTTAAGGTTGTTTTAATTTAAAGGGTTCGGTCCTTCTAATCCCATTTTTACTAATATCAAAAATAACTTAGCCTTGATGGAGATTTGGCCTCTCAAATATTGGTGGAAATATTCTTGATGAAATTATGATGCTACTTTCACGAATTGTACACCAGGTCTTCTCTATAGAGTTCATAGTCCTTTTTCCTCAACCCTTCATAAGTCGAACAAATGTTGAGGTCTTTATTCTTCTCCCCACACTTGGATATTTTAAATTCAAAGAATTTGGTGGGTGAGACTAGATCCTAAAATTACTCATTTCAATTGGTGTTTATACTATCAGGGGTTGCCTATGGGAGAAAGGTTAGTTCACTTGGGGATAGTGTATCCCAGGTGTCCAGCTTGTTAACATTTTGAGACTTTCAAACATATCATTTGGAATTGTCCCCATGCCAACATTTTTAGAAATAGATTCACACATTATTTTATTTGTTTCATTCAAACTTCTTTTCATGGAGCATTGCTCTTTTTAGGGATACGACCCCCTATCCTACTTACATTGCTAGACTTTGGAATTTCTTTAGAGTTGTTATTCTATTTCTTTGGAAGTCTATAAAGAGAAATATTTTTTGATGATAAAATTGATTGTAATCTACATTTACCTTGTTACGTCATAAATTGTACACACTAGTTGTGTAGGCACAATTTCACTATGTTTAGCTCCTCCCTTTAGTGATCCCAAGCCTAGTTCAATTTTAGGTCCACCTTAAAGTCTTGTTTTGGTCCCGTTTATAGAAAATTTTGTGATTTCAATTAAAGCTTCATCATAACTCAAAAAATAATTTGAGATTTAAAGTTATCCCCATATTAAATGCAGGCTTGAGACTTAAATTGCCCGAAGGGCCTAGGGCGCTTGAGCACCCTGGTCCCTCCTGTGTTTTAGGGGGGCAGTTTAGGTCTACAAGTTGGCTTTAGTGTTGGTTAGGCTGACCCTAAACTCAAATTTGCTTTTTGGCGCGTGATGTCAACTCTTTAATTCAAATTACTCTTTTCTATAGCCTTGTATAAAATTAAGTACTTGTTTCATTTGAAACTAGATTGATTAGATGTGAAAAAGCTCTCTATTGTTATGCTCTTTATGCAATTGAATTATTATAGGTTTATATTTGATCAAGTGGAGTTCATCTTTGCTCTTGGAAAGATTTTTATGAAGCCTAGGAAGTGAGATCTTGAGTCTATCTCATTTGTTCCTAGGTCAAAGCACTTTGCATGATTGAGAGAAGGGTTGGAACCACCAACTTGAGATTGGCTTGAGTACCCTCTAAGGGTATGGGTGCTCCACCTTCTTATTCAACAAACCTTTAGTGAATCTTCATCCTTGAGGTGAAGTTGTGAGCTTCCTTGATTGAAGCATCCTTTTGTATCATTCCTTTCTATTTGCTCGAGTCATATAGGATTAGGGCTTGATATTGTTTGATTAGATCTTGCATGTTACTGCTCACACTTAGGGTTTGTGAGCACACATAATATCTAGTTCTAATCTTGGCTATCCATGAGGTAGGAATATCGAAACGGGGGCTTGACCAACGCAAGCTCCTATATAGCCACAATAATTTTCCCTTCTTTCGTGTGTGTAGGTTGAAGAAATAGGTTTCGGGAGATGTTAGTCTTGAAGAAGGAAGGTCTTGCAGATACATGTCTAGTGAAAGTCTCAATTTTTGCAAACCCTAAAAAGGGCCTAGGTTGCCCAAGCACCCTAGTACATGTGGCATTCTAACTCCAGGTTCTCATTTTGAACTATTTTCTCATCTTTGCTATCCATTTAGATTCTTTGTTTCTATATCCAATAGTCATCTGTAGCTCAATCTCTCTCAATTAGGTTTGGTCACTTACCCTAGCTAGATTGGGTGAATTTAGTTTGACGCTCGTATATACAACAAAGAGGTAGAACCCTTGTAGTTTGGCTCTCCCTCAAGGGTAGAATCCAGGCTCAACTTGTGCCTCAATGTTAGAAAGAAGAGAGTTTGACTTGGCTTAACTTGTTGATCTAGGTCTCTCTTTTCCATATAACATACCTAAGAAAGTGAATGTGATTGTACCATGAGCTAGGTTCCTCCCAATAGTGTGACTCAAACCACTCCTTTAGCTTTACATACGCGGAGCTACTTTCATAGTTGAGGCCATTTCTCTCCACCTCCTATGCAGTAGTGAGGTCATTTATTTTTTCCTCCTGTTCAATAAGCTTAACAAAGAGGTTGGTTTGCTTCTCCATGTAGGAAAAATTTTGGGCTAAGGCATGCTAATATGATTTTGAATCTATTATTAAGATGTTGCACCCTTGTCCCCTTGAATATGAAAGGGTAACATGATGGTTGGGAGGCACCTGAGATGCCTAATGAGCATGCCCAGTAGATGGTTATGATGCATAATAAGCCTTCACCACATCCTCCTAGGATAACCGCTTGTGTTTAGTTTGTTTTGATATGCTTTTATGAACTCCTTTATTTTTGGGCCATGCATTCCAATTTACCACTTTTGAATTGTAAACCTTCCAAAATATAGTTGTTGACTATGCTCAATGAGAGATATTAAAAGAATTTCCAATTAAATAAGTGTCATGTAGCCACTTGTCGCTACCATTTTAAAAATGTTTGAGAGTAAAAATAATAATAAGTGTTGCTAATGGTTAGTCAATGTCATTGCAATACATTTGCAAATTAGTATGTGTATTATATTACAATCCCTCTAAACTTGTAAAAATAATGCAACACATTCATTAATTTAAATGCTAATAATATGGGGTTAATAATAGTCTTAACATTTTTTCTTGGATGATTGTTCCTTAAGAAAGGGGAAGTCCTGCATAATCTTCAAGGCGGGTTCGACAGGGAGCAACTACCCAAGACGTAAGATGATGTGTATTACATGCTCATCAAATATTTCACCCTAGAAGGTAGGTTCTGCCGGTTCTATCACTATTATTTTATGCTTTTGAATCACTTTAGGAGAAGTCAGCTTATTAGCTTTCCATTCTATTTGCTTTCCTCTTTGGAGATCTCGGTCGAGACGACCATTGAGCAACATTCTATGAACCTCGACAAACCTCTCATACCGCTCCACCAAGGTCTTATTTACAAGCTATATAAATTCCACTTGGCCTTGTGTCTCCCAACAAATCAAAAGCTACCCATGTTGATAGCTCCCCTTTAGCTTCCAAAAAAAACCCCCGACCAAGGACATGCTATCATTATCACTGAACTTACCCTGGAGAAGTCTGTGGACACCCCCAAGAAGGCCAAGGTCTCTATCACTAAAAAGAAGCCCAGCCTGGAGAATAGCCCTATCCACAATGTGGCAGAACCTAAGACCTCTAGCCCTAAAGGGAGCTCTAAACCCACCAAGAGAAAACTGGCGGTGATAGAAATTAAGGGTCATACCCCCCAAAAGAGAATCAAGGAGGGGAAGGACAGATTCTATAAGAATAGTGGAGACATACCCAAGAAGGAGGTTCACAACCTAGACAAGGGGAAGGAAGTAGAGGTTTCTGAGGGTGGAGAGGAAAATAGTGAAACCATGCAAGATGATGAGAATTTCATACCCCAAGGTAAATATAGAGTGCCGTCAACCAGAAGGTCTAGTCACTTGGTAGCCAAATTGACTCCTCTGAAATAGCATATTGTTTCTACTGACTTAGGGGATAAAGAGGAGAATATTGAAGGTGAAGTTAATACTGGTATTAAGGAGGAGACTATAGGTGCGGAGTTTGATGGTGATGGTCCTAGTAACTTCCTGGAACTGAATGTTCAGGGTTTGGAGACAGAAAATTCTAAAAAAATGAAAGAGGACACTATCAAAATCAACAAGGTTAGCAAGAAGACCAAGAAGGGTAAGGCAATCAAGGACCTGAATAACAGGGTGGAGGAGCTGGAAAAGAATTTTAAAATTCTAGCTAGATTTGCGTCCAAGGTAATGCACACATCGGCTACTACTCTAGCGGTCCTGCATGATTTGGAGCTCAACAAGCACAACATCAAGAACAAACGAAAGAATGAATATGAGGAAATGTATCAGTTCCTCATTGAGGGCTAGGGCCAACTGTTTAATTAGCCCTTGTCACTATTGTTTTGTGTTTTGTTTGTTGTTTGTCTGGTGGTGGTCCGTTGTTTCTATGTTTTCAGATACTCTTATAATTTCTCTGGTCTTTCTGTTGGGCTTTTTGTGCACCCTAGTGGCTATTTTGTAATGGGTTCATCACCTTAGTTTTGCCGCTTAATATAATAAAAAAATATATAATGCATAAAAATAGCCAATTCAATGAAAATGTGAATTATTAGGATCCAAAAGCATTTTTGAGAGAAGATCCAAATTTGAGATTGGACATGGAACAAAGAATAAGTAGATGTAATAAAGTTGCTCCATTCTTGTTCTTGAGAATAGGACTATGTCCCACAACCTAGTCCTAGACTAGGCCACATCATGTGATGTCATTTGTTATGTATTGGATTTTCTACAATGTTTTTGATTATATCTTATATACTAATCCAACTTTCAAATAAAAAGGAATAATGTGACTTCAACCTTAGTTAAATATAAGTTGCATATGACTCACCTTATCCTTGCATACACATAAATGCAATACAATATTAAAAATTTGAATATAAATAATATAATTTTAATATTGGATTGTATATTCTAAATTGATTCAATATTATAAAATTAATTAATAATAAACAATACTATAAATAGTTAAGTTTTTTATGTATAATTTAATATATAATATATAATTATTATCTAATTGTATAATTAATGATAATGATAAGTAAGAGTAGTGGGGTGGCAAGCTAAGTGGCCTTGATTTGGGGGGAACCTTCATTGCTATGTGCACTTGAGTCAGAGTGGTACTAGGATGGGTGATCTCTCGGGAAGTCTCGATGCTTCATCTCTATATAATCATTTCCTAGATGGAGTGAGTGCTAAGTGGACCATTCATGAGAGATGGGTTTGTGTAAACCACTAGTCATGTAATGCCCACCCTAGTTTGTGCCTTGTGTGCTTTTTGATTCATGTGTTATATGTTGTTCTGAGTGTTTATCAATGTATTATGTTATTATTATGCTTCGATGCATTGCACCAAACTTGCTGATGAGGTCTATGGTGCCATCAATGGGTTCTGAGGATGTATTTTGCAAGACCATTGAGGTGTTTCCGATGGGGTTGTGCTTTGTTATTTGGTTTCCAACTATGCATTATGGGATGCATATGTTGTGATTGTGCATGTTAGATTATTCCAGTGCTTCAACTTCATTGTTTTCACTATACTTGTTATAGTTGTGATTGCCATATTATTTCCGCATTGTGAAATGTTTCCATTTATGCATCATGTTCCTAGATCATGCTAGTTGTAGTTGATTATAGTGGATGTGATTATTTTATATCATGTGTGACTTTACCACGTTGGAGTGGATTATGTTGCTTTGGCTATTATATGTGGAGCAGGTACGCCTAATGGTTGACTTGAGTGTGCAGGTAATTACAGGTGTTAACTATTGTGGGAAATGTGGAGAAGGTTGACATGGGATGCTAAGCCATCTCACCCTTATCCTTGTGTTGTGGAAACCCATGACGTGTGTTTGTAATCATTTGTGTGTGTTTCCTTAGCATTCTTGCACTTTATTTTAAAATGGTTTGAAAAACATGTTTTCAGTGTTTTCGGATTAAATTAATGATTATAATTTGGAAATTGCTATTTCTTCTTTAGCAAAAATGTTTGTTGCATCATTATATGCTTGTGGAACAAATTTGAGTGATTTTAGTTTAATTATGAAATTTGGTATTTTTCTGTAAAAAGGTAGAAATTGCATTAAATGAGAAAACTAAATGCCTAGTATGGCGTGTTTGTACTTTTTAGAATGAGACTGAGTTGAATGGTAATAACCTATTTGGAATAGTTGAGTTTGTTTAATTAACTATTTCCTTGTTATTCTTAGTAAATTATTTGGGTGTTTTCAAGGAATATTGAAATATTAATGCATTTTGATTAAATGCTTATGTGATTTAAAATGAAATATTGTAATAATTTATTGCTTGGAATTAATGAATTAAATAGTTTAGTTGTGCAAATTCTATAATTCTGAATTGATTGATTAAATCACTTAAAGGATTATTTTATTATCAAAAAAGGAATAGTGTCTTTGGAGGCATAAAAGGAAAAAGACATGTATTTTGCATTATTCTTTTTCTCTCCAAAATTTACACTCTCCTTTGTTTGAAACCCTTTTGCTTGAAAAATGGATATCTAATTGCTTGGAAGGGAGTTTTGCTTGGAGTTTGGATTGGATTCAAGAGCTTGGTGTTTGCTTGTTGTGTGTGGATCGAAACTGACATTCAACCTCATTCTTTTCCTTAGATTTTGCTTATATTAGAAGGTAAGTTTTCCAATCTTCTCATTTAAATTGTTTTATTATGTTTCCTTCATGCCACGCCATCTAGAATGGTTGAAGATGGTTTTGCTTAGTTGTAGGAAACTTAGAAAATTTATTTCAACTGGTTATTTATTTATTTCATGTATTTTCCATTTTGGAAACATAGAAATATAGACAAAACCCTGGAAAAAATTCCTTGGAACTCCCTAATGCATTTTTATTGCATATATTGGTTGTTGGGCATGTTATCTATGATGGGTAGTTGTCAGATCATCCATAGCTATCGAAAAACAAAAGTTAGAAAATTGGTCAAACTTTGGTCAAGGTGCCAAAGAGAGCTCCATTGGAGTGTCTAGGGCCTTATGGTTATTTTTCACTTTTAGAAAACATGAAAACTAAATTCTATGCATTTCCTTTATGATTTACTTTGATGGATGAGTTGAATCCTTCATATTATGTGATTCTACATCTTGTGAGACTATCATGTTTTGGGACATTTTGGTGCATTGAAATCTGTGCCACTTATTTCTCCATTTTTGAAAACCTAAATATTGTTTTATATGAATTTCCTTGATGTTTTAGTTTGTGGGATGAGTTGTCTCCCAATTAAAATGTGATTCTGCATCATTTGAGACTATGTTGTGTTTTGTCAAATATTGGGATTTTGTCACCTCGAAATTTGTGTCATTCCAATTGGTTAAATTAGTACTATGGGTGTTTAGGAAGAGGTCTATGGGTAGGAAAGGAGTGGCTTCCATCGTGCACCATGACCCAAAGAGGTCATTGGAATTTAGCGAATGCGAGTTTTAATCAAGAGTAACATTTAAACACATTGGGTAATAAAATTTAATAATGAGATCATCTACACCAAACTACATGTCTTAGTGAAGTGTCCGGCTTGCTTAGGTTTGAGTGTAAAGAGCAATCTTTGGTGTAGCGTTTGATTGCTATGAGGAGGTTATGCCCTCATGTTCTGCCGCAAGGTGAGTATTGCCCTCATTTGACACTCCTTGTCTTAACTACCTAGGTCTCTCTTCCTTCTTCCACCGTCAGATTTTGACTCAACATGTGATGTTTACCATGTGATTGCATGTGCATTGTGATGCCTGATTCATGCTTGTATGTGTCTATGATGGACTATGATTTATGCCTCGTTTGGTGTGCATTGAAGGTGTGATTATTTCCTTTATGCTTGAATGTTGTGATGTCATTCTATTATGCTTTGACAAGTGTGTCATATGTTACTTGAATGCAATTGGATAGTAGTTGTATTGTGTGTTGTTTATATGTATTGTATTGGAAGTTGTGCCATGTGTGTTGTATTCATTGATTGGTGTGTATGTCATATGTTGCTATGTATACACTGGATTGAGTGAGATGATGCTAGCGGGTTTGCCATGATCACCTTCTCCATAGCCCGAGGGTTGCCTAGAGTTGCGTAGACAACTATTGTGCTCGATGATGGTAATATGGTTGGGAGGTGAGAAACATTTCCGAATGGTCCTTCATGATGATCTTCAGGTGCTGGATGGATTCCTTGATCTTTTTGTAGGTGGTTTACCTCATGCTTTATTACACCTGGGAGAGTATGTTGGTTTTGGGTGGTTTATGCACTTGTATATTATCATTATTGATTATTGTAATCTTTGTAATGTAGGTCTTTTGAGACCCTTGTAATAAAATGTAATTAATGCTATGAGTTGATTTATGATGTTGGCTATGATTCATCTATGTTTAGGATGAAGCCCTTTGGATATTCTAATTATTAGATATCGTCTTGTATTTTTCCACGCCTCAGTTTGTGAGGACGTTGGCATGTTTTGATATATTTTACAAGTTAAAATCTAGTTATGTTAGCATGTTTAGACTCAGTTATTTGATGTTGTATTTGATGTTTATGGATATGTTTGTGTTGGATCACAATCTCCTCACATAGGTGGTGACGATCCTATCTTTGCTTTTGGCATGTGTCGATGTTGGTGTCGAACACACGTAGCCTTTTCTATCGCTTATGTCATGTTTTGCCTGTTCAACCCTTTTGTGAAGTTTGTTGTCATAAGGTGCTCATTTGACCACCTGAGTGTATTTGTGGTGTCATCCATGATGTGATATGCACTCTTGGATTATTCCCTCTTTTTCTTTGGGAAGTTTGCCTTTGCACGAGTTCGACTAGTGACTATTCCAGTTGGTTGAGGAATAGTACCTCCTAGTTGGACCATCCCGTGGGTGAGCGTTACCCTTGTGTTTGGGATGTCTTGTGTAGTCATGGAATGGACTGAGGTGGATGTCACCCTCATCCTAATCCATGTGTTCGTGAGGGAGAAAGGTCATAGACGTGTATCCAATCCTCGTCAGGGAGTGAGCTCCACCTCTCGCTTGGTCATCATGGTGAGCTGTCAGACAATGGGTGAAGTCTTCCGCTTGTGCCACCTTTATTAGTGCAATGGTGATGTCATTTTAGGTGTTTTTGTGCTTGTTGTGACACCTTGTGTGTGCATGAGTGTAATGCAACATGTAAATGTCACAGTTGCAAATGCAAAATATTTGTTGGTTCGGTGTTTGTTCAACTAATGCTTTGGGTGAAAACCTAGGGCATTACAACTCATGAAAATATGGGTCAACGAGTTTGACTAAAAAACTACACAATTAAATCCTGATAAAAACAACATATAATATAAATATATAAATATAATACTAAATGTAATTTAGAAATTAAAATTGTTCCAATTACAAATATGGGATATAGTTTTACAACATAGGGGAAACCACTTTTTTCTTTGGATTCAAAAGTGATAAAAAGGATAAATGTGATTCAAACTTATGAAATGGGCATCACTAGAGTGGCTCAAATTTTCAAATATGTAAAGTATAGAGTTGTTACTTTATTGAATGTCATGATTTGTTTACTTGAATAGTGAGAGTAGGGAATGGAAAATAATTGAGCATTTAGTGAAGGGTCTTAAATAACCACAACATATAAGGTACACATTCATTTCACAAAGCTACTTGGTGTGCATGTATATTGTCCTGTAATATAGTTATATGAAAGTTAAGATAATTGAATAGAGATTGAGGATGTTCACTATAGTGGCATAATTTTTCAAACATGTAATGTGCAAACTTATTATTTTATTAATGTCGTAATTTATTTATTTATATGGTGAGGAAATGGAATGCAAAATAATTAGTTATTTAATAAAGGGGCTCAAATAACCACACAATGTAAGGTGTAGAAAATCAATTCACAGAGTTGCTTGGAGTGCATATATATTGTCCCATACAACAATTATTTGAAATTTGAGATAATTGAATAGAGACCAAGGTAGGCAAAGGGTTTAAAGAATAAATTATAAATTTAAAAGAAGATAAAAAAGAAAAAATGTAGATGTAATCGGTTGGTGTATTTGGAGGACAAACAATAATAAATACAAGTATTTGGTAGATGTGTAGTAATAAACACAAGTATTTATGTTTATTAAGTGTGAGTAATAAATGAATATGGAGAAAAATAAAAGTAGGAATTGTATTTTTATTTATTTATTGATAAATTGCAACTGAGGGGGTTGCTCCCTTTGTATTAATATCAACAGTATTAAAAACAATAGAGTTTAATAGTATATGCTCTGCTTAGTTGCTAGAGCCCAAACAAACTAGGTAGTAGCAAAATCCTAGAATTTTCTATCTATTCGAACTATCTAAAACTATATCTATACTACTAAAAGATGTGAAGAGAGAGTAGCATCTACATCATGCACCAGTAGCCTCCCTTGAGCTATCCTTAATGAAAGTCTTCATCCAGTCGATCCCATCTGCATATACCATCCTCATTGCCTTCTTCAAAAACTTTATTCCCATAGTTTCCTTCTTCCGTCACATAGGTTCCTTCACTACCCAAAAAATAGTAATGAAAGGGTGCCAAGCTACCATAGCACCTTCTACATTAAGACGATGGAAGTCTCTCAAAAGGACATCATTACTATAACAATTCGTAGCCAATATCTCATCCAAACCCCCTAGGTATTGTTTCTTCACTAAAGCTACAACCAGAGCTTTACTGTCCTCCATCATTTCAGCCAAGTCCAAAAGGGTGGAAACAAACATAGATGCCAAATTAGAATTTACCCTGTATCGATGTGTTGTTGCCATGTATTCATCCCCAAGCACCCACAAAATAGCGAATAATATTAAACCACTCTTAGTTTTAAATACGCACTACATCCACTTATCTAAAATTGTCCCAAGAAATCCATTTGACACTACTTACTAACCAAGAAAATTGAAGTATCCATCCTGTGGAGAAATGCAATGAACCAGAGGCCAAAATGGAATGAACTAGAGTTAAATGTCCCTATTCTCATCTTTTAATGTCACACAAAAGACTCTGCCAGGGTGGTATCAAAAAGGATTACACATTAATGATCTCCATATCATTAGTCATGCTCATCCAATATCTACTTGTATGGCTAATAAATAATCTGTAATTCTACCCACCCCAATCAAAAAATACCTAGAAAAATGATGTGTTAGTCACATCCCAAAAATACTCTTTTGTCTTTCTCACTACTAAGTTGGCCAATGCATTAGCATCAACATTCACTTCTCTGAACACGTGGTTGATGGTGAAACTTTCCAATTTCCTTAGTAACTCCATTACTTCTGCAAGGAGGGCGTTGAGCTTCCAATTATGAATTTTATTTGTTCTAACTGTATTTACCATTATTTGAGAATCCCCTTCAATTTTGTTTTTTGTCAAATTAAGCTTTAAACATAATTAGAGCCCCAAATGTAACACCTGAAATTCTGATTCATTATTTGTCCCTTGTTTGAGTCTATTTAAATCTTGACCAACCACCTCACCTCTCCAAAGCCTGATTATGTATCCAGTCCCAGATTTCCCTTGGATGCTCTATCAAAGTTCAACTTATACCACCCAGCTAGATCAGAGGAGACCATTTCACCTCCAAGCGTTTCCTCCGAGACTCATCTCCCCCAACCCCATTAATGCGGGGAATTCTTAACCCATTCTAGTTTTTCCTCATCAAACTATCCCATGTTGAGAAAGCATTACTGTTCATATCCCTTTCACCAACTTGATTGTTAACCACTTCAACAATAGCTACTTCAATCTTATTTTTGAATGTTGTGATTGAAAGTTCCTTATCCTAAAAAATCCTTCTATTTCATTCTTTCCATAGTCCCCATATCAAAATTGATGGGCTCACAATCCATAAACATGAAAAAATTGCATTCCTCATTAGTATTGGCCAAGCTTTAAAAAGACTTTGAATATCATTTGGCAACACTCCAATCCAAACCAACATAGCACACATCCATTGCCAACACTCTTGAGCGAATTGACAACCCAACAAGAGATAGTGAAGAGTTTCTTCACTTGACTTACACAAGGGACAACGTGAGGGGCCTTGATAGCCCAATTTCTTGAATCTGTCAGCCATCAAAATTTTCCTTTGCAATTATGCCCATGCAAAGATCCCAGCTTTAAGTAAACATAATTTATTCTACAATAGGTGAATTTGAATGTCTGTCTTTGTAGCTCCCTCCTCTACCACTAGAAAACCAATTTTAGCATTATACTCCCCACTTTTTGAATAGTTCCATCTTAAACAATATCTACTCGAGGTTAAACTAATTCTTCTTTTTTTTTAGAATTTCTTGTAAATATTTGGCTTCATTTCTCAGAATATCAACCAATTCTACATATTTCCATTCCTAACATGTAATGCCATCAACCACCTTTTGGACCACATAATCTGCAACATTTCTCTCCCACTGTTCTATTGGGATCTGTTTAGATGTGTTGAAAGAGTCCTGCTCGATGATTGGGAAACCAAGCCACGAGTCTTCCCAAATAAGAGCAGACTTACCATCTCTTATATCCCAGGTAAGATGCTCAGTAAGAATTGATCTACAAGATAGAATAAAGTTCCAAAGCCCAGAGCCCTTTGGCAGAATAAGAGTGGTCAAAATTTAGTCCTTATCTTGACAATCTAGATATTTATTTTGGAGCACTCTAGCCCATTTCAAATTTGGTTTTGTATACATATTCCATAAGAGCTTGGCACCTAGGGTCCTATTCTATGAAATTTGATTTCTTAAACCCACCCCTCCTGTTGATTTTGGTTTGCATATTTTTTCCCAAGCTATCAACGAAATCTTCCTATCCTCTAAGTTTCCCTGCGAAAAAAAATCCTCATCTTCTAATCTAACTTGTGGCACACCTACACTGGGAGTCTAAGAGATGAGAGAAGAAAAATCCTACCCGCCCAAGAGAGTCATCTCCCTTTCTAAGAAGACATCCTCTTCGAGCATTGCTCAATAAGGGGATCCCATAATCTAGTAGCACTACCACCCTTGAAGAGTGGGAAGCCCAAATACTTGGTTGGTAGGAGACCTTTTTGAAATTTGAAATTTTAAGAATTTCTCCCTATTTTCTGGCCTTAGTTGCAAAGAAAAAGACTTCTAACTTAGATGAGTTCACAAACTATCTCGAAGCCACTGAATAAGTATTGAATACCCTCTTTATTGTTAAGGCCTCTCTTCTTTTTTCCATCCCATAGAACATTGTATCATCTGTAAATTGTTGGTGTGTCAGTGGCGGGACATTCCTTGTGATCGCAATGCCTTCCCAATCCCCTTGATTGACTGCCTGTTGAATCGAATGCACTAATGCATCTACCATAATGATAAATAGAAATGGTGAGATTGGGTCCCCCTGCCTTAGTCCTCTAGAAACTCTGAAAAAGCCTTGACGGATGCCATTAACCATTACTGAATATTTGGGGCTAGCTATATAGCTAAAAATCCAATCCAACCACTGCTTGTTGAAACCAAAAGCCTCTAAAACTTTGAAGAGGAATATTCAATATACTCTACCATATTCTCTCTTAATATCTAATTTCAACATCATTCCACTTCTGTTATAAGATCACAATGAATGAATTTCTTCCTAGGCCACAATAGTGCCATCAAGAATGGATCTTTCATGGATAAAACCACTTTGTTCTTCAACAATAATATCTGGCAGAATTAGTTTCAGTATATTGGCTATAGCTTTTGCAAATATTTTATATACTGTGTTACACAAAGAAATGGGTTTGTAGTCTTCAAAAGAGAGCATGTTCTTTCTTGGGGATGAGAGTAATGAAGGTATTATTTAGTTCCTTCAATAACTTTCCTTTCTTCTTGGATTCTTCAGTAGCCTCAAAAACATCTGTCCCCACGATATGCCAACATTTGTGATAGAAACTAGTAGGAAAACATCCAACCCAGGGGCTTTATCCAGATGCATTTGCATAGTCGCCTCTTTAAATTCTTGCTCTGTAAATGGTTTGTTCAAAAGATAGTTATGATCCTCTTTGACCAATTGCGGAATGCATTCCAAGATCCTCCTCTGATTTTTTAGATTTGACCCATCCCAATTGTTAAGTAGATTTTTAAAGAATTCAATTGCTTCCCCTTTGATGTCCTTTTCTTCTTCACAAAGGGTCCCATTCTCCCACCTAATTTTTGAGATTCTATTTTGTAGCCTTCTAACCTTGGTGGAACTATAGAAGAATTTTGTGTTTCTATCGCCATCATTTAGCCATAATTCCCTCAGTTTCTATAGCGATAAAATCTCTTCCCTAGCAAGGATCTCTGAATATCTATTCATCAAATCTTTTTCTACCAAAAATCTATTTTGATCCATCCCATGGACGAAAACCTTTTCATTCAGTTATTCAATCTAACTCTCCAACATAACCTTTTCTACAAAAATATCCTTAAAATGTTCCCTATTCCAAGATTTTAACTTCTCCTTCAGCATTTTCAATTTTGTGAATAGGGTAAATATTTTGGTGCCCTTATGGCAGTCTTTCATCCACCATTTATCAATGTTTGCAAGAAAATCTGGATCCCTGATGCACATGTTTTCAAAGGTTGTTTGTCCTCCATAATTTTCAACTAAATGGGATAATGACCTGACCCAGAGGCAAGGATTATGTTACATTCACAAATTCCAAAGAAAGCACCCCAATCTCCATGCCACAAGAATCTATTCAACCTTTTTGAAATGTTTCTAAAACCTAGTCTGTGATTGGTCCAAGTATACTTTCTATTTTGAGGTGGGATGTCAAACAAATTATTCCTTGAGACAAAGTTTGTGAAATCCATCTGAGACTGACTTATTTTTTGTACGCCCTCAAGTTTATCCTCATTATCTAGAATTGCAATAAAATCCTCCCAAGTATATGATCAGAACTAAGAGAAGCAGAGATTACCTCCTCCAACTCACTCCAAATCCTATTTTCTAAGGGATTACAGTAGGACTATAAACATTTATCAAGAAGAATTGCAATTTAGAAGAAAGGTAAGTCGCCTTACATACTAGCCAGTGCTTAGAGCTTCCAGTCAACTCTAGGGAGACTCCAGAAGGAGGCCAAAAATTTGCAAGACCTCCTGAGGCACCCTTAACATTGATGAAAAAGGCCCCCCATCATTTCATTCTGTTGGGTGAATATTTTGTCGTTTAGCTAACTAATGGCAAAATGGTTATATCAACAATAGTGTGATGAGATAAATCTCTCCTCTCAGCAAGGGGAGGTTCCCTTTTAACTATTACAAACTTATTTACACTAAATACTAGCCTTGGGGTGTGTTACATTCATCCTTTTCTCTTCTTTCAGAAAAAGATGTTTACAATGTTTCACGGTAATATTCAATAATGCTTCTACACTTAAACAATAATCCACAATATTCTTGTAAGTTGAAGCACAAAGTCTTTCAACTTACTTCACAAAAAGATTCACGAACCAAGTGAATAATCTCAAGTGCAAAGTCTTCAAAATATCCCCAGAAAGATTTTAAAGAGTAACTGTATCACCAGTTGGAGCACAAAGTCTGTCAACTAACAACACCACTGATCCACATGAATGTGATTGAAAATCATAGCACAAAGTCTACAAGTTCTCAACACAATTCATATACCAAGTGAACAACTACAAGCTCAAAGTCTTTATAATCCTTCACCAAGAAACGCTTTCAACACACATAGATTCAAGGAAATAATATAACACAAAGTTTATATAACTTATCTTGAACATCCTCCAATCGTAATAACCAAGCACTACTTTCCAATCAATCAACAAGAGAAATCAGCAAAAATGCCATATGTACATCCTCACTCATACAAATCCGATTCAACACAAAGTTTGATATCAAAACTCGCCTTCTTTATTGATTGGAATTGATCATACAATTTGAACACAAAGTCTCAAAGTTGAGTCTCAATTTAGGCAGCACTTTGTTGCATAAGATTAAAGATATCTATTACAATAGAGGCCCTTTTTATTTATAGGGAAGAGCCTGGAGCAAAAATAAGAAATCTACAACTACTTTGACTTATTCATCAAAGGAGTCCCTTTTGACTTGGGACTTCCTATGTTTTTACATGCAATTACATATGGAAAAAGTACATGTAAAAGTGTCTAAAACTAAATGAAAAGTACATATGAAACTACAAAAATATTCTAAGGCATGATGGCTTTCATCAACTCCCATTCTCTGTAATTTGCACACATCTTCATGATGATCGGTCCACGAACCCAATTCAAGAGTAACTTGCCAGGTTTGATGACTCAACATCTTTGTGTGCCACTTCCATTGTCACTGCTACTCACTCCCCAATGTCTATTGCATTGTCCATACATGATTGCCCATCTCTAAACACAACCGCTCCTCCTTGACTATAAGTGGCACAACACATCATTCTCATTGTCATGACTATGAATTGAATCACCTGTCTCCATGAGTAATGGCTTTCAACATCCTTGTTTACTATCATGTACATGCTCCTATTATCAGACCCCTGCTATCTTATGCTTCATTCCTTTGGCCTTCTTAGGAGATGGGCCAATCATTTGAAAGATAGACTCCTTCGGATGACGTGATGACCTCAACAACTTTGCAGGAGAAACTATAACAAAAAGTCATGATCTTGTAGTTAGGGGAAATACTGGTAATTTGGGAAAATTGCATGTCGATGATCACGACTATGGAGACGTGCTTGAAAAAGGGCTACAGTGCGAGCAAGCCAAAAATCAGAGGAAAGCGGGCTCGGAAAATCAAAACTAGAAATTTCCCAGAGTTAGGAAAATTTGGGAGAATGTTTGCATGGGCGGCAAAATTCACCGCCCTTGCATATGAGGGATTTTTTGTATATGCATCAGCGGCAAAATTTGCCTCCACTACATGTGGTAGGAGTTACATCTTGTTGTCTCGGAGCGGTGAAATTTGCCGCTAATGCATATAACGGAGGTTTTGCGAAGTTTGATGTTGAAGCGGCATTTTCTGCTGACATTGCATTTGATAGAAACTGAATTCAAGTTTCAAGCGGCAAAAACTGCCGACTCTGCATGTGAGACTGATTTTCGTGTAAGGTGGTGTTCGAGCAGTGAATTTCACCGACGCCGCATAAGATAGAAATTCCAAGTGTTTTGTGTAAGGGCAGCGAGTTTCGCCGCCCATACACCTTCATCAGAAAGTTTAGGAAATACACCAACGGCGAATATCACTAATTATACACATGGTAGGGTTACAAGGTTTTGGCGTAGGAGGGGCAAATATTGCCGACCATACACCTTACCTTTTGGTAAGTGTTTAAATGGTTCTGAGGTTTGGTCAATAAAATCACCGACACCCATACACCACGGTATAACTTAGGGCACATAGAGATTTTAACTGTTTTGAAAACATGTTTGACATGAAAGACGAAACAAAATTAAAACACTCAAAGACGACCACGAATAGGAAAACAATCAATCAAAGACTCAAAAATCGAACAAAACAAAATAAAAAGCCATACAAATAATCATATTAATGGAAATCCTTAGGAAAGAAAAGAAAATGATTAATAGACTCACCTGTTCAAATGGTTGAAAACCTAAATTCGATGGCGGAAAGTTTGATTGAATCTTAACTCGACGCGGTCGAATCGGTGCAAGAGAAGTCTAGCAGATAGCTAAGAGGAAGAGAAAATGAAATGAAATAACAAAAAGAACAACCAAAGATATATTTAAAACTCACAAACAAACGTTTCATGAGTGGCACGAGTGGCCATTAATGGCACTCCAAGTTAGAGATCCCGAGAATCTTTGCTCGGGCGACAAAATCGGTCGACCCCGCACATGTGTCAACAAACATGCAAAGGCAGTGAAATTCACCGACAGTGCATATACACCTTGGAGAAATATGTAACGGCGGCAAAAAGTGTCACCTTTACATATGCAAAGAGAAACATATGTAAGAGTGGCAAAAAACGTCGTCGTTACATATGTAACAAACAAAACTTAAAGACATGTAAGAGTGGCAAAAAATGCCGCCATTACATATCAAAACTCAAAAATTTACTAACTCTTGAAAATGGCTAAAAATTGACATTTTAATCAATTTACGACTTAAATGATCTTTGTGAATATTGAGAAACCGATTCGAGGAGATGTCACAAACTAGTTTAGAATGTCAAACGACTTCACACGGGATCAAGATAATCTCATCTCGATTTGCGACCTTAGAGTGTAGATCACGAAACAGACAAGTTTCAGGGGGGTTGTTTACAAAAACGAGCGTAGTTGATTTTGAGAACAACACATTCTCATCTTCATAAATTCAGCTTCCTTGCTATTTAGTTTTGTTTCCTATAACATAAATATATCAGCATCTGATTCTCTATTTGGCACTTGACCAAGCATCTTTTGTTAGGGGCATTTAAGCCCCTAACATTCCATGAGGTGATCTTCATTGCTCGCTGGGAAGGGTCAGTCCCTTCCCAAACCTCAACATCATTGAAGTTATTTTCATTTGTCCCTCCATATCTCTATCCTGAGACAATTTCTCTTTATTTGGTTTCTACTCTCTCTTTTTCTGATCTCCACAATTTGGAGTCTCCAACGTTGCCTCTGATTATTTTATCCTTCTTTTTTCCAGTGATTGTATTTCAGGAACTTCCAAATTCTCCATCCTAGAAAAACCCTCTATCTCCAATTTTTCCATGTCAACAATACCCACTTCTACTATAGAGGGCATGGGATCCATACCTCGTGAGAACCCAGTATCTTTTACTAAACCACCTCCATCTATTCTCATTGTTATTTTTGGGACAAATTCAATTTCCACCCCTTTCTTAATTGCAACATAGTTTCTTTTCTCATTTGTAATGTCGAAAAGATCCAGAGCTAAATCAAAGATATTGGGATTTTCTATGACCGTAGTTTCCTTCTTTGATGGAGAAATTGTGTTTTATTCCTCCTTTGTCAACCAGTCTCCCTTCTCCTCTTTCTTGTTCTCCTTGATGGGAGATGTCACCTCTTCACTGAATTCACTGTCATGAGAAACATGAGCCCCCTTATGCCCTATTGTTTCCCCTTGTTCCATTTCCTTCCTTGGATTAAACATTGGAGTATTAGGTCCTTCCACCTCAATCTTTTGCATCCAACTTCCATTGTCTAAGATAACTTCTATCTTATTTGGAATATCCTCTGCTAGGTTTAAGTTAACACATATGCGAGCATAGATCCCATTCTCCCAGTTCTTCCATGAAACATCCACTAACAAAAAGGAACCCAAAAAATTTCCTATCTCCTTGAGAAGCTCTTTAGACCAATATTATGTGGGAAAATTATATAATCTAATCCACATTGGAGTGATTACAACTTTATGATTAACAGGATCAAAGTTTGTCTCCCAATATTTGATGTAAAAACCCACCCCGTCCATAATCTATGACCCACTTCCCAAAATATCCTCTTTTTTATCCTTTGTTTCATAAATAACCAAATAGAAACCCTTGGGTAAATTTCTAATGGTAATTGTCTTACCCTAATTCATTTTGCAATAGCTTAAGATCATATCCCAAGATGGCCACAAGTTTGCCCATTTGATGAAGAAAGCCTTCTCCATTAAACCCAAAATAGAGACATTTAGCGCCTGTGTATTTTGAATTTATAATTTTTTTGCTCTAGCCCTAGATCCCAGAGAGGTTCTATTAGTTCCTATTACAAAATCAGGGATATGGGGTTGAATATTACCTTCTTCCACCATCTCACCAAACAAATCTTTTTTCTCCCTTCATACCTGGTAATAAGGCAATCACTGTGTGTCCACTCCCTTATGCCTTTGCTACCATTGACCCTTTTTTTCCTTCCCCTATTGAGAGAAATTGAGATTTTGAAAACATTTATGACAGATAGATCCTTCTGCATCTCTCCTACGACATTCATTCCTAAATTCTTTTATGATCCTGGCTTTGAAATCTTCTCTAGATTCCCCTCTTCATTGTTCCAATCTCCTTCTCACACCATTCTCTTGTCTCTTCGCTGTTTCAAACAAATTTAGATTCTGATTCCCAAATTCAGTTGCGAGCCATTATATATAAAATCATAAGTAGGAATTGAAATTTTAATAAAAAGAATTTATTTATTTTTAAAGGTAATTTTTTTTTATTGAAACAAAAATAGATTACATAGTAGGCTTGCTAGTCTTAAAAAGACTCATGGCACACTAGTTCTAGAAAATCATGAAAATTTAAATGGATAGATAATAGATAATCAATAGAAAAATAGGAATTGTACAACCCAATAGACAAGGTATATGTACTCATTCCCCTAAAGATTGCATAAATTCTATAAATAATACTCGCCTTTATGTTAAAAAATAGGATTGGTTAGAAAATCACTTAAACCAAATAAAAATAACAATGTTAACTACAAGGGAACAAAGAGGAACACAAAAAGAATGTGCATGTACTGGCAAAATTCAAGAGTTTAGGGAAGCCTTGTAATTAGAATTCACAAGAACACTAGAGTTTTTGTTCAAGTCCTAGGCATGACATTCTTGGTTATCTCTAGTTTCAACCTTCATGTCTTTCTAAAACTAGATATTGATTTAGCCAAGAAATTGGCAACTTGATTTCCTTCCCTTCTAGCATGGTTCCACTTAACAACTTTGAAAGCATGAATGAGGATGTTAATGCATTTTTCACATTCATTCAACTGCCATTGCTAAAAGTTTGAGGAATCCTATCTTTTGAAGTGATCAACTAAGATTTTGGAGCCGTATTCTAAAACAATATCAATAAAATGCCTTTGCTTGGCTTCTAATAGAGTTTGGTGAATGGCCATAGTTTAGACAAAATTAATAGAACCAATACCAAGACTACCAACAAACTAGAAAATAATCCTCCCATTGTGATCCCAACATATACCTCTAATGCCAACATTTCTATGATTGTCTTTCAAAGCTCCATCAACATTAATGTTATCCAAGCCTAAAGGGGGATGTGCCAATCTAATTATCTATTCTTATTGAGGGTTATTATTGGTAGAGGAAATGGAGGGAGAATCTACATGAATACCAATTCTCAAAAGAACTTTGAATTCCCACCAAGAACTCACATGATAATCACAAATCCACCTGACAAGTTTCTTTTAGATTAGCCATTATTCTACATCAGACCTAACTGATGTGCTTAGTAGAACCAATAAAAATCCACTTCTTGTGTTTCAACCATATATTCTAGCAGATCAAACTAGGAACATTATCATGCAACATATTAAGGAATTTTAGCTTTATAGAGGGTCATGTTTGATTCACAAGAGAGTCTTAGATAAAATCATAATTGTTCCATGAAATTCCCATAATATCGCACCATAGATAATGGAGGAAAGTGGCAAGCTAAAAGGAGATGTTTTCCATCCTCTTCATCCTGAACGCTAAGGATACATTTATTTAGATCAACAACACCATGTTTTCAAAGATTGTCTTGATGAAGACATTTATCTAAAGTTATAGCCACATGAAAGCATTAGTGCTTGACTAACATTTAGGATGCTAGACCCTATCTAAAGCTTATAGTTCTTAAATTTGAGGTTTTTTGCCAAAAGAGTTTTATGCCATGTGTACATTGAGTAAATCCCAAATCCTTTCAGTCCCTAGCCAAGGATGTTAGAATGCTTGTCCAAAGAGACCTTTTGGGAGGCTAAGATATGAGTCAATCAGTCAATGGGAAGGGGAAATTGTTGACTTAGCTAGAGATCCTTAGTTTTCCATTTCCAAATATTCACACCATCTTGCATGATATAACACTAAAAATTAGAAACATAGATCCAACAAGCTTTGACAAATTTATAACTTAAGTCAAGGAGATTAGGAAATTCTACATAGAGAGGACTATGTTGATCCCACGCATTTTCCCAAAAAGAGCAAGGTCACCTTTTCAAATAATCCAGAAGAGGCCAACTTTTATCATATTACTTCCCAGATTCATTATTTTCCATATCTGAGAACCCTTTCCAAGGTTCATCATCCTGGGAATGAAAGAATGATTGTCCAAATTCAAGTACTTGAGATTAATGATTCTCCCCCGCAGGGCTTATTCCTCCATACACCATCTCTAATACAATTTGGGGGATAATGCCACATTGTTAAGGAGGGAAGATCTCATACCTAATCCATGTCTATTTGGGTTGACAAAGTTTATAGCCATTAACCAAATGTCATTCCTTTTTATTAGAATTTCCTTCCCAAATAAACTTTCTCATTCTATAGTCCAAATCATGAAGGATAACTTTCGAAGTTGCAAGAGCCATAAATCTATAAAATGAGAAAATTACATCACAACTTTGAGGACTTTACAACTAACTAAAGAAATATATCTATGTGTCCAATGACCAATATGATTTTGAATACAATCCATCATAACGTTCTAGAATTTTTTCCGAGGCAAGTGGGAGAAACAGGGATTCTCAAATATCTAAAAGGATGAAAAGTAACTTGGAAATGAAGAATATTTGCAATCTATTCTTGAGTGTGAAGGTTGATGTGGAAGAACACCTAAGACTTTTGTTCATTCAAGAGTTGTCTAGACACACTAATATAAATGTTTGGACAACTCTTGAATGAGCTAATCTTGGCATTTATATTCACATATAAATGTCTAGACAAAGAGCTATAGGTTGGACATCAAAAAAGAATTCAAAACATGATCTTTATTAGGAATTAGAGTAAGAATAGAGTTATTAAGAGCTTTTAACATTTATTTTGAGGTATGCAACTCCTCAGAACCCTCCAAAATGTCATCTTTGACATAATCCTAGAAAGCTTGAAAAAATTCAATAGGAAATCCATTCAGACCTAGGGTTTTATCTTTTTTCATCATACAGACCACCCACTCTAGCTCTTCCATAGAAATAGGACCATTAAGAAATGAATTACCTTAAGGGGAGTGATTTTAGGAATACAACACAAAATGATGTGTTTATTATCAATAAATAAATTAGTGGGGGGATTTCAACAACTCATGAAAGTGAGAAACAACTTGTAATTGGATATCCTAAATAAATTCAATCTTGGACCCATTATGTCTTTGGATCTCCTCAAAGGCATCATAATGTTTCTAAGCTGCAATAAAGTGATGGAAGAAAAAAGAATTCACATCCCATACTTGTAACCATTTAGCATAATATTTTTGTCGCCATGTGATTTCCTCTTGAAGCTTAGTTTTGTCTAATTCCTTCTGGACTTTAGATTCTTGTGTTAAGAGATGCTTACTTAAACTTTGTTCCTAAATATAACCTTGGATCTTTGCCAATGTGGACAAAATACTCCTCTTCCTTTGCATAATATCACCACATGAGGAAATATTCGATTCTTTTAGCTTTTACATGGTAAGACATAATTTATGAAACACAACATATAGTCGTTCCATGATAAGGTTTCCATTCCTAGCACCATAATTTAATCTTATCTTCCATGTCATCTTATTTTAACCAATGAGCTAAAATCTAAAAGGGGAATTTCAAGGCTTAAAGTCTCATTCTTAGTGCAGAACAATGAGCTAGTGATATGAACCTGCAATTGCTAGGATGGAAGAAGCAAGCCTAAGGCACCGAGAAGGCCAAGAGTCACTAACCAAAAATCTATCTAATCATTCTATAATGAAGGCATCTCCAATTCTCTAATTTTTCCAAGTGTAAGAGCCATTGCTTGGGGGGATATTCATTAACTAAAGCTAATTAATGTTTTGTTTGAGAAGATTGGCCTAAGGGAGGGAAGGAAGTCCACTCTTTCTTCATTAAGGAATAACATATCATTAAAGTCACCTTCAATGATCCAAAGATAGTCTCAAGGAGAAGCCCCTTAGTGAGCCTTCAAATTATCCCAAAGTTTAACCTTACCTTAGAGATCTTGGGGTGCATAATAATTAATGATCAAGACACTTATATTACTCTTCATGAGAATCTCTTCTAAAGAGAAACCACCATTGCAGCTTAATTTTTATTGGAGAAATATCTAGAATCCCAAACACATATAAGACCACCAAATAGACCATGGGTTGATATAGCAATACTTTTGTAGCATCTACCTATATTGCAACCAACATTTTTAGTAGATTTTTTAGGAAGCTCAGTTTCTTGAATTAACAACATAAAAGGATTAGATTCTTTAATCATTCTTCTAACAACATCTTGTCTAGGTTTGTTGCTAAGCCCCCCCACATTCCAGGAAACGATCCTAATTAAGATGAGTGAGGGAGGAATGAATCTAATTGATAGAGAAGACTTGACGCTAATAGGTGTTCTCCCAAATGTTTGGTCTTATCATGGTCAATCTTACAACTTGTTTTAAGATCTTCCTCTCCCCTTTATTTTTTACTCTGACTTTGTTTAATACCTAAAACCTAGTTTGAATGGTCCTTTTCTTATTTTCTTTGAAAGGTTCTATTTTCAAGTTATCTTCTAAATGAAAAATAGACAATTTTTCTTGTTTATCAAAGTACGTGGTAGGGTTTTAGGCACACATTCAATCTTTTCAAAGGCAAGAGAAGTCTCCTAAGCTTCAAGAGTTTGAGAGTTGTTAAGAATAAAAAGAGGGTTCTAGGTAGAAATAATAGACTTACTTGATGCCAAATGTGCATGGTGGACACTACCTATGACAACATACATATTTAAAATCTCTCTAGAAATCCTCAAAAAGTGAAGATTGTGTTGTATGATCCTACTTATCAGTGGAAAAAATAACATCCTTTAGTTTTCCTTGATTTTCTTGATACTACATAATTTCAAATCATTCCTTTGATCTACTACCATCCATTCTTGGTTTTCATCATGATCATCCTAAAATCTGGTGGAATTTCTCCTAAAATAACAAACTTATTTTTCTTTGTATTACCAACTTTAAGTCTTCTAGGGCTTGGAGCAAATAAAACTTTACCTTTTCTATAAACCATATTAAATCCATTGGCATTAGAATGACTAGATTTAAGCTCTTGATTACTTTGTTGAATTTGTTGTTTATCCTTTTCATCATCATGTGCCAATCTCTCAAAAGTATAACTGGATTTAAGCTAGGGACAATCGTGAAACAAATGTCCATAATGGTGATATTCCCTACATGAAAGGGATGGCTTCATAATATAGAGTTTGATGCCAAACCAAATCCCCCACCTAAATATTGAGAGCTTCAAGCAAGGGTTTATTTAAATCTAGTTCAACATAGATTTAGGCATAACTAGAATTTTTTTTCCCTTGCTAATCTATGAAGTGCCCAAATAAGAACCCAACGAGTCACTTAAAACTTGTAGGGATTCATTTTTTTAGAAAATCAGTAGAAAGATAAAGAGATGAATCCAAACCAGGACCTTAGAAAGGAGTTCCTTTGTCAAGATGAAATCTATATGCTAGGGTTTCACAAAAAGACCTGCATGCTTGAAGAAATAAGGGCCTCCTTAGAAAATCCAGGCATAGTCAAAGACATTATTAGTGACAAAAAAATAACCATTGACAACCATGGTTATCTCCACATCTCCTTCTACCAGCCAAGCTTTATGAGCCCAATCTTCCAGCATCCTCACATTCAATCTAATCCCCATGAATTTACAAATAATGGGTATGCCTTCGAAAAAAAAAAAAAAACTAAATCCTTTGCCATAAAGTCATGATTAAAAATAACTGTGGGAATCTTCGTGCTCTAAGGGAGGCAACCGTTGATTTTAAAATCATATATTTTTTCAAAGAAACTTGTTGCCTTTGAGCCAGATCAACAAGAATATTCGCTACATTAGCCTCATGTAGGGAATGCTTAGCACAATGACCAAGCACAACTTGTTTAAAAGAGAGTTGAGAGGGACCTAGCAACCCATGTGGGTCAACCATGAACTTGCAACTCAAAAATGATCGAAAAAATACTAAAATATGAAACCCTAATTTACAAAATCTAATTTTTTCAAATGCAAGACTAAATTTCCACATGCACTGTGTTCAATTTCACAATCAGCATTATTCAATGTAAAATAGTTTCGCAACAAAACATTAAATTAAAATATTATCAAATACAAACCAATAAATTTTTAAATACATATATATTATTATTATTTATATAATTATAAATATTAAAAATTAAAAAAAAAATTGAGAAAAAAAATGAAAAATGATTGACCATAACACCAAAAACTTTAAAATATTTATAATTTCCCATAAATTTTGAAATAGCAAAACATTAACTTTGGAGTATAATATACGAAAGCCTTTTTTGGGTTGAACATATGAAAAAATGGAGGTGGTAGAGAAGGGGGAGGAGGAGGAGGTGTTGCAGAAAATAGTGGATGTTCTGTTGGAGGGAGGGTATTTCCGGGCAAGGATTTCATCCCTTTCCCCCTTCGATAAATTGACAGGAGGGTTGGCCTGGTGCATCACTGCATCCAACGCCGACATTCACATTCCTTACGACCTCCTCTTCTACAATGACGAAGCCACTCTCGGTGAAAAGATGTATGTACGATTAGGCTTCTTCCCCCTGTTTTTAATACTTTCGTCCTCTGTGGATTAATTATAATTTGAAGTCTGAGGGATAGAATCAATGTCTAGTTTAGTTAGGGGTGTGCTTTTACATTCTCAATAATGATGCAACCAGAAAAGTAGATGTTTTGCTTGCTCATATAAGTAGAATTTGTCCAGAAGTGAGTATACATCATTGCAATGTAAGGTAAAGATAGTTTTTAGGTTTCCCTCCAGCTAGAAATCAACTTCGTCTATGAGATGAAGCTCATAAGGAAACTGGCTTTCCATTTATCTTATATTTTGTTTAAGTAGGTCTATAATTCTATTCGACATTCGATTCGAATCTTTGCCCTCTTTTATAGACTACACATGCCTTCAACATCAGGTCTACTCTGGTTGTACACAATCATAAATACAGGTTTGATTTGGGTGCCTATGCAGCATGGCTTTCAAATTATGAAGTGGGGATTTGGCTACACGTAGATGTTTTCAAATATACAATTGGAGAAACATTACTAGTAAAAAAGGCAGTGAAATGAAAACCTAACTTCTTGAAAATTGAAACACTCACATGCTGAATCAAAAAAATACGAACTTGAAGAATAAATACATCCCAGAATGATTAATTCATTCTGCTGCAGCTACGGGCAAGTCTATACAAACCTATTGTTTTGCATATTCTTCAAGACTTTAAATGACCATTAAAAAGAGGCCAGAAATCCACTTAATAATCTCATTTGAACCCTGATCTAACTGAATAGATCACATTCCTAAGTGACATGCGAAACAACAAAGGTCACCATATGCACTTCTTGAATATTACATTTTCTGCACTGAGTGCATTTCAACATTTTCTTACGTTTCCCAAGTCAGGTTAGAATTGACAATTCGGAGAGTCCAAGAATATCTGGGTGCTGGAGCTACAAACCCTGGGAGAAGAATCTGGCGACACTGTCTTCAAGCAGTTTGGAACTTTTTGAGGATGCTCTTCAAGCAATTCTGCTATATATATACCTGTCCATGTTCAGAAAGAATTGTAAGGGTTACATGGCCCTTTCTGTTGAAAGTGATTTTTTGGTATTGCCCAGACCTACATCAGTTCATAAAGAAAAGCCATGCCTACATAAATCAGGTCTGGGCAATGCCAAAAAATCACTTTCAACAGAAAGGGCCATGTAACTCTTACAATTCATTCTGAACATGGACAGCTAAGGTAAGAAAATAGCACCCAGCTATCTGATAGGAGCCTAAAAACTATAGGATTTGTGATGGGCTGTAAAACAATCTCCATTTTTTGATACATTGTTTGAAGGAGAATTGACAACCCCTGAATATTGTTACATGGCTACTATCAGAACTGCCATGCTATGGATTTCTGTAATGATGCAGCTGGAAATTATTAGCATAACACCAATTTGAATGGACACATAACACCAATGGTGCCAAGATACATAGATTGAAATTAACGAAATTATAGTACATCAATTTTTTGCAAGCAATAATGATCCCATTATTTTTTTTCTTAAACAAGAAAATTCTACTTTTCGGGGGTATGGTTGAAAAGTATTTTCTTTTGAATAAACACAAGAATGGCAGTTATTAAATTATGGCCATCTTAGTATGTCTCACTTCTTACGTGTGGAAGAATGTTTATAAAATTTGTGTTGCATCAGTGTTCAAGAATCAAGAGTTCATTTGAATTGTCTGAATGCAATTGAGGAATTTGGAGGGCCCTAAAACACATAAAATAAATACCGTGCCTAAATTGTATTTGGTTCTAAAAATGCAGAATAGTTGGAGAGTCTATAGAAGCAGCTTTGCAGAATATGGCATGTCCTTACCCACTTCGAGCACATCAGATTCAAGGTCTAGATTACCAAGCTGTATATCCTGTTGTCCAATGGCTTGTTAAGAGAGTTTTAGCCATGCGGGAAGATCTTGGAGATGAGGTATGTATATTTTATTCAATATGTTAATCATTTACATTGAAACAGTGGAGTGCAAATTTTGTGCTGGTCAAGTAACTGGTTTTGTAATTAATGAAGGATGGAAGTAACTTTGTACACAAACTTATTGTAGAATTCATTAATCATAATCCAAGCGGGATTAAGTGTAATGTCCCAAACTGAGATATCTGATAATCTTGACAATAAGCTAATATTTATGCACGGATTTTAGCACTTTCTGATCACCAAGATCCCAGAATGGGAAGGGTGAGAGCATACGGTCTCTAGAATTAAATTAGAAAAAAACATTGCTGGCAGTAGGCCGCACAGCTCTATAGTGTAAATACAATTATGAAACTATGAATAAGCTGGTTCTGGTGGCAAGCCTTCCAGAACAATTACAGAATATTAATATCAACTTTAAATCAATACTATTTTCTGGCAGAGCAGAATATTAAACCTCTTAATACTGGAAAAAATAGTAGAAATACTTCAATACTCAGCTGATCATTAACTGAAACTCCAAACAATATACTGCAGCAAGAAAACATAGCTAATATCAAAGCTGTAGACATTATATTTCCACAGTCCATGCTGATAATTGAAGTGTTTCTGGAAAAACTGTGTGTTGCTTTTTTGCCTCAACGTTTTGGATCACATTCCGTGATCCATCATCAGGAGGAAAAGAAGAGAATGCAATTCACGGAGTGTGATCCGGAGGAAAAGAAGAGAATGCAATTCACGGAGTGTGATCCGAAACGTTGAGGCAAAAAAGCAACACACAGTTTTTCCAGAAACACTTCAATTAATATTGAAGCTGATTAGCGGAGAGGGCCCAATAGTGGTGTGGGTACCAATAGTTGTGATAGGACTGGTGCATTGAAAGCCTAATATTTTAAATAGTATGGTACTGGTAGTTGTAAGAGAGGACCCAATAGTTGAGTAAAATGTGCACATTAGATTCAAAAAGCAACAAATCATTTGATGCCACGTTGACACACTAAAAAACATGACTTAATGCGCAACTACTCGTCTAACTTTTTTTGGGGATCTATTATGACTCCTCAACAAAATGCATTCTGATGACACCTTTTTTTTGGATCTATGTAGTGTCCCCAATTATTTTTTTTTTGCAATATTATGATTTTTTTTGTGTTTTTCTGATTTTTGAAAATGAGAACAAACTGGAACAGCAACGTAAACTTGCACACAATCAACTGAAAATACCAGATACAAACACTTAATCTCATCACACAGTAAAACTGGACCAAAGAATATCAATTATGCTTGCTGGTACAAACCCTAGGTCACAACAAATATTCAGATATGAAGCAAATATACATGTAGGAAACTCTCAATGTCTGATTTTATTAATTTTGTAACTGTTGGGAGCTATTACAAGACTGAAAATATTCTATTATAGGTCTGAAAATGATAAATTGTACTCACTAAACCCCAATCTGAGTTTATTTTGTCAATCCCTGATTGGTACGGCCCTGTACTTGACTGGTGCAGTGACTGTACGGCTGCTGTAGACTCCCAGAAAGCAAATAAAATTATTTTTTAAGTCCTTCTGTTGATGGTGTATGCAGATCTGACTCTAGGATTGATCCTCCAACTTGTACGGCCGCCTAGAATGCTGCTACAGACCTGTACGACTTCAATAAATGTGTAATGTCCCCTTTTAGGATATTCCTGATTTCTTTACCTGCATCCAATGATAATCACTAGAAAGGGACATTAGAAATATTAAAGATCAATAAATTAGATAATAATAAGTTCATAGCATTATTCATATCAAATTCATCTATTATTCATATTAAGTTCATCTATCATAACATAATTATTAATGGGATCAATACTTCATAAGTTCATAACATAAATAATGAGATAAAATCATCATAGCATAATCAATATTTTAATTCAATACATATATTAATAAGCACAATGTATACACATCATACACGGAATTCACAGAGCAGACATATAATCATTTCAAGGTTATTCCCAATGGTAAATCACATAATGAAACTCCATGAGAAAACATATAGGGCTCAGGGAGCTTGGCACACCTTAACCAAGCCCAAGGGGGGTACTTCCATCCCGGATTTCACCCCCTTGGCCCACAAGTGTCAGAAACACGCGTCCATCCAACTTGGGGTGGGCTATTTGATGAAGGGATCAGTGCTACTGCTTGTCCCCTAATATGCATTTCACGTGCATTCCAAATGTGATGGCTCATTGGGTTAAAGTACCTCTTGATGGATTTCAAGTTCGGTTCAAGGATTGTAATATATTTGTTGTGACCTTTTACAACATCAACCCCAATTGCGAATTGGGTCCCCCTTTTTGTGACTTGTTGAAATTTTGACTGTAATCCCATACTCTGATCTGGCAATGTTTTCGCAGCTCAGATAATGTCAATGGCTTAGGCTGGCTCACTGGTAAGAAAGAGAAGTGAACATATAAATTTCCTCTTGCATAGGCCTGGAACCCTAACTGCCCGTTCCAGACTATCCTCAGGGAAGGGTTTAGTTTTTCCATCCTCAGGGAAGAGTTTTGTTTTTCCATCCTCAGGGAAGGGTTTTGTCTTTCCATCCCTAGGTGGTAAACCTAGTCCATCTTCGGCATGGAACTCAGTTCTAATCTTGTTCCAAGACTCCATGTCCCACTTAGGAAGTCATTCTCGGACTCCAGTCCAGGAATCCAGCCCGGAGGTCCAGTCCGGAGTCTTGTCCGGAAGTGCCTATCCCGGAGTCTTGTTCAAGGAATTCCTGCCCGGAATCCTGTTCCAAGGTTAATCCATGTTCTCATCCTGACCAGGCCCGAAACTCAGCAGAGATAGTCATTCCTTGGCATGTTCATCCTCGGGTGGAACTCAGTTCTAGTCCGACAGCTCCAGTCCGGAAGTTCAATCCAGGGGATATCCTTCTGATCCCAGTCCGGCACTCAACCTCAAATCATAACTCAGTAGATTCTCAAATTAGTAGGATTTTCAGGAACTTAGCGCAATTTCAAAACAACAATCAGTGTTTGAGGTACCTTTCCAGAAGGCTGGAAATGCAACAGGAACATTCCTGGTCGCATATTCCAGTACCTGCTGGAATATGCGCCTAGGGAAGAAATTTATCCCTGGTCGCATAATCTAGTAGGTACTGGATTATGCGCCCAGGGCAATTTTTTGTCCTGGTCGCAGAATCCAGTACCTACTGGATTTTGCGCCCTAGGACTGGAGGTGTCCAGTTCAGCCCCCTGACCTGTCCAGTCACTGCAGTTACCTTGAAAATCATTCCCTGACTCCTCTGATGATGCTTGAATCAAGGAATTCATAGTTTGATTGGAGAGCTTCGTATTTTGCCATGGAAATGAAGATTCCTTGAGAGGGATGGAAGAAACAAACTCCGTATTCCGGATCCCATGTCGCCATTGAACCTTCCTAAGGCAGCTAGAGTTCACCTTCTGCAAAATTCACCACAAAAAGAGGAAATTCCTTGAGGGGATGGAAGAAACGAACTCCATATCTCGCTATGGAAATGAGAGATTCCTCGAGGAGATGGAAGAAATGAAAGATGGAAGAAAGGAAGGGTGGAAGAAACGAACTCCGTATCTCGCCATGGAAATGAGAGATTCCTCGAGGGGATGGAAGAAACGAAAGCTCTGTGTTTCAGATCCTATGTCGATAAGTGAACCTCCGTAGAATAGCTAAAAGTGTACCTGCTGCAAAACTGAAACCCCACTCAAAACTGAAAAAAAGATAAGTCCTTAGCCTAAAATCCTGGAAACTGGACAGACAGGTCAAAAGCACAAAATCCCTGACAAGTTGAAATGTGCGCTCCAAGACAATTTTTGTCCTTGGGCGCAAAATCCCTAACTTACTGAAATGTGCGCTCTAGGACAATTTTTGTCCTTGGGCGCAAAATCCTGCACCTATGGAATTTTGCGCCCTTGGACAGTTTTCTCCAGTTCCTCCACAATTAGCTCATGGTCCTTCGGGATGACTCTCCTGACCCAGTCATGGATGCAACTGAACAACTTGATCCGGGATCTGTAGGAAGGCATGACCAAATAGATTCCAATTCCTTCCGGAAGATTCAACTTGAGTGGATTCCTGTTCACAAAATGCAAAATTGCAACACTTCCATCTGAATGAGGTTTCAAAGAGGCAATATTCCAAGACTTAGCCAAATTTCAACAAAAGGTTCCAGAATCACTCCAAGGAAGAAAATCCAGAACATCGGGAAATCCCCGACATTGGAAAATCCCCGACAGACCAAAATCCCCGACCACTGACAAAGGATAAAAAGACAAAAATCGAAGTCGGCTGGGTCATAAAGTATGGTGGCTAGGGTTTTTCTAGGCTAACCTAGGTCGGCCAAGTGGCAGCAAGAGGTTTGAACTTTGAATGCCTATATAAGGCAGCGCTCAAGTCACTTTCAATCATTCTAAATCAAATCCAAACCAAGGAGCGCAGAAATATATCTTCCAAGAGCAGAAATATATCTTCCAAGGGCAGATTTCATCAAGTGAAGGACAAATTTATCCAAGGAGGTTGTAGATTTCACCATTTCCAAGGCCAAATTCTTCATTAGGGCAGAAATTTCTGTAGGTTTAAAAGCAGATTTCTGAACTTTCCAAGAGCAGAAATTCATCTTCCAAGGGCAGAAATTCATCCTCCAAGGCAAAACTCCTCCATTCCAAGGTAAGTTCTTCGCCAAAGACTCATATTTCTGAATATTCCTAGGGCAGATTTCTTGCTGAAAAACCCTTTAAAACTCAGAAATTCCTGCAGAAAAAAATCAGAAAATCCATTAGGAGGTAAAAAAATCCATCAAAAAATCAGAGATTCCATATCAAGTCAAGAGTTCCTTGTGCAAGGAGAGGTATGTGAATGCATAGGAGGATTCTTCTTACTTAGGATATTGTTATTTTCTCCTTCCTATGTACTTGAAAATTCATGATTTTAGTCCCACATGCATAAAACTGTTGTACTAACATCCCACGTGTGGGAATAAAACCCCCCAGTCTCACTTCTATCCATACCTCTTTAAAACTCATACTCCACCTTTTCTTTTCTTGACTCCACAGGTGAATGGCAAGTGCTAAGGCGGGCTCCTCAAGACAAACTCAGATGAAGGCTGCCTTCAAAGGGACACTCCCGCAGTCCAGAATCACCTCGAAGTGGGCAAATGTCGGAGATAGCAACATCCATCCTTCAGTCATGGAAGAGATTGGGAAGCGAATGTATGGAGTGGATGGACATCCTCCATCCCAGCTTGTTGCCAAGATCATCCGGAATGGAGTTGCCGCTGCTGCATGCTTCCCACCCGCCATTCCTTGTTCCAAGCTGATTGTGGAATGTTTCATGCACTATGATCCGGAACGAAGAATGGTCGTCGATCGCAACAACACAGTGGTGGCCTATTTCACCAAGGAAAAGATTGTGGAAGCTTTCAACATACCTGTCTATAGTCCCATCGAGTTCACAAGCCAGGAAGAATCAGCCGAAATGTTCCAGGCCGATCCGGCAACCTGTTTCGGGATCATCAACAAGACATGGATGCAAAAGAAAAGGCCTCACCGTTCCAAGTTACCAAGGACACTCCTTAAGTTTGACTTCAAGCAAGAGCATGGAGACCTCGTCGTCACGCTGAACAGGATCATGGGAAGTCTGCAGTCCTCTACCTTCAAGCCATGGATGTTCTACTATATCGAGGAAGTCATCGCTGGGACAAAGATGATTGATTGGGCTCGACTCCTCAGCGACAGTATTGATGCACAATTCCAAAACTTGGAGGAATCAAAGGCCTTTTACATGAGTTCCTATGTGATCTATATGTTGGCAAGGAACAACAAATATTGGGGACTGTCATGGAAGGGACGGATCGGCAATCAAGAAGGGCAAGTCAGGGTCTACAATTGCTATCCCCAGCTCCATCTCCAGAACATAACCATTTCCGGAGGTTCAATGACGCATTCGCCATGCATATTACCAGGACCCTCCAAGGAGGCATTCACCAGAGGTTATCACCCGAGGCCAAGCAGTTGATCAGGACATATGGCTCCTGGTTCATCCAATTCCCGAAGTTCACATACATCAGGGTGCAGGGATTCTCCGGCTATCCATATAGACTACCAAGGTATCCGTCGGACAAAATGGTCCTGTTGGAATTAACAAGGCAACTCTCGGCGTATGACAAAGTCCAGAAGAAGAAGAAGAAGGCCGGAGTGACCTATCCAGTCGAGACGGAAGGTGCAATCGAGTCATGCCCATCTCTCCAGGCCGTCGAAAGATCCAAGGAGCTGCAGTTCTACAACCTAGTGACCCATTCCTTGCGGGAGAACTTTGACCCGTTCAATACTACCCGGGTAGCATGTGGACAGAGGCATAGACATAAGGTACACTTGGAAGACCACTGGGCAAACGCTGAGGATGATTTCGAAGTGCGGAGGAGGGCATGTTCCCGGCTTTCAGTCAACATGATCAAGGTCACCGGGATCTTTGCAGTCTCGGATCAAGTCAAGGAGGATGGGAGGCTAGTCCAGCCATTCTTCGAACAAGAGAAGGATAAACCTCTTCCACCCTTGATTTGGTCTGATCCGGAGGTCACCCACTTGATTGATCTTATGGCACCTGTGCTAACAATAACACAGAAATGGATAGGCCAGCAGACAGAGAAATTGCACAAGAAAGGTATCCGCCTAACTTATGACATGATGGGAGACTTGGATTCTTAGTCTTCTGAAGAGGATATGACTGAGGACACTCCTGTGAAAGAACAAGGGACAAGAAGACAGGAAGTGAAGGACAGGATGGCGGAAGATCCACCAACAAAGAGAGTAAAAGCCCGGAAAGAACCTATCAGCAGGCTCGACTAGGAGGAGTAGGATGCATCCAGGCCTCACTTTGCCAGCACTTCTTTCGTCCGGGAGGTGGATCTTTTTGAAGATTTGCAAACAGTCAAAGGCAAGGGACCCATGGAAGAGGAAGTAGTCCCGAATGAGCAAGATGATCAGGAAGATAATGAGTCCATGGATTCTACCTGGGAATAGACACCCAGCCTGATGGTGGGAAATCAGCCTAACCCTCCACCGCAGAATCTAGGGGAGGTCCATCTTGAGGACATGCTCCATCACCTTGATTTGGAATTCCTCGACGAGGAGTTCAATTCTAGAGAAGTGCTGACATCCACGCCACAAGTTGGTCAGGATCCTCAGGAACCACAGAGGGAAGTCATTCCCTCCATGAAACTTGGTTGGTTGCAAGACAGGTTGCGGAAGAAGACAATCAGGAAGAATAATCCTTCCACCGTACTTGGTGATTTTCTGGCCAGGATAGGGAAGTCCGCAGATCCGAAGAAGGCGAAGAAGTTTTCTAGGATTACAAGAGATGAATCTGGATCCCGCCAAGTAGAGGTGGCAATTCCCAGGGTAACTGGGGCGAAGGAGGACATCAGTCCAGATGACTTTGACATCTTGAAAGTCAACCTTGGACCAACCACGAAGGATCAAGAAATGAAAGAGTTGGAGGATTCCGTTGCCGCCATCCGAGAAAGGTTAAGGAAGAAGAAAAGAAGAACCAGTTAAAGCAAGAGAATGAGGAATTGCGGCGGCACATCTAGCAGCTCATGGGCCCATTGTAGTCCGCCCAAGGAATGACGTCCCAACCTCTAAGCATAACTAAGGATTCATTAGTTGAGGTTGAAGTTTTGAGGACAGCCGGCCACACAGCAAAAGGTTGGATAGAGAGGGTCTCGAATAGAGCCCATAGATTCGTAGAAGACCTCGTCTAAGTGAATGGCAGAGTTACAACACTCATGGATAGGATTCATGCAATTCTGGATACATGTTAGCAATTCATAGTCGTCCGGGAGGAAACTATCCTTAGACTAAAGGCACTGATGAACACTTCGAAGCCAGACTTGGTCAAGAACAAGGTAATACATGCAGATTCAGTATATGATTTCCTCGGCTGGTATTCCGCCTTGCTCATGAAGAGAGATAACCTGGGAAGATTGAAGGTGACACTTCCTAGGCCCACGCCATGTTGAAGGAGATCCAAGACAAAATCCTTGTATCATTGGAGACCTGGTTTGATCTAGATGTAGCACCAGATGGAGTCATTGACTTGGAGGAGTTGAAGGGCAAGATGCGGAGCATATACTTCAAAGCAACTTATCCTACTGAGGAATCCCATCTTGAGGATGCATCCTCGTTTCTAATCCTCATTAACAGTATCCAAGAGCTAAGGGTGGATTGGGAGAATATCCTTGTCGCCTGCACCACCACCGCATCCATCATGGAGTTTCGGATCGAAAATATGCCCAGTATTCCCATGGAGGAGTTGGAAGTCGTCCTAACCAGGTTCCTGGAGGCAGAGACTAAAGAATAGGAGGAAGTTCTAGATAGACAGGACAATCCTATCCAGGAGTCCTAGATAGGTGGTGACCAGGACAGCTGGAGGATTTCCTTACACCTTCTGACGCCCAAGACAGGTGGCAGTCTCCTGCATGAGCCATTTGACGACCCCACCCACTTTTTCTAGGGTTTCTAACCCATGGCACATGTTTCAAGGAAATCTGATTTCCTTTTGCCCTAATATATTTTGGTAGCCTATATAAAGGCTGAGGGATGCCTCATTATAGCTCTCTCTCTTTTTCCCATTTCTATCATTCTGATGCTCCTAGAGCACCTTAGTAGCTAGCTCTTATTTCTGCATTGTTTTTCCTGAGCTGAAACTCCAAGGATCAGTTGGATTGTTGTAATACAAACTTCTGAAACAAAGATATAAGCATTGAATATTGGTGTTCATATGATTCTTTAGATGTTTGACATGGTTTTATTGATCCCTTGAAGCAAATCTGAAAGTTATTCAAGTTATTTCCTTTATTTTCAAGTTTTGTTAGTAAGTATGATGGAAAATGTTATTGTTGAATGATCGAATGCTGATTTGTTCATACCATTCATGATCTGTGGCTTGCAAATCACTTTGTATGGTTAGTCTGAATTGATTCCAAGCTTAACTTCGACTGTTCCTGAGTGATCAAATCCCATGTTCCATGTCAGGACAGTGTGAAAATCCCTGCCGTTATCCCAGAAGATCGCACCATCTCTACCTAGCTGTTGTCGCATGACGAAGTAGAAGTGTGGTTCCAGCATTCATCTTTAGCGATAGTTCTTCCCGTCACTTAGATTCCTGAACTCTTTTCCACCATCCCTATCTTTTCCATTTTCTTAAGTTTTCCTTAGGAGTAGATTATAAAAAGGAGCCAAACTGTAAAATCATTCGTTACCCATTTAGGTTAGTCTGGCCGAACTTAGATCTTTTCTGCCACAAGTTGAAAATCCGGTATATGAGAAAAGGAATCCACGTCCAGTACCCCAGAATCCATCGAAACCCCTCTGACTTTCTTACTTGAGCAGTGAAACACTAAGTTTGATATGTAAGTCCCTCCCTCTTGTGATTACCAGCAAATCACATCATTCTACTGAGTCTATCCCTATGCACATCAAGACTTGACATAAAAGGAACCTTGGAGTAGTCTCATTCGATCATGTAGTTCAGTGTCTGAGAAGCTTTATTCAAGAGGGAATAGGATACCCAATATTTTATTCTATTGTTGTTGGAGTTACAAAAACCTCATTAACAATATCCTTCTTTGTCATTAACACTAAATGTATAGCCAATACATGTACTTGATATATTTCCTTTTGCTTGATTCTTATATGACTTCCTTCCAATGAAGATAGCTTCCTTTGACGGTTAATTGATAGAATAATAGAAGGATAGAATAATAGAATGATAGAATGATAAAATTATAGAATGATAGAAGAGTAGAAGGATAGAATAAGAGAATGCTATAATAATAGAATGATGGAAAAATAGAATGATAGAATAATAAAATAAAAATGATATAATGATAGAAGAATGAATGATATAATAATCGAATATTAAAATGATAGAATAATGGATTAATATAATGAGAGGATGATAAAGTTATAGCATAATAGAAGGGCTGCAATGTAATGTTCCCTTTTTCAGCCTAGTCATCCTGGAGGCACTTATCCTCATTCCAAACCTTTGGAGTAAATATTTTATTATCAATTTTGGTAATTTGAGGAAAAATTGATAATTAATCAAGTTTTTATTATTTTGCTGCACTTAAGTTATAAGGTTGTATTATGAAAAAGCTAACTTAATTGGGGATGAAGAAATGTTTATATTTTTCTCCTAGACTTATTAAAAAGTGAGCACACCTTTGGAATAAGAGAACTTTATTAAGTTTGAGGAGAAAAAAAATTATATTTTCAAGAAAGTGAAGCTTGTAACTCCTAGGTGCCTTTATAAGCAAATGGAGAGCTCATTTGGAGGCTTATGCTTGATTTTTGATATTGTTATGCTGTTGGGATTGTTCCAGAGATTCATTCTACCTTCTTGTGGATGGAAACCCACTCGAAGAAGATCAGTTTCGGTAGTGTGATATCTACCCTAGCTGATAATGGAAGTTTTCATTCAGGAAATCTCATGGTGCTGAACGGAGTTAGTAATTATATGATGTTTCTGTGGTGTTTTCAGTTTAATGGTTTGGTATTGAAATAGAAGACATTTTGGTATGAGTAAATTGCATAGAATTCATATTTATGTTGTGTGCTCATAAATGGCCGTACATGCTGGGTCGTACAGGGCAGTTGCAATGAATTTGAGGAGTAAATGATTAATGAAGTTTTGTTTGCCAAGCTTATTTGTAATACATTGGTTTTTCCCAGGCGCCTCTGTTAAGACTGTTTCAGTGTTTTTTTGGTGCAATTTGTAATTTTGAGAGGCTTCCATACTGTGCAGAGCTATACCATTAGAGGGTACGATCTTGGCTAAGGAAATTATTTTGCTTTGTTTTGTGGCTTCTTTAGTTTGGAAAGTCATTATTGTTTATGGATGCCTCATTGTTGATATATATTACATGAGTTTAAGCAAAAACTAGAGAGATCCAAGGAAATCCGTACCTCTAGGTCCGTACATGCCAGTATGGTCGATTGAGACCAGAAAAATTATTATTGGCTCCTTTGATTTGTTTGATGATTGTAGAATAATTGTTAAGTTTGGGCGATTCTAGTAAGCCATTCATATTGCAGTTTGAGAAAAGATTTTGTTTATATTGAGTAATCCGTACTTTCCTGGGTAAGGGCGCTGTACAGTTGAAAAGGGAGTTCTTGTGTATGCAAAGTTCAGATCAGTTTCTGAGTATATATGAGTAGATTGTATTTAAATAAAAACCTATCTGAGCTACAACAGTTGTTTGTGTTGGGATTGGTCTACTAGTGTTGATGCTATCCTTCCTTGACATGGCTGTCCATACAAATGACATATGATTGATTTTGTAGACTTCGATCTATCAACTGTCCACAGATCAGAATCAGTTTGGTCATCAGATATTTCTTTAGGAATATGATTTACATTGCGTGATGCAGGTGCCTCTTGGTATGGTATTACAATCATATTTCTGAGTTGACGAGTTCTGATTTTTAAGTTGTGATGATTAGACTTTCATTGCTGCTTTGATGATCAAGTGTTAATCCTGATATTCATGCTCTCTCATGCATTGATTGTAATCTCTTTTTATCTCTACTTGCTCACTAAGTTTCCCCTGGATGGTTTACCGCCAGTGTGGGCAAAAAAATCCTTTATCTTTCTTGTTCACTTTACCCACTAAATAAGTGGAGAATACCCACTGAATAAGTGGATGTGTAATCTTTCTTCTTGTTCTTTACCCACTGATAGTGGTGAATTGCCATAGCTTGTGGATGCCCGCCGCAGCGGATGAATTGTATATTCATTGTTGCATAATTGCTTAGTGTAAGCCAATCACTGTATGCTCTCACTTTGCCTATCTTGGGATCTGGGTGATCAAAAAGTGTGAGGTATTTTAGTTGGTTAAGGCAATTTATGTTAACACTGTCATATCATTGTTCATTATTATTGAAAAATTTGTGGTAGCATCTTACATGCAATGAATAATTCTCTGCTGTTATCAATTATTGCATATATGTATCACTGCTGATCTGTTCTTGCCCTTACTCTTCACCATCTACTCTTCAAAATAATATTCCTTTTTCTTTTTTTATATCTACTATATTCTGATGATTAAATTATTATTCCTTCTCCTTGTATACTTCCTTTCTAGTCACACCTTCTATCATCTTTTATATCATTTGAAGACAAGAGATAGACACTTTTCCCTCAACAAACACCTCCTTTCACATAGGACATACCTATTCAAATGTAGTTGCTGCCTTTTCAAAAATAATTGTTGCCTCTTCTTTTAGGAAATCGTAGCCCCTAATGTCTTCTTCAATCGCTGCTCCTATATAAAATCGCACCTCTTGGTTTTATATATATCCTTAGCACTTATTGGAGAGAGGTCGACCTTAATAACAATTAAAGGCTTTAATTTAAAAACACTCAAGTGAGTCGGCTATGTAACGAGGTCGGCCATATTGGAGGTCGGCCCATATTGTTTGACTTTTATTTTCCAAAGGTCGGCCATCTTTTGACTGAAAGGTGGTCAGCCTAAGTACGGGACATTTCAAAATGCTGGTTATGAAGGTGTTGTACAGATTGGATCTGGTGTTAGGCAACTGGAAATGATGCCAAATTTGTCCTTAATGCTGGCGCTTAATTGGAATATCCTAAATTAACAATTAAAACCCCCCAAACTGATTCGCCTACCTTGCCAAAATTATTTCTGAATTTTTTAAATTTATTTCTGATTTTTTGAAACAAGGCTACCTCCCAAAATGATAAATAAATCCTTCAATGACACCAAACAGCAATTTGCCTTTGTAGAAAATCTCCAAAAGTCCCGAATAATTATTTGCTTGCAAATCTTGATTGCCTTAACCCTGAAAATCCGCACAAATGCTGAATTAGCACACCATGTAAACCCTCGGTGGATTTGCCAATGTCGGAAAATTGAGGGTTTTTGTCCTCACCTTCAGAAAAGAGATCCAAGAGGGTTTTTGTCCTCCTAGATCACAAATGGCAGCCAAGGGTTTTTGTCCTTGGATGCCCTAGATTGAACAAATTGCTCAAATCTGAAATTTGGATGCAAAAGGATAACTTGAATGATGAAGATAGGCGCCTCCTTGATATATCTTTTCTAATTGGGCTCATGGGTCCTAAATTTCTCACCAAGTATTTAAAAATACTTTCTAATTTTAATTAATTTAATTTTTATTTTAAATTAAAAAAAAACACTTTTATTTTAGTACTTAGTGTTTAAAAATACATTTTATTTTAATTATATTAATATTATTAAGTTGTCCTTAAAATTAGAAATTGTTGGGCCCAACTTAAATAATATTATTAATTATTTTAATCCAAAAAAAGGGACATGATAGTCTATGCCGGTGAAACGAAATATTTACATTGTCCACATCCTTGGCTACTCAACAATATTATTTTTTAGTGCCAATATTATGTGTACATTGCTATTTCAACCCATAAAGTTAGGGTGCACCACTATTGGGCCCTCTCCCCTATATCTGAATATAATTAAAAATATTAAGAATGACTCACAAAATTTAGATTGCAGCTTGTACGGCTGCCGGAGATAAAAAAACAGTAGAATAATTAAATGGTATGACAGATTTTAATTTCCTTTGCACCCCCTTTGACCTATTTGGCACCCATCATAAGTGGTACGACCTTTTAAATGAGTCGCTCCACATAAAAAATGAGTTGCACCATATGGTACGGCTACCAAGAGATAAAATAACACCACTTTTGGATTGTACGTGCAGACATAATACAAAGGCTGCGATCAATATTCCCAAGAGGGTACGTCATGAGTTATCTTGTATGGCCCATAAAATTTGAACTTAAAATATTCTCAAACAAATTGATTAAGATTTGTTGAGAATCAGAAAATGAATATCAATAACCCTTATCAAAATAGAAACTATAATGCCATTTAAAACACAACTCCAAAAATCTGAAAATCTTCACACACCAACAGTAAAAACAAACCAAAACACTGCAACTAGAAATACTTCTACAACTGTTTAGTATGAATGTGATCTTAGAGTGAAATCACCATAGGGGATTGGAGGGTTTTCGTCCTCAAATCCGAATACCTAGAGGGTTTTCATTCTCAGGCAAAAAGATGAACGTATGTTTGATCTTAGAGACAAAGGGTTTGGTTTCATAAAAAGGATTATTCCTCTTCAATGCCCAACTCCTCCTTTTATAGACTCTTTGAGGTAAAATAATTGAATATTATATACTTTTCCCTTTTCCCTCCAAAACTTTATTTGGGAAGTGTAGAAAGGCCTTTTAATAAAAAATTACTTTTGGTCTTCTCTCGTAGCGACACTTTATTGACCCTCTTTTTAAAAATAACTTTTAAGTCCTGCTTTATAAAGTTATATCATAAAGTGATTAGGACAATTAAAGTTATTATTTTTAAATTATTTACTTGACCCTTCCCTTTAGCCTACGAGAAATAAAATAATAGGCTAAAGTGTTCTTGATTATCTTCGCCTGAAAAAGGGGACATGATAGTTTACCCTTCTCGAAATTGCTTGTCCTTAAGCAATTCAACTCTTCAACTCTTCCTAACTGAATATCTTGTTAGAATATTGTCATTGATGTCAAAGGAAGTAAAAGGCATTGATATCTGCATTCAGGAAATTAGATATAGGTTAAATGAAAGATCATGATATATATGTTTAAATTAAAGATTTAAACATTAGGAGGCAGACATTCCAAGATCAAATTTCAAGTTTAAACTTCCTACGTTGGCGCCTAACAACTAAGATTAATGCTGGTCAAATTTCAAGTGTGGCCGACCTCTAATAGCAGCCGACTTTCCTCTTACCTTGGCGCCAAACTCAAAAGAAAGATAGCCGACTCTTCTTGAATGAATTCAAATTAAAGATTTAAATTGTTATTGAGGCTGGCCTCCCTCTAATGGGGCGCTAAGGATAATATATAAATAATCAAGAGGTGTGATTTCTATAAACAAATGCATGATTTATCGAGAGGTGTGATTTGGATTATGATTAAAGCAGCGATTATTTATGAAGGGGCAGCGATTTCATTTGTGAAGAGTAGTGATTATTTATGAAAGGGCAGCGATTTGTTTTGAGAAGGTTTGTATTATGAAAGGTGACGACTATTGCCTCAATTGCCTCTTTGAGAAGATATAATAGGAGAGTAAAAAGTGAGTTTGAAAGCAAGCATTCCAGTGATTTATTTTTGAGTTTGAGAGGAGAAGGAGCAGAATATGAAGAGCAAATCTGATTTATTTTGAGAAGGAATTATGAGTGATTATTAGAGAAGATCAAAGAACAAATATATACATGTTTATAATCAGCTTTGTGAGGAAGATTGGTGCATGATAGTGATAAGATTTGAGAAGGAAGATTGGATCAGATTTGGGTGAAGGAGAAATTCATATCAGCCATTGAAGAATTAACAGGTTGAAGCCTATCTTTGCTGAGTTGGTGCTCAATGGTGGGGATTGGTCTCTCCAATAGGTTGGTGCTTATAAGATTTTGTAAGTGGGGATTGGCGTCTCTTGTGGGTTGGAGCTCACAAAAGAAGTATTGTAAGAGAAGTAGGCTGGTGCCTAGAAAAGAAGATCAATCTATATATATAAGCAATATTTTGCCGTGGTTTTCTCCCGCAAGGGTTTCCACGTAAAATTGTGTGTTCTCTCTGTGTTCATAATTGCTAGATGTTACATGTGTGATTTATTGTGATTGGTTAAAGTTTGAAAAGAGAAAGTTTTAATATATACTGATTCACCCCCCCTCTCAGTATAACCGCGTGCCCATCATATCTATGTAATACCAAGATCCCAAATCATCCTTCCTTGGGAATGTTTTGAATCCCTCGTGTGATACAGTGCATTTCCTTTGATTGCATAACTGTTGTTGGGCTTTGTTGATGTGGTTTCTTTACAACTTTGCCTTTCTTGCCTTCAAACTACTTTTCTTGTCGATCCAGAGTCTCCTGCAAAGCTTTCTTAGTCATGCCCAATTTTGTTACTTGTTCTATTCCAGCAACTTCTAGCTTCCTCAAGGGCCATCCTTTGTGAAGAACAATCTCACCATTTAGCTTCCACTGGGCTACTCTGATTTGAACTAGAATCTCCAAATGAGCATCATAATGACTTTCTTGGATAACAGTTGCCACTCGTCTGTTTACAAGTTTCTTAGCTTTCTGAACTCTATTGCTTAATGCATAAGACTTCTCTAAAAAGAGTGTCACCCCAACTGAGTTATTTGTCTTCGAAGCTCCTCTTGTAAACTTGTTTTCATCTAACTTCTAAAGCCTTAGCTGATTCCACTCAATGGCAGATTGTTGTAAGGCCTTGGGAAGTGTTGTCATGGTTTCCTTGACTCTGCTTTCTCCTTCTTAAACCAATTCAAGCTCTCGTTTTAGCCTTCACGTTCTTTAGTTGTATGCATTACTTCCTTAGCCCTTTGTAATGTCCCAAATTATGAGCTAAGTGTGTTTTTGAGCTACATGGGAAATGCAATATTGGAATTGTATTTTCAATTATGAGGTTGGTTTTGATTTTTAATGATTGCATATGATTCATAACTGGCCGCCAAACATGAAGGAAGGATATATTAAATGCAACATTTATTTATTAAATGATTGCATTGGATCGATGGAATATGAGGTTGATTGGGTTTGTGGAAATTAAATGATTGCATTTAATTTGATATTGAGCTTTGAAAATATTTTAAATGCAAATTTTATTATTAAATATTTGCATTGGAGCGATTGAGGGTTTTTATTAAATGCAAATATCATCATTTAATGCATGCACATGAGGTAGTTGTGGATTGAAGCAAGAATAGAGGAGCATTTTAAATGCAAGTTCATAAATTAAATGCCAAGTTGGTTATGTCAAGGATCAAGATTTTAAATGCTTTGAAGGTTATTAAATGCTTGCATTTGGATAGATTGGTTTATTTAATGCAATCGCCCAATCATTGCAAGTACTAGTTGGAGGTTAGAAGGATTTTAAATGCATTTCAAACACAAAATTAAATGCATGTAGCTGATCGCCCAAGCAAAGAGGAAGATTTTAAATGATTGCAATCTCAAAATTCAATGCAAGTGTCAAAGGCCAAGCTTAAGGAGGATCGATTCATAGAGGAGGAGCAAAATTCATTTAAAATAATTGATGATTGTTTTAAATGAAAGCATTTCAAGTGAAGATCATTCAATATTGTTCCATTTCCTTAATATCTATTGATGGATTTCAAAATGCATTCCAAAATTGCCAAGAGGATGGACATCAAAGCTTGAGGAGTTTAAATAGATGACTTGAGCTTCATTTTGCAATGAATGATGCTATGGTATGTTTTCTTTATTATTGTTTATGATTGAAAATTCCGATTTTCTAGTTATTTTTCAAGGAGATGTTCCCTTGAGTGTTGTGGTGATGATCCCATAACAATTTGTGAGATGTTGTCATACAAATTTCATCATTGGATTACATTTGCAAGTTATTTGAAGAGTTTGGAAGTGACATTGATATCTATTTGAAGCTCTTGGTGTAGAGGATTGACTACCAAGGTAGTTTAGTGAATTTGGAGTACATTTTGGATGGTATTTTCATGTTTTGCAGGGTCTGATTTTGCAACAGCAGGGTCTGATTTTTATAACAGCGACTTTACATTGGAATTTCAGGGCTTTTTAGGTGAATTTGATCAAGGGTTTGAAGATTGAAGAGTTGTGCTTGATAGAAGACATTCCTATGCATCCATAGAATGCATTTGGAGGAGTTATTTCATGATATTTCATTGTAAACCCTTGGCTGGGCAAAAAGTACACTTTCAGCAGTCATATCAGCATACAGAAAGTTTACATCAAAATTTTATTGAAGCTCTTTCAAGGGTGTTTTGTGTCTATTTGATAGCCACCATCATTCTAGAGGCTTTGGGTTATATTTGTATGTAAAGTTTGATGTATTTGGGCTTCAAACTGACTTGTAATTAAGTCTGATATAAAATCAGACATGGACTGAAATAAATTCCAGCCACTTGACATTTCATGTTTCATTTTCATATATGCAAAGTTGATGTGAGTTTGATGTGCTACAATTCCTTATTCATTTGGTGAAGTTATTTAATTGAAGTGTGCAAGAAATCTTATCTAAATTTACAAAAAATTTCAGTCATTTCTAGAAGGGTCTTTTACAATGGTATCAGAGCATTCAAAATTTCAGTCCAATATCCATTAGGGATATTAAAGTGGTATCAGAGCTATATACAGAATCATAGCCAATATCCATCAGAGATATTACACCCTTGCTTCATCCTTTTGCTCCCTAAACGTCGTTGTGGCAACCCGCTGTTCTTCTGCCTCCTAAAGTGAAAAATGGGTCATTTCTAAAGAGTCCTTGGTTGAACTAAGCTCTAAGGTGACTTCATCAACCTTTTTCTTCATTTCCTTAGGTGTGTAAAAGGACTCTTCTGCAATTTTGATGGCAATATCCTTGTCTCTTACCAAATGTGGATATTCTGATTTCATTGTTTCCAGTGCATTCTTTATTGCTTGCAAATCTACAATAGCGGCTGTATGCCTAGTCCTGGCAACACTTACTTCTTCTGTTATGTCCTTCTCCTCAATTTGTGCTCTCTTCAAACTTAGAGTTAGCTCTTCAATGAGCCTTTTCATGCTATCCAACTCCGTTAGGACTTGCACTTGTTTCTTTTCTATCACATCTAGTTGTTTCTTCAATTCATGCAACTCTTTTGAACTTCGCTTAACCTCAATAAAATGACTTTTCTTTGTTGGTTCTTGGCTGCAAACTCTAACATCTCCACATAAAAATGACTTTGAAGTATCTTTGTAAATGGGAGGAAAATTGCTTGTAGGTGCTACATGATCCTCAAGTCTCACAAGGACAACTTGTTCTAAAATATTCTTCCCTTTGTGAGAGTGATTTGCATACCCTGTTAGATGAAATTCTGATGTTACAAATTTCTCATCGATATGATCATGATTATTATAGTGATACCTCATCTGAATGCACAAATAATTGTGCATATAAATTTCAAAATGATACACCAGTTGTGCATTCCCCTGACCAATCTGAACAAGAGCTTTTTTGACTTGGTGAGCCACATAAACATGCTTGACTTAGGCACCAAGCAGTCCCACAGTCACTTTGCATCTACAAGTGCACAAGATGTTACAACAACAGTGTTTGATGATGAACAAGATGATTTTATTGCTGATTTCAATGAGTTAGATGCACATGTCTATGACCTTGCCTGACTTTCCTAATATTTGGAAAACCTTAGGAGGCAGGACGGTGAATCTGTGTCACACTTTCATAATAGGTTTGCTGCTGCAATCGATAGCCTTCCAGATGAATGTAGACCTAATGAAAGTATAGGCATAGACTTATATTGTGAGACCTTCTATCCTAGTGCAAGCCGGCCTCCCCTTGAATATAAGCCAAGAAGTATAAAGGTGGCTTTTGAGTGGGCCAATGTTGTGTAGTTAGCACTTGATATTGTTGTTCCACCCCCCACTGCTGAAGGGGATGTGCGTGCTGATCTTGTTGCTCGGCTAATGGATCATATCATGCGGATGATGGTATTGATGTAGCATGGGATCAGTTTGACTGTGTGGTCAGGAGGATTGAAATTAATGACAGTGCAACAACATATGATAGTAATGCAGGTGATGACAACAATGTTTGCACTAATTTATGCTTAGATGGGTCAGTTCATGGTCTTGAAAATGATGATGATTGTTTATTGGTTGAACTCCGATTCTTTGTTCCTCTTGACAGTGATCTTGATGTTGCTAAGGTAAGTAAGGAAGTTGAGGTACAAGATCTTTGTTACTCACTAGATATGCTTCCTTGCTTTGGTGAGGATGATGGCCACACCTTTGTTGTTGCAAATGAGAATGAAGAATGTGAAGGTGTGCATGATTATACTGCTATTCTAGGTCATGAAGCCTTGAATCTTGATGAATTTTTACAAATTGGTTTGGGAGAATTGTCTTATGCTGATGTGGATTACATTGAGAAAACATTTTTAAGCTCATTGGTTGAACATTCTGATGTGGGGTTTGTGTGTTCTCAAAAGAATCAGGATGGTTGTTTGCAAGAGGGTGAAGGGGAAGATTAGATCATAGATCAATTTCTTAGCAATAATATTTTTACAACAGGTTGCATTGAAGAGTCCAAAACAGTGAGGCAATTTGAAGATGGTAAGTCTTCACTTAAAGTGCCTCAAATTTCTGAATTGTGTGCTGATGGGGTCCAGTTGGATTTGAATCAGGTCTTTGATTCAATCATGGAATAATACATTAGCATTTGTGGTGCAGGTGGGCTGCAAGATGAACTTCATCACATGACATAGCCCAGCTTGAGGTTGCACTTGAATGGGATCCACTTTAGCTTGGTGTTCAAGAGGATGTTTTTGTTTATGCTGATTTGTGTGTGGGTCTAGATATCATGCTACCATGGAGTTTGAAGGTGAATATTGCCATGTGGGTCAGCATGATGGTAGTTCCTACTATTTGTGGCTGCCCTATCTTGATGACAATCACCTCTTTTTCCAGCATGATGATCTTGATGTTGGCAATCTACATGTACATGCTTGGATGAAACACCATCTGTTGCTACTAGGAGATGGGTACAATTCCAACCTAAGGATGACGAGTTCTTTCTTCAAGCTGGTCTTTGATAGAGGTAAGTGATTTGTAGCAGCTTGTCCATGGACTTGTGTCATGGATCTCTTTTGCAGGGGCTAACCTGCATGTGTTTGATGTTTGTTGCAGCCATTTATCCTTTTCCTTGTGCCTCTGTGTCATTCGTTGTAAGTAGTATTTTTGTACATATTCTTGTAGTTGTGTTGTGCTTTGTACATATTGGCTGTTCTGTTTTGTTTCCCCTCCCTCCCGTCCTCTTTTTGGCTTTTTGGTTTGCTCTTGGAGGTAACTAGATCCTCGTTGTGCCTGCAAGAGGCACACATCCCCAACTAGAGCTAGTGTTGGTACCCAACTCAAAAGTTTGCAAAAATCCCAAGTCATGTGCTCTATTGTTGTCTTGGCTATTCCCTTGCCTTAGCCATGTGTTAAAAACCCAAAAAATCCAAAGAAAAATCTAAATGTGGCTTTCCCATAGCCATTTTCTTGCATTCTCGGGTTTTCGCGTTTTGCTAGAACCTTAGAATGTTTCGGGTGTTTTCTCACCCCCAACTTGTTGGTCCTTTGATCCCTGGTTGCTCCTGAACCCTAGACCTTGGCGACGTACTTTTTCAAAGTCCCTGTGGTTGTAATGGTGACATCAACATGAAGATAAAAAATTTGTAAGTGTTGGGCTTTTTCATGGTATTTTGGTGCCTTTGTGGGTTTTCGGGGGTCTTTGGGACTTGGGAATTTCAATTCCAAGGTCCGCGGGTTCTCGAAACCTTGCGACTCCGTTTTCCCATTCTCTTTGGTTATGGAGTTCATTGGAACCTCGGAATCCCGTGTTGCCTGCTTTCCACTTTGCTTTTCGGGTTTTCTCGTAACCTTGTCCTCACGTCCTTAGGTTCCCTGATTCCCCAAAACCTTAAAGGTCCGGGCTCCCATCTGCCTTGTCTCTTTTTACCTCTTCTCTCCTTTTTCAGGCTTTCGGGTCCCCAAGGGTCCTTGGAACCTTTGCGCCTAGTTTCAAGGTTCTCATGTTCCTCGGTTCCCTGAAACCCCGATTTCCGGTTCCTTCTTCCTACTTCGCTCCAAGGTTCCAAGTTCCCTTGGAACCCCGATCCCCATTGCTTTGTTCCTCGGTTCCCAAGTTCTCCTGGATCTCGGAATCATGCTCCCGTCTTAAGGTTCCAAGCTCTTTCCAATTCTCGATTCCCGACCCCTCTATAGTTCCTTTTTCTCCTCGCGGGTTTTCAGACCTTCTTAGAACCTTTGCATAAGGTTCCGAGGTTCTAAGGTTACTTGGAACCCTGCGTCCCCTTTTCCCACGTCCCCATTCCTTTCCGACTCCCGCTTCTCGACCCCTTCCTCTTTGTGGGATTCCGGGTTTCTCCTGCACCTTGGAACTTGGTTCCAAGGTCCGTAGGTTCCCCGGAACCTCAAAACCCCGACAGAGTGCACAGTAATTCCTAGAAACACGACAGGACGTTTTAGCGACTCCCAGGACCACCATTAATGACCATTTTGAGGCACAAAAATGAGGAAGAAGAGTTCCATACACCTCCAAATACCTGTGGAACCCTCAAGGACTCATCACTCAAGCATGGATGATTCAATTGTTTGGCATGGTTCCGTCTCCAAATTTGTGTGTGGATGATGGCAGCAAGTATGGGCGACTTGAAAATGTGTTGACCACTCCAGATCCGTGTCCAAGTTGCAACATGGAATTGTAACACTATAAATACATGTTTGTAATATGTAAAAAGGGTTGGTCATTGAATCAATTCGTGACTTTATGTGCTTTAGCAAGTTCTAGGGTAACAAATGATGTAATGTCCAACTTTGTAAATGATGTTGCAAGCTTGTAAATTAGGGGAAAGGGTAGTCTAGTGGGTTTTGCTTGTAGATGGCATGTCTCCATGGCAGGCATGTAATATCTCAGGAGGGATTTCCAACCTAGTTGCTATCTCTCACTTGCCACATTTGCTAGCATGATTGTAACAGAAGTTGATTAATGTTGACAGGCATTCTAATGCATTGCAAAGTTTTTGTAGTGGTCTTCTTTTGTTGCATGTGGGGTGTTATCGATCGGTTCTAGATAATTAAGAATGTCTATCTACAGATTTCCCTATTTCATAAATTTGTTTGAATGTGCATGCATGGTCCTATTGCTGATTTGCAGACTTGTTCTTCATCCTCTTTGCAAGTTTGGACTCTATTGCCCAATGTAGTAGGCACTGGTCTGATTGGTCAAGAGGCCAACACCTTTTAAATCATGTGTAGATTAGGTTTCACATGCTGCTCATGATTCCTTATTATAATTAGGGATTCATCTTAAGCAACCTTCATTGTTCAAGTCATTGGAGAATCATGTCATGCATGCTTGCAAGGTGCGGTAATCAACTTTATAAGAGGTCTTATGCAGCCAATTAGTCTTGGCCTAGTGACAAATATAGGGATCAAGCATGCACTGGTATGGCTGCTATTGTATTATTCATGCTTCATCTCAAATGATTCAAAACCTTGTTAAAGGATACCTCTAGGAACACCCTCCTGGGTCTAGCTGAGCCAAAAGTGCAAGAGAGGATACATACTCTCATTAGTTGGCTTTTAACCATTCTCAATTTGTTGATGAGCCCCTATTTCCCCTCCTTGATGACACCCCCTGGCCTTGAAGGAGTTATCATGCTCTAGGATTTTGGACCTACGGTTTTGGGAATCAACAGATTGGATGCCTTCTACATTTGCAATCATCTTATCTGACTTAAGTTAGACTTGGGGCAAATTTAATTCAAAAATACACTGGAACTGGAAAATGTTTTGTCCACTGTATTGGCGCCAAATTTCAAAAGTTTATATAAATGGCACTTGAAAACGATTAACACACTAACATAAGCAATGCATAGGTGTCAAGCATATGGATTGTATTTTTAATAGAGTACTAAAATTTCCTAGTTATGGGGTGCATGTCTAATGATTTGATAAGCAATGGTCCATTGAAATACTGGTTTCATTTTCATTGCTGATAATTCTCTTTGGCTGAAGCAATTGGCGTTATCAACCAAGATTTACTTGAATTGAGAATTGTGGTAGGCTGATTGACAATCATTAGTTTTAACAAAACCTTACATAGAAATTGTTGGTCTGGCTTGTGGTTGCCAAATACTAGGTATTGAACATGTTGATAGCAAAGTTTTGTTAAATTTTGGCAAAATGTTTAGTGCTATAAGGAAGTGTCATCTATATCATGAGCTTTTGGTAAGGTGACATTATTATTTCATCCTCATACTATAGGGTTAAAACAAAGCCAATGACATGTCCCTTTTTTCAATTTTGTGTTTTTTTTGATTGGGCCATAGGGGATGGCCGGGATGTTCCCTAGCTGTTCCTTGGAAAAAAAGATGTTCTAGGAATGTTTCCTAAAATTTCTGCAAATCGGGGACATCCCTGAAATGTCTCGAACTGTTCCCTCATCCCCAAAATTTCCCATATAGGGGATGTCTAAAAATGTAGAGGACACATCCCTTGGGTACATAACATCATATACAAAATCAATAATGACTAACATAAACATCTATTTGAGTATCATCATTTAAATCAAGATAGTATCACAATGTGTAAATAGGTACAAGGAGTGCGATAGGGGCTTTACATCCCCTCCCCTTAAATTAGGTTTCCTCTTAGAAGCTCTCAAAGAGGTGGGGATAAATCATTTGCAATTGAGTAGTATCCCCCCAAGTGGTCGCAACCTCATCGTACCAATCCCATTGGACTTTGACCTGATCTTGTTCTTGTCCTTGAAGATCCAACCTCCAATGTGCCAAGATTGTAAGAGTTGGTTAGATAGGAGCCGCCCAAGATCTAGGACTTCATGAAAGCACAAGAGAGATAATATGAGAGAATAATAATTCTATTCTATGAATGAATGCAAAATTGTATATCATATGTTATGTTACAATGTACATGAAGAGCCTTGCTTATAAAGGCAAGGATGAGAGCTAAGATATTGTAGCCATGTGACAAGTGCCTTAATCCTATGACATGTGACAACTATAGCACATGTGTAGGATAAGACAACTATAAGACAACTATCAACAACTAGCAACAACTAGACACAATTAGAAACATCTAGAAGACTCACTAAGTCAACTTAACATGTGAATTATGTGTGAGAATATTATTTAACTAATAAATAGTTAAATAATATGAATTAATCTCACAACAAGGGAAACTAGATAGGAAATATACCTATTCATACTAACACCCCCCCTTAAGTGCAACTTAGGGAGTAGCTGACTAAAACAAAGATAGATGGGTCCCGGCTACTAGGCCATGTTAGCTACAAATTTCAAGTGGAGTAAAGGAGAAAACCTCATGGGGAAAAACTCCTCTCCAAAAGTGAGAATGCATACAAACATGTACAAGTGATGGAATGATGGAAGAATCAAGACCTTCCAAATACAACACCCATCACAAATATACAATCAATAACCCCCCCATAAGAGGGAAAGAATGAGACAAGATGCCCCCCCCAATAATGAAGTAGCTCCTATGCCAATGATGAATGTTCGAAGAAGAAGACCAAATAGGATCCAAAACCTGCAAACAACTGTCCTCCCCTTGGGAAGAAACTAATCCATTGGTGTGTGTCGAAGAAACTTCAACTCCATAACAAGAGATGAGGGAAGAAGTCTCATGAAATATGATGTCTCTGAAAACTGCTCATATGTCTCCATGTCAATGTGAATGATACCACAATCAAATCAGGAGTCTCATGCCTCACTGATGAAAGTGACAATCCAGGATCTAGTGGAAATTCTAAATCATCAAGCTCCAAAGACAATGATGGGTTGACAACATCTGTGCTATGACTGTCATCAAAGACGAGAGATAACCCCTCAAATGTGTCATCCAAATCTGCAAGATGGGACTCACAAAACAAATTTGAAATACATGTCAAATGCTTATCCAACAACGTTGTATCTGAAAGACAAGAATCATCCTGTTGAACTAAAGCACTAGACTTTGAAAAAGCAGGAAGTGTAGCACGTGTCTCATGATCCAATGAAGAGGCAAGAATACCAAGGTTCAAGTGACCAAACTTCTCCTTTGAAATATGATTCACACAAGGAGTGTGAATGTCAGCCAACAGATCTGAATCATCATCAGGAGAAACCATAAAAGGTGTACAGTCGAGATGCATGATCAACCACCCTAGTAGCAATAATCTCTGTGCTCTCCAAGTTTCTAATAATAACCAACTCAGGTGTGAACTCCGCTGTCTTTTCTGTACCACTATGAGTAATTTGATATATGAAAGAAAATTATTGGTCAAAGAAGGCACACAAAGTACATCATTGAAAGTAGCTTCAACAGTATCACTGGTTCCCTTCCCAATTACATTCATATATGTGTTATTACCCATCAAGATAGGTGGCATATCACACGGCTCAAATGAAGAAAACATTTCCTTGGGAGAAGCCATAAGCACCTGAATCAAGAAGCCATTTACCTGATGTAGAACTTGTACTTGCACAAAGTGCTTTACCTCTATGTTTGGGTTCCTTAGCTTTCCTTGCATGACCTGATTCAGAAAGTTCTAGCTATGTAGATATTGAAGAAGGAATAGAAGAAGAATTAGGCGATGAAAGCTTGTTCTTTTGAACAAGTTGCATTAACATGTTAATTTGTTTCTTAAAACAATTATGTTCATCATACCCTGATTTCTTACAATAACCACATGTAGGCTTCTCCTTCTTAGGTGAATTTTGTGCTTGATCTTTTTGTAGATTTTTCTTCGCTTTCTTTTGTTTCTTTTTAGAAGATCTTGACGCTTCCTGTTCCTTAGATTGTCCAACCACCAAAGCATGAACCTGTGATGGCTTAATGATACCCATAGAGAGAAGCTTTTGTTGCTCATGCATTAACATCTCAGCAAAGGATGCAAATGAAGGCATAGTGAAAGCAGTTCCCACAGTTAACCTATGAGTGTGAAAGCTAGAAACAAAAGATGCATAATTCAACACATTGTAGATCAACTAGATGTCCTTTTTCTCAATACCACATGCTTTACATTGTGCTCTTAGATCATTAACTTTAGTTATGTAATACTGGATGTTGCTAAAGTTCTTAGGATCAAGGCTTATCAATTCATTATCAATTTGATAGCCTTTAACTTCATCTGTTGTACCATACAATGTTTTCAATTTATCCCAAGCATCATGTGAATTTGTACATGCCTCAATCTGAAACAAGAGATCTAGGGAAATGCAACTACAAAGACATCCAAGAGCTTCAGTATGCTTTATCATCCATTTTATCTTTTCTTTATCATCTGTGGGTTCGGGTATCTTGTTTTCAACATATAAAGAATGCCCAAGATCCATTAGGGCATTCCATGCATGTTGACTCCAAGTTGCATAGTTATATGGTGTTAAGAATGGAGCCTTTGATTTATCCATTATGTAGAGGAAAAGAGGAGCACAAGTAGCTATATAAAAGCACAAACTCAATCAACACTGTAATTGAAGGCCCCCCAAACCAAAACAACCACCAATTTCAACTCTTTTTCCAATCAATGAGTGATATGTACCTAAAGTGCTTCAAACTGAAAGTCTGATGTCTAAAGCAAAATATGGAAAAATGGCATGGATAGAACTGTGGAGTACAGGAATACCTTTTCAACCCCTGTAAAAAGTTGAAATTCTGATAAAGTGGGCGAAAGCTGTGAGCTCGGGAGTGAAAGAAGCAAGATGTGGCTTCAAACCGCTATATCAGGCACCTGCAACAAAATCTCAGAAATATACCTGCACCACTGCGAAGTGCTCAGAACTAGCTTTCCAACAATATCTTGTTTGCTGATTTTTGATATCGTAGCGAAAAGTTATGGCTCCTGGAAAAGAATCGCCCTATTAGGGCTAGAAGGGGGCCAAGGGGGCCCTTGTCGCTGATGTCACTGTTGACGTCAGCAATCGATGTTGATGGAATATTCTCTGGCGGAAATCAAAAACTGCTTGTGGTTTGTGCAAAATCGCCAATCTGCATGCAAAACTTCCTGTTTGACCACTGAAACTACCCTCCGGGAACGCAAAACCACTCACAGGTTCAAAAGACCACTAAGCAGAGAAAAAAATGCCGGCTGTAAGGAAAACAACTTGTTTACAAGCAAAAACCATCTGTTATTTGGTGCAAAACCACCTTGAATGTTGGAAACTGCCGATTTGTCTCCTGAAACCACTGTTGCCTACGCGAAACCGCCGGAACCTTGGCGGAAAACCGGTTTGCAGGGCGTGGTAAGTGGTTTTTGGTGATACCACCGGGGATCTGTTTGCAGAGACCACGAGGGTTTTAAACTGCCGGCTAGAGCTACCGTAGTTTTTAAAGGCCGTTGGGTGGATATGTAACTGCCGATGGATGTTTTTTCGAGAGCTCGTTGGGAGGAAGTTCAACCGTCGGGAGTTTGAATTGAAGCTGCGGATGTGGAATCCGCTGGTGTGGGTCGGGGGTTGCCACTGGCGTTGCAAAATTAACGCTCGTTGATGATGTTTTAAACCCTGCAACAAAAAGCTGTGGGTTTCAAGAATGCCTGCTGTGGATTTTAAGCCGTAGGGAAAAATCTTAGATGAGACTGTTGATTGCTTCAGATTCGTTTGTCGTCAATGGAGAAGGGGGTGTGGGGGGCCCGTACCACATGGCGCCCCCACGTCACACTGCAGTACTGGGACCTGTAGGAACTTGTGCTTGTAGGTACGACCAAGCAATTTTCGTAGACAAAAAAAATATTCCGCAGACAATTAAAAATAACCAGTGATAAATGATAAGTTTTACCCAATGTATTTCCGACCTGTATGACCCTTGCGCAGGTTGATGCAGAGAAGATTCTGCCAAGATCCATACTGCGTAGAGAATATGCATGAGGAATATTCCATATGGCCAATTTGCAAAAAAAATTGCCTTTTGGTGCAACTTTGTCCAATTGGGCGATTTGACAGTCGATCTGTAGATTTTTGGGCGTCTTGGGCGCGATGACAGGGTCGATTTTTGCCCAAACTGCTTTGAAATTGGAGCTACCTCCTGGATTAGGTATCCATACCCCGAATTGAAAACCTCATATATTTGGCCTCCGATGTCCGATCTGGATGAAACAAAAGGTGATCTCGACTATCTTGGACCTTCTGAACACAATGATGTGCTCAGATTTGCAGCAGCACGCTCCAAAATGAACCTGCAATATAAGACATAAAGAGGAAACCCTCACAAATCTGGTATTTACATCAAGTCTTTTTGATTCTCCAGGTCATCATTCGATGCAAGAGAAGAGCATACTCAACTATCAAGATCCACCATGAATTTGCATTCAAATCTCTCAAATAATTTGGATAACAAGAAGAGACTCCACCTAGAGAGCTCTGATACCATGTAAGATTTGGCTAGATAGGAGCCACCCAAGATCTAGGACTTCATGAAAGCACAAGAGAGACAATATGAGAGAATAATAATTCTATTCTATCAATGAATGAAAAATTGTATATCATATGTTGTTATGTTACAATGTACATGAAGAGCCTTGCTTATAAAGGCAAGGATGAGAGCTAAAATGTTGTAGTCATGTGACAAGTGTCTTAATCCTATGACATGTGACAACTATAGCACGTGTAGGATAAGATAACTATAAGACAACTATCAACAACTAGCAACAACTAGAAACAACTAGAAACATCTAGAAGACTCACTAAGTCAACTTAACATGTGAATTATGTGTGAGAATATTTTTTAACTAATAAATAGTTAAATAATATGAATTAATCTCACAACAAGGGAAACTAGATAAGAAATATCCCTATCCACACTAACAAAGATGTGAACGAACTCCAAAGCTAATTGCCTTCCTGCCTCTACTTGTAATGCATTCCAATCCAAGAGGTGAGAAATATCATGAATATATCACCTCAAAATTGAAATATGAAAAACGTCTTAGACTTAAGACAATCTAGGTGGCAAGGCTAGATGGTAGGTTAGTGGTCCCACTCGCTCCAAAATATTGAAAGGCTCCACAAAATGAGGTGTAAGAATGAACCTTTTCTGTAACGGATTGGACTTCTATGTGGTTCTACTCTCAAAAAAACTTTATTGCCCATTGAGAAGTGTTGATCCAATCTCTTGGCATCGACATACTTCTTTTGGCAATCCTATGCCTCTTGAAGGATCACTTGCTTCACCATATTTTGGAACATCGAAGAGCCAATGGTGACATTGTTCTAAATTTGGTCCCAACTTGGTGGTGTTCTACACAGTCAACCATGCAAACCCTAAAACGGTGCTATCCCCAAGGCACTATGGTGATTGTTGTTGTACACAAAGGCATGAGATTGAGGTAATCCTCTTAGTTGGACTATTGGTCCATCACATACATGTGCAATATGCCTTCAAAACTTGGCTCACTCTCTGTATCTTGTCATTTGTCTCACGATGATAATTTGTATTGAAGTTGAGCTAGGTGCCCTATGTCTATTGCAAAGTAGTCTAAAATGTGGATGTGAAAACAAGATTGCAATTTGATATCATTGTACAAGGAATCATGTGCAATTTGACAATGTCGTCTGTGAAGACCCTTACCACTATTGTGGCATTGTAAGTGGTCTTTGTGGGAGAGAAGTGTGCAACTTTGGTCAACTTGGTAGTCATCATCATGATGGCATCATGGCGATGCATTGACATAAGAAGACTTGTCTATGGAAATGATGTCCCATTTCCATTGTGGAATCTTATGACAGTAAAAATGTCTTGTTGGATGTTGGTGCTTGGCCTTGACCCTTTGGCGCTCAAGTTAATGAGCTACAAAATTTGCAATGCCCCTTCTCAAACCTGCTCAATGGTACAATTGTGAAAGGTTTGCATTCATCTTCTTCACCCCTAGATGTGTTGCATAGGGTGCCTTTGTTAGAACCCTTGTACAAAGGTCTATTGTAGCAAGTACATTAATGTACCAATAGTGTTACAAAAGTACATCTGACTATAAAGTGTACTCCAAGAACTTGCCCTTGAGATCCCTTTGTGAGGGAAAGGAGATTCATGATGCGATTTACTTGCATATTATCAATCCATATTTTGATCAGATTGCTGAGGATGTGTAGGCCATATTTTATGTGGAGATTGCTGATTTTGATAGGGAAGCGACATAATGGGCAGAGGATGTAGAAGCATAAGCACTAGTAGAAGTGGAAGTGCCAAGAGGGGCTTCATTGAATGATGATCATGCTATGCGTGAGGATGATACTGTTCTTGAGGAGGAATTTTTTCATCTAGTTTGAGGGCACCGCCACCCGGAGCTTTGTCCAAAAGAACAAGCTTTCATCGCCATGTTAATTTGTGAAGGAGAAGCCTACATACACAACCATGTTAATTTGTTTCCCTTCATGGTTGTGATCCTTTTGGTCCCATGAGCTTGAAGTAGTTTCCCATTACATATTTGTCTCCATCAGCTTCATACACATTGCATCATTTGTCCACTGTCATCTACTTTGAGCATTGAACTCTCACAAGTTTGCAATTCACCCTGACATTGAGGGTGATGGAGGAGAGAGACAGGCGTGAAGGTGTACTACCTTAATGGCCCTTGAATCAGGGCACAATGTTACCTTTGTTTAAGTATTTGACACAAATACAAAATACATGTAGCAGTACAAGAAATAAGTGAGGCCACACATTAAACAAGGTGGTGTTGATAATTGTTTTTAGACAAGTCAACAATAGAGTAAAACACTGAGTCTCTCACTCTCTCTTGAATAAAGCTCTTCAAAGGCTAAACTGTGTGATCCAGTGAAGCAACTCCAAGGTTCCTTTTTTATAACTTATGGTGGATAAACTCAGTGATTACATGTGATCTTGCTGGTAATCACAAAGGACTTACGTAGACTTCTTCATACTTCACGTATCTTATTTCTCCTTTCAATGTGGATGATATATATACAAGGTTTCAATAATAAAGAAAAGGCAAAAGATAAGGTTCAGAAAGGCTAATCTAAGGTCAATGAAGCAATTATGATGCATAAACAGACAAACCCCTGAATTAACCTAACTCCACTTCGCCAAGGGTGCCTACAACTACATGAAGTTGGTGCAATTTCCTAAGGATAGCGAAAGGTTTTCAAATCATGAAAGCTTATACAAGCACCCATTGAACGGTGCAGCTCAAACAAGCGTCCACAATTGAACTTAAGCAAATGATGAGGCTCAGACTAGCTTTACACAACACTTCACCAGTGATGAATGTTAAAAGCATGAGCTAGGAGTTGATCAAATATCCAATACATACATACATTACATCAATGAGCTTCTAGTCTACTTCTAATCTACTTGAAACATCTCTCCAATTCATCAAGATACAAGAAACCATGTCATTCCACAAGACAACACTTAACACCAAATAATGCTCCAATGCCTTTGTATTAATCTTGAAAAATATTTACAACTTCAAGTCCTCTCAAAGAATTTCGAGAGTCTCTTCTATTCTACTCTAATCCTACCGACTGAACTACTAGCTATTCTATATTTTTACAAATGAGGCAACAAGGCCTTTACATAGAGCTCCAGGATTACAATGAATGGCTTAGATCAATCCAGATAGCCAAGGGCTCAGATCATGCCACCTCAGTAGGTAGTTACAACAACTTGCTATTTTTAGTACATGAGAGAGGCAACGAAGGCACGCTTTCCAAGAAGATAAGGATAAGATGGAATCTTTGGAGCATCTTCCACATGGACGTCCTCTTTAGCTTCTTGTTTGTTGGATGATGTGGCGACTTGTGATTGGCTTGATGATAGGTACATGCCACATAGGTGCAACCTTAGCATACTTGTGGATTTCAACTGTTAATCAATATGCTTTTGGGCATATTCCCAAATTGTATCATCTTGTGATGTCTTTGAATGTAATCGCTTTGAACTTGTATGCTTGGGAATGTATCTTCAATGACCTTGCCTTTGTTCATCTTCTTGTAAATTGGGGGTGTATGATGTTTGTTGCTCATCTGATTTAACACTGTGATGTTTCTTCTTGCAGGTAGGTTGATGTTGATGTTCTTTGGATGCATCTTGATAGAGAGTAGTAGAGAGTAGATGATGATGATGCTTCATTCATGACTAGAAGTAGGAGATCTCTCTTAGCCTTGAAGATTGAAGAGTCTTGAAGCTTGATGGGGAAGTCCTTAACATGATGCAGATGATGAAATGCTCCAACTTGATGATCTTGAAAGGGTCCTTTGGAGCGTAGATATTGATGATAACACCTTCTTTATATGTAGAGTAGCTGACTTCTCAAGGACACTTGAATGTACCGGAGGAACTTGAAGCTTTATAGATGTCTTTGGAATGCTTGATGATGCGGAGAAGTTCCTTCGGAACAGCTACATGTTGATCTTTTAACCTCATTCCTCGCTTGAAGATGACTCTAATCACTTAGCTCCTAGGATGACTTCCTTAGCTCCTGCAACACAAACAAGGAAGCAATATCAATTCCTTGATCTTACAACACAAGATAATCATCAATTTCTAACCTTTCCAATCTTAAGTGCATTGGATGCCAAATTAGTTGAGGCAATCATAAATTTTAAGTTAAGTATCATATATGGATGAGGCCTTGGATGATGATTTTAATTTTTGGTTAAAATTTGCCTTAAAAACTTGAACTAGACTTCCTTTAGTGTTGGCGCATTGGATGGCTATTTTGGATCCTCTTTGAAAGTCTCTGAATTCTTAACAAGATTACAACCTCCCTTGGCGCTTTGGATGCTGATTTTGATCTCTTCTTAAAATTTCACCTTTTGCTTATCATTTGTGGCTGGCGCACAAGATGACGAATCTGGTTTCTTCTTGGTCTTTGCAAGGTGGTGCATTGGATCAGGCGCAGCAGATGTGAATCTTGATCTCTAGTTGAATGATGTTTAAACTTCAAGTTGAAACCACCTTTAATGATGGCACAGTAGATCAACCTCTTGGTCTTTTCACGCAAAACTTCATATCTTTTGCTCAACATGGATCCTCATCATGGCACAGCAGTTCAACCTTTTGAATCTTCTTGAAATGTGTGACAAAATCCTGAGCGCATTAGATCAACATGTCATTCTCCTGTTAGTCTTGGCGCAGCAGATGGACATTTTGATTTCTCCTTGAAACTCATTAAAACCTTTACTTCATCTTGGTGTATATGGCGCATCAGATCAAGCACAACAGATAGGGATGTTAGATCTCCTTAATAAAACTTTTACCTTAAATCCTTATTGTTGATTCCTAGATGAGGGCGCATCAGTTCTGTCGCAGTAGATCATGATTTTGGATCCTCTTAAAACTTGCCTTGAAGTTGCATAAAACAAGCCTTTCCACCTTGGCGCATTGGTTAAGGTTTTTGAATCTTGGTTGAAATGGGCGCAGCAGTCAAGGCGCATTGGTTGAGGGTTTAGGATCCTCTAGAATGCTCTCAAAAACCTTGAACTTAACATATTTCATATGGGCACATTGGTTCAAGCGCACTGGATGATCATCTTGAATCCTCTTTAAAAACACTTAAAACTTCAATCAACACCTCTACTTAAAAATGGCGCATGGGATAGGGCGCATTGGTTCCATGTTTTGTGTTCTGGTTGAAATCTGTCTTAAAACTTGAAACAAATCACCTCATCTTTGGGCGCATTGGTTAAGGCGCAAGAGTTGTGGATCTTGAATCCTCTTCAAACGACATCCAAGACTTAACTTTCCCTTCTTAAAATGGCACAACGGTTGGATGTTTTGATTGCTTCTTGATCTTGGCGTATTGGTCAAGGATTTTGCGCTCCCTTCATGTCTTGGCGCACTGGATCAAGATTTTGCGCTCTGGTACTTAGCCATTTTTCCAGTGTTCCTCAGGGTAAGGTATATTGAAAAATATATTAAGGAACTATACTTTAAATATTTTTCAATATACCTTTCAGGATGTTTGAGATATGTCTCGAATCCACCGGATTTAACATGTAGAATCTAGAATTTGGAGGATCCACTAGATTTTAGACTTAGTCAATTTTTCAGGATTTCAGGATTTTTAGGCTATCAGACTTAGTCATTTTCAGGGTCTCAAACATGCATCAGGATTGATCTCAGTGTTCATTATTTGGATGGAATTTGATCAAGACTCTTCATTACTGCAAGTTCATGTTCTAGATGAGACCTCCAGTTATAAAGCAAAAACCTTCTAGGAGAGAGACTTATTGTAGGATTGGCAGAGGAAACAAACCTAAGACATCATCCAAAACTAAATGCAAAGCATCAGAGCTCAAAAAAAGGGGGTCCCCATTTGCAATGGGGTGATGTGTGATTAGGTCACAATAGGTGGCAGCACTCATACAAATTTGTATTCAAAATATGAACAATATATAGTACAATGCATATCAACTACCAGCCAATGGATTTGAACTTTTATATGATTATGAATTTATGACAATAACCAAGATATATAAATCATATAAGACTATAAGTTAACCTAGGAAAATATTATAACATCTAAGTATAACATATGGTTTAGGTAGAAAGTGGCAAAAGTTAGATTAGGACTAGAATAAGGCAGTCACATAGTGCTAAGACTTCTTAGTTTTTACTAACAAATGATCTATCTTTTAACACATAATTTGTATTAGGTCTGTTTATAACGACAGTTATTGCTTGTTAGTTCCATATTAGTTTGATTTTCTTATCTATTGAGGCTGTAATAAGGAATCTTTAAAATTCACCATATTGCTATCCATAAGAAATTGGAAGAACCACAAATTACTTAACTTTAATGGTTAAAAAACACAGGCATAAATGCAAGTAAATTCTATTCTTTTGCTATCTTAATCACTAATTGAAGCTCTGCAAATTAAATCAACTTCATGTCATCTTTGCTCATGCTTCCTCTGTCACATCTGTAGTTTTGTTCTTACTGTTTTATGTTTCAGCTACGCAGGTTTTCACATCTGCAGTTTGAAAAGCATTATCAGCTACCTACAGAGACTGCTTCTAAACAGGCGTTTCAGGTACTTGTTCAAGTTGCTGTAGGGATGAGAAATGAATGTTTACATGAATGAGGACTTTGAATTTGACAGCTTCATCCACATTTTTGACAGGAAAGACTCAAGGGGTTTAGTAGCATAACAACATTACAGCAGCCCAAGCGGCTTTATCGGCGAGCAAGGTAATCTTGATGTGTTTATGCAAGTTTGTTCCATACGCCTTGCATAAAAAATGATTGCCATTGCTAGTAAAATAGTTTTGGGTATTATTTCTAACTGTGCTTGTATGTTGACCATGGGGGTCACTGCAGAAATGCTACCATCCAACAGGACCCAGCTGACAGTATCCACTGCACGCTGCTGGAATATGGAATCAATATCAGCAAGTTTGCATTATAATACATTATTATTTTTATTGATTTTGTATTTTAAAGATGAAAGTGATGGTTTATGGTTTGTTAGTTCTTTACATATTCTGTAAATGCTGCATTTGAACTAAATTGTCTTGCTTCTGTTAAGATATTATAGAAATATAAAATATAATGTTGTGAAACAGGTCCTTTTTTCCGGCTGTTCGGAAGGATACGCCAATTTCATATGATTCAACTTCCCTTGGAATGCACAATTCTCTCAAAGAAGAAGAAAAGAGTGCAGGAAGACCTGTAAATCTAATACCCACTATATTTGTATTTTTCTTTTCCTACACTGGGATCTAAATTCATAGAGTAGTATAGAATGGTATATTTGTTCATACTTCTCATTTGACATTTTCTGATCTCAGGGTTCTCATTTTTCAAATACTATAATACCAGATTTAGTAATTTCAGAAGTAGATGATGGCTTCCTGTCCAGATCAAAAGTGTGAGATTCTCTGTTAATACTTATCATCTGAAACTGCAGTATGCCTGACCTATCTTTTGCAATTGCTGTTCATTGTTCTTCGAAGTTAGATATTGCTTAAATAGGCTTTAACTATAACCATAGGAAGGATCAAAGTCCATGCACCTTCTGAGAGAAAATTTTGTGGAAAACAGTCGCCAGCTTTTTGATTTATGTGGAGAAGAGATTCGAAGTGCAAGCACAAATTATACACTTAGTCATGATAATCACGGGACTTGGAAGCAAAAGGTAGCAGTTTTTTTAATCTCAAGTTATACAGACTGGTGAACATGACATTAGGGTCCCAAAGTAGATTGTAAGGTTCTGGAAAAATTCTGACATACTTTATCACTCTAGGCTGCTACTCTTTTGAAGAATATTGAGAAGCAGGAAATAGCTATAGAGAAATATAAGGGTGAATTGAATATGGCTAAAAGTTCATTAGAGATACTGGATCAGAGCATGAAGGAACAGGTTCGTGTTATCTTCATTTAACTTTTTTGAGATTAGATCATATCAAATTTTATCTTCTTTCTTTTCTTCTAATTTCCTATTTTCTAGTGTTAAGGCATGCTGTTTATTTGCTGTTAGTGACTTTTATTCGTTGTAAATGTCATTATTGACTAAAACAAAATGTCTTTATGTTTCTCAATGGCATGTAACTTTTTACTGTTTCCTATAGTTTTCCCTTTTTATCAATACTTCCTTTTTTAAATGTTCTCCTGCATTATACTTGTTTTCTGATGAAATTGTTTGTATGTGTCAGGATCAGAAGTTTGGACAGGTAAAAGCTGAATTGAATCATTTGAATGAAAAAGTTGAAATGGGAGGTGCTACTTCGATTGTAGAGGCACTGGTATCTCTGTTGCAGAAGTTGAAGGTGATGCTTCATAACCAGATTTTATGTTGACCATGGGTCTTTATACTTTGAAACTTTGTAGAAGCTGTCTAGAAACGTTTAAAGCCAATACCTGTAGCCTCAATGTACACAGCTCACAGAAATATCTCCATATAAGTGCTGTTTTTGTAGTGTATCAAATTATGTGATGATTTATTGGGATTCAGGTGTGTAGTTTCAATTCAATCTTCATTAACCCATATTTTATGAGTATTGGTTCACGAAAATTCATCTCCCATGAGCATGAATGCTCCACTTAGCACAAATGTCTGAGTGAACCGCTTAGAAATTTCGATTGTTATTGTCTCAACTCTGATAGAGTGGCTAGAGGCAACCTTGGAGAGTGGCTATTGGAGGAATTCTATATGATGAAGGAAACATGGCCTGCTTTATAATCAAATTATACGCTGAAGCACCAATAATTGTGCTGAGACCATGGCAGTGCTCAAAGGTGTGGAATTAAGTACTGAGCTTGGATTCCCCTGTCTATTGTTTCAATAGGGTTCTCTTTTAATTTTTAACGAGGCTAAAAAAGTTATGTGAAGACTCAACTGAATCTGGTCCTATATCTAATTGGAAACTAGATCTATCTCCAAGCAAATACCTACCCTTCTTTGTAACTTTTGGGAAGTGCAATTTCAAGATGTTCCACAGAGATTCTACAAATTTCCAATAGTCTAGCGAACAATGCTTTGCATGCCCCTCATGAATAAAATGACATCATCACCTAGGTTCATTAGCACGCACTCCCAACCAAGGTTAAGCATCTGGTTTTGATGGAATTAGCCACCATGGCTGAGCTCCATGTCCCTAACATAGTTGACCACAGTTAGAATCAATTATGGTTTACACGCTCTCACCCACTTAAAAAGGAGACATTGTTCACTGGTTCATATTTTCTCCTAACCTTTTTGCTACCTTTTGTTATATGAATGAATGCACAAAGATTGAGAGAGACTCTGTGTGCCACATACTCAAATGTGTGTATGCTATATTTATTAATGTATAGGGAACTTACATTGGTGGTTGTAACTTGGATTCTGTAAGTTACCTTATTGGTTGGATATAATTAATGTGTGTTATTACACATCATCATCATCATATGCAATAAATGCCTGTGTACATATTAATCTTAATATTATATCATATCTAATACCCCCTTAATGACTAAACTAGAGACAACCCGAAGTTTGTCCCAATTTTTTACAAACAACATAGAACCAAGAGGTTTAGTCATTATATTAGTAGATTGCTCTTAAAATGTGTAGTAGTGTTGGCAAGTAAACTGGTTGCTGCGGTTACTTAGATTGTTTCACTGACTCATCCGACAGGCAGCAATGTGCACTTGCAACAGTGGGAGAAATCATGATGTGATGAGTGATTTCCTTTGTGTTTAGAGGGTCAACTCCCTCGTATGATGGGGTTTTTTGGGTTTTTGTGTACTTCTAATTGGAAAGTAAAAAGGAAACCAATAAAGGGAAAAATAATAGGAAAGGAAAAAGGAGAAAACCCTAAATGGAATAAACATAGAGAATCATTAGAGTTTCTTAGGAAAACAAAAAAAGGAAGGTTATGTGCAGAATCAAATAGAAATTCAAAGTTCAATTCTCACATACGCCATTAACAGATGAATACAGATCGACCAGTTTGCTTTCATGCAAATATGCAAGGTAAAACTGAAGAAATAATTTCATAGCAAACATACGAATAACACTAAATCTCAGGAGGAATAAATGAGACACAAAGTTCTATAAATATCATCTTATTTCTTTAGAAATGAGCACAAAGTCTCCCATCATTATTCTTTTTACAGGGTTGTGTGAAAAATTGCAAAAAAGTGTTCAAAATTGATGAAGTTTTATAATATATAGGTGAATAATTTTAACTCTATAAAAATTTGAAATAAAATATAAAAGTTAAAATGAGTGTACATTAGGCTCATTCAATAATTACATTATACGCTTTACAAAAATGGGTTTTATAATAGACTTTATAGTGCAATTGAAATTTGACACTCATTTGAACGTCGTGAGTGTTAGAGTGAATAATTTATCTATTCACTATAGCTTAAGTGTATTTAGGTTGACGAGGTTAGACAAAATCTTGTCTAATTGAATGTGCAACTTTTTAGGCCTTTAGAGGTTACCTAGTTGTTTGGTAAACCTTGTGCATACCTTTTGAGTTTGGAAGACTTTCCATCTCACCTCAAAAGGCACTTTGTAGTCATTAAACACTTGTCCCCAAAGGTTGTTGGTTTGCACACTCCAAGTGATCCAAAGGTTGACATCTATAGGACACTTGTCTTCATGCATGTGCCACATCATGGGGCACTTGTCAATCCACATGAAAGGTGGATTGCCTCATCCATGCCTATATAATAAGGCATTTCTATGTAAATTATTAAGTGAGATTAATATATATTTATGCTCAAATTAGGTTCATCAATATCATTGATTTCTTATCTCTATTTGTCGATTTCCATATTGTGAGAGTGAATATCAAGTTTTGCAGAGAATCCTTGGCTATTCCTACATGGTATCAAAGCCATGTTGCAGACACACTCCGTTTTGAGGGGATCCAGAGGTGAGGTGAACATTGGTGTGTCTTGGAGCAAAACCGATCTCACGAGCAAAATTAAAAAAGCAAAATCTTTTTTAGAAAATTTGATTTTGCTATGTAATTAAACCGATCTCATGAGCAAAATTAAAAAAGCAAAATCTTTTTAGAAAATTTGATTTTGCTATGTAATTTTGTGAAATTTTTTTGTTTCAAAATGCAATTTTTTTTCACAAATTAAAGATTTGCAGGCAATTTTCTCTGGTTTTGACATATTTTTTTTGGAGATTATTTTTGGGCATTTGTAGAGATTTTTGGCCTATTCGGCCTGATTGTGGCTTCTATACACCCTGCTTTTGGGCTCTTTTCTGGCCCCGTGGCCCCCAGTCAACAGTAACCACTCGGCCTCCTTTGTGCCCTATTCGGGCTCTTTTCTGTCCCATTCATAGTGCTGACTTCATACAGAATCTCAAGGGCCACGGTCATCAAAGAGGTTATTGTTATATTTGAAGATCGTGAGTTTTGAAGCTCTGCATTCAGAATCGGCCCCCCACACTGGGCCATTTCATATCTTCTTTTGAGGATGAGATCTTCCATATATTGCAACTCGGCCTCGCCATAGTATCCATCGAAGCTCTCACATTTTAGGTCGACTTTCACATTTCATGGTCGCCTGCAAATTGACTCGTGCAGTCAAAGTCGCCATTTTCTAGTAGTTGATGCCTTGTGGTCAAGGTCCACATGAATCGCTAGGCTCTCATTTGAAGGTTGAAGTCTCCTCAATACACTAGGTCAAGATTTCTGTTCAGTCACCTGGAATTGCATATCAATGGACGTTCATTTTCTGCTAAGTTGATAGTCTTATATCCCTGGTCAGCTTCAATCAAGTCGCAGTCTCCTGCCTGCCACAGTTTGAGGTCGACGACTCTATTGCCATATATAAATCTACAGTAGCGGCCTGTTCTTCCATGATAGTCGTTTTTGGTTTGAAGTTGAAGAGTTGTGGTTTATTTGTTGCAAGTCGATTAGTTGGGTTGTGGTTTAAAAGGCAATTTGTGCTTTACACCTGCTAACTGCTAGCTCACGGCTCTTCCAAACTCTTCACAGGGTCTCTACATATTTGGGTTTAGACTCTCTTTCTAACCGTTCTTGTTGTTAGAGCTTTAATTACTCTTTATGAGCATGTTGTTGTATGATAGTATTTGTTATTATCTTTTCTTCCAACTCTAGCAGTAGTGTTGGTTAACCTCAACAACTCATTGTAACCGTTATATGTATCCTTGGCATTTTAAATTTGGGAAAATTTGCTTTGAATAGCATATTGAATTCTTGTATCTTCATCTGTCGAAGATGAAGGGAGATGTTTGGTTTGGCAGGAGGCCAATTACCTCTCAAGTAAAACCATTGTATTGTACTTTTTTTTTTCTGATTCCAACGAGTTATTGGATGGCTAGGCTTTCTTTTCCCATAGGCTTTTTTTTTTTTTCTAATATCTGTTTTAGTGCACATGTATTAAAATAGGCCATTTACGAGACCTTGTTAGTGTTATAACTTTTGCTCGGTTGCTCAAAATTGCGCACCGTTTTTTGCAAAAGTTAATAATTTTACATTTCCTAGGCATTGGACCTATTCGCATTGTAAAACACACTAAGTTATAAAGCACCAAAATTGGGGGGGGGGGCGTCACCTAATCAGGGGGACAAATTTCATAGTTTCAGGGGGGGTTGTCTTCTTTCTTGCAATGGCTAACCTATTAACTCCTTTTAATTACCATTCATGGAAACATGCAATGGATTTACAACTTGAGCAAAAGGGTTTACATAGAGCAGCTATAGGATTGGAACTTGAACCTACCGAGGCTTCTGAAAAGAGGAAGTGGTTTAATAGACTTGATGAAGCCTATGGCACTATTTGTATGGACATTTCTCCAGACCTATTATTTCATGTCAATGATGTTAAAACACCTAATGAAGTCTTAACAATATTAGAAACATTGTTTGGCAAGCAAGATATAATGTGGGGAATTCATTTGGAGAATGAATTAATAAGTCTCAATCCTTGAGATTTTGCAACAATTCAAGATTTCTTCACCAAGTTAAACTCATTAAGGTCACAATTTAAGATATGTAGGATTGACAAAGAAGATGATCAATTGATCCTTAGTGTCTTATCAAAGTTAGGCCTAGATTATTCAGTGTTTGTTTCAACTTTTTATGCCACACAACGCTCATTAGGAAGTCACTTCACTATGCCTTCACTAGCTGAGTTTGCTGTTTCTCTAACACAAGAACAAGGTAAATTAATTCAAATGGGTACACTAAAGTCTTCATCAAATCATGCTCTAGTTGCTAGTGGTGAAAAGAATTCAACTCTTAAGGTGAAGAAAGCAAACAAGGACCTATCTAAGGGATCAAAATCAAAACTTCAAATTGAAGAAACTACCCCAGCCAAAGGGAAAAAGTCTAGGGAAAGGCCCACTTGTGGTTATTGTAACAAACTGGGGCATGAAGAGCACCGTTGTTTTGAAAAGGAAAGAGATAACCTCAAACTCCAAATAGATGAGTTAGAACTTCTTACTAAGAAGAATCAAATCAACTCCTCAGGTGGCTCTTCCTCTCCATCATCTTCAAATGTGAATAAGAACAGAGGAATAGCATTGGTTGCCTCTACTAATATTGCATCACCTTAGTGGCTTCTAGATTCAGGGGCTTCCCATCACATGGCAAATTCAAAAGATATGTTTTCCACCTATGAACCAGGTTCATATCCGCCTATTCTCATGGGAAATAACACCTACAAGACAACATTTGGAAAAGGCACTATAGAAATTGGTGAAGGCACAATCAATGATGTTTTGTATGTCCCTTCTTTATCCAATAATCTCGTTTCCATTTATCAAATCACTCATAATAGGACAGGGAAAACAGTTGAATTCATGTCTAATTCAATGATCATAAGGGAGTTGCAGAGTAGAGACATTGTTGCAATGGGGAAAGTAGATCATGGGTCCCGCTTATACTCTTTCTATTGCTTTGGTTCTTCACATATTGAAGACTTGCATGATGATCTTCATGCATTACACTTGGATAAGGAGATTCAATATGGATATTTGAACCTCGGGGTTGTTTCCTCCACATCGGTTCTTCCTGAGATAACATCTCCTTGTGAACCTACATCTTTGGTTCCCATTGACTTCCATCAGCAGGCTACTTCCATCAGTCTTCCAGCACCAGTTTTTTGGAATGAGTACTTGACAGACATTGCATGTATGTTTGATGATTCTCACTATGCATATTTGGTGGAAATTTTTGATGACAACCGTCTAGATGCTATTGTGCATCCATCTTCCTCCTTGGCATCAATTCTTACGGAGCAGGTTTTAGAGGATTTCAGTACTATCATAGAGGCCCATCATCACTTTGTGAAGGCTTCATACTTATCTTTGGATTTTGTGCAACATCCAAAGACTTATCATCTTCTTCTTCCATGGGAAGATTCATTGCACCTATTTGTAGTTCTCTTTCTTCCTAAGGGGAGAAACATTGTTCGACATTCACGGAGCAGCTTTAACATACTTCATCGAGTATCTACGAGCACTATAGCATATCTTATGGGGGGCTTCCAAGTCTCTCTTTGTATCTCCTATTTTGGGGAAATTTATTGTACACGTGATAGAAGTTGTCCTAGGGGGGTCATGATATAAGTCCTTTTTCTTCACTTGTTTTCTTTTCATGTATTTTGTTTCTCTTTTTGGAGAGGAGTTTTGTTCCCACAGGATTTTCTCCTTTACTCCACTTTATGAGAAACTTTGTACATGGGTACCTATAATGTCCCCATTTTCAGGTTCTCTTGCAACACATTTGGAGCTGACTTTTTGGGTTTGTGACAGTTTGATCAGAGGAGTATTTCGATGTCATCAGTATGCTTAGGTGATCCAATGGAGCTGTGTGACACTTTTTGAAGGGATTTCGGACTACTTGTCCGTACTTACTATTTATAGTAAGTGCTTGCTTGGCGACAATCTTTCTGGGTTTTTCTGGGATTGTTCTCTTTAGTCTTCAGAGAACACTGCTATTTATAGTAAGTGTTAGCCTGACACTATTTTTGGTGATTTGGCAGTCAGCCGTTGGCTATCTCAAGTGTGCATCAAGCTTAGAGTTGTCAGGGGTTTTGTGGTGACACTTTCGGAAGCGTTTTAAGACTCTGTGCCGCACTTGCTATTTTTAGACAGTCACCTGACAGCCTCTATTTTATTTGTCCCAAGTCTTCTTTTACATGTTGGTATGGTTAGAGTTGTTCGATCAATGCATTTCTATGCTTTTTGTAGCTTGGGACTATTATCTAAAAATTTAATTAATATTTCACTAAGGTTGCCTAAGGTTGGGAATAACTATTAGCAACTTAGTGTAATATTAAGTATAAAGTGGCATTCCCTTCTTGAAGTGGATTATTTTCTATGATATTGAGCTCAGTTGGTGTTCAGGAATCTTGTGATGCTTTCAGAAATTTTTTTGGCTTCCCAGATTGCTCTCCAAACTTCTTGGAGAAGTTGTCTATTTTTAGAAAGTCACCCGGAGGGTGCCGTTCTTCATCCCAAACATCATGGAGGGCGATGGTATGATTTATTTTGTAGTTCGCTTAAGTTTGGGATTTTCCGCAAGTTGGGTGAGTTATTAAGCCATTTAATCAATATATTTGCTTAAGTTATCTAAAGTTGGGATTATTAAAAGATAAGTATAATAGCTCTTTAGAAAGGTAATTAAATGTTTTAAAAGATACACTTAAAAAAGGGGCCTTACACATGAAATATTAATATTATTTCAAAAAAGGTCTTTTGGAGAGGAGAAATATTATTATTTTGAGGAGAAATGTGAAGAGGTAAAACAAAAATAATATTCTATTTCCCTCAAAAGGTTATAAAAAAGAGGATGAGAACTCATTTGGAGGGTTATGCTTTTGGATTTGATATTGTTATGTTGCTGGATTGAACCTGTGTGTTCTTCCATAGTCTCTTGAGGATGAAAACCCTCTTGTAGATTGGGTGTGGTTTCATACATGAATCACCATTGTGCTGAAGGTGGAGTTTTGGAGCAATCTCATACAGAGTTTGCCATTGTGCTCCTTTGGTTTGTTATATTCTAAAGTGTTTAATCTTCTTGCAATGGATTTTTGGTGTGTTTATTTTAGTCATTCTGGGAGTTTTGTTTGAAGATTGCTGCTGATTTCTATTTGTTAGCCGTACCCTTTTATGGCCGTACCAGTTCATGGAGATAACAAATGTTTGAAGAGTTTTTGATAGACTTACATTTTGCATGTGTTTTGGTTAATGATTATGATGCTGGGCATTCCATTTCAATCCATGTTGACAACTTATTGTAGATGTATTTAATTCCTTGACAGTCCGTACAACATAGTGTTGTACATGCTAAGCAAGGATGCGATTAGTGTGTGCATAAATGGGTTTTAAGGGCCATCTTCATGGTTTGTGGCCCTTGGGTATATGGAGGATATTCCTATGTTTTGAGAGGTTGTTCGGATGGTATTGGAAGTGTTATGAGGTGTTGTGCATGGCTATTAGGGACGTTGCAGACCAAATATCAGCTACAACAAATTCCATAAGCCTTCAAACTGAAGCTATCTTCTAATCTGCCCTGGTGTGGAGCATTCATGGTTATTAGTGTTAGTTTGCAGCCTAAACATTTTAATTGTAATCTTTATTTATGTTGCAAACACTTGTAACCCCTGGATGGTTCAACCACCAGTGAGGATAAATATGTTTAGTTTCTTCCATGGCTTTCACGTTGAATAAGCGGATTTGCTTGTTTTTTTCTTATTTATCTTCCCCACTGAATAAGTGGTTTTGTAATGGCTTCTCGCTGAATAAGTGGATGTGCTTGTTCTTTTCTTATTTATCTTCCCCACTGAATAAGTGGTTTTGTAATGGCTTCCTGCTGAATAAGTGGATGTGCCTAGTTTCTTTCCATTTCTCCCACTGAACAAGGTTACCTAGTTGACAAAATGACACCTATAGGACACTTGTCTTTATGCATGTGCCACATCATGGGGCACTTGTCAATCCACATGAAAGGTGGATTGCTTCATCCATGCCTATATAATAAGGCATTTCTATGTAAATTATTAAGTGAGATTAATATATGTTTATGCTCAAATTAGGTTCATCAATATCATTGATTTCTTATCTGTATTTGTCGATTTCCATATTGTGAGAGTGAATATCAAGTTTTGCAGAGAATCCTTGGCTATTCATACAGTGAGTACTTCTTCAAATGCAAGATGTCGTTCTCTACCATGTTGTATGAAGAAGAAAGTTCATTTGTAGCTCATTGATCTGGCTCTCCTCTTGCCACCTTCTTAGTACCTTCATCTTGGGCCATTTATACTTTAAATCTTTAATGTCGATGTTCCCCTTCTATGACATTAATCTGACATTCCTTGTATTCCTATGAATTGTTTTATGCAAGCCAAGGTGACCCATTGGATGCCTATAGAAATAATTGCAATCTTGGCATCTAGTGTTGTAGTAATGCACACAAAGTTCATTTTGGGTGTGAACATTCGGTCCTCAATGCTGCTTCTCAAAGGGAGGTATGGGAGTGCAACAAACCTTGTGAAATCCATTTTGTTCTGAGATATTTTCATACGAAAAGCATCCCCTTTGTTTCCTGAAAACTCAGGTTTTCTTCACTGTACAGGCATGTTCGTTTTGATATAAATGCTCTACATTTGAATCATTCATGAATGATCCTTCACTCCACACGTATAATTTCTCTCTTTGCTATTGTGATCGTTTTTGTGCTTAGCCACATTATGTACAGGCTTGAAGTCTTGGCTACCTCTTGGGAGATGGCTCCATCTTGCCCTCCCATCTATTAAGATATTTGCATTGATAACATTTGGTGAAGTTCTCCTGTTCCATATGCTTTATTAAATTCCCATAGCCTGTTTTAAGGTTTACATTTGGCATGGATTGGGAGTATGTTGGCAAGTGTGTAGTGATCAGTTTTGAATAATGTTGACATATCCATTTTATGCTTATCTTACCATCACTGCCTTCCAAAAAATCCAAAATGTTTCAAGGAGTTCAGTTTTGTACATGTCTTATAAGGAGACATTTTCCACATGCCTTGTCTCTGTTCTGTTTTGGCAACATTTGAATAAATTTCTTTGTTTCATTATACTTCAATGGATGTCCATATGACATACTACTCGCTTGTTCCAACATTCCCATTTGAGCACATGCATAGAAGATGCTGGCAAAGGTTGAGTAGTTTGGTTTTAGATCTGCTATCTGCAATTGTTTAAGAGTCTTCAAAACCCTTTGAACAGATCCATTCAGTATATCGTGCAATCATCACAGCCTATGAGACTAAATTTGATCCAGACATTCTGCCAAACAGTTTGTGTGCCATATCTGCATGCACTGCCTTTCACTTGTGCTTGAACTTGGATCCTGGGTTCTCATCTGCTTCAGATAAACGTGTATTCTGTTTTGTGCCATGAAGTCTGTCTCGAAAACATGATTTCTTTGAAACATTATGTCAAACGGTTCATGGGTTTTGTCTGTGATTCTACATCTATATATATGTATGTATGTATGTATACATACATACATACTGTAATGCCCCCTTCCCGAATGTGCCCTAGAATTATGATTGCGACAGCTTAGGGTTAGGGTTACCACCTTTTAATATAAATCTCTTTGAATAATGTAATTCCGAATTGAAATCCTGCAATCAAAACAATAACAACATATACAAATACATATATTCATCTATAATCATTAGGGTTAGTTGCATCATGATCATAAACAATAATAATGAACAAGTAGATATATTTGAATGTATTTCTGCATACTTTAACATGCTTATTCTTTAACATGTCTCATGCCTCATGATATACTTTGGGAATGGTGAACATTGAGCCCGGTCCTTAATCTAGCCTAATCATCTACCCTAGCGGAGGAGGGGAAAACATTATGTTAAGGCGTTGGATAACTATTCTCCACTGCTGTAGGCCCGAGGGTTTCATGAACGCCTGTCAATACCACCACTTGGCCTAAAGGTGTTATGAACGCCCGTCAATACCACCATTTGGGAGTCACCTACCGTGTGAGACATTTAATAATAATAATAATAATAATAAACCACCCTTCCCTAACAACCCAAATGTCCTCATAGGGGCAATAGAGAAAGATTAAAGACTCAGCAAGACACGCTCATCCCTCGTATATCATGAGTAAGACTAAGTATAACTATTTAAAGCAAAGATGGAAAACTTTGCAGACTCGCCGTGACTCACGAGTCCTTAGGCTTGCTGAGTCGACTTGGCATAGACTCATGCCTACGCCTGGGACATCAAAAAGCAACATAAAACCCTCTTTTTTTTTTGTTTTTTGTCTCATTTTGTTCTCTAAATGCATTAATTTTTTTTTTTTTTTTTTTTTTGTAAAACTACGGTTTTTTTTTTGCCGAGTCCCAGGCGAGTTTTTTCTCGAGCCCGTGCTGAGTCCCGAGTCCGAGTCCTATTTTGGGTTGTCGAGTCCGCGCCGAGTCCGAGTTTTCCAACTTTGATTTAAAGTATAGATAACATATAGGTTAGAAATATCATACCAATGAGTCATCCTTTCTCCTTAGTTGATTTGGAGATACACAAGTGATCCTATGATCACCAATATAACGATTACCTTGTGTATATTCTGATTTCTCACAAGGCTGCTACAAGAATCAGAAATTCCTTTTTTATGTAATGTTGTTTCTACAATAGAAACTGAATTAGTTGATAATGTATCCTTCACTATGAAGGAATATGTATATAGCAGATTGTTGTTCTATATTTTGCTGAATCTGCTTAATATATATTATTTGTATTTCTGCCTTCCTTAGACTGCTCAATGGAATTCAATGTGTATTTGTTGCTTGCTGCCTTGGAATTCAAATTCTATTCTTCCCTTTATACTTGTAATGTCCCCTTTCCGAGAGGGTGTTATCCGATACTTGGTTCTTGTAGGCTAACCAAGGTGTTTAGGGAACTCTGGGAGTTCGGATGGATGGTTTTAGAGAACTTATTATTTTTAGTAAGTTAGGGTTTCTTCTATTTTTGGAAAGTCGGTATTGGAGGCATTGCGTCTTGTCAAGACCTTTCCAACTGTCCATAACTCGTGATTCCAAGACTGTTTGAGCTTTCATATTAAAGTCCATAAGTTATACTTTATAATTAATGTTGGACTTTAATTTATTAATGTAGTGACTTAGTAAAAAGGTTAAATGAAAAATAAAGTACTAAAGGGACTTGGATGCCCAAGGAGGGATAATAAAGTTAATTTAATATTTTAAAATTCCCTCTATCTCATGGATCGCCCCTCAATGAAGAGATATAAAAGCAAAAAGTAAAAAGAAGAGAAGGCATTCACGACATATGATTTTCAAAGGTATTTGCTCTGCAAGTTTTGAGGGTTTGAAGAAACCTTTGGCTCTTGGTGACAAAAACCACCATCAGTAACAGCTTACCACGGGTGTGAGAGATCATCTAAGGTGGCTTGAGGACAGTCATATTTAGTGGCTGTGATTGTGCTTTCATTTCATACAGTTTGGTGACTTTTGCAATTGTCGCGGAGGTTCAAACAAAGAGATATATCTGATTATTTGCCTCCATAATTATTGTTGCATAATGGAGAACAGATTGCAAGTTATGGACAGGGTTTTGGAGCTGTTTTGAGATGCCATTTACCTCACATGCTGGCCGTACCTCCTTAGTAGCCAGCCGTACCATTGTGTGGCATTTACTAGCATATAGGGTCTGATTTTGGTGGCATATCATCTCCTTACCTAGGCGTTGGGATCTGCAGTGTTAGACAAGGGGTTGAGAAGGAGTTTAGGTGCCAATCTTCATTTATAACCTGCTGTTCATACCTCCAGCCAGCCGTACCAGCCTGCTACAGGGATGTGGTATATTTCCAGTGACGAATCTGCTGTTGGGTAATTGTTCTAAGCCTCAGCTGAGGCACTTGTTCATTGTATCTGCTGTTAGATGTCACTCATTGTAATGGGTATGAACTGAGATTCAGTTTGGAGGGTATTTGTGTTGCAAACCTGCTGTATCAGTCAGTTAGTCAGCTGAAATCAATACAACAGCGAACTGGGTATGTCAGACTTTGAGTTCTATTGCCTTTCTTTACATGGGTATTGCTTAGAATGAATGTTTAATGTATTTACAATTGAAAATAGCATCTGGGTATTCTCTTTTATTGCAGTGTTCCACGGGGACCCGTCCCCCCCCCAAAACCCGCCGTCCCCCCGTCCCGGACGTTTCCGAGACTTGGGGACTCCTGCGAGACGTCCCCCCACCGTCCCCCCATCGCCGCCGAGACGCCGGAAACTTCAGAGAAACGGCAGGTACTTCTGGCCGTCCCTGAGACGTCTCGGGGACTTCTGGACGTCCCTCGAGAGTCTCGAGGACTTCTGGGCGTCCCCCGCGCTGGGCAGCGAAAAAGTGCCTTTTTTTAATTTTTAATTTTGTTTTTCCTTGGACTTAGAGCCCAAGTCCGAACCCTAAAGAGGTGTTTGACCATTTTCAAAGCTAAAAACTCTCATTAGACTCTCATTCTTTATTTTATTTGCTCAATATGCCATTTCATGTTTTGCAACAGCTAGGTGAAGAAGAGGAAAACTAGTGAGAAGAGTGGGTGAAAGAGTGAGTTTGAGGTGTTGCAAGTGCAAGAGGGGTGAGAAGTCTAGCAGCACGATGGGATGTAGAGCCAAAGGAGCCAGCACAGATTGATGAGGATGCTTCAGTTTCGGCTTCAGATGCAGGGCTGGTTGGTATTAGTTTGGCAGAGCTTGACCGCGAGGATTCTAGTAGTTCGAGTGATGAGGAGTTTGGGGACGATTAGAGGCCTCCCTTCACTACATTTTGATTTTTGCATTTTGTAGTTTGTACTTATTTTGATATCATCATATGCTACTCATTGTAACCATCTTTAAGACTTTATGATACATTGATATGATATTATGATGTGACATGTTATATTTTCCGTTTTTGATATAATAGAAACTAAGAAATCTCAAATTCGACAATTTCATTTGTCAAATTCGGCAATTTCATTTGTCTTTTAGTAATAGACTAATAGTATTCAAGTATTTAAAATGTTAGTATTTGCAATTTTGCTAGTTTACTAATTTGCCATTTGAAATGTTATTCTTAAACATCTTTTTATAACTAGTTATTCAAGTACCATATGTATATCAGCGCCGCCGTTCCCCCGCCGTCCCCCCGCCGTCCCCAAACTTAGACCCTTTGTCCCCCTGTCCCCGAGACCCGTCCTCGACAGGGGACCCGTCCCCGTCAGGAAACTCCGTGGAACATTGTTTTATTGTGTATTCGATAGATATATATATGTGTGTGTGTGTGCGCGCTTGCCAAATGCAAAAAACCAAAACCGCATCAGGTGCCAACTAAACTCAGAAAACACATAAGGGGGTGGTATATTTCAATACTTCTCATGTCTCTTGAAAAGGGGTAACTTATGGAGAGGCGTATATTCTAAGAGACACATATATTGATAACAACTTGGGCGCTAACCATGAGTCGTCAGCCTCCTTAATCGCTGCTAATTGTTTTTATTTGTTGCCTTTCATATCTCAAAACATACTCCTCCTTCATATTTGATCGCCTCTTCTATTATGAGCAGATCGTACCCTTTAAACCAATGACTGCCCTTCATAAAATATGAATTGTGGTCTTTTTCAAATTGCATTGTTTGTCTTGACTAAACCTTTTTGTTTTATCTTGTACAGAGGCATGACCCAAGCCTTGTCTCATTCCTTATACTCTTTTATTCCCTGCTAATATAATTGCTCAAAATAAGACTATTATCTATCTTCCATAATCGCTGATTTCTTATAATATGTATTAGATATATTTATATTAGTTTTATAATTATAATAATATTTAATTTAATATTTATATCTATATTATTAATACTTATATTTATAATACATCTTATTAATTATTATTTTTTTCTTTTTTTAATGCGCCTGTTAAACTTTTTAACGCGATCGGTGACGCTGGTGCGACACGCCCTCTGGCTCCACGCAACGCTTTTGCCCGGAGCTATGAACTGGTGAGGCCACAACACAGGGACCTCATCCCCACTAAAGAACACTTCAAACCCACGAGCTCGTTGGCTTAGCGAAGGCGTAACGCCTGCGAGCTTGTTGGCCTAGCAGGGGTTTGAACTCTGGTGGCCGCCACTACAACTGAGCGACTTAACCACCGAACCACGCCCTTATCAGCATATCTTATTAATTATTTAAATAATATATTATATATTATATTTTAATTATATTAGAATATTTTTAATATATAGTTTATAATATTTAATTTATAATATTGAATTAGAATATATATGATTTATATAATATTTAATTTATTATACAAATATATTTAATCTATATTATTTAATTTAATGTGGATTTTAGTGTCATTCATATATTTAATTTGAATGAATAATACATAATCAATTCAATTATAAATTACTAATATAGGGACATGACACATACATACATACATACATATGTATGTATGTATGTATGTATGTGTCTACATGTACATACATATATATGTGTGTATGTGTGTGTGTGTCAAATGGTTTATGTCGCTTGCTCCATTCTTTATGCCTCAATGTATATTATCTTATATGTAGCTTGATGCATTCATCAGAGGTATTCTATCATGCCACGACTCTTGTTGAATGCTCCCGTTTCAGCATAGGCTGAGAAGATGCTGACAAAAGTTGAGAAATCTATCTGTCCGCCCACTGGTTGTAGTTGCATTTGCTTGATAGTTTCTAAAACCTTATCAACTATCCATTTCATGCATATCTTGCAATTTTTGTAGTCCACAAGACCACATTTCTTCGAAGTACACATGTTGAACAACTCTCATTTTGGCACATGCTATGATGATATTGGTAAAGTCATGGAATTTGGTTTTACAGCTGCCAATTACATTTGCTTAATGGTTTCTAAGGCCTTTTCAGCAGATCCATGTTGTGTATATCCTTCAGTCAACTTGTTCCACGAAACCATGTTTCATGCGGGTTCTGAGTTGTGTTTGCACTTTGCACGTTGATTCCTCATGGGTGGGATTTTGAATTACAATTGTAATTTGAATTTTGTGCGGTGTTTTTCATTACATTTGTAACAGGAATCTCCTGCAGAGTTTGGACTTTAATGTGTAATTAGAAACTCCATTGCATAAATCCATTGCAAGATTTCGGGGAAGCAATGTATGTTTTTAACAACTGCACAGCTACAAAAAATACGTGCGCCCTTGCAAGCTAGCATGGAAAAGTGACCCTTTTTTATTCGTCAATAAAATGCATGCGGGGTTTCAGATCATACATGCACATTTGTAATAGTTACATGGCTATAGTCAAAGTCCTCTTTCCCGCTTTTAATATTTCATCCAACATTTGACTTATATTTGTAAATGAAAACTCCACACAATGTTACTCTGACTTTTGACTTGTATTGCACTTTTACAAATTACAAACATGCACGAGTCACGATTTCTCATTGTCGGAGACGAAAATGTCGAACCTTTTTAACTGCCTTTGCACATTGTTCTCTGCCATTTATAAAGTGTCGAGTTTTTAAAAACTATTATTAGACTTCCCATTCCTCGCACGCTCATCAACTGATATTGCCTTTTCTCTTTTAATATGTTGTTGAACTTCTTATTTGCGGGAGCAAGTTGAAATATAACTGCGAACGCACTGTTGGGTTCTTGGGGGCAATGCACACTTTTGCAAAAACTTGTGATCAGGCATCCCAAATTTCCACAAATTTATACTTGCGGATTAATTGCAAATGCCTTTAGACATGAAAATTCTGTGAAACAAACATACACAAACTTCGAAAGTACCCCCTTTTAATGTGTAGTGAATTTTTTCGAATCTTCTTGTAGCTTTGCAATACCGTGAGCTGTAAAAATGTGAATTAGGGAAATGCAAACTTATGAAAACCGTGAACTGTGAAATTGCATTGAAATTCCATATCTCTACCCATAATGATTTTTGTTAGATTTTTAAACACCTCTCCAAGGATTATGAAATTACATGGTCTTACAATTCAACTCAGTTAATTTGTGACACTTCAACAAAATGACCAAATTCAATTCCAAATCATTCACGACCAATGTTGACAAGAAAAGCAGATTGTTAGTCTGAGTTTATCTATATGAGAGTTGTGTTTACCTTAGTGTGATGCATAAGGAAGAAGAACAGAACATATGCAACAAAGATTATAGGACAGAATAAAAGAAAATACACATATACTCATTCATCACTACACATACATGAGATATAATCAAGTCTCCACATACTCATCATACTCTTACTACATAATATCTGTACATCATTACATCATCTCATTCTTGGATATTCTTCTCTTTATCTCCCTTTTCCCTATTTCTCTATTCTTCTCTATTACACACTATATGTTATCACTTACAAACGTGTGTAGTATGATCCTAATACTATTATAGCTTTCTTGGATATAGGGATGTGTCCCTAGGCTTGTTCCTTTGTAGCTATGTCCTTTTGAAGCCACGACAAAGTGTATCCTTGTACTGCAAAGCTGCCTCCATGTTCTTGCAGTGACTTCTGTTGTACTTTGTTTCTAGAGAATGGTCTTGTACGATTCTAGCCTTTGGCACCCTTTTTGGTTTTCACCTTTGGCCTCCATTAGGCCGCCCTTTTGGGTTTTCAACCTAATGGGAATAGATCAGCCACCCTTGTAGGTTTTCAGTTGATCGATTGGGAATTAAAGTCAACTTTGAATCCTGACAACATTCTCCCTCCATGTAAACCATTGTCTCGTCCTGAAGACATCCTTCCAATCATGTAAAAACAAAAGTTGACAAACTCCCTCCGTCTACACTTCAAAAGTTGAACCACTGGTTCAAAGAAATACCTCTATGAGCTATTTGTACTCTATCTGTTGGTACATGTCATCTGTGGAAATGTACTCCAATCCGAAAACTACAAAATTTTTCAAAATTATGAAGGTAGGATATTTTGTAAGTAATCTTGATCTAATCATAAGCTTATCCCTCATAGTGTTAGTTTATTGGATGTGCCGCACAAAAACCATCATATCAATGTAATTTCTATTGGCAGTAGTGGTAGGAGAAGGTTCTGCAAATGTTTGCACTGCTGGTTTGACTTCTTGGAGGAGAAACATCAGTTGTGTTAAGTGGATGTTTATCATAGAGCTTAACTCCTTCATTTGTGTGATAACTTTTAACTTTTATTCTTGTATCAGAAGGAACTGAGATTGTAAGATCTCCAATTGATGCCATTGAGACCCATCCACATCAGTCATGACATTGTATCCTATAGAGGCATTAAGGACTTGATCTTCTAGATTATCCAGTTGTGCTTTTTGGGCATTAGTTGCTTTTGGCCAATTGAGACAATATTGATATAATGTTCAGACATTTGCACATGTAGCCTCTAATTGGTGTATTTGCTTGGTTATCTCTTTGCAGCCATTTCTCCACTTTTGCTGTGCCCGATTTAACCTCTCTACCTCAATTTGTTGCTTTATTTTTCTTCTTTCTTCCTCCAAATTATGTGATGTGTCCAATAATTTGTAGACTGCTCCTAATTTCTTTGCGATATTATCCGTGGGGTCAATCTGTAGTTGTGGATGTTTTTGTTTGATGATCTCAACCATTTTTTTCCTTCATCTCCTCTGCTGATAGACATTTACTCATCCAATCCGGGTTTGAGCTATTTCGAAGGACCTAGTTGCTCAAGAACAACTGACACAAACTCAGTAATTGAGCAGAGCTTTATCCCATTATGTATGTCTGTACAATAAATGCAATGAAGTTGCATTTATTGAAAGTACAAGGAGGAGATGAGGATGACAACTCATACTCCAAGATGGAAAGATTCTCACAAAGAATCTTCTGAAAATCAGGAAATAGAGCGGAATTGAAGCATGAAATATCTAGAGATATCTACTAGGAAATAAATAAATAATTTATCTAAGCTGAATATACTAAGGTGTAATAAATGCATAAATACACCAACAAAAAATTCCTGTTGAACAGAAATATTTTCACAAGCAAAATGATAAATATCAACTCCTTGGCATCCTTCTTACTATACAAAAGCAAGAATTTTGACAATAGGGCGTTGCTGGTTATAAGCAAGGAGTAAAGGACACAACTATAAATGATATTTGGGGACGTATTGAATGGAAAACAAATTTGTGATCTCATCTCATTGGTGGTGATCGAAGGTTTATTCAAATGCCAGCTAAGATATCCTTATCCTATACTTTTCAGGGGAATTACATTGAACCATTCAAACATGACTTATTTTTTGGTTAAACAATATCTTCAATGTGTCTGATTTCTCTAATTTATTTTTTGGTTAAATGACGTTTTCAACGTGTCTATGAAATTAGACAAATTTACACCAAGTGAGTTAAATTCACTGACATCATAATTGAATCTCTTTCAAACTGACATTGACCCAAAGGCCTACGTGATTGCTCCCTTTGAAATGTAGAGAAGTTTCATGAGTTATATACTTCATATGGCCTCATGTTTATAGTTTTAGAAGGTATATTTAAATGTTTGAGTTTTTAAAATTTCAAGTTCTTCTAGTTTGTTTAAGTTTTTTCTAGATATTTTTTATTTATTTGTATCTTAAAAATTCAATTATGAGTTTTTATATATTACTTTAATAGCCGCCTCCCTGCCCTTCCCTCCCTGTCCAAAATCTGAATTTTTTTTGCTATCTCTGAAACCTCTTCCCCTTGTCCCCCGAACTCAGAGACAAACTGTTTAAGTGATTTTGCCTTCTTGATTATTTTGCTCTTCACGCACAGTTTGGTGTTTCTGCCTATTTTGTTCGTCTTCCCAATTTTAAATACTAGTTTCTTCTGTAACTGCTTCTTTTATGTTTTTTGTTTTTAACTGCTCGCTATCCATTTTCTTTTGCTGGTTTGGTCCAGATTCATCCTTAACATTTTCTGCTTGTTGCTCTACATTTATTGGTTCAAATCACTGAACATCTTTGGTCTGAACTGCCTTAGTTTTTTATTTTTTAGGGAAGTGCATGAAAATATTCTTCTGAGAGATACATGCTCTTGTTTATAATGTTCAAGGGATTCTACATATGCTCATATTTTTTTCTTTGTCATGCTCTTGACAATCCTAACACTCTCTTAAATCGTTCCTGATCTATTTTTCCTTTAAATAATTTACCACATTTTGTGTGTGTTTGGAAGATGATCTGCCTGACCTAGATTCCTGCCATTGCTGCCTAAATATTTTCTTCAACCTTTTCATCCTATTCTTTTCTCCAACACCAGCCTTGCTCCACCGTCTGCACCAACAACCTTGTGTGTTTCAGTCATCTTTGCTCAAGGTCTCTTCACTTCTTGGAATCCATGTCCCACAGTTTTGCCCTGTCCCTGCATGCTTTCATTGACTTTGTTGAGTTTGCAGGATGTCCTCTTGGTCCCTTCATTTAAGTAATAGAAAAAAACAACTTTGGGATTCAAATTACACATACAAACTCAGCACTTGCTCTTACACCAATCCTGGCAATGACACAAAAATGTCGTAGTATCCTAAGTCCAAGTTTGGCAATTTTGGCAGTGAAGAGTGAGACACAAGCATATTCATATAAACATAGATGGTTACATGAGATAAGAACATACTATATATTTAATATGCCATGGGATTATGGTATTGTTTGACTTGGCACTTCATGATAGGACAGGTGAGTACTAGGTGGGACTATTAATTGCACTGGATGAGTTTCTTTGATCGTCTAGTTGCGATATTTTCCTTTAATTCATACTATTAAGTCATGAAATTGAGCAGGGCCCTTGTATGGTTTGAAGATTCCATCCTCAACAGACTGGACCAAGGGTTGAGACCAACAGCGCAAGAACAACCCATCACGTAGTTATACATCATTGACTATAGCAAAACGAATTACATAATGGTTCCATATAGATTTTATCAAATTTGATGATTTTATCTTCAATGTTGCATAGACTTGGTGATTCATGAAAGTTGTTGCTTTGTGTTAGTGATTCAACATAGAAGGTACATGACTCAACTAGGGGATTCACTTGGTGATTACGTCATGCACTTACATGATAGGATAGTATGATTAGCATTAAATACAAAATATACAAGTACAATAAATATTGTACTCAATCATGGGCTGACATACAACACTCAGTAGAAGAGTTCATGATTCGTTACATTTTGAGCACCTAGTATCCAAGGGGAACAGGTTGAGTCGTCTAAATATGATTTTAGTGAGCATCATATGCATCAATGTCAGAGTATTACTGTGAAGACCCTTGTTGGGACTAATCTGAGAGCTTTGCCAGAATTGTTCTCCCTGTCTTCCAATGAATAACAGGAGTTCTGTCCCTCCTTACTTCAATAACACTTCTGCTCCTCGTCTTTTACAATTTAAATAACACTTTCATTTCCTACCAAGAACCAACAACAATACTTATCCATCAATCTGCTCCATCCCACAGACGCAAGACCACTTTTGCATGCCCATGTCGTTGTCTCCCAGGAACAAAGGGCACAAACATTGGTCTTGTAAAATTATCTTGCCCAGGTTAGACAACTTGGACCACGCCCACAACAAATGTCCTGTTCTGGGAAATTGTTTTCTACAGTCAAAATGTGGCAGTCTTTATCTTTCGATTATTGGTTAATCTGGAAACTCATACAACCTGAAAATGCTTGTGGAAAAGGTATTTACAGATATCACCACTCGACTTCTGAAGCTGGCCCTTTCATGGTAAATACAATGCCACCTCATAAACCCCAGCTCCAACCAACTGGTTTTCAGATCTCACTTTCTGAAGGCATAGCCAGTAAGGTCAGCAAAGTTAATCAGGACTGCTCCAGCCTAGAGGCAAGACTTTTCTTCAGTAAAAATTGAAGCAAGTGTCACCACAATACAAATCTTTAGTTTTATGTTCTTGCTTCACATTCTTATATCTAGGAATCAATTATTTTCCTTGTCAATTCAATTCAGTTTCCTTTATGTGATAAATTTACTTGATTGCAAATCAAGAACTCTTCTTGTATTTTCCTTCTTTCTCTGTAGATTTCATTTAAATCCATTGAATGTTTACATCCTGTTCTGCCATCCCTGATTATGATTCATATATTAAAAAAATCAGAAACGATTTATCTTCATTTACAATTTTGTTTCTCTTGCTTATATGTAGTGAAGGGAAATAGTTTTCAGATCAATATCATAGTAAATCTTTTCAAAAATTTATTGCAACAGTCTCTAGAAAAGGAAGAATCAGACTTTCACAAGCAAACAAGTGAACAGATGGAAGCTGAAATTATCAAGCTGACTAGCCAGACTTTGAAGCCAGACAAGAATGATGAATATGAAGAACTCGAAAGTATTCTAAATGCTGACCAATTGAAGTTGGAGGCAGTGAAGATTGTAAGTCTCTTTGCTCTTTTCTATCGTTGTATGCATTGATTGTATACTAACATAAAAAGCATAGATTTGTCTGGCTGATTAATTTTCATTTGTAGACTTTTGTTAAGATTTTATGATCATTGTGGAACAATGGAAAGTTGTGACAGTTAGATTGTGGCAAATAAGAAGATGCCCTGCAGAATGACAAGTATGTGCTACCACCAGGATGTATTGAATAGATAATTCTGGAACATCAAACTTGCCTTTAGTTTGTCTCTGTGCTCTTCTTTGAGGATTTCTAGAGACTTATATTTATTTTCAAATTTCATCGCACTTTCCAATAATAGAAACATATTCAGCTACATTAGTTGTTTGCTTTTGAGCCTATCACAACAATTTTATGTTGGTTGTTCTTTTAATCGATGATATCAAGTTGTACATCTTTCAAGAAACAGTTAGAAAATGGATCTGCTTTCTATCTTAAAATGTAAAAACTAAAGCTTACATTATATCATAGTTAAAGTAGGTGCTTTCTACTCTAGTCTAGAAACATAACATGTATCGATCCCTTTTATTTCCTTGCCTGTATCTTTATGCACACTCGTGGAAACCTGCTTACTATCTTTAATGAGAAAGATGAGTATATTAATGTTACTTTAGGATGAAGTTTTATGTACGTCAGGCACTGGATGATACTTAATGACATACTCCCACATAGATACTTCAGTACCAATACCACCATTTGAAATGGGGAGTACATTAGTGCCACTTTATGATCTGTTACCTTGTGTATGCTACCCTGACAATCCATGTCTATGCTCACTTTGACTGCATTTGCTAAAATGATATGAGCTCATGCTTTTTTTTTTTGAAAAAGTTATAACAGTTGTATTCAAGAAGAAAAGATATCACAATGCAATAGCTGCCCAGAAGGAGACAAACTTAGAGCTACCAAAAAATACAGCACTAGAGTAACCATATGAGATATAGCTTTAAAATTTTAAATCACCAGCCAAGTGCCAATCCTTTAAGAAAACAATGAGAAACACAGGAACTAGTAGGATTGAAGGTATGCTAATCAAAAGCAAGTTATCGTAAATGATACCAGATGCACATAAAGATGGTAAACTTTCAATCTAGAGGCCATTAACTTTTAGATACAAAAAATTAGGGGAAGAATGAATATATCTATAACTAGCACCAACCCCTGTTTGTGTCTCCAGAAGTTTGAGCCATGAGTATGCCCCTTCTTTCACATACGTGCTCCTGTATCCTTCTCCAACGGTACTCCTTTGAGCTGACTTCTGGGACAATATATGATGATGTTCCAATCAGTGGCCTGGGCATGTGTAGAACTTGAGCTAGTATCATGGGGACATTTTGTGGCTCCTGTCTTCACCATTTTCTCTTGCATGACCTACTGCACCAAGGCTTTGGTTGGTTCATAAAACAGGGTCTGATCCAGAGACTAAAGACAAATTTGCCTGTACTCACTGGTTTTCATTAATTGACTGATGCATTCTACTTTCTTTTTTATACAATCTCTCATTTGAATGATCCACTGTGCCATTAATGGGATTTGATTACCGACATTTGGGCCTAGTGGCGGATAGTTCAGACCAACTTTTTATGGCCTTTAGTATGGCTTCAAAGGCTTTTGATTCCTCATGATAAATCCCCCCTGTTTTCCATAATCTGTCATTCTGTAATATCATTATAACACTGATTAGCTCCAGTGGCTTGACTCCATTGGGTTGATAGTTTTCAGTCTTAATACTCGGAAGGGTTAGGAAGATATTTCGCCTAAATTGCTGCTTACCAGAGGCATGGTCATTTCTTTGGCTAGCAGGGTGAGTTGAAAAGGAAAAGTGTGCACATTATTAGTGGGCATTTCTCAAACAGGATCAGATTTGGAATGATTTCTTGGGAAAGAGGAGGAATATTAGCATTAAACTTAGGGAAAATGAGGGTAACCACATTCTGTAGCAGAGGTAGAGCAGATCTTACCTGATGAAGGAGGTTGATGCGTTTGATTGATAGTAACATTGCCGTGAAGATTATATGCAGGGAAACCACCCCTTTCTTCATCACTGAACCTAATCAGATGCTATCCATCTTGATTCTGAGCTGAAAATAATGGGTCCAAATAAGCATTTGCATTTGCAGTAGGCCACTCTAATACTTATGGATTTTTGACATAGACGTTTTCCCCTCCTTGGATTCATTGAATGATTGGCACATTGAAAAACCTGAAACCTGTTAAATTTTCAGGCCATGGTAAGCAGATTCTGCACTCAGAAAATTAAACCCTAAATACTAGAAATTTAAACTTGGTAACTTCTATGAAAATTGCTGATTCTGAACACAAGAATCTACAAACACATCATATGGAAAGTATGAACAGTGAATACACAGTATTGAACTCTCAAACCTGCAACTGTCTTCTCATTAAATTTGAAAAGAAATACTCTGCACTAGCTCAAAACTGGAATGATTAATTAATGAATCACACCCCTGCCTTTCTTTTATAGATGAAGAAGGCTACAAAATATCAAAAGCAAAGTCTAAACTTAGACTTCTAAAACTGAAATAGGAGGCTAGAAAAAATAGAAAAAGCAAAGTTTAAACTTAGACTTCTAAATCTGAAAAGCATTCTCATTCTGAAAGAGGACAAGGCTGGCACCCTCACCTACATATTAGGTGTTATTCTCTTCATGCATGCACCCTTTCCATGCTGTTCTCTCTGCTGTGCACGGATCTGGATCTGCTGCTGTATGTTGTTGCTGAAGTGTGCTTCTGCTGAGAAGAACATGGACTGAGCAACTAGGTAAAAATTTGTAATGTCCGCATTTTGAGCTAAGTATAATTTTGGCACTTCATCATGTGGGAATTGCAATTTCTATTGTAATTTCTCATATTCAGGGGGGTAGGACCTATAATTGAGGGGCCAAATTCATGAGTATTTTATAAGGCCAAAATGAAAGAGGGAAAATGAAATCTTTAATTACATTTTCTCTAATCTATTCTTATGGACTTCTATTTCATGTGTGAGGCTAATCAATTGAATGGAAAATAGCTCCAGGTGGGACCTATTGACAAAATAAGTGTTTGGGTGTATTTGCCATGATAAGGATAGGTCCAAGTTAATACAAATGGTGTTCAAACTCTCTCCAATGGTGGCATAGGAATGAGTGCCAACATTTGGGAAGGAGTAATTACAAATGGGATCATGTGCCATGCGTCAAATTCAAAATAGCTACAACGGTTGTATTGGATCATGTGACACTTTTATCTCCAACGACCACAAAGAAAGGATTCGGCCAAGGATGAAGATTCGACCAAAATAAAGAAGAGATGGATTTCAAAAGATATTCACGCAAAGTGAAGATTCGCCCAAATCATGGTACATTCGCCTAGACAAGATGCATTCACCAAGGAGAAGGATAGAAGAAAAGCATTTAATGCAAAATACCATTTGCCAAGAAGGATCGACTTGCATAAGGAAATTTAAGGCATTTGTCTAAGCCGTCCAAGATAAGAAAACATCCTCCAATGCAAAGGCTCAATCGGCCATGAAGAGGAGAAACGGCTAGCTAAGGAGGAGAATAAATAGGAGACTTCATCACATTGAGGGGGCATGACTGATTTGGTATGTTTTTTTCTATTCACTTAAAGCTTGAAGATCCTGATTTTCATGCTTTCTTGCAAGGAGATGTGCCCTTGCCAATAGGGAGATGACCCCCTATGAATTATAAGGTGATATTGCTTCTAATTTCACCATTGGATTCAAATTTGCAGGTATTAGGAGACAATTCAAGCATTGTATATCATTCACAAGATATAGTTTCATCATTGAAGATCATTGTTGGATTGAAGAGGCTTTGCATCAAGTATTTGGGTCCTTTCCAGCCACTTGCAGGACTGCCACAGTCATCTACAGCAGTGAATGAAGTCTTACTTAAAGATCAAAGGCATCCTGAAGACACTAGACTCATTTCCATCACTTTTGAGTCTAGCGATTTGCAATTGAGGGTGCATTTGGCTTGCCTTAGCTAATCTCTACTTGGCTGGAGTAATATCAGCAGTTGTGTCAGTCATAGCAGTTCACATACAGAGGTGTTTCATTGTATTCCAAAGTTCATTGAAGGCTGGGTTCACTTGGCAACCATTTGGCAATCATATTTTATTGATTGGCTATCATTTGATATGAATTTGGGAAGCATTTTTGTATTTAATTGAAGGACTGATTTAAAAAGTACATGACTGTCATAAAGGGCAGCGAATAAACATTTGTATTTGCATCCTTTGAATAAGTGAATCAAGCACTTGAAGTTTGGGTTTCATTGTTTATGTGTTGTACATTTGAATTGATCAATTGTTGCAAGTTTTTTTTGTTGATAAAAGATGGACAAATTTCGGTGATAACTACTAAGGAACATTACAAAATTTTAACATTCCCTCTTTGCGAGGAAGATGTTCTTCACCAAGCCGAGATACTATCATAGCATCTTGAACCTCCTCTCCACTAAGGGCATTGTCATCATGTTGATCATTTGTGAACCCAAAGAAAGATAACCCTGGATTGTTGCTCCAATCCGTACTCTGAAATCTCTTCAGAATCTTTAAGGTGTAAGTCTCTTGTACAAGGAAAACTTCATCAACAACTTGCTAACCTCCTTCATCTGATCTCATGTCAACTTCACGTGTCAAATTCCCCTCACACCACATCACGAGTTGTTCAAGATTCCCTGCAATAATAAAGTCATCTATATACATGGCCAAGATAAGTGGATCAGATTAATCAAATTAAGAACTAAAATCTGCTCCAAACTTGGAAAAGCCCAACTTGAGTAAACTTCATCAATCTTTAAATACCGAACAATTGGTACATGCATCAGCCCATATAGGCCTTCTTCAATATGAATTCATAGTTGTCTCGCGGCTCAACCATGCACCTCAAAACCTCTGGCAATTGATACAAAAATGTCAACAAGGTCAACTCCCTTTTTCTAAGAGAATCCTTTACAAATGGGAGTAAGAGTCTCATCAAGGCCAACTCCCTCTTTTGGAGAGAATCCTTCAGTTATAAATTTGTCCTGATACTCTTTAATTCTCCTGTCAACTGCACGCATGGAATCAATCATTCATCAGGTTTAGAAATTGTCTCCGCAAAATTGGAAGGACATTCCTCCATCATGGCATCCTACCATACCTGCTCGACTGGATCAACAAGTAGCCTATAAAGGTCACCATCACTAACTCCTTTGGTCAAAACTTGACTAGGTTTAGGGCAATGTTTTCTAATGATCACTTGTTGACCGTCAAACTCAACCATACACTGTAGATCTGTCATGCAAGAAACTGAAAGAAGACTTTTTTAAACTAGGAACATCCTTGACATTATCTAGCTCAAGAACATCATCTGAAGGCATGCAGAAATAGATAGAGCCCAATTTAGTAACTGGAAAAGTGGCATCATTGCCCAACTCCACTTGTATGCCATCCTCTAGTTCTTGAAGTTTGTTGAAAGCCTTCTTATAGAAGTTCATGTGTCTCAGTAATCCATTTTCACAGACCACCCTTCCCCAGAAATAGTGTTAGTGTATGGGCACAACACCATGGAGAAAGCTATCTCAAATATGGATGCAAACTCATTTTCTTTGGCTGAATTTTATGCACTCCCTACAAACTCTTGTTATTGCCGCTTGGCTTTCTTCCTCCTCCAGATGCCCCATTTATTATGAGATCCGTGGGAGATATTACTACCTATACAGGGGTGTAGAATACTACCACTGATTTTTTTTTTGAAAATCACAAGTGACAACACTGAATGTTAAGAGCAATGCTCTTCCACACCTTCTGATCACCCAGGTCCTAATGTAGGCAAGGTGAGAGCATACTAGTGCTTCAGAGTTAGCATTCAAATCCCAAATCAACTGAAGTAACAATCTTCCACTTATTCAGTGGGGAGTACAAGGAAATGTAAACCAGGTGCATCCACTTATTCAGCGGGACCTGAGCCTTGCATGAAAAGTAAATCCAGGTGCATCCACTTATTTAGCCAGAACCTGGGCTCTGAAGTACTAAAAAGAAAGGCACATCGACTTGTTCAGTGGGAAGCCGTTACAAAGCAAAATGGAAAGCTAGTCTAATTTGGCACATCCAGTTATGTAGTGGGAAGCCATTACAGTATTGCATCAGTTCAATACAAGGAAGAGATTTAAGCTGAGTTACATAGGATTAGCTTCATATGATGTCCCTCACATGCATGTTTGAAATTACAACCAAACTTCAGAGAATAAAGCATACTAGAGAAATTATACTAGAGGGATATACTGCTGTCAGACCCAACAACAAACAGAAATCACACTCTGCTGTACGGCGGCAGGGAAGCTGGAACAAGGTGCTGGTCGGCACACACAGCAACAGTTAGGATCTCCAAACCCAAAGCAATATTCACCAATATTTCTCACGCACCAGCATACATAATGCCAACCACAGAGTCAATTGTCCCAGGCATAAAATTCAGGACTGCTGCAGATAGTACGGCGCCTAGGTACAGTATGACAGGGATTTGGAAGGTGATATCAGCTCAGAAAACTCTCAAAACTGCTCAGATTTAGTCTTCAACGGTCCCCCAAGGGTACTCATTTCATAGCAAACCCAATACCAAGATGTAACCATAGTAACTATCCAATCTCCTTGCACAGTTTACGGCCTGTCAGTACGGCCCAACATGTAAACTCAAAGACAGCAAAAAGGAAACTCACAAAACACTTCCCAAACACCACTACAAATCTCACACATCAATCCAAAAGTCCATTCAACACCAAACTCATCAAAATCCATCAAAATCCATTTTGCTCAATGCAACTCCTGTTAGTGAAGCTGCTTGTCTCCAGCTAGGGTGGATCTCACCACCGAAACTTGCTTCTTCGAAAGAGTTTGCGTTCTCAAGAAAGAAGAAGATCTCACAGGTCCATTCCTGCAGCATAACAATATCTCAACAAGCATAAAAAATAAACAGAGCTCTCAACCTCCTTTTATAGGCACCTTTTAGGGATTTGCACCCTAAAATGAATTTTAAAATAGAGAAAATACACATTTTTCCTCAACTCCAGTATTTCTCCACCATTGCATTTCATTTTTATTTTTCAACTTAGAAGACCAAGTGCATAATATTAACTGATAGTTCATTAAAAATATAACTTTTTACGGAAAATCCTAAACTTCACCAAACTGCCAAATAAACTGCACGAAGAGACTCCACGAGGTTTGGGATGAATATCGATGCCTTTCGGATGACTTTCTAAAAATAGATGGCTCCTCCAAGAATCTCTGATAGCAATCCAAGAAGCCAAATCAACTTCTGAAAGTTGCATTGTCATCCTGAAACACTACTGAGCTCAAATCCAACACCAGAAAACAACAAGAATCATTGAACCACGAGATCTTCAAAAAAGAACCCCTTACCATGCCACATAGCCTATCGGGATTCCGGAAATAGGCTATAGGGCCCACAAGTGGCTAGGCTTGAGAAGGGGACATTACAGTCCTGCCTCCCTAGAATTGCTTGTCCCCAAGAAATTGTAGAACTGAATGCTGAAGAATGTGCTCACTTTCCCACGTGGCATCCTCCACTGGTAGGTTCTTCCACTTGACCTGAAACTCCTTAATGGCCTTTTTTCTCAAAGAGTGCTCCCTTTGATCAATGATAGCTTCAGGAATCAGCTCAAGTCTTCCCTCATCATCTATAGGTGGCAACACTGAAGATGGAACAATAGTATGACCAAGTGCCTTTTTAAGGCGAGAGACATGGAAGACATTATGTATTTTGCTATCTTCTGGTAACTCCAACTCGTATGCCACTTCACCGATCCTCTTGGTTATCTTGAATGGACCAAAAAACCGAGGCTTCAACTTCTTAGCTCCATTTTTCTTGATTGAGGACTGTTTGTAGGGCTGTAATCTAACATAAACCATGTCCCCAACCTCAAAAAATCGCTCGTTATGCTGCTGATCAGCGTATAACTTCTGCTGGTTTTGAGCACGTTTAAGATTATCCTTCAAAGATTTCATCAAATCTAGGCTGTCCTGCAAAAAATCTTTTGACCCTCGGCACTCTATTGTCACTAAAAAGCAAATTAGTAAAGCTAAAAGCTTCATATCCATACAATGCCATAAATGGAGACATTTTTATAGACATATGATAAGATGAATTATAACAATATTCACTTGTATGCAACAATCTTACCCAAGCCTTCTGCTGTCCAGAAACATAGTTTTTGAGGTACCCTTCCAACCACTTGTTGACTATTTCAAACTGTCCATTAGTCTGAGGATGGTAAGTAGTACTGGGAGTGAGTTTTGTAGCACATAATCTGAATAGTTCCTTCCAAAATAGACTTAGGAACTTGCTGTCCCTGTCACTAACAATGCTCTTGGTCAGCCCATGGAGTTTGAACACTTATCTTAAAAGCAGTTCAGCCACTTGAGTTGCTGTAAACCCTGTAGAAACAACAAAAAAGTGAGCAAACTTGGTCAATCTGTAAACCACAACGAAGATACTATCCTTCCCTTGCACATTGGGAAGTCCCGTGATGAAGTCCATGGCTATACTTTCCCATTTTTGATTGGGAATTGGAAGAGGTTGGAGCAGACCAATAGGGTAGGTGTTCTCATATTTGTTCTGTTCACAAACAAAATATTCTCTAACATGGTTACAAATATCATCTTTGAGCCCTTTCCAAGTAAATCTCTCTCTGATTTGCTTGTAGGACTTGAATATACCTTGGTGACCAGCCAAGGGAGAGTCATGAAAAGCCCTTATAATGAGAGGTTTTACCTTGGAATCTGAAACAAGAAAGATTCTTTTCTTGTAAAAAATCAGACCATCATTTACCTCATATCTTTCATCTTTTGTAGTGCCATCAATGATACTTGTTGTAAATGGATCTTTTGCATATTCTATGATGATGTGCTGTTTCCAATCAACAGTCAATTCAACCATAGAGTGCAAATATGGCCTTCTTGACAACGCATCAGCCACCACATTCTTTTTTCCTTTTGACATAGACAATGTCAAAATCATATGCTTGGAGCTTACTAACCCATTTCTGTTGCCTTTCATTCAAGTCCTTTTGATTTAGGAAATATCTCAAATTGTTGTGATCTGTCTTCACAATAAATCTTCCCCCTACCAAGTATTGACGGAACTTGACTAAGGCATGCAAAATCGCAAACATCTCTTTGCCATAAATGGAGTAACTTGTCTCAGCTCCTCTTAATTTTTTGCTCTCAAAATAGATTGGATGTTTGTCCTGCATAAGGACAGCCCCAATACTTTCATCGGATGCATTGCATTCCAACTCAAAAGGTTTTGAAAAACAGGTAGTGCAAGGATAGGACAGCTGCTCATGAATTTTTTAAATTGATCAAATGAATATTGGGCTGCCTTAGACCATTTGAAAGCTCCTTTTTTTTTAAGATTAGTGAGAGGAGCTGCTATTTGTGAAAAGCCTTTCACAAATCTCCTATACAATCCACACAAACCAAAAAAACCTTTCAGCTGAGTAAGGTTTGTAGGTGGAGGCCAATCTAAGATTGCCTTGATCTTCTCTTTGTCCACACTCCTTTGGCACTGATTGCTTGGCCCAAATAAACAATCTCTATTAGGCCAAATTCACACTTGGCTTCTCTAGGCTTGTCTTCGGAACCAATGTTGACTTGATAATGCTCAGCAAAGGTCTTATCATCCACTTTCCTTTGATTTTGAATGTATCTATCATGCCTATCGAATATATCCTCTAAGGATACGAGACCTTTGGGAATCTTGTTACCTTTCAAGTGGATAATACCTGAATCTGCCTCTTCCACGGCTTTCGTATGCCTTGAAGCTTTTGTCGAAGAGTTGTCAAACCAACCTTCAAAAGATGAGAGGAACGAATCGGATTCATCATTGTTTTCATCAGTATTTTTGATCTCTGTTGTTGATTCTCTGAAAGGAGCCAAACTCCCCTCAAAGAAAAGCCCCTTGAAATTATCTTCCATGACGAGAAAGTCTTTGATGTGGTCATCATCATCGAAGATTTGCCAGTTGTCACAATTGTCAGGGACGGCTGGCCTGTATATTAGCTCAATAGCAAATGCATTCTGACAAAAATCAGAATGAGGCATGAAAAGTGAAGCGGATACCGCAAGGGAATCTGCTTTGCTATTATTTGAGCGTGGAATGTATTGGATGTCAAATGCTTCGAACCAGTCGATTGCATTCCACACCCTGTATCTGTAATGTCGAAGGCGATCTTCTTTCACTTGAAATTGTCCCCTAATCTGCTTCACGATCAGCTCTACATCTCCTTCAACTCTGAGTAATTTAAAACCCGTATCTTTTGCATTCTTAAGACCTAGCAAAAGTGCCTCGTATTCCACTATATTATTTGTACATTCAAACTGCAAGTGGTATGCAAATGGATACAAATGACCATCAGGGGAAATTATCACGACCATTGCTCTTGAACTGGCAGTTGAACAACTCCTGTCAAATTGCATAGTCCATATCTTTGGCTCTTCTTCTGATTTGTCAACTGCATAGACAACTCCCTGATTCTCTTCAATTATTTCTGACAACATATGTACTAGGGCCCGTTTCTTGATATAGTACTTGTGCTTGAGGATCCTGAGATTTCACCACCGTGAATCGTGACTTGGTTTTTGGTTCCAATTTGAAACTGCCTTTCTTTAAAGGAATGGTTGCAGATGACCAATCCAACTGTATTTCCCCTCCAAGATCTTTGCAGAAGCTTCTAATTAGCAGCATCCCATAACTGGCTAGAATGTCGGCTACCAAGATAGTCATCATTATTTTCTTCTCAGGACAAGCCGCCAACCGTACTTGAGCATCCTTCAATTGTCCAACCAACGGCACTAACTTAGACTCAAGAGAATAACACTTGTCGTGTGTTTTGGTGCACGAGAGTCCTAATGCATTCATCACTTGTAAAGGCATGACGTTGTCCGAGGCTCCTGAATCAATGATACAGTTGCTCAATTTATAGCCTCTTATATACAGAGAGATATAGAAAGGCTTGGGCTTCTCTTCTGCTGGAACGGAAGATTCAAGCAATGTACGCTGGACGACAGTCTCCTTGTCATACTTAACAATTCTATCCAGCTGATTTGGATGGTCCTGAAGATACTCCAGCTGAGAAATATGCACTTTTGTTTTCATCATGGAATCCACTATATCAAAGTTCGCCGAAGATGAATCTTGAGCAGCCTTGACATTGTCATGTGGTGGCTTAACATTGGAAGTGGAAGCCACTTCCTTCCCCTTTTCTTTTGATCTCAGTTTATCCTCTTCTTCTTTCTGTGCCTTGAAATGTTGAGCACGTGTAAACACAGGTGTAGAAAGATTTTCATGATTCACCGCAAGAGAATATTGACGAAGATCCTCTTGTTCTTTTATCAAAATGGGTTCATTCTGGTAGTATCCCGTAGTAGAGTCACCATCAAAGTTGTCTGTCTGTGGTAAAACAACATTCGTACTTGGGGAAGGGACAATGTTTGAAATGGGCACAGCATCAGCATATCCCATGATCTGATTCATTCTTAGATTTTCAGGACATGTGGCTGCAGTATGTGCATCGGTTTTATGAAAGGAACAAAACACTGCATTTTGAGCAGCATTGACTGCTTGTCTTGGTGGAGGTGCTGGCAACTTGGGCCTATAGTTATTAAAAGGCTAAAAATTGTTCCTCTTAGGCTGATATGGTTGCTGTGGTTGGTACTGTTGCTGTGGTTGGTATTGTTGCTGTGGTGACTGGTACGGTTGTTGTGCAGGTTGCCCCTGAGCAGGCAACTGTCTCTTCATAATAGTCACTTCATTTGCTACCTTCTGTAGCAGTGGATCCACAAAACTTTGAACAAGAGGCCTGATTGAATCCGTCTTCATCTTGCCAGAGGTAATCATGTTATCCTCCAACTTGATGGCATTTTCTTGTGCACTGGATAATTTTGTCTCATCAGCCGATCTCAAAAAGAAGGCTATCTCAAAAGGAAGAGCGTTAATGAAACTGCTCAACAGAATTTGTGGAGATGGATTGAGTGTATGAGAAAGATGCGTAACCAGGCGATTAAACCTTGCTACAAACTCCCTCATTGGTTCATTGTTTTCCATCTTTGAGTTTGAGAGTTGAGTGAACAATCTATGACCATCTTCGGCAGGCTTGAACCTCGCCAAGAATTTCTCGCTCATAGTTGCCCAATTTGTAATGATGCTTGGCTCCAGATGATTGAACTAGTCGGCAGCATTTCCCACAAGAGTCTCAACGAAGAGACGCACAACAACATCTTCATGTGATACATGCAAAACAGCGCAAGTTGTTGTGAAGGAGAGCAAATGGACAAGCAATTACGAATTCGATGCTTTGCACTGTGATGAGGAAGGATGCTGCTGCAAGCAATCCAGAGTGATTCAGATTCCTGATAGTGTTGTTTCCTGCATCTTCCAAAGGATGTAAATTGAACACTGGAAGTACTTTATACAAGTCTGTCTCGAAAGTTCTCAGGTAATTGTGAACCAACGCCGTTTTAGGCTTGATCTCAACTGGAGAGTACTGCATACTGAAAGATTTGAAAAATGACTATGAACACGCCTATGTCCAAAAAATCTTGGACAAAAGGCTGAAAATTACTTGCTGATTTCTTCTAAAAAGTAGAATGTGAGCAAAAAAGCTGGCACATGGGTTTTGTAGACAATTCCGTTTCAAAGCAACCCATATTGTCAGATTTTGAAAAAACGGAGGATTTCTCGAAAAAGCAACAAAAAAATAGATTCTTGGAAAAGTAAAATTTTCCAATCTTCAAGAGGATGAAATTCTGGATGGACCCATCTTGATGAAAATTGAAAAAGCTTCGGTCCTGTTTCTGAAAAACGATCCCCTAGAAAAAAGAACCCTGAAAAAGCATGCCTCCCTACTTCCTCATCCCAAAACTATGAAGAACGCTGAAAAAGCACTTCGTTTGAGCCTTCGAATCTTCGTGGAAAGAAAATAAAAATCTTCCCTCTGGATGCAATCTGCAAAAGTAATGAAATAAAAGAGGCCACAAGCTTGTCTTTATAGAACTTTAGGGCAAAAAAGCAACTTTCTTTGTGAAAAAATAAAGCTTCAATCTTATCCATGAAGAAAGCATCTTTTAAAGCACAAATCTAAGTAGATATCTTCGAATAGGAAGAATCCCTATTTTATAGCTGTCTATGGCTTCATGTGTGAGATGATGAAAAATATCTTCTTTGATGATGTCATCAAACACGTGAGGTTGCAAAAGTGTTAGACAATATTTCCTTCATTTCGACACTTTTGCATTTGTTTTGACTCCAGTATGGCCTGCCCCTGATTTCAACAAGATGGCAAACTGTCACCGTTGACTGAAAAAGCTGACTGATCATGGCACCTTGAAGATTTATCAACCGTGATTTCATCCCCAGCCTCAAACTGACAATCTGAGGATGATCAACTGCAAATCTGTCTTTTGAAAACTGTTGCCGGGCAAAGAATGGAAAACTGTTGCGAGGAAACACTGTTGAACATGAAATTTTCTAAGGCACGAAAACTTGGGCGCCCCTAGCCTCCAAGGGCGCCTAGTTTTTTGTGCCTTAGCCGTTTTTTGGAAAATTTCAACTTTTTAAATTTCTCAATTCTCGCGCGCGTTCTGGTGACTGTAGACCCCTGTTTGGCTGTCGATTTTCGCCTATGGGAGTAAAACTGAGTTTGATGATTTGGCAAACAGTTAAACCCTGATGAAAACTGAGTTGATTGAATCCTCTGCCTGCCTCGGAAAACGCGCCAAACTAATTTCTTTTGAATCTGACTGGGCTGTCGGAAGAGGTTTTGTCATTTTTCATGAAAACATGGAAAAATGGTTAAGGGATGAAAAGTTGGGCGCCCTTGGCCTCCAGGGGCGCCTGGTTTTTTGTGCCTTAGAATATTTTTGATATTTTCAATTTTTGATTCCATTCCTCATTGTTTTTTGTTGTTTGGATGACTACTGAAGTAGGACGGGAGGTGATCTGAGCTGTCTGAACATACTTGAGATGAAATCCCAGCTTTTACCGGCTTTCGATTGAGTTTGATCACCTGGAAACGGGCTGATGGAGGCTTTTTGACGTTTCTCGAAAAACGTGTAAAAAATCTAAGGCATGAAAAGGTGGGCGCCCCCAGCCTCCAGGGGCGCTTGGTTTTTTGTGCCTTAGCCAAATTCACGATTTTCAACCTCTGTTTGCAATTTGCTTTGTTTTGCATGTCGACAACTGCTTCCTGTCGCTGATTTCGAGGTTTTGCCAGTCAATTGCCACTGGATGAGGGATGGACTAGATGGCCTGGGTACATCTGATGTGGATTCTAGCTTTTTAGGGTCTGTTGACCAAAATGACTGCTTTTGTCAATCCCGGAATTGACCGACAAAGGTATTTCTAGCATTTTCTTGAAAAATGCAAAAAAAATCGAAGGCATGAAAAGTTGGGTGCCCCTAGCCTCTAGGGGTGCTTGGAAATTTGTGCCTTAGTCAAATTTATGATTTTCAACTTTTCCTCCTCATTGGATCTATCCTGCTCCGTTTCCCGTTCTTTGTCAACTCGACGACTGTTCGTTAGTTCTGTGTTAGCTGAACAACCTGGAAGACTTGAAACTAATCTCCGACAGATGAACTTCCTCCATTGATGGCTCCGGAGCTCGTGCTTCGCCTGTTGAAAAAGCAAAATTGACCCAGTATAGAAAACTTGATCTTTCGCAGATTCCGTTTGGACCACCTTGATCGTGAAGCGAAAACAACCAATCAGAACCAAACATGACACCTGAAGCGGAGATTCTATTTTTAGAAACTTTTGCTAGCATCTGTATCTGAAGAAACCTAGAAAACCTAATTTGATGTCTATTTTTAGAAGTTTTGACTTTTTGACTTTTTGACGAAAATTTTTCTAGACTTTCTCAAAATGCCTTAATGAAGCAAAATTTTTGATTGGGTACAACAAAGTGCTTCCTTTTCCATTTTGATTTCTAGGCATGTTCATGTTGTTACCCATTTTGTGGAGCATTTGTGCCAACATATCAAGCATCAAATCAAAACCTTCTTTCAGTCCGATCTGTAGGATTATCATGCACATTTGTTCTTGTTTCTCTTTCTGCGATATGTAAATCTTTTGTCACAACTTTTGGATTCTATTTTTCAGCCCCAAATTCTAAAAATGGAAGCTCTACTTCTAGATTCTTTGAAAATTGAAATCTTTTTCTGATTTCTCTCTGATAATGTTTGCTTGCTCTGCCACTTGGATGCATATGAGAATAAGCTCTGCATGAAAAGGATTATCTTCTGAAAATAGGTTGGCAAGACCACCAGCTTTGATACCACTGTAATATCCCCAAAGGAATATTATATGATATTTACTCTAAAATTAAATTTGTTACAATAATTTTTTGAATTACTCAAGGTCTGATTGTTTTTCTTGAAGTGTATCACTAAAACTCACATGCAACAATTATGGACAATAAATCATATATAAACCAAAAATTTGATTCACAAATATCAACTATATTTTTATTCCATAAGATAGCAGCTGATAAGATAGAAATGATTCAATAATTTACTAACCCAATACACCAACTACTGCATAAAAAATCATAAACCTTGATACAATTGTATGGAGGCAGCTTTGATACTACTGCTAAAACTAACATGTAATTGCAGAACACTGACATGCAATGGCTGAAACTAACATACAATCACTAAATGCTAACATGCAACCATTAAGACTGACGTGCAACATTGAACACTGACATACAAGTGCTAATCACTAACATGCAACTTCTGGAACTGACATGCAAACATTGGATACTAAAATGCAAGTGCTGATCGCTAATATGCAACTTTTGAAACTAAACTATGAAGCTCTGTGTAATTCCTAGGTGGAATCACCAACTGGAATCTTGAGAGTTTTCGTTCCGAAATCCCAAAGACCTCAAGTGTTTTCATCTTTCGATCCTTTGGAAAACATGAGGGTTTTCGTCCTTTGGTAAAAGATGAATATAAATGTCCAAGCTCTGCAAAAAGGGGTTTTTGATAATAAAATAGCATAAAAAAACTGAAAAATTTCCTTTATAAATTTTTTTTTTCCTTAGTTTTTTGTTTTTCCCCAAAAGTTTCTTTCTTGCAAGATCTTTTATTATCTCTTTAAAGATCTCTTATTATCTCATTGATATGATATTTTAATTGATAAAGAAAATAATAATATTTAAGTTACCCCCTTTTAATATTTAAGAATAAAATATAAGCATAAACTTAAAACATTATTATTAAAACTATTTCCTATCCAACACCTTGAGTGTACGAGAAATAGTTAATAGGTTACGGTTTCATCCCATTAACTTAAATCGGAAATGGGGACATGACATCTTTGATCCAATCAAGACTCATTGATTTTGAGTAGGTTTGGTGTAATGTCCCTATTTCCGGAGTGATCACCTTGGAGTTGGAGATTAGCCTATTCACCATTCCCGTAGGCTAATTCACTTGGTAAGGGAATGTTTATTGGTTGAGCTAGGACCTTGCAGGCTTGGAGAACGGAATGTTGGATTTCAGTGGCTCAACTAATTTTATTTTTATGGGATAAATTGCACTTTTGATTAAGTGATATTTTTATATTATTTTATCTAGCCAAAAATAAATAAAATAATCAAGCCAAGGGATTGAGCGGCCAACGTGGAAAAAATAAAAATAAATAAAAGATGGAAAATGGGAAACTTGTTGAGCAAAAATAAAATATAATATTTTATTAATATATTTTTCCCAAGGAAATCGCCATCCAAGTAGAGAGGAAAAATAATTAAAAAAAAGAAAATAATAAATTATTATTTTCTCTCCTAGTGGCGCGCCGCCCAAGGGAAAAGGAGGAAAAAATATTAAATAAAAACAAATTAAAATATTTTATTATGACAGTGGACTTGAAAATTTCTAAAATTATGTCCTATTGGATCGCTCGAGTTGAGTATTATAAAAGGACATAAATTGATATCATTTTCATATACATGATTAATTGGATTTTTGTATTTGAGAGTGATTCTCTTGGCTGTAAGTTATCTTCAGTGGTATTCAAAGACAAAAACCCTTAGATAGGAGTGATTTGGACGAAAACCCAATCAATATGTGAGGTGGTTTCATAGGGAATTCATCATTGAGTTTAATTGCAGGTTTTTGAAGGAATAAGGGCTTCATTTCAGCTAGGGTTTGGACTGAATTTCATATCAACAGCTAGGGTTTGAAGCTTTGAGCATATTGAAGGCATTTATATTCAGATTTGAAGATATACAGGACATATTTTCATCCATACATCATTGGAGAAGAGTTTTAGATGGATCGCTTGGTATAAGGAGGCATTTTTATGCAATTTCATCATTAATATGAATTCTGATTTTTGTTACAACAGGCTGGAAATGCATATCAGAGGCAGATATCTTGATATTTTTACATGATTTGAGGTTCGAATGCTTGCTGGGTCTAATCGCACCATTCCTAGACATAGGCGATTTCATATTTTGGCACTTTTTGACATCATTTCTCAAATTTGGGTTGTAATCAGCATCTATAGCAGTCATATCAGCGTCTACAACAGCTATATCAGTCATATCAGATCACATTTGATCATCTATAGGTGTTATTTTAGTCATCCTTCATTGAGTTTGACATTGTATTTTGACAAGGCAACATTGTATACAAGGCGGCTAGGGTTTGATACAACATTTGGGCAGATTTGCATACTTTTATAGGTCTGATTTTGTTATCAGATTGGTCTGATGTAAAAACAGAGAACATCATTTGTAATCAGCATTCTCTATTGCAATAAAGAAGTCAAGCTTTGATGCGGCTATGTTCCGGGTATGTTCATTTGTGATATGTATGATCTATTTTGACTAGTTTCAATTGTTTTACATGTTGTTTGAATGTTATATTGTAATCTTTCCATCTTCATTGCATTCCAAACATATTGTTGAAAACTACTTGTCAAAACCCTTAAGTATATTTCAAGAAAAAGAAATCAGAAAATTAAGGGGAGCGAGTGAAAATTTTCAGTTAAGACTAGATAGGGTTCTTACAATGTTATCAAAGCTTGGATCTTGCCAGCCTATGGGGTTATGAGCGAAATTAATCCTCTTCCATTTCATTATAGAAGAAGATCAGGTACAAATCAGAGCAATATGGGAGATAGAAGAGCAGGTAGTCCGCCAAGGGATAACATTGGTGACATGATGAGAGATATAGTAGCCGGTCAACGTATGATGGCAGCGGAACAACATACTACAAATGAGAACATTGCACAATTGATGGCAACCCAAAACCAGATGATAACAACTTTTCACACAATCATTGACTAATGTGAGAGTCAATCAAGTTAATCCAGCTAATACAGGTGTTGGTAGTGTTGTTGGTTCACCTCGTGCTAGGAGGACATGCACAACTATTACAGATAGGCCTATGCAGCCCACTTTTCTTTCTAGAGAAGAAGAGGTTGAGGAGGAGATACATGTTGAGGAGGAGGAACCACCATTTGATGAAGATTTGATATCCATGGTTGATGATTATGATGCACTTCTTGAGCATGTTAGAACAAATACATGAACCAAAGGAAGGATAGACGAAGGGCTATGGTTGAGCAAAGTCAACGAAGACAAACCAAGCAACCTAAGGAGTACAAAGATGCATTGAACAAAATACCTCTTCCTAACTTTGATGGTAGCGGCAAAATCAGTGCTAGAGCATGGGTACACAAGCTTGACACTTTTCTTACACTCAAGTCAATGAGTGAGGAAAAGGCCATACACTTTGCTACTATGCATTTGGAGAGATTAGCTTATGATTGGTGGCATGTCATGTCCCGATATTAAGGTATTGTTTAAATTAAAGATTTAAACATTATGATAAAACGATGAAGTTGTTTTATGGTTCGTGTCATGTCTCCTCCATAGTCAATTTGGATGATAGAGAGCACGTCTGGTAATAATTGTGTATATATCAATATAAACGTATATAATGTTAATACATAATATTTATAATATTAAACAATACTATTATATATAATTTAAATATAATATATTTATTTTAATTACCAGAGAAATATTATTTATAACAAATATAAATATATATAAATATAAATATTAGCAATATAAATATTATTGTAAGTATAATCATATATTAATACTATAAATATATAATAAATAAATATCAATAAATATCATACTATAAACTAAGAGGCTACGATTTGATAAATATTAAAAGCAGTGATTAGTAGTATATAATAATAAACAATAAATGCTTTATTCATTCATTTGATGATATGCAGATACAAAACAATGTATATAAACTCTGAGTAAGGGAGTTGACAGTTAGGGACAGTTATATGGTTATACCGAACTACCAACCGAACCGAACCATAACAATGTAATATTCCAACATTCCCCCCTTATTACATTGTTCCTGCAATAGTACCAAGGTACCCCCCCTTAATGCTAAAATATTTGTAATGTCCCCATTTTCGGGTTCTCTTGCAATTCAGTCAGAGCTGACCTTCTGGGTTGGTGACAGCATAATCAGAGGAATATTTCGATGTCACCAGGGTGTTTGGGTGATCCAATGGAGATGGTTGACACTTTCCAGAGGGATTTCGGACAACTTGTCCGTACTTACTATTTATAGTAAGTGCTTGCATGTCATTAATCTTTCTGGGTTTTTTTGGGTTTGTTCTCTTTGGTCCCCGGTGGTCACTGCTATTTTTAGTAAGTGGCAGTTTGGCGCTGTTTGGGCGACTTGGCAGTCGGCTGTTGGCTCTCATAGACATTGCACTGAGCTCGGAGTTATCAGATGGTTTGTGGATCTAGTTGGCACCCTCTGAGTTGGCTCAGTTTGCTTATGGCCGTTACTATTTTTAGTAAGTTCAGGATTGGTATCGGAATGGGATTTTGAGAGTGGGGTTGGATTCATCTTGTCAATACCTTTCCAACGAGCTATAGATCATTGGTTTCCGACATCATCTTAGCCTCCGTTTTAAAGTCCGTAAATTAAACATTATTATTTAATATTGGACCTTGGTGCCTAGGCTCAATAACTTAATGTTGTTTTAAAAGAGGGGATTTTAAGGGTGATGTTGAGAAAAGAATTAAAGAGAATTATAATATGGTAAAATGTATTTTCCCTCTTATGTTTTATTCCATATGCAAGAGGATTTTAGAGACTCCTAGTTGGAAAAGTATAAAGGGAGGAAAAGTGCTCTCATTTGGATATGCTTGGATTATTATTTTCTTCTCTCTTTGAGATTTCTCTTGCTAGGGCTTTGGAGCTTTGGCTCTAGGGTTTGAGGATTCAAACCAAAGGCTCTTGGAGACGAAAACCTCCCTGAGTAGCGGTATCCCACAGGTGTGAAAGATCACCCAACGGTGCCTTCTATGGTGGATATATTCAGTATTCACAAATGTGCTTCAATGGAGTTGACGGATTGAAGGTTTGATGCAATTCTTGATACATCCTTTGCAGTTTAATGGAGATTTATGTGTGCAGATTGGAAGGACTGTTTTAAAGGTAGATTTTGTTGTGGTTGAGAAGAGTTATTGCTGCTATGTAAAACTTTTTTGCTGGCCGTACATATTTGCATAAGGCCATACCACAGTTGAGTGATTTTTGGAGCATTTGGGAGCAGCAAACTTCTTCATACTTTGTTGCCTAGCCTTGTAGACTGCAATCAGTTCCTAACAGAAATATTTCAGAGGCTATTGGTCATTTTTGCTGCTGATATACACTTCCAGCCATGGCCGTACACATCTAGGCATGAAGTTGGGAGTTTTGAGCTTCATTTCTCTTTGCGGGCAGCTTCTATTTTGCATTGTATAAGGTGTCTAGGGCCTCTTGTATTGCTGCTATTAATATAGGCATGATATTTTCTATTCCTTGGAGTTTGGAGTGATTTTGGCTATGCCTATTTGCGGGTTCGGCAACAGCTGAAATATGAAGTTGCAAATCTGAACATGGGTATGTCACAGTAATTTATTATTGGTCATTTTACTATCTAGGTAGTTGATAGTTTGTTTATATCTGTTGTAAATTTTCTGGGTTTGGGTTATATGCTATATATTGTATGCTCCGGCAACACATCTGCAGGAAAACTGAAAACCTCTTCTGCATTCTTCTCTCTAGTTTGAAAGATCACACAATAATAATAAAAAATCACACATAAATGATCATTAAAAAATACAAATAGGTACGGCACATTACAATATTCAACAAAGCTGTTTACATAATATGAATACATATTTTATAGATCTTTTCCCAAAGAACAAATCCTGAACCAAGCGGGGCTCCATCATGTTGTCTTGTCTACCCTCGGAAAGGCGTAGCTTCGAGCTGTGTTCTTGAGCTCTTTAGTTTCAAGCTCTCAAATCACAGAGTCTAGAATTATTCGACAATGAACCCTAAAAGATACGACAAATCTTTACCATTGTCTAGTGACCGCGAAAGGGTATAATTCTTGATCATATACTCTTTGAAGCTTGTTGGACAACAATCCATATTGAACTCAACACCAAATCCCAAACCTGTCTCCAAAACATAATCTTCACAAAACATACATTCTTCAAATCCGTCAGCATCAACAAAGAAAAACAAAACAACCAAAACCAAAAACGCTTCTCATGCAAAGCATCATCTCAAAGCGAGAAGCTAACTTGAGATGATGGAAAATCCTCCATCCTCCGATGCCACCTGCCTGCAATATGACCCTGTTACACTTTAACCAACTGATGTCTTGGGTGAGTTTTTGGAGGCCTCATCAGGAATAGAAAAGATGGCCCTGAAAGCATAAGCTATCTTTGAGATATGTGCATTCATGATGATAATGTCAATTCGAACCAGTGATAGACCCATACACTAATCAACCTTATATCTCCAAGGTATTATTAAACATTCATCAAATTAAGCCTTATTACTCCAAATAAAAATATAAAAACTCTAGAATTTCACAACCACCTTTGTTATATTTGACAAAATTATCACACTTTCTCAAAATTTAAGATCCCTCTTTGAATTTCTGATTACCACTTTAAAATATTCACATGCCACTTCAAAATAGAAACCAAAAACAACTAAATCTGTCTGTGTGCAAACATTGAACCATACCACTTTGAAGGATGCAAGACCTTTTGAATGTTTGATTACACATGAAATATTCTACAGGACCCTTTTCTCCACATAATTATTCCATGCAAACTATATAAAATTGCACTGATAATGCCTATATAGTTATTGACTGGATAGGCATTGATGTTAAAAAGATTTTAAAAATAAACTCCAAAACCTTTTAAAACTTTCAATGGTTATTGAGATGGGGAACGCTGGCTTTTAAACCTTTCAACAGTTTTATATTGACCTTTAGATCTGCGCCTTTCTCACAGTCTTCACGGGCACACAAACACCTTCCAGACGTCAACAATAGCAATACATTTCACTGACACAAGATCACATTGCTCTTTTCATACAAACGGGCAACGATTTCAACGTTTTCAAATTTCCATGGACCTTGTTATACAAACTCACAATTCTTGTATATGTAACAGTCTTGACGCAGCCATGCCTGGAAACATAAGATGCAGCATTCAACGGCCTTCTCCTCAAGCAATCTCCAAAACTACATGCCTGGTAAAACTGAATTCAACGGGCAATACAATTATCTGCAAATATATAATGTTGATTCTCTAACTGATACTGTATGTAATGAAATGGCTCTTCATGTCAAAATTCCTAATTCTAATGCCTCCAATGTTTAATAAAGACACAAACTTAACAAAGACAAACAATAAAAATTCCACTACAACACAGAGGGCTCAACCACTATTTCCCATGCCTGATTAAATCTTCGATCTTTGTATGCAGAAAGATGGTTTAGGTCCTTAAAAGAGACGCCATTGTTACGTCTGTTAAAAACAAACGTCTTGGTCTTTCAAATACCTACGCACATTAGAACTACTTTACTGCAATCTTCTTCTTCTGATGAATGGCGGAGCAACCATTAAACATATTCTCAAATGTTCCAATCACCTTCAAAGGATATAAATATATTAAAAGTTTCTGATGAACGCGATCTTGCATACTAGACCATCTGTCTTTCTCTCTGACACACCTTGTCACGCCACTCTACATTACAAACGATGTTGGCTCTTAATTCCATCCCTAAAATGGCATGAAGATAACAGATGCCACATGAAATTCTCACACATCATATTCATTTTTCTGCTTCGTCACATTTCACCTCCATAGGATTAGGATCAACAACTGCTCTGATAAATGAATCTACACCGAACACCTCACATCGCACAAGAACAGCTAAACCTACTTTGATACCAAATAATAAACAGTAAATGCTTTATTCATTCATTCGATGATATGCAGATACAAAACAATGTATATAAACTCTGAGTGAGGGAGTTGACAGTTAGGGACAGTTATATGGTTATATCGAACTACCAACTGAACCGAACCATAACAATGTAATATGCCAACATATAAGACATGCGATTACCATAGGCAGATTAGGATCAACAAAAGGCAGCGCTTATGGATTAAAGGCAGTGGTTAATATATGATTAAGGCAACGATTCTTATTTGGGAATCATGGATATATTTAAATGAAGGCATATGCATCGATTAATAAGAATAAAGGCAGTGATCACTATAAGTTGGCAAATAAATTAAAAAGGAGCAATTAATTCTAAAGACTGCGATCAGCCTTGAAAGGGCAACGATCTGATAAAGAGAAATGACTCTTTGAAGAGTCATCACCCTCTCAAAAGGGAGGGCTCTCCTCAAAAAAATATAGAGATATATTTATGAGAAAAGGTAGCAGTGAGGAGGAGGGCAGAAGAAAAAATATACATTTTCTGATGATATATCGCTGAGCATAAGGAATAATATATTTCTTAGTTGTAATAGACCATTTCAGAGATACTTATGTACACTAGCAACCTTATAAGAACAACAGATATATCTGAGATATAATATATATGTTTTGAGTTAAAGAAAAGAAATATATTAAAAGGGAATAATTCTCTTTATGAAGTGTTGCCTCTCTTGGCAATAGTTGCAGCCATACACCATTGAAGATATAAAAAGGAAGTGTGAAGTGTGAAGTAAAAAAAAAGATTATACAGTAATATAAATCAGCAAACAGCAGATTGGTCTTCCATCAAATACAGGTATTAGATCAGCACAAGGTATTATATCAGCAAGTATTACCAAGAGCAATTGATCATACGAGAAGTTAAAATTGTGTGCAAGGTTAAGAAATTTTGATCTTCCTAAAAGGGGTCATTACATGGCATCATGGACTTGTCTCACAGCATCACAACAAGATCACTTCATATGTTGAGTTCACAAATAAACTCATTACCAGGTTTGACAGAAAAGATGTGGAAGTCTACTACAGAGATTTGGCTCAATTGAAACAGGTTGGTACAGTGGACTCCTATGTCAATGAGTTCCAAAAGATAGCAGTGATGGTTCTAGAAATGTTGGATAAGAGAGTTCCTATGCTATTTGTTGAGGGTTTGAATAACATGATAAGAGGTTAGGTTAAAGCTCATAAGCCAAGTACACTTGATGAGGCTATTTAGCTTGCACTTGATTTAGATACTACTCGTACATTCACACCACAAAAGAAAAGTTTCAAAGGCACAAGCTCTAATCAAAGAAAACCTATTCAGCCTAAGTTTACAGCTCCTAGATTGGATAATGAGACAAAGAATTAATACAGGAGGAAGAAACTTTGCTTTTCTTGCAAGGAACGATGGGAACCAGGACATAGATGCCTTGGGAAAGGCAAGGCACAACTTATAGAGGTCATTTCAGATGTAGAGGATCAGACTATTGAGGATACAGGTTCAGATAGTGATGCTGATCATATGGAGCAACAACCTACATTGGAGCTTGAGGCTAATGATACAGGTACTACAGGTCCAGTGACTATTGCATCTATTTCAGGAGTACCTAGGTATAATCCCTTTTGTTTGGAAGGAGTCCTTAAGGGACATGTCATTTGTGTAATAGACAGTGGAGCTACTCACAACTTTATTGATGAATGTTTAGTTGTGAAGAGAGGATTATAGCCTGAGGACTTTCCGAGGTTCTTAGTGACAGTTGCAGATGGCTTTACCATGAGTTGCACTAAGAAGGTACATCAGCTTAGCATTCAGATGGGTGATTACATTTTGATAGATGATTTCTACACGGTTGGACTTGGAGAGATAAACATTGTTTTGGGAGTCCAGTGGTTATAGTCAGTTGGCCGCTACATTTAGGATTTCCAAAAGATGGAGTTGGAGTTTATACATGATGGGAAGAAGGTTATATTGAGAGCACTTTTTGATGGAGGACCCAGGGTTGTTTCAGCTAGGCGTATGGAGACTTTGTTTCGTCATGATGATGTTGCATTGGCAACCCAATGTTTTATATCTTCCAAATCTTCTTCCAATGAGCCGTAGTATCATGTAGATGTCTAATCAGTATTGGATAAGCACAATTTGGTATTTGGTGATATTCCTCCAGGTAGACCACTAGATCATGGATTTGAGCATGTGATTGAGTTAGAGGAGGGCATCAAACCGGTGAATATAGCACCTTATCGTCATCCGCAACACTTCAAGGTGGAGATAGAGAATATGATTAAGGATTTTCTTGACATGGGACACATTCGACCTTCATCTAGTCCATTTGCTTCTTCGGTTGTTTTGGTGAGGAAGGATAGTACCATGCGGATGTGTATTGATTACAGGGCATTGAACAAGAAGACCATAAAAAACAGGTATCCAATTCCCAGGATCGATGAGCTTCTTGATGAGTTACATGGGGCTGTGTATTTCTCTAAGATTGATCTTCGTTCAGGCTATCATTAGATTCGTGTTCGTGATGAGGATATACATAAGATAACATTCAGATATTACTACAGACACTATGAGTTCTTGGTCATGCCATTCGGTCTTACTAATGCGCCTACTGCATTTTAGTCTTGTATGAATCATGTGTTCAATAAGCAGTTGCATAAGTTTCTATTGGTCTTCTTTGATGACATTTTGATTTATAGTAAGACTTGGGAGGAGCATCTTCGGCATCTTGATGAGGTACTAGGAGTTATGGAGGCAGTCAGTGTATGTTAAGGCTTACAAATGTGAGTTTGGGATGACGGAAATACTTTATTTGGGACATGTCATTAGTGTAGATGGAGTTAGAGTACATCTAGAGAAGATTCAGGCTACCTAGGAGTGGCCCATTCCTAGGAACGTTTCAGATTTGAGAGGTTTCTTGGGTTTATGTAGTTATTACAGGAGATTTGTTAGAGGATTTTCATAGTTGGCAGCACCACTTACAAATCTCACTAAGAAAGGGGTTTTCAGGTGGTCAGGCGAGGCTCAGGTGGCTTTTGACAAGCTTAAGGAGGTGATGACTACTACTCCAGTTTTAGCATTACCGGATTATACACAGTTCTTTGTACTTGAGTGTGATGTATCAGGTGAGGGTATTGGAGCTGTGTTGATGTAGAATCGACATCCTATTGCATATGAGAGCAGGTAGTTGCGAGATGTTGAGAGATTGTATTCCACCTATGACAAGAAAATGCTTGCCATTATGCATGTATTGGCAAAGTTTCGTCAGTACTTGGTAGGTGCGAAGTTCGTGGTGAGGACCGACCACAATAGCTTGAAATACTTCTTAGAGCAAAAAGATTTGAATGAGAGGCAACAAAAATGGGTCAGTAAAATATAGGCATATGATTTTGACATTGAGTTTGTGAAGGGTAAGAAGAACGTTGTTGTCAATGCACTTTCTAGGAGGCCTACTATTTGCTCTATGAGTGAGATTTCAGCTGATTGGAAATCTCAACTTTTAGTTGAGTATTCCAAGAGTACATTTGCATACGAGCTCATGGATGGTTTGATTCAGGATGATAGATATAAGGTGGTAGATGATGTGATATAATATAAGGATAGGATATTCTTAGTACCTGAATCAAAATTGAAGTAGAAGATTTTGAGAACTATCCATGACAAATCTCTAGCAGGGCATCCATGGTTTTTAAAACCTTTAGGCAGATTAGAGAGAGATTCTCATGGTGAGGTCTCCAGGATGATGTGTTGTAGCATGTTAGAGAGTGTTTGACATGTCAGCAAAACAAGTCCGAGCATACTTTCCCAGCAGGACTACTTTAGCCATTGCCTATTCTAGAGTAGAAGTGGGAGAGTATATTGATGGACTTCATTACAGGTCTTTTGAAGGTACAGGGCAGAGATTGCATATGTGTGGTTGTTGACAGGTTAACCAAATATGCACACTTCTATGCTATTTCATCAGATTATTCAGCACTGCAGGTTGCAGAGTTGTTCTTTAGAGAGGTGTTTCGTTTGCATGGCCTTCCAAAGACCATTGTCAATGATCGGGACAACGGATTTCTTAGTGTGTTTTGGCAGGAGCTTTTCCGATTAGCTGGTACAGATTTGACACCGACCAGTAGTTATCACCCTTAGACGGATGGACAGACTGAGATAGTGAATAAGTGGGTTGAGGGTTATCTTCGCAATTATGTTGCAGGGCAGCAACGTGCTTGGATTAGGTGGTTGCATTTTGTCATGTCCCTATATTTACAATTGAATCAATTATTCATATGATAAATTGAATATTCTTACATTAAATAATAAATGATTAAATATATTAAAATAATAAATTAAATACTATATTATAAACCAAATATTATTTAAATATAAATATAATATATTATTATTATATAATGATATAACTATCAATATAAATATAAATATAATATTAATGATTTTGTTATACATTATAATATATATATATATATATATATATATAGATATAAAAATAAATTAAGACAAACGAATCATGTTGAAGATTCCATAAGGAATCGGGTCTAAAGAGGGCAGTGATTATAAATAAAGCCAAAGAGTATGAAGTTACGTATTAACTAATATGAAGGTTCATAAATTATAAGCAGTGGAAGGTAAGATAAAGGTTAAAAAAGTGATTAATAATAAAGACAATCGCTGTTAATGGGACAACAAACACATTAAGGAAAAAGTCACAACCGTTGGTGAAGTATTTTGAAAGGTATAAAAGCAATAAGGATAATCAATTGATGGAAAAAAAACACTACACAAATTTTTTTTGTAAAACAATCAACAAGCATCTCATCAGATTCTCAGCATCTAATACAGAAAATATAAGAGTCTAATACAGATTGAATTCCATTGTAGCATCAAATCATCTCGGGCAGAAATGAATCAATAACAAAATCAGGCATAAATAAAGCAATCGAGGATATATATATTGCTGAGCATAAAGAAGATATTTCTGAATATAAAAGCAAGAATAATATATTTATATAAAGCAACGAATACAAATGAAGTTCTATTAAACAGTCTAAGTAAGACATATATTGCTGAGCATAAAGAAGATATTTCTGAATATAAAAGCAAGAATAATATATTTATATAAAGCAACAAATACAAATGAAGTTCTATTAAACAATCTAAGTAAGACAGGGAGTATGAATTGAACTCTAATCTAGCAGTTCAAGCAAGAAAGGTGCAGCAATCTCATATTTACATATCCAGCCATAGTTGGTGGATAATATCATTAAAATAAACTTAGTTCCTATTATAGGAACAACAGCAATAAAAGAAGAATTTCAGATTATTTATAATAAACCTTGTGAGGAAGCAAGGACATACTTATATTGGTGATCATAGGATCACTCATGCATCTTCGAATCATCTAAGAAAATGAATCTCATATCAATATGATATTTCTAACTTACATTTACTAATCAAGTCTTGCCCATGATATACTAGGGATAAACGAACATTGCCACGTCCTTAATCTTATCTATTTCACCTAGGAGGACAGTTAAGTAAGAAAGGGCAGATTATTATGATCAATCTCACATAGGGTAGGTGACTCTCAAGTGGATGAGGTATTACCGGGTGTGTATTGAAGTCCCCTAAGCCAAGAGGTGAGGTATGGCCGGGTGTGCCATGAAGCCCTTGGGTATTATTATCCCGCACCTTAATAAACATACACCTATCCTCCATTACGGCTAGATTAGATTAGTGACCAGGCACTATCATCCCGAAGTACACTATGAGGTTCCATATGAATAAGTAAGAAAAATGAGTATGAATTATATAATTGTCATTAATGATCATGGTATTACTAATCCAAATTAATGTTTTGATTTTATTATTAATTTACTAATGTTCCTTTTAAGAGGTTTTATTTGTGTGCAAGGTGAAAAATAAGAATACCCAAAAGGGGACATTACAAGTGGTATCAGAGCAGTCATCCTGCCATCCTGTGAATAGTAGTTGACTTACATGACTCCTGTGTACTCAGTATATTATATCTTACACTATGGAAGGTTTGGCGATCCTCTATGCTTTGGAGAGGGCTTATGCTTTGGGATGGCGCAAGGTTATCTGTGAGTTTGATTCACAGGTTTTGATTAATTTGCTGAATACACAGAAGGTTTCTGATGTTAGTTGGCAATTGGCTATGATGGTGCAGCAGATTCTGCACATAAGTTCTTTGATGGAGATGGTGTCTTTTGTCCATATTCCAAGGGAGTGGAACAAGGCAGCAGATTGTTTGGCTAAGTGGGCTTCTGAGCATTTAGATGGCTGCAAGATTGATGAATGGGAGCAGGTTCCTCATGAGCTCCGACATGACTTTGTGTCTCACATACAGTTCAACATGGATCTTCTCTTTGGTGATAATCTTATTCATCATTGATTGTCTTCATGCTATCATATCATCATCTATTATACACTTCTACAATTGAATTTACCTTCTCTACAAATTCATCTCTCCGAATTTTCGAAATGATTTCATCATTCATGTCTTTCATCAACTATAACTTAGAGCCTCACTCATCGTGAAATAGGCAAATGTGATTTTGCTCTCTCATCATTCTTTCTGGATTAATACAATTATGGTTCACATTCTCAAGCCTATTTTGCCCTTTGTTATCAAAGTTAAGAGTTTACAACACTATTTATAGTTACACTATAATAGTTGAGATAGTTTAACCGTCATCACCCACAAAATTTGTTCTTGCAAATCCTAGTCTAGATATAATGATTATGCCTTGACTTTAAAAATGTAAGTGGTTCACTTTTCACTATGGTTTGTCATACAACTTTGCCTTCTACTATTACTTCCATCTTTTCATTGAACCTCAACGTAACTATTATGTATAGATCTAGCACTATGCTATAGTAGATTATGTTCAATCAGTTCATGGAAATGTATTTACCCCTAAGTATCTAAGGTAAAATACAATTCACCTTTGATAGCAAGGTACTCTACTACTACCCTTAGTCTTATTAGGCATAACCTTGATTTATAAAGGTTAAGCAATATCAATTACTCTAGCATTTCGCATTCAAATATTCATGTCCCAATTCATCATTTCACTATATTCAGAATTCACTATATAGGTATGCAAAGTCACCACCAATTTCCCATGCAAATTCTGTCTTACATGATAGTATGCATGGACGATAAAAGATATCTCAAAAGTAAACATTAATTAAAGTAGACACAATCACCATATCATTGTTAATGTCCAGAATGAGATTCAACCTAAATGACCTCATGTAAAATTCCATCATGTGTTTTCTTTAAAACTACATAGATAAGCTTAAGTTAAATCTCTAGATTTTATTACTCAAGAATCCATAAGGTGAGCCTACAATCTTTCATGATGCTACATATTTTCTATAGGAGTCAATAAAATCGTTGGCAACATAAACTTGTCGTTTTACACTTGGACTCTAAGATCAGAATCATACTTGACAATCTTAACAAACCAATCTAACAACAAATTTCAATGAGTCCACACAATGTGCAATAATGATGTTAAGAATAATTCCTTACAAGATATAAATGTACGATCCCTTACAAGTTTAATCCAATCATGATCCATGCTATGCTACCTTATTCTTCATGTTGATAATTCATACAAACCTTGTATACCAAATGTTTTCATTCAAGTTAAATAATTTAGATCAATCACTTTGCCATGGAATTGATACAGAATCTCAAAATCATCTAGTCACAGCAAAGTGCAAAGATTAAATCATGTCATATGAGGCAAAGCTAAATGACCCTCAAGACAACTATACAGAACCAAAAGTTATATTGTGGGCCTATAACCCAAAAATCCCAGGATCATTCTCCATGTTATCTTACAATCATTCAATAATTATTCTACACATCTACAACTTAATAATTATAGTCTTCTTAAGATCCGAATATACCCTCACTACAACATCATTAGATTCATCTTTCAGATTTTTCCAATCTTGATTACTCCTCAAGGCACTAATCTAAACATGACTCTTCTCAAACTTTAACGTCAATAATCCAAATCCAAAATTGCTTGAGGACAAGCAATCTCGAGTGGGGAGGACTGTCATGTCCCTATATTTACAATTGAATCAATTATTCATATAATAAATCGAATATTCTTACATTAAATAATAAATGATTAAATATATTAAAATAATAAATTAAATATTATATTATAAACCAAATATTATTTAAATATAAATATAATATATTATTATTATATAATGATATAACTATCAATTTAAATATAAATATAATATTAATGATTTTGTTATACATTATAATATAATAATAATTATAATATAATAGTAATTATAATATAATAATATTTATATATAAATATAATATCTAAATATAGATATAAAAATAAATTAAGACAAACGAATCATGTTGAAGATTCCATAAGGAATCAGTTCTAAAGAGGGCAGTGATTATAAATAAAGCCAAAGAGTATGAAGTTATGTATTAACTAATATGAAGGCAGCGATTCATAAATTATAAGCAGTGGAAGGTAAGATAAAAGTTAAAAAAGTGATTAATAATAAAGACAATCACTGTTAATGGGACATCAAACACATTAAGGAAAAAGTCACAACCGTTGGTGAAGTATTTTGAAAGGTATAAAAGCAATAAGGATAATCAATCGATGGAAAAAAAACACAACACAAAAAAATACAGAAAAACAATCAACAAGCATCTCATCAGATTCTTAGCATCTAATACAGAAAATATAAGAGTCTAATACAGATTGAATTCCATTGTAGCATCAAATCATCTCAGGCAGAAATGAATCAATAACAAAATCAGGCAGAAATAAAGCAATCGAGGATATATATATTGCTGAGCATAAAGAAGATATTTCTGAATATAAAAGCAAGAATAATATATTTATATAAAGCAATGAATACAAATGAAATTCTATTAAACAGTCTAAGTAAGACAGGGAGTATGAATTGAACTCTAATCTAGCAGTTCAAGCAAGAAAGGTGCAGCAATCTCATATTTACATATCCAGCCATAGTTGGTGGATAATATCATTAAAATAAACTTAGTTCCTATTATAGGAACAACAGCAATAAAAGAAGAATTTCAGATTCTTTATAATAAACCTTGTGAGGAAGCAAGGACATACTTATATTGGTGATCATAGGATCACTCATGCATCTTCGAATCATCCAAGGAAACGAATCTCATATCGGTATGATATTTCTAACTTACATTTACTAATCAAGTCTTGCCCATGATAGACTAGGGATAAACGAACATTGCCACGTCCTTAATCTTATCTATTTCACCTAGGAGTACGATTAAGTAAGAAAGGGTGGATTAGTATGATCAATCTCACATAGGGTAGGTGACGCTCAAGTGGATGAGGTATTACCGGGCATGTAATGAAGTCCCTTGAGCCAAGTAGTGAGGTATTGTCGGGCATTCAATGAAGCACTTGGGCTTATACCTATGGAGATGACTTACACGGTAGGTGACTTTCAAGTGGATGAGGTATTACCGGGCGTGTAATGAAGTCCCTTGAGCCAAGTAGTGAGGTATTGCCGGGTGTGCAATGAAGCACTTGGGCCTATGACAGTGGAGCACGATCCTCAAGTAGCGAGGTATTGCCAGGCGTGCAATGAAGCTCTTGAGCCAAGAGGTGAGGTATGGCCGGGTGTGCCATGAAGCCCTTGGGTATTATTATCCCGCATCTTAATAAACATACACATATCCTCCGTTAGGGATAGATTAGATTAGTGACCAGGCACTATCATCCCGAAGTACACTATGAGGTTCCATATGAATAAGTAAGAAAAATGAGTATGAATTATATAATTGTTATTAATGATCATGTTATTACTAATCCAAATTTTTGTTTTGATTTTATTATTAATTTACTAATGTTCCTTTTAAAAGGTTTTATTTGTGTGCAAGGTGAAAAATAAGAATACCCAAAAGGGGACATTACACATTTAGGCGAATATTGTTATAATACCACCTATCACATGTCGATTGGCATGTCTCCATTCAAGGCTTTGTATGGATATGATGCATTATCTTTTTTTGACTTAGGCTTTGATGATAGTAGAGCTCTTCGAGTCAAGGAGTTGATGCAGGATACACAGGACAGCCTTAAGACACTCAAGGATAACATTCAGCAGGCAGAAAATCAGCAGAAGATGTATGCTAATAGGCATCGTGTTGAGAGGACATTTGAGGTGGGTGACTTGGTATTTTTGCGCCTTTGTAATGTCCCTTACCTAAATTGCCTAGAAATTCAAATGCCATAAGTTAGGTTTAGGGTTTATGATTTACCACATAGAATATCTTTTAAATTACATAATTCTTGGACTTGAATTCTGCAGTCATAACATAGGAAAAACATATACAAAATATAGATATACATAGATACATCTTTAATCATTAGGGTTAGACAAGATTACATTGCATTCAAATTCATAAATAATATCACTATAGAGAAATCATATATTCATTATTATGCAGCTAATTCAGTTTGTTTGCGAAATTTAGTCATGGAAGAGGGGGTATAGGGAGGCATTGCAAGGTGCCTTAAGACAACCGTTCTCCCTCCATGCAGTCCTCCCACCATTCTTCTTTGACTAGTGATCTTAAATTTGTCAATAAACCCTCAACATGGAGATTAGGAGGAGAGTTTTTCCCTTGGGTCCCCTTAGCCGTTCTCTCCCTTTCACAGGGCAATAGGGTGCCCTAGTAGCTGTTCTCTCCCTACTTGCCATTGTAAAAGGTGCCCATAGCCATTCTCTCCCATAGTGCAGACTTCCTCCTTGGCCTTGTTGATAGGTTATTGAAATATCATATGTATTTTTATATATGACAGTGATATGCAATAAGTAAAGATAAATGATAGTCAATATAGTTTCACAATGATCTGACCTGATGTTCCTTATTTTATTTTTGTATCTTTATTCAATAATGATTCTTATTGAACTTCTAGTTTAGTTCAAGAATTGCAATCCTTTTGTTTTCCACAATAGTTTATATGACTAAATAAATATATATATCTCTGTGGATGGAATTTGTATGCTTGATGTTATAATCAATAATCAATGTCCTCCGATTGATGTCAATTGTGTTTTCTTTTATATCTCTTCAATGGTGGCGACTTCATGAGATCATTGTATCCTTTGCCATGGGACATATCTCTTTATACAAATTGCACCTCCTCATTAAAAATGGATCGCTTAACATATTTAGTCGATCCCTTTTAAAATGATGTCAGCCTCGTCTTTTAAATGAAATGTTGTCTTTTATGGAGAGTCAACCAAAACTGATCGTTTATCTTTCTTTAATCGCACCTCTTAATTGTTTAATAAATAACTAAGTCTTTGTCTTATATGTAGTGCGCTCCATATAAAAGGGAGGTCGGCCTTATCACAAGTAAACTTGGTTTCCTTAAGCGTTGTCTTCTTAGTCGACCAAGATGTATCATTATTGTTTATAATTTCATTTTTATGATTTGATCTATTCAGGGGCATGACAACCTTCAGTGATATATACAGTCTACTTTGAAGAAGAGTGGTGTAGAAAAACTTAAGCCTAGATTTTATGGTCCCTATAGGATAATGAGGAGAGTTGGAGAGGTGGCATATGAGCTTGATTTACCAGCAAGTAGCAAGATTCATAATGTCTTCAAAAAGGCATTGGGACAACATGTTGTTTCATCTCTAGATCTTCCACCTCTTGATGAAGAGGGTACATTGATATTGGTGCCTGATAGGATCTTGGATATGATGGAGCGCAAGTTGCGTAATAGGGTGATTGGAGAGTATTTGGTGAGATGGAGAGAATTGCCATTGGAGGATGCTACCTTGGAAGGAGAGCAGATTTTACATCATCCTAATTTGCGATTGCTTGAGGACAAGCAATCTCGGGAAGGGAGGACTGTAATGTCCCCATTTTCGGAGTAATCACCTTGGAGTTGTAGATTAGCCTATTCACCATTCCTGTAGGCTAATTCACTTGGTAAGGGAATGTTTATTGGTTGAGCTAGGACCTTGGAGGCTTGGAGAACGAAATGTTGGATTCTAGTTGCTCAATTAATTATTATATTTATGGGATAAATTGTATTTTTGACTAAGTGGTATTTTTAGCCAAAGATAAATAAAATAATCAAGCCAAGGGATTGAGCAGCCAAATTGAAAAAAATAAAAATAAATAAAAGATGGAAAATGAGAAAGTTGAGCAAAAATAAAATATAATATTTTATTAATATATTTTTCCCAAGGAAATTGCCATCAAAGTAGAGAGGAAAAATAATAATAAAAAAATAATAATAAACTATTATTTTCCCTGTCCTAGTTGCTGCCCAAGGGAAAGGGAAGAAAAAATATTAAATAAAAAACAAATTAAATTATTTTATTATGGTGGTGGACTTGAAAATTTCTAAAATTATGTGTCATGTCCCCATATTAAAGCCTTGTTTAAATTGAAGATTTAAACAATACATTTAATTACACATAAATATTAATAATTAAATATTAATAAGTTATATAATATATTATCATATTACATGAATATAAATATCAAATATTATTATTATTATACTCATAAGATATTAATAGATATAAATATTATTATAATATATATTATTAATATGAATTCATTAATTAAATAATATATATATTATATATTAATATTATAAGTGACTAGATATTAAATATAAGAGGGGACCAATGTATGTGACTCTTTGAAGAGTCACTATTCTTCGTAAGAGGCATAATGGAACATATATAATATAAATAGCAGCACCAAGGAATGAGGGGGATGAGATTTGGGATATAAGAAAATAAGGAAGTCTAAAGTAAGTAAACAGAAGTCTTCAAATATGAAAGTTAGAAAGTATGGAATAACAGCGATGAGTCAGCAAGGATAAAACAGTCAGCAATTATGGGTATAATTAAATCTGCATTATATTTATATATATATTCCTGAGTCATAAGTAGGAAAGATATCATAAATACATATAGGGACGAATTATTCAATAAAAAATAAATATATATATACAATAATATTAATAACATATATAATAATATAATATAGAGATATTATTAATATTATAACAAATACTATAATATATAAATATTAAAGAATAGGTGAAAGAGAATAAAATCAAGTGAGCAAATTCAACAAGACAAGCAGCATAAAGAGGTAAGTACACTTTCCTTATTAATAGGTTAGATGATATAAATGTTGTCGAAGAATAATATGAATATAAATAAATGAATATTGCTCATATCAGCATAATAATAATTGGAATATATTATCATCAATGATGTATATACATTAATTCTCTATAAGTATGCATATAAAATAGGTATAATAATATGAGAATAAATAGGAGTGTAGAAATGACGTAAATCTGCATACATATATGAATGGAATATGGATATAGATGTGAACATTGTTAAATTGAATACAATGAAATGAATGTTGTAATTCAATGAATGTGATAGCTAAAATCCTTAGACAATTAAGTGTATGAACAAATGATAAGTTGGAAACATTATATAAGGACATGAATATACAACTTAAATATGGATGAATAATGATTATATTGTTAATATGATGAAGTGAAAAGAAAATGAAACTCTAATGTTCTCTTTTGTGAGTTGAATTGTGCAAGGTCAAAGGAAAAAATTGGGACTCACTAGAAGGGGACATTACATTATGTCCTATTGGATTGCCCGAGTTGAGTATTATAAAAGGACATAAATTGATATCATTTTCATATACTTGATGAATTGGATTTTTGTATTTGAGAGTGATTCTCTTGGTTGTAAGTTATCTTCAGCGGTATTCAAGGATGAAATGAAATGAAATGAAAGATTTTAATAATGTCCACGAGGCCACAGCAGCATAAGGGACCCAGAACTGCACAACACGAACCAAAGAACCAGGCAGCAAAGCACTAAACAATTTGAAGCCTCCTTTCGAGATTGGATCTCCTACAGTGAATTTTGATCAGTGGGTTTGCAGCTTTACCCAATCTCGCCTCTTCAAACAAGGTGTTTAAACTGTTGATATTTAAGATGCCTTCATAGCTGTCACGAATGTCACTGTAAGCCGAGCATTCCATGATGAAATGCCACTCTGTCTCCACCACACCTTTGTCGCAAAAGAGACATTCTATTTTCCCACTCTTCTCTGGGAATTCGCCATCTGCCCGTTTCACATCTAAGATGATGTGAGCTAGTCCTTATTTGCGCAATCAACATTTTTGCTTTCCATTTAATATCTGCCGCTATGTAGGCCTTTTCGACATGGTCCCACGTAGGGTTGAACTCCTTGACATAGTAGGCTTTTTTCTGTCCCTTTTGATTGATCCACATGTTGTGTCTAAATTTTTCTCTAACATAACTTTTTTATTTCCTCGTTGGCATGTGGACACTCTTGCATATTAATGCCCCATTTCTTTAACCACTGGTCATTTTGTTTCCTCCATGTTTTCTTTCTTCTATTTAGCTCTTCCTCCATGATTAATTTAGGCCAACGGTTGCTTTCCATATTTTGAATCTTCCTTAGGTAACTTACCAAACGAACTATTGCCGACGCCTCTAAAGGGAACAGACCTGTTTCAGCCAATAAAATCTCATACGGAACATCAGTCTTAATTTTAAGATTAGATGAAAACCCTTGAATAGGAGTGATTTGGACGAAAACCCAATCACTATGTGAGGTGGATTCATAGGGAATTCATCATTGAGTTTATTTGCAGGTTTTTGAAGGAATAAGGGCTTCATTTCAGTGAGGGTTTGGACTGAATTTCATATCAGCAGCTAGGGTTTGAAGCTTTGAGCATATTGAAGGCATTTATATTCAGATCTGAAGACATACAGGACATATTTTCATCTATACATCATTGGAGAAGAGTTTTAGATGGATCGCTTGGCATAAGGAGGCATTTTTATGTGATTTCATCATTCATATGTGTCATGTTCCACACTAATCGACTACTCATTCAAATTAAAGATTTGAATGAGGAATGATGAAAAGGAGGTCACAACTGAATTATTCTACTTCCAGCAAAACATCTTCGTGGAAGTCAAAGTAAACATAAACTAATCGAGAATGAGGCAAGAGACAATCATCAATGGTTAAGACAAAATCTCTAAGAACAATCGACGCCCTCCACAAAAGACAAACTAAGCAATCACGATTAAGAAAGATAACTTATTTGTTTAAATGTCGATTATCACAAGGCCGCGAATCAATTGAGGCGCCTCATGCTCAGGTACTCGTTGGAAGATATATAGATCGGAGGATGAGGATCGATCAAGGATCTGATAAATCGAACAATCAGAATATCTTATCATCGAACAGTAAACAAACATATCTGCATATTATATATCCAACCAGAACTTCATAGGAGCGAATAGTCGTACATATTCATAGCATCGACACCAGATATCCATACTGAAGAATCATCTCTGCATATTGGACTGCGAAGGGATCTCATCACATAAGAAAGCAACACACCCTTCATCATTCATATAATTGCATATAGATCGAACCAACAACAAATAAGCATCTCAGATAATTCTGCCATTATAAAGGAGTTAAATCACTCAGCAGCAATCAATAAAGGTATGTTCTGATCTTCCATCTGAATATTATCATAAGATGACTTAGTAGCAGTGATGGAGGCTTAAGTAATGTCTTATCATGGCAACGTAACATAAGTAAAAGAATATGATCATGGTATGAACATTAGGAATAGGTATGTATAAATGTAAGTTAGAATACATTGGAAAGATCATCATAGAAAGATAAGAATAAACTATAGTATAGAATGAGAATACTTATATTTCTAGTATTATGAAATATTATGACGTAACAAGAACTGAACCTATAGATCTGAATGTCAATAAGTATAGATGGCTATTGAAAAGAATGTCATTATATAGGAAAGGATAAAAGATATCATTAGAAATAAGAAAGGAAACTTACATAACATGAAATGAAGAATAAATAAAGAGATTGGGAATTATATGATTACATGAGATAGTATGATTAAATATATTATCTCGTGATCCAAGGGATCACGAGATAGATAGAAGGATTCTAAGGCATAAGGATGAGAGTGTAGGATGATGGTCCATCATGAGTGCTTGATAAGAAGGCCTTAGGTTAAACACCTAAGGAGAAGGCTTTAGAGTAAACCCTAAAGATTAATGAAGGCCTTAGGTAAAACCTAAGGAGAAGGCTTTAGGGTAAAACTTAAAGATTAATGAAGGCCTTAGGGTAAAACCTAGGATTAATTATGAAGGCCTTGGGGTCAAACCCAAGGATACATGAAGGCCTTTGGCTAAGTTGAGGATTATTCCCACTTGAGACAAAGGAATTGAATATCAAGCCCATGGTGACCACTCATGCCTAACGCATCATCCCTATGAGAGAAAGATGACATGATTATTATGATGAATATGATATTAATGTGTATAAATATATGGTTCTAACCCTAAATGGAAAATAGAAGAAGATGAATTTTATGAGATGACTAAGATATGAAAGTGAACTATGTACTAATGTTCCCTCTCGCGAGTTGAAATTGTGTGCAAGGTTGCGAAAAAGTTGGACTCGCTAGAAGGGGACATTACAATATGAATTCTGATTTTTGTTACAGCAGGTTGGAATTGCATATCAAAGGCAGATATCTTGATATTTTGACATGATTTGAGGTTAGAATGCTTGCTGGTTCAAATCGCACCATTCTTAGACATAGGCGATTTCATATTTTGGCATATTTTGATACTTTTTGGCATCATTTCTCAAATCTGGGTTGTAATCAGCATTTACAACAGCTATATCAGTCATTTCAGTCATCTTTCATTGAGTTTGAGATTGTACTTTGACAAGGCAACATCCTATACAAGGCGGCTAGGGTTTGATACAACATTTGGGCAGATTTGCATACTTTTATAGGTCTGATTTTGTAATCAGATTGGTCTGATGTAAAAACAGAGAACATCATTTGTAATCAACATTCTCTATTGCAATAAAGAAGTCAAGCTTTAATCCGGGTATGTTCATTTGTGATATGTATGATCTATTTTGACTAGTTTCAATTGTTTTACATGTTGTTTGAATGTTATATTGCAACTTTTCCATCTTCATTGCATTCCAAACACATTGTTGAAAACTACTTGTCAAAATCCTAAGTATATTTCAAGAAAAAGAAATCAGAAAATTCAGGACAGTGAGCGAAAACTTTCAGTTAAGACTAGACAGGGTTCTTACATTTGGACTTTCCAAATACTTTATTCTTGAAATGATAGTGCTATTTGGTTTCTCATAAGCATGCTATACTAATTTGGAATTGAGAATAGGATTTAGAGGGCTTATCTATCTGATGCCAGCTTTATTCAATCCTTTGGTTGATACCTTGTCTACTATTTCATTGGGGGAATCCTCTGGCTATAATATGTTCCTTGCAATAAGAAGTTTCTCATGGTGGTTACAGGTCTTTTATTGATATGTGTGGGTGCCTTAATTCTTGAGAAAAGTTAGTCAGGCATAGCTTGGAGTGCAATTTGAAGTAGCCAAATTTGGGTGACTATGTATCAAGCGTTGTTTGGAATTTTACTAGTAGATCATTCTGTAGTGATGTATTACATCTACTTGTACATAGGGATACTACTAAGTATTTTCTTGGTAGAGATTCCTTTATGAAGTTTAGGAGATCAACAATTGTCCTTTGTTGCTTTAGTGCACATTGAAGATATAAATCTTCAATTTTCCATTATTAATTTGCTGCCTTGAGGCTACAGTGTAGACATTCAGGTTTTTTTAAAAATTCTTTAGCCTCCATGATTGAACTACTCTTGCAAGTATAGGATCATCTAAAAATTGTTTGTATGAAAAATTCGAATCTGATGTTGATTTTATTCCTTTCACCGAACTTTGATTATTGGGTTGTCTTAGAGTTCTGCGTAGAGATGCTAATAATATGATGAAATGGTATGGCAAGATTGGTCTCCTTGTCCAAGACCTGAAGAGGCTTGGAAGAATCCCTTGTCCCATTGACTAAAACAGAAGTAAAGGCATGGAGATATAATGTTAATCTGGTTAGATAGCATTCCATAAATAAGTCAAACATTCTTAACACCTTTTGAAGGAACCCCTTGAGCTATATGGAGGGTTGCACCCTTTACAAGATGAAGGTTGCAACATTGTTGGCACTCAGTGACACCCACATGTTGTGAGTGGACCTTAGCTGTTTGGTTTGTAGGTGTTTGGGACCTTGGCAGAGTTGATGATGAAAATCACATGAGGGTTGGTGATCTGCCTAGATTTTCTCCCGCAACTGGGAAAGTGTGCTACATCTGGTGGAGATAGATTAATGATCTTTGAGGTACTGCAAATCTCAGAAGAGTGTTCTTGAGTATCACAGACAATGAAACACAAGTTAGCATTACCTCTACAGAATCCACCTGGATCAATTTGTATAAGGTTAACCAAGTTCATCCTATGTTTTTCATTAAAGTTTAAGCTCTCAATGACTATTTTCTTCTTTTCTTTATTTGTTTTCATTGCCAATAATGTATATTGTTGGTTTTGTAGGAGCTTGCAAAGAAACACCGAGCAGTAGCATTGCTTCAGCGCCGGCTTGATGACATACCAACTCAGACTGAATTAGTACAGTACGTATGTTTAATGAATCTTTTTCCTATGTGATCATTTTTTAGGAAAGGATATTTATCTGAGTGTTGTAAATATTTATAAAGCACAAACTTAATTTATTTTTTCAAGCTTTCAAAGTCTTTGTCTTCAATCTTTTTATATATAGATTTGGAATGCAGCTTGATGAGATTACAACCCAAACTGTATTAGTTCAGTATACACAGTTTATCAGATCCATTCTTATGCAATCATGATGTAGGAAGAGATTGTCATCTGTCTTTTTAAAGCAAAATAAAAAATAGTAAAACCTAAATCTATTTTTCATGCTAAAGAAGGATTTCTCTTGGGTTTATTTACATTTGAATTGGGTATTGCTAGGCAAGATCAGGACAACTGATCACCATTGGATTGGATCCAGCTGAGTGATATTTACTCTTTAGTGGGCACAATTTTTTCGAAGACAAAAAAGAATTATTTCTGTGTTAGAATAGATGCTTGTGATTATGACAAAACACAGCCTCAAGGGAAATCCATTCAGAGATGAGCAGAAGCCTCCTCTTTGTTGCAGTGCAGGCATCCTTCTTATTTGGGCTCCCACACTAGCATGATATGGGTGAGGCACGTCTTTGTGGTATCATTGGATGCCTCCAATTGTGAGATTTAGAAATTCCAAATGTCTGCATTGTTTCAGTGAAATCTGCTACCAATATGGAGAAGTGTAATATTGTTTTAATGTGATGTTTCTTAAGGAATCTACTCTTGACAATAAACTCCAACGAAATATCCAAAGATCAGCCTTGTTATCCACTGATTTTCTAGTAGTTGGAATCAACACTCATGTTGTCTTAATAAGATTGGGACTACTACTACAAAATGCTTTTCACCGACTGTGATTGGCACTACAAAATGCTTTTCATTGACTATCGCAGGTTACCAAGACTTTTTAACTTTGAATCTTAAACAAGGTTCAGGGCAATTGCTATAAAAAAAAAAGTTATATTGCAGGGATTAACCTGCTTGATTAGTTATTGGAGGACGGGCAGGTAATTATACAGTTCATGACGATGTCTACCCTATCTGTAGGTCTCTCTACTTTTGAGTGTGGCAGATGGGTTATCTCTCTGTTACAAAATAGTTTGTCCATATCCATAAAATCTAGTGCCACACTGACACATAGAAATTGTCCAAGGATACCTGTTTTTCATTTGGACAGAGAAATATGGTAAGTACTGTTTTCTGCCAAATATGTGTAGGAAAATATAAAACGATTTGTCATTCTGTTGGAGGCACAGTAGAAAAAATATATTCTAACTGTTACTTGTTTGGTGATTTGTGGGGTGTCCTTTGGCTGAGATCCCACAAGTGAGGAGTATCTCTATCATCAAATTCACCCAGGACTTGCATCTGGCCTTGTCAGTCAGGGCGCATCACACCTTCAATTGGGTGTGGCAATTTACTCGATTCAACATAAGCATGTAACATGTCTTCTGGGGAGTTTAAACATGGGCCTTCTTTATGAAATCCCTGACGATTTACTACTTGAGCTCATTTCATTTGACTTTGAACTTTGGACTCTAGCTGCACAACAGAAGTAATAAATGTTTAGGAAATCACAGGTTATAAATTATAATTGTAGATTATGATTTTTTAGTCATGTGATTTTGGTATCTTCAATCACAAATTGTGCATTTCAGTTGAGAATTCAAGCTAAAGTCAGTGACAACCTCAGGAGCTAGGAAAACATTGAAGTCGTGAATAAACTTTAGTATTATAAGAATATCGTAAACCTAAAATTAGAGAACCCCCCCTATCTGCCCAAGGTTATCATTCTAGAAAAGAAATTCATTATGCAAAACTAAGTGGCAACTAACATGAACTAAACAATGAAACTGTTAAGATGGACCTTTCCTAGGACACCTTGGAAACAGAGACTGCAAGATGTGTAACATGAACATGGAGCACAATTTTCTTTTAACCTATGCACTATATAATGATATTAGACACAATTACATAGACATTTGCAATGAAACAGATTTTCCTTTAAACCTACACACTATATAATGATATTAGGAACAATTACATAGACATTTGTAATCATAATCTAGGACACAATCTTAAATCTGGACAATCAAACAAAGCCTGTGAAATTCATTATAAAATTAAAGAGTCATTGAAACAATCTTCTAAACAATTTGACACACTTGAAAGTGTGCGTATGTAAAGTGCCCAACTAATTTTGTGTGTATTTCAACAAATGTTTGACAAAATGCCCAAATATGGTACAAGCTGAAAACTGATCTTATGATTTATAAATCAATGGGAATGCCACAATACTTCAAAATAATTACAATAAACTCAGATTTGCAACTTGATATTAACTAATGTTGCTGTTGTAATAATCACCATAAATACATGAAAAAATTGAATAATATATGCTAACCTCAAATTGATGCCATGGTGTTGCTGCTAGATGATATCAATGAATATACAGAAATCAGAATTAATATCTGAAATAACATTGACTCAGCCCTTTTAAAAACTGTATGGCACTTTGAGAGGCCAATAGATGGCTGCGATCAGCAATAGAAGGGGGAATTAAACCCCAAAGCTGGTGCGGCTGAGTATTTGTGTTGGAAATGTTGTCATTGATGTCAAAGGTGAGAAGACATATAGTCATTGATGTCAAAGCAAAATAAGAATAGTTCGTTATACATTCCCATTGAAGAAAAAAGGTGAATTGAGAAGACCGACGTAGAGACATTCACATGTTTAAGTTAAAGATTTAAACATAATAAATGATATGAATTTAATAAGACAAAATGTCTTATTAATGATGAGAGGTGGCGGACCACATGTTTAATGAGCAGTTGATAAGGCAGCGATGGAAATTAATTTAAATTAAAGATTTAATGAAGATTCAAGATGGCCAACATGTATGCAGCTCTATGTATAAAGTCTCAAGTTATATATATATATATATATATATATATATATATATATATATATATATATATATATATATGAGAAATGATAAAAGACAAGTCTAAGTTAAATCTGGCCGACCATAAAAGTATTACAAAATGAAGACAAAGATCATATTAACATGGAGCAGTTAAAGAAACATAATATCCAATGATTTTCATGAATAAGAAAAGGACATGATGACTTGTGAATAAGACAAAAGTCTTATACCGTATAAGATAAGCGATTCAGATTTGAAAGACTTGTGATTTTGAAATGCAATACATTCATTATTAGAAGTGATGCGATTGATTAGAAAAGAAGATATGATTGATAAATAAGAAAAATCATAAAGAGTGATTCATCTCATGTGGAGCGATTCATATAAGAGTGATTAGAATAAGACAAAAGAGCCCAACAATTGTTAAGAAGACAAAAGAAAGGAGTATGAGTAACATTCATGTGTTACGATTTGTATAAGAAGGGCAGTGATTATGTAAATAAAGAGGTGTGATCCTTGTGGTGATTATTTTTAGGCAGCAGTTTATGAAATGGTGCAAGTTGTGAAAGGCTGTTTATCTTTGGTGAAAGGTCACATACATTCTAAAAGACATCTCCCTTGAGGAGTGTATAAAAGGAGTGAGTGACAGTTGAAAAAACAAGCAATTTAAATGAAATATATCTAATTTGAAGAGCAGATTGAAAAGAGAAAAGACAGAAAAATGAAGTGCAAATCAGACTTATATTAAATAGATGAAGGGGATGTTGATATGGTGAAAGAAGAACAAATGACACATCATTAGAGAGCAGAAAATTTTAATGAAAACATAGCCATATTTGTGATCATATGTTGAAGGAAAATTGAGCATGATTGTAATCAGATTTGTGAAAGGAATTGATACATAAGTTAGATCAGATTTGTGAAAAGAGCATTGTGTAAAGGGTGTGATCAGATTTGTGAAGAAAGGATTGTGTGACGTGTGTGATCCGATTTGTGAAAGGTGTAAAACAGTTTTGTGAGAGGAAGATCTTGTGGAGAAGTAAACTATATCAGCCATTGAAGGATTAATAGGTTGCAGCCTCTTGCTTGCTTGGAGCTCAGTTTGTGTGGGGGTTGGTGCTTATAATTCTGTCAAGTGGGAATGAAATATCTCAACTATACTTAACTAAATTTTTTCCTAACTTTTCCTACTTCTTACTTCAATCAATTAACATCTAACATAAATGAATTCAACATGATTTGAACAAACAAGGAAGTTGAGATATCTTATTACAATTGTCCATACAACTTCTTATTACATTTATTAGATGCTTAATAGCATCAATGTTCATCTTATTACAATGATTTTAAAAGATAGGCCTTAGCGCCTAGATTGAACAATGAGTGTCTTCAAACTACAAGTATCTTGGCTTCAGGTTGCTATTGTCTTCAAGATCTAAGTAACTTCAAGTTGCAAACAATGACTTCAATCCTGCACAATGATGATAACTGAATGTTAACATCTCTCAAAGGATAAGGGAGCATCACCTTATCAAGGTTGAGGGAGCATCACCCCAACAAACATGAAATATGCAGATTTCATGAAAAGAGCATAAAGCTTACCAAGAAATATCAAATAGCTAAGATACAAAATGCAGTCACTCTTCTCCTTTTATAGTGCTCCTCAAGAGCAAGAGGCAACCATGACACGCTTTCCAATGAGCATATTCTAGAGGAATATTCCATTGGAATGACTCATTTCTGAGTTGGAAGCCTTATCATCATGCTACCCAAGGTCGCTTATTCCGAATTGAGAGCCTTATCTGACACGTCATCCAAGGTCACTTTGGGATCCACTGCTTGCACGTGCTCAATGAAGGTTAGGTGCATATTGGAGGATGCAGAGATCAAAATTGGCGCCTCTCCCAAGCTAGGCACACTTTTGAGGTGGCAGAGGCTAGAAGGTGCGCCTCATCAACAAGACTTGTCTTCTAATACTTAACCACTTCTCCAAACACTGGCACAAGCTATAATTCTCTCCCATGTGATGTTTACTTGCAAGTTGATGAAGGATCCAAGTAAGGTGCATATCCAAGGTGGAATAGGAGGCAAAGTGCGCCTCAAGCAACATGATGTTCTCTTGTCTTGATCAGGATCTTAGTTGGATGAATGATCCCTCAAGCAAGTTTTACCTCTTAAACAAGATGAAAGATCAAATTGTGACTTCAATATCCCTATCTAGCTTTAGGCGCATATTCAGTGTTCTAGAGCCATGAGATTGCGCCTAGCATCTTGGAGGTGAGATTCAACTTCGTTCAAATCTTCAAAGTTTCTCCAAAGCTTCTCCACATGCATCTTAGCCAATATCAATGATGATGTCTTAGAATCCCTTCCTTAGGTGCAATTTGAGCTTCCTAGAGAAGGCGCACATATGAGGTTGAAGATGACTAAAAGTGCGCCTCAATACATTCATGATCCTTGAACAAACTTTTAACTTTTGGTGCACAACTTGACATTGCAAATCACTTCCTTGTTTAAGGCGCAATTCCAATGTCCCAGAGGCATGATCTAGCACCTCAAACACCTAGGCGCACATTTTGAGTTGTTTGATCAATGATTGGCGCCTTACTTTTCCTAGGCGTACATTAGGTGTTGTTGAGTGTCAAACTAGCGCCTTGACTCCTAAGAGCTCCTCCTTACTTAGGCACATGTTCAAGGTTCTTGAGTCATGGATTAGCGCCTTGCTATTCTAGGCGCACATTTGAGTGTGAGGAAAGGTAGATGTGCGCCTAAGTGCCGTTGTCACTTTAATGTCTTCAATCACTACAAGCTTCTAATCATTTGGCACTCATCCTCTTGGATCAACTCTCCTTATACCCAAGGCGCAACTTGGAGGTGTTTCAACATGAAAAGTGCGCCTAAGTGTTGACAAGAGTCTTCCTTCCTTCCTTAGCCATTTAATGTTTTCCAATACATGTTTGAATGTCTAGAAACCATCCATCATTGAAGCACTCAAGAAATGTCTTCATGCTCATGTTTGTATGAATCCTAGCCAAGGCGCATTTTGATGGTTGAACAGATGAGAAAGTGCGCCTAGCACTAAGACAACCTTATGTCACTTGATAGAGGTCTTGACTTGCAAAACAGAAAGTTCGTTAGCCAAAACTAAGTTCATTCCCTTATCTTACGTATTAGCATATGGGAATGATGAATGGGCTAATCCGTGTTCATTGTTTACTTATGTCGGAAACGGGGACATGACAGGGGATTGGTGTCTCCAATGGGTTGGTGCTCACAAAAGAAGAATTGTAAGAGTAGGTTGGTGCCTACTAAAGAACATAAATATATGAGCAATATTGTGTTGTGGTTTTCTCCCGAAATGGTTTCCACGTAAATCTTGTGTTCTCTTGTGTTCATAATTGTTAGATCTAGCATGTGCATCATTGTTGTATTGATTAAGTTTTGAAAAAGTTAAAAGATTGTGTTATATTGATTCACCCCCCCTCTCAGTATAATCGTGTGCTCATCAATTTGGGGGTCCCACAACATAATAAACTTCAACGCTTCTTCTCAATTTATCACAGTTTTCCAAATATGTTTACGATTGCTTTTCCTTATTTATGGTACGACTGTTCCTCTTACAAAATGGTACAACCTATAGATATGTATGATACAACCTATCTTTTGGAATGGGTCTTATCAAAAATATCAATCTTCTCTTCAAAGATGAAGATAATTTGCCACGCAAATATTTATCGTTAATCTCCAACTTTCGTTCCACCATGTACTCACAAATCTAAAAAATGAAATTACCAGCCTCAGTACAAATCTCTACAAATTCCAAACATTAAGCACACTTGTAAATCCTACATGAATCCACCTTGAATTGGTTAGGAGGGTTTTCATCCTTGACACCAATCTTCACCGTAGGGTTTTCGTCCTGGGGCTGAAAGTTGAACAAAATGTTGAATCTCCACAGTTGGGGTTTTTAGAAATGAAATGCTAAGAATATGAATTTCTCTTTTCACAACCTCCTTTTATACTCTCCTTTAGAAAGTTCAAGAAATTATATTTTATAAATTTATTTCCCCATAAAGTGACTTTTAATTTTTATTTGCTTTTTGGACCCCGAAATAAGTCAGTTTATAATAAGATGTCCAACTTTACTAAAACAATTAATTAAATATAAGTTGCCTGTAAAAGGATAATCTATGACAACTTAATTTAATTAATTATTCCCTTACCAAAATCCCAATTAGCCTACGGGAATTAAAATAGGCTAAGGGTCTTTGTCAAACACTCATGCTTGAAAAGGGGACATTACAGTCCTTCTCGAAATCGCTTGTCCTCAAGCAATTGTAGATTTGGATGTTGAAGTACCTGTTCTCCTTCTCATGTAGCATCTTCTGGAGGCAAATTCTTCCAATGAATTAAATACTCTTTGATGCTTTTGCTTCTTAATCTTCTCTCCCATACATCCAGAATAGCCTCAGGTACAAAAATTAATTTACCTTCTTCATCCAAAGGTGGAAGCTCAAGAGAAGGTGAAATATGCTCCCGAAGTGCCTTTTTGAGGCACGAAACATGAAACACATTATGGATCTTGCTGCGCTTTGGCAGCTCTAACTCATAGGCAACCTCTCCTATCCTCCTCACAACCCTATATGGCCCATCAAATTGTAACTTCAGCTTCTCTGCTCCACTCTTCTTCAAAGAAGACTGCCAGTTGGGCTGCAACCACAAGAAAACTAAGTCACCAACCTCAAAAGATCTCTCCAATTTGTGTCTGTTTGCATAGATTTTCTGTTGGTTTTGAGCCTACTGGAGATTATCTTTTCGTGATTTCAGAATATCTTGACTCTCTAGAACCCAATCCTTGGCCTTCGGAACCCTACTATCAGCAATGACTAGATCCACAAAAGATGTGATCTCTCCAATTTGTGTCTATTTGCATAGATGTTCTGTTGGTTTTGAGCCTGCTAGAGATTATCTTTTAGTGATTTTAGAATATCTTGACTCTCCTAAACCCAATCCTTGGCCTTCGGAGCCCTACTATCAACAATGATTAGATCCACAAAAGATGTAACTTCATACCCATACAAAGCTCTGAAAAGAGTCATGCTAATAGACATGTGATGGGTGGTAGTGTAGCAGTGCTCACCCAAATATAACCACCTGATCCAAGCCTTTTGTTGCCCTGCTACATAGTTCCAGGTAGCCTTCTACCCACTTGTTAACAATCTCAATTTGTCCATCTGTCTACGGATGATAGCTAGTGCTCGGAGTTAACTCAGTACCTGTCAATCTGAAAAGCTTTTGCCAAAACATACTGAGCAAGATGTTGTCATGATCACTTACAATGTTCTTGGGTAGACCATGGAGTCTAAACACCTCTCAGAAAAACAACTCTACATCTTGAGGTGCCTTAAACTTAGAGGATATGGTGTAGAAGTGAGCATACTTTGTCAACCTGTCCAGCACAACAAAGATACAATCCTTACCCTATACCCGTGGAAGACTAGTGATGAAATCCATAGATATGCTCTCCCATTTCTGCTCTGGACTAGGTAGGGGCTGCAATAGTCCTGCTGGAAAAGTATGTCGTGACTTATTCTGTTGACAAGTCAGACACTCCCTAACATGCCTCAAGACATCATCGTTGATTCCCTTCCATGTGAACCTCTCCCTGATCTGTTTGTAGGTCTTAAAGTAACCAAGGTGTCTTGCTAGAGGAGTGTCATGGACAACTCTCAAAATCTTCTTCATCTTGGATTCTGGAACAAGGTAGATTCTATCCTTGTATAAAATAAGATCACCCATCACTTTGTCCCTGTCATCCTGCACCGTCCCCTCCATGACATAACAAGCAAAAGTATTCTTAGAATACTCAACCAAGAGATGAGCCTTCCAATCTACTGAAATCTCAGAGATTGAGCACAAGGTAGGCTTCCTGGATAGAGCATCAACAACTATATTTCTTTTTCCCTTAACATACTTTATGTCAAAGTCATAGGCTTGCAATTTACTAACACACTTTTGTTGTCTTTCATTTAAATCCTTCTAGTTAAGGAAGTATTTCAGGCTATTATGATCTATCCTTACCACAAATTTACCCCCTACTAGGTACTGTTTGAATTTAGGCAATGCATGCATAATGGATAACATTTCCTTGTCATAAATAGGAAATCTTTTTTCTATTTCTTTGAGCTTCCTACTCTCAAATGCAATAGGATGTTTGTTCTGCATTAGGACAGCTCCAATGCCCTCACTAGAAGCATCGGACTCCAACACAAAGGGTTGAGAAAAATATGGCAATGCTAAAACTGGACACGTACTCATGACCTCCTTGAGTTTGTCAAAGGTTTGCTGGATTGCATCTATCCAAGTGAAAGACCCCTTCTTGGTCAAGTTTGTTAAGGGTGCTGTCAGCTATGAAAACCCTTAACAAATCTCCTGTAATAACTGCACAACCCAAATAATCCCCTTAGATAAGACAATGTCTTAGGTGGTGGCCAATCCAAGATGGCCCGAATCTTGTCCATGTATACTTTGACCCTTTCTGCATTGATCACATGCCCTAAATACAAAGTCTTTGTCATCCCAAATTCGCACTTAGATGCTTTGGCATATAGTGATTGTGCCTCCATAATCCCTAAGACCTCATCAATATGTCTGAGATGGTCCTCCCACATTTTACTATATATCAGAATGTCATCAAAGAAGACAAGGACAAATTTTCAGAACTGCTTGTTAAAAACCTGATTCATGCATGACTAAAATGCAGCAAGTGCATTTGTCAACCTAAAAGGCATGACCAAGAACTCATAGTGACCATAATGGCATCTGAATGCAGTTTTGTGAATGTCCTCTTCTCTAACTCTAATACGATGATACCCTGATTGAAGATCAATCTTCGAAAAGTAAACTGCCCTATGCAACTCATCAATCAACTTGTCGATCCTAGGGATAGGGTACCTGTTTTTAATTGTTTTCTTATTGAGAGCCCTGTAATCAATACACATCCTCATAGTTCCATCTTTCTTCTTAACCAAAACCACTGAAAAAACGAAATGACTGGAATTGGGTTTGATATGCCCCATATCAAGTAGCTCTCTGATGGCCTTCTCTATCTCCTCCTTATGCCTTTTTGGATGACGATAAGTGGTAGTAACAACGGGCTTGGCTCCCTCTTTCAACTCGATAACATGCTCAAAGCCTCTATTTGGTGGCCTACCAGGAGGAATATCACCAAAGACCAAACTATGTTTGTCCAATAGTGACTGAATATCAACATGATAATTTGTCTTACCCTCTATAGAAGTCTTGGTAGACACAAAGCATTGGGCTGCCCATGCAACCTCACCATGTCTGAAAAGAGCCTCCATTTTCTTCACTGTGACTACTCTAGGTGCTCCATTAGACATACTTTAAAGTACCACTTTTTTCTAATTTGCTTTGAATTTTAATTCCATAGTCTGAAAATTTGGGGAGTACTTCCCAAGAGAGTGCTGCCACTATATCCCCAATACTACATTTGTCTCTCCAATCCCCACTACATAAAAATCATCTATCACTCTATGGTTGCCTAACATGATACTCAACTATGATATTTTCTTTGTGCAAGACATAGTAAATCCATCTACAACTATCACATTAAACCCTTCGAAATCTTTTACCACAAAGCCTTTTTTTGCCACTAGGTTCTCATCAATGAAATTGTGGGTTGCCCCATTATCAATCAACATCGTCACACATTGACCCTGCAATACTCCTCTAACTCTGAATGGGTTATATCTGGGTGTATTTGATAGAGCAGCAAAGGTCCCTCTTGTAACTCCTCCAATCACCTATTCCTCTAGTTCGACATCTTCCTCTTCATGTTCACTCCCTGAGTCGGCTTCCTCCTTTGCCTCTTCATTATCATAAATGACCTCAATGTAGTGAACCTTGCCTCTTCCTAGGCACATGTGACCGGGTTCCCATGGCTCCTTGCATTTAAAACATAACTTTTTTCTTCGTAGCTCATTCTTAGTTTCATCATCCATGCTTGCCTTTTTAGGCCACTCCTTCTGAAAAAGTTTCTTGTCTTTCTTTGGTGGGAATGTCTTTGGGTGAAATTTATTTTTAGGTGCGGAGAACTCCATGTTTTTTGCCCTTTTTATTGCATCTTGTGAAGAAGGTGGGTCAAATGCTTTCACCCAACCTCTAAGTGGTTCGGTCAAGCCTTCAATAAAAAGAACAATAAGCCTCCTCTCTGAAACATCAGGAACCATCACATAAAGCCTTTGAAATTCAGACACATAGCTATCAACTGAACCATAGTTGGCAGACTCTGACTTGGCAAAAACTCGGCAGACCCAAAATTTTTGACTCGGCAACTTAAAAAATTGATTAAATTTCATTAAAAACACATTTGTTTTTGCGAAATTCAATGACAAAATGTATCCAATGAGTCCATAAATGACTACAAAAGTGTTTTCTATTAGATTTGATTCATTTGAATACAAAATGAGTACAAAAGCACATTGTCATGTGGAATCTTGATAGGCTGCTACAATAGTTTGATAGCAACTATCACGAATTCATGATGATTGCCTTTGAAAATTATCATCATAATTCATAAATTGCATATAACAACATTTTACATCTTCCTCTTCCCTAATCTAGTGAAAACTATGGGAGGGGTTCTAGTCTTTGCACTGTATTGTGGCTCCTCACTCGGCATAGAAGGTTGTGTTTGTTGCTGCGGCTTGACTTCCATTCTGTTGCTAGATGGCAACGATTCCTCTTCCTCATCAATGTCATCCAATGACAATCCAGAAGCTCCTTCTGTTGCAGCCACATCCTCCATTGCTTGCCTCTCAAAATCAAGAATCTCGTCTGCAGTAAACAATGGGGTCTCTTGACTCTCCTCATCCTGCCCTAACCAATTGCTATAAGGATCAATGTCATCCAAATCTTAAGGATTGCATAGCTGATTCCCAAAAACTCCTTCAAATGCTGCTAATCCCTTCCCAAAATGATGTAGTAGCTTCTAGAAATGCCTAGTGCCAAATGTGACAAAGATAGATGCTGATATAGCAGGTAGCATGGCTGATCTATGACTGATATGGGAGTGGTATGAACTGGTAAAATGCTGAAACAACAATCCAAATGATTGCAGTAATCTGTAATGAGCTCCAACAATGTTATTTGCACATGTAGCACCTAGAAAATGAAGGTGCAACTAATCAAAAGCAGTTAGAAACTTAGTAATTAATCCCAAATTGGTACAACCAACATGTAAGGCTTGAAACTCAAACTAAAAAGCTGCTATCTGCTGTGACTTGATCAAATAATAAGAATCACCCAAAAAGATGGCTATGACTAGGACTCCAGGTGTAACGACCCACACTAGTTTTTTTGAATTTTTTTGGAAGTATAGAAGATGCAAATGCAATCTTTGCACTTTCTGATCACCAAGATCTTGAGGTGGGCAAGGTCAGAGCATACAGTGGTTGGACAACTACCTATCTGATGAATGTACTGCTGAAAGTAAAGGCGGCAAGCCGCCCAGAAACATACAGGTGGCAAAGTCGACCCAAATCTACACCTCTTCGGCAGACAAGTATGCTTGAAAATGCAAAGCCACTGGTAGATTGCTACAAGTCCGATCAAGCCAAATTGGCTGATTGCTAAGTAGACTTGATCAATACCAAAACGGGCTATGAAATGGAATTGGGTCTAATGGTGAATTGACCAAGACTTTCAATGTTGAATTGTACATAACTGGTAGTAAACCATCTAGTTTTACAATATGATTAGCATGATATGCAGGGATGTTTTGGCAGTACTACCATCCAGAATTACAATAAATATGACAAATGCATTGCTAATATATTAATTCAAAAACACTACACCGTGGAAATCAACTAAAACACCACAAAATATCACTTTTGCAACACCTAGATTAATCCATTAAAATTATATAATAAGTAATTTTCAATCAACATGGACTGAGGCAAACTGAAGCTCATTGGAACACAACTCTGTGTGCTGATGAAGGCTGCAATAGGAGATTGACCCAAACTGAAGAAGCACTTTGAAATCTGCAGATTACTGTCATATCAGGTCTGTATGGCCCACAAATGCAGTTGTATGAGCCCCATATATTAACTACTAGCTGCTAAAACTTCCTAGAATAGTACAGTTGAAAGGAAATATGGTATGACTAGAGGAAAAAGACCAAATTTCATTCAAAATTAGTAGTGACTCCTTCCAAAATCAAAATGCCTTTCATTTCATAGTGTACGACCAATTTAACATGGTACGGACCATAAGAAATTAGTATGGCCTGTAGAAATATGTATTCACATCAGCAATATGGCCTAGTGCTATGCAAGTACAACCCAATACTTTACTGATGGTATGGCCATGGACATTCAAACTGGTACAGCCTCTTGGGTAGATAGGTAGGGTCCTATTTGGCATCAATAAGGCTGCAAAATGGATATATTAGAAAATGTATATAACTCAAAATCAAACAAGAGTATCAAAATACATCAAAAATCTCCATTACTATTGGGATTGGAAAAAACTTTTACTCTTCAGCACACAGGTGATTCCTGAATGAAATTACACAAACTATCTGGGAAGGTTTTTGTCCGCGAAACTGGATTCACCAAAGGGTTTTCATTCTTAGGCAAATAGAATTCACATTCATTCTCAGAGCAAATAGAAATGAATTAGCCAAAAGAAGATTTCTGAGGACAAATCTCCCTTTTATAACTTCTTCGGGAAAATAAAATAATATTTTTTCTTTTTGCTCACTTATCTCCTTGAAAATATAAAAAACATAATAAAGTGTTTTGAGGACCACCTTTTTGTACCTTGGAGCTAGCAACACTTTATTTGCACAACTTAAACTCAACCTTCTTAAACAATTAAATATAAGTCGTCTTTTAAAGTTATAATCAAAAAGACCTTTGACAACTTAATTTAATTATTTATTAATTTAATCATTTTTCCCTTTTTCCACCACCCCATTAGTCTACGGGAAAAATTCAGAAAATAGGCTAAGGGTCCCCAACAACTTATGCTTGAGAAGGGAACATTATAGTCCTCCCTCCCCAAAATTGTTTTGTCCTCAAGCAATTGCAATTTTGGATGCTCCAAAATTTGCTCTCCTTCCTAAGTATAATTCTGAATTGGTAGATTCTTCCATTTGGTTAAATACTCTTATATGCTTCTCTTTCTCAATTTACACTCTTTGAAATCAATAATCTCTTTAGGAATCAAGACCAACTTCCCTTCATCCAAGGGAGATAGCTCAACTGATGAAATAACATTAGGGCCAAGTGCCTTCTTAAGGCAAGAAACATGACACAGATTATGTACCTTACTATTTTCCAGCAACTCCAACTCATATGCAACTTCCCCAACTCTGACTTTGTATGGGCCATAAAAACGTGGCTTAAGCTTCTCTGCTCCACTCTTTTTGAGAGAGGATTGCCTGTAAGGTTGGAATCTCAAATAGACCATGTCACCAACCTCAAAAGTACGCTCAATTTGGTGCTGATCTGCATTCAACTTCTGTTGATTTTGAGCATGTTGAAGGATTGTATTTAAGATATTTTAGAATATCTTGTCTTTGCTGAAGTAAATCTTTGGCTCTTGGAATGTTGTTGTCACAAAAAACAAGATCAATGAAACTTTGAGCCTCATAACCATACAAAGCCATAAATGGGGACATTCGGATGGACATGTGATAAGTGGTGTTATAGCAATGCTCCCCTAAGTGGAGCCATCTAATCCAAGCCGTTTGCTGTCCAGAAACATAGTTTCTCAAGTATCCTTCCACCCATTTGTTGACAATCTCAGTTTGTCCATTCGTTAGGGGGTGGTAACTTGTGCTTGGAGTAAGTTCAGTCCTTGACAAATGAAACAATTCTTGCCAAAACAAATTTAGGAACCTGCTGTCCCTATCACTTTCAACACTCTTTGACAATCCGTGAAGTCTAAACACTTCTCTAAAAAACAAATCAGCAACTTGTGGAGCTCTAAAATCTGAGGATATTGCAAGAAGTGTGCAAATTTGGTAAGTCTATCAACAACAATAAAGATACAATATTTACCTCGAACCTTTGGCAACCCGTGTTAGGTGTACTTACATTTATTAGTTTTAGTACCTTTCGGCAAAATATGTTTTGATTAGTTGCATCAGGAAGTATGTTTATGTTTGTTAGTTTCGGTGAGTAGTTACTCCCGATCGGTACAATGTTTGGCGACGGTTGGCAACCATCCACAAACTTTATATGTACTTGTCAGTTCATTGTATGGGCATGGAGTTTTTGGGGATTGTTATTGTACTTGCTGTTCTGAATTAATATATGTAGTTGAAGTTCTGAGTATCAATTCTTATTGTTTTATTCTCGTACAATGTAATGCATTCTAGTACACTTTGATAGTGCGAATATCTCTCTTGTTTACTCTGTATGGAAAACAATTAAATTCATCTAGCAGTAAACATTTTGGTGCCGTTGCCTATTCAAAGCGGGTCTAAGATAAGTCGGGTCGTCAGCTGATGACAAGTTGAGTCGTCAAGAATGGGCAAAACCGTCGGGTATACTCAGGGTCAAGGAAGACGCAATGAAGATGGCAGCATAATGGGGCAACCGATCCACACCGACGAGGAATTACAAAATAGAAGACAAGTAGAAAAAATAGAACAAGAAATTCAAGAAGAACATGAAGGAAGTGACAGGGAAGAACCAAGGAGTCGAGAAGATGATTTAACATAGGAATTGGTAAACCTGTGGTTATTGTTAGTCGAGCAATATGTAAGGAACAAATCCATCCGGAGGAAATTATCGAAGAAAACCTGCACGTCAATAGTGAAGTAGACAACCTTTTGAATCGTATCCCTCGACTCCTGGCAAGAAACTTGATAACTCTCCAAGACCTCCGAGAGGAAAGAGATAGAGAATTGCAACGACAAGTCCTCAGAAGGTATGAGGAGCGTATGAAACAAGAGGAGGAACGCGACGCTAATCGCCGTCACATGCCGTATAATTGACGATGTGTAATCATAATTAATGCCCATACAACTTAATAAGGATAAGAATAAAATATCAAGTGGGCAGGAAACACCAGAAGAAATATTGAGAAAATCACTCAGACTAAGAGAACAAGAAGAGCGTAGAAAAAGTTTGAAACAAATTATTGAAAAAGGGAATGAACGACATGAAGAAATAAATCAAGATATTGGCGAGTTTCACAGTGGGGGAGTTGATGAACAAGATTTCAGAACACCAATAAATAGAGAAAAAGAAAATGGAAAAAGATTGACAGAAGAGCTTGAAGATAGTATACGTCGTATTGTAGCATTGTCCATTTTAGACGAAAGGCCGAGGATTAGAGGACCTGAGCCCAAGAGCCCTGCGCAGAGGGAGTACTAGAGAGAACCAGAGGTGACTCAAGGTGTAGAGGATGCCGAGAATGGACGTGGGAAGGAACTGTACGTGGTTGACAATGTGAGGAAGTCACTAGAACGGCACGGTAGAACCAGTCCAATCGGGTCAAAGACACAGAGAGGGCACCGCGGGAGAAAGATGGTGACTCCACCGGCAAGTGAAAGGTAGAAGTTGCCAAAGTTTATGGGGAACGGGTCGGAGGATCCTGTCCAGCATTGTAAAACTTGTGAAACCACATGGGTGGCAAATGGACAAGAAGATGAAGACTACTAGGTAAAAGCGTTTCCAGCAATGCTAAGAGGTATAGCTATTGATTGGTACACAGATCTAGAGGCGACACAGAAGGCCTCATGGGATGGATTGAAGAAAGCCTTCTAGAATGAATTCAAGCTTCTAAGAGATGATAACGAGATTGTAGCGGAAATCTACAACACTAGACAAGGAAAAAATGAGAACGTGAGAGCATATAATAGGAGGCTCAAGGACTTGCTTGGAAAATTGGAAACCCAGCCAACTGACGGACTGACGGAGAGATGGTTCATCGAAGGACTACTTCTATCATTAAGGAAAAATGAAAGTCGTACCTCCGTCATCGTACGCTGAAGCATACAATCGGGCGATGGACATAGAAAGCGAGAACAAGACACCCTCCTGAAGTAAGAGAAGGACCGAGGATGATGAGAGTACGGATGATGATAGTAGTGACGGTGAGTTAAATACCATCCAAGCGCTAAGGAAGGATATGATTCGCATGATGAAAGAATTGAAGGCTGACAAAGAAACAACCAAAGAGGGCCGAGAACTATGGTGTACCGATTGTAACAGGGAAGGACACATAAAAGCAAATTGTCCAAAGAAGCTATTCTGTGACATCTGTCAAGTGATGGGACATTCAATCAAGGAATGCCCCTTTAATCTAAAAGCAAGAAGTACTCAGGTACTCTTCACACAAGGAGAGTCGTCAACTCCACCAACTACACCTCTAAAACCTCAGAATCCTAATGCATCCCCTGGAGGTTATCGGAACAACAGAATAAGTAACAACAGTAGCCCCAAAAACAGATTACAATACAATAGTAAGGGGCGACCCATGATACAGTGCTGACAATGCAATGAATGGGGACACTTTGCAAGGGAATTCTTGAACAATAATCATAATCAAACAAATGCATTATGCAAGCGGTGTGGGCCCGGTGACCATGACGAAAAAGATTGCCCAAAACAAAAAGGGGTGAACCTTATCAATGTCGAGGAAAATGATGAAGAGATTCTTGCTATCACTCGAGCACAATGGAAAAAGGCCACTTATCCAGATCCCCGTACGGAAAAAGAAAGACTCCGTGATGCATGAAGGGAAGTGGAAGTTGCCATGGAAACCAAACGGAGAAACTCAGACAAGAAGGTAACCCCAACCCTACGGTCGGAATCAGACAGGAACATAGTAAGCCAAGTACTGCAAGCTACTGTACCAATTAAAATGGCGGATCTTCTCCGAAGCTTGCCTCAGTTAAAGGTAGCAATATCGAAGGTAATGGAAGATAACTTGCACGAAGGCCAAGCCCAGACAACAGAAGACGTTATAGTAGAACCACCGCCGACGGGAGAACAAGTGCTCGACCCGAGGTTGCTGGCAATTGACACCGGGAAGAAACCGGCCGTAGTGTATATGGAAATCCTTGGAAGAAACTTGACAAGTACGATAGTCGACGGTGGATCCAAAGTAAATGTGCTACTAAAAGAAACCTGGAAGAGCCTCGACAAACCTACTCTATGGCCACAGAACTTCCAGTTAGTGGGAGCCGACCAGCACGGGATCAAGGCGCTGGGAGTGCTAATGGCTCAAAAGGTAAGAATCGGTACCCAACAATTTTTGTTAAATTTTGTAGTCATAACAACATGCAATGCGTTGTACGATGCATTACTCGGCCGAGGATGGCTAATAGCCGCTAAGGCCAACCACAACTGGAAGAAAAACACTCTGTCCATAGAAAATAGACGTAAGAAGTTCGTCATTGATTTGAGAACACAAACCATCAGTGAAGAGTTGGCATCAGACTCTAACTCGGATGGAGGGGAGTCGACAGAAGGTGAAAAGGGGCCGATGGATCCTGATGAGGAAGGGATACTGAAATTACACGAATGCTTAGAGGACGAGACAAATTCCTTCAGCGGGCTATTCCATTGGCAGATGGAAGACTATGAGTTCTTTCAGTCGGAATGCAATATGATTTCAATAAAAGAAATCGGTGAAAGCTCAGGAACAACTAGTGAACCACCAGGTGACCTTCAACCAAAGAACGAAACACTTAGTAATAGTGAAACAATGGGTAAGAAGGAACGGGCAAGTGACAATGGGAAGGAAGTGACCCACATGTTTCCGGTGGCATATGGGGAATATGAGGAAGGGAATGCAGAATTAGACAGCACGCCGGCACATCAGTTTGAACCTGAGAAGAAGATTATGTACGAAGAGCTAGTAACAAAGAAAGTTAATCTCGGCGAGGAGAGTAACCCAAAGGTAATTCTCGTCGGCGACGATTGGAATCTAGTACTAAAGGCAGCAGCATTCAGAATCTTTCTAGAGTACAAAGATGCGTTTGCCTGGACATACAAAGACCTAAAGGGGATACCACCAGAACTGTGCATCCATAGAATTCCACTCGTACTAGGAGCACGTCCAGTAAGGAAAAGGCCATATCGTATGAACGAGAATTACGCAGCTAAGGTGCAAGAAGAAATTGAAAAAATGCTGGAGGTTGGAATAATCTTTAAGGTGGAGACGAGTGAGTGGGTCTCACCGATCGTAATATCACTCAAGAAGGAAGGGGGACAAATCAGGATTTGCGTGGATTTCAGATGTCTCAATGCAGTAACAATCCAAGATCCCTTCCCCATCCCATTCACAGACTCCATTTTGGAAGAGGTGGCCGGTCATGAAATATATTCTTTTATGGACGGATTTTCGGGGTATAAGCAGATCAGTATTGCCGAGGAAGACAAACTGAAGACAACATTTGTGATTGAAGACGGTGTATATGCATACAACCGGATGGCGTTCGGTCTGTGCAATGCACCAGCTACCTTTCAAAGGATCATTCTACACATATTTGGCAAAATGTCGGTGGGAAACTCCAAGGCATTCCTCGATGACTGGTCAATTTATAGCGACCAGTAGACACCTCAAAACTCTCACCGAGTGCATGGAGCATTGTAGGGCCGCACAGTTGGCCTTAAATCCGAAGAAGTGCTGATTCATGGTGTAACAAGGGAAACTTCTTGCCATATTGTATGCAAAGCAAGACTAAAAGCAGTCTTGGACAAGATTCGGGTAATTGTGGAGATGGAGGCTCTGGGGGATGTCACCGGAGTAAAGTCTTTTCTCGGCCATGTCGGCTACTACCGAAGATTTATCAAGAACTTTGCTCAGGTATCATATCCATTGGACATGTTGACAAGGAAAGGGGTACAGTTTGTATGGTTGGATGAACAACAAAAAGCATTTGAAGAATTAAAGACAAGACTCATCAGTGCACCTATTCTAGCCTATCAGAATTGGGACAAGGAATTCCACGTGCACGTTGACGCATCAAACTTTGCGATTGGTGCCACTCTGGCACAGGTGGGATCCCATGGTCTTGACCATCTAGTGTACTTCACCAGTCGGTTGCTCTCCAAGGCGGAACGAAATTATAGTACTACTGAAAGGGAGGCTTTGGGAATGGTTTACTCGGTACAAAAATTCAGGCATTATCTCTTGGCAACACCATTCATTTTTTACGTGGATCATCAAACTCTAATGTACCTGGTCAACAAACCGATCATTCAAGGGAGAATTAGCAGATGGTTGTTACTTTTGCAAGAATTTACTTTCACCATTATTGTACGACCAGGGAAAAGCCATGTAATTGCCGACCAGCTATCAAGGATTAAATCAGGAGAATTGGCGGACGGGGTTAATGAAGATTTTCGGGATGCCCACCTATTTCAAATAGATGCCTGCCGCCTTGGTACGAGAAAATTGGTGAGTACCTATCCACATCAACGTTCCCGCCAGAGATGTCTACAAGTGAATGACGGAAGATTGCACTGAAGAGTAAGACATTTCAACTGATAAATGGGCTACTCTACAAAATGGGTCCCGATCAAATTCTCCGAAGGTGCGTGATAGAAGAAGAGATAAGGGGTGTGTTGGCGGAAGCCCATGAGGAACTAGCAGGGGGACATATGGGTCCCGACACCACGGCACGGAAAGTTCTACTCGCCGGTCTATGATGGCTGACGTTACACACAGATGCCCGAGAATGGGTAATTCAATGTGACACCTGCCAGAGGGTAGGAACGCTACTAAAAAGAGATTATATGCCCTTATGGCCATCACAGCCTCAAGAACTTTTCGAAAGATGGGGACTGGATTTTGTAGGACCATTGAAGGTCAGTCAGCTACACCGATGTTGGTACATAATAGTGGCCACTGAATATTTGACGAAGTGGGTTGAAGCGAGGGCACTTGAGGATAACACTGCATTAAGTACGACAAAGCTCATATACGAGCAGATCATGACAAGGTATGGAATTCCAATTCAATTGACGAGTGATCGTGGGGGACATTTTGTCAACCACGTCATTCGACTTATGACTACGCAGTTCAAAATCCTTCACACCCTATTAAGTCCGTACTATCCAAGGGCACATGGACAGGTAGAATCAACAAACAAGGTGCTCATTTCGGTAATCCACAAGTCGTGTGGTATCAAAGGATGGAATTGGGAAGAGAGGTTACTGGCAGTATTATGGGCTTACCGAACCACTTACAAGGTGACGACTGGACATACTCCTTTCCAGTTGATGTATGGGCAAGAAGCTGTAGTACCAGCAGAATACCTGGTTCCAAGTCTAAGGATCGCAGTGGAAAACCGACTAGGAGATACGGGGAGCTTGGAAGAAAGACTATTCCAGTTGAATAAGTTAGACGAGAAAAGAATTTTGGCTCAGTGGTCGAAAGAAATTATGCAAAAACGTTAGAAGTATTGGCATGATAAACGCTTGCGGAGAATGGAATTCCGTCGGGGCAGTTAGTTCTCAAATATAACGGCCTTAACGAAATCAAGCCTGGAAAGTTCAAAGTTCGGTAGTTAGGACCGTTTAGAATACGGAGTTGATGGAGAATGGGGCTATAAAATTAGACAATCTAGATGGAAGCCCGATCAAAGAAGTAGTGAATGGGTCGAAACTGAAGATTTACAAAGAGAGAAGAGGAGAAACAATACAAATCAATATGCTTGGATATGCAATAACAAACCAGTGTGAGAGGGAGAAAAGAAGCAAACAACACAAGGAGGTAGAAAACAAGGTTGACGGGATGGTTTTTTCAAGTACTCAGTTTGAACTTGTAACTGGGTTCTTTGCACCAAGACGACTGCACATGGAAGCTCGGCAAGGCTTAATTGACGAAGACTATGGTGGTAAATGGATCAATAAGAATAACCAAGAAGAAGAGGAAGAAGACTGGAACAATTGGATAAGAGAATGCAACCAGGTACAGGATAGATTTGAGTTCCTACTACCAAAGGAAGTTCGGGACCCACCAAAAAGGAAGTACTTAGCAGAAGCAATGTTCATTGTGAAAAGGTCACCCTATTGTGACGAAGTTTGGGCGTTAAGAATGGAAAACTGGCTAGTCGGAGTATCTCACGTATAGCCTTCGAAGACTCGGATTTGGAAGGCGAAGTACAGAAGCAGGAATGTCAGGATGAACGATGACAGGAAAACATTTCAGTGGGTTCAGGAGCCAATGGGGTGGAACTTGACATGGGTGAGAGATCAATCGGTGACATTCGATCGGATATGGGAATTGGAAGAAATTGACAAATGTTGCTCGAACGACTGCCTACGACAAAAAGGTTATATAAATTGCATCTTCTGCCACCTAACAGAAATCGAGATCCTAGATGAGGAAGAGAACGACAATGACAAGAAGAGAGAAAATTGGGAGAGCGAATGGAGGTTGGCAGAGTTTGAAGAATTTGAAACCGTCAACCCCGAGAAGGGAAAAAGTAAGGTAGAGTAAGAAGAAAAAAAAAAGAGAAAAAGAAAATATGACCTAACATTATAAATACAAGGTGCAAGTTCATTTCAATCAACCGAGTTGCTAGAAGACAGAATTACTAGTTGCTAATGCCGTACAAAATCTAATTTTTCCTTGCCATGCGAATACCCTCTGCCAGACCCTACGATCTTCGTTTCCTTCCTATCGTACGTCGTACGAAGTCTGCTGTGGAATTTTTTTTCGCTTTGGACCGTACGAGTCTCTCTGCTGCCGCTGTACGGATCAGGCCGTGCCAAAACAAGGTTGTCGTACGAGTCCCGCCATATGTCTGCAAGGACCGTACCAGTGGCCGTACGGGCTCTGAATTCTTTTGCCGTGCGAGGTTTGAATTGGTTCGTACGGAGTCAGGAAAGGTTGGGCCGTACGAGTAAAGAACCGTACGAAGTCTATTTTGGGTCGGCTGTACGAGTCTCTACCATACGCGTGCTAGTCCGTGCAAATATCAAATCTCCACCGTACGGATTTCCCTGCCAGACGTACTAGTGTTTGCACCGTATGGAACCAGACTCAGAAAGGCCGTACGAAGTCTATTCTGCTTGAGGCCGTACAAATAAAATTTTCCAGGCCCGTACTCTTGAAAGAGAAAGTAGCAGTACTCTTGAAAGAGAAAGTAGCATCCAGGTATCGAATCAATAAACGGTCATAACTGATTTAGTTGAGCAACATAAAAGGGGGCAGAATGTCATTCTCACCGGCAAACAGAGTAACCAGAGCACAAGGCAGAGGGAAGCAAATCTAGATATGACAGGGTGTTGAAGATAAAATGGCAGCTAAAGTCATTGTTGAAGAGACTCAGCCAACATAGACGCCACAAGTTGATGTAGGTTCATCAGCACGGAAGAAGCAGTCGAAAGGGAAAGGGAAAGAAAAAGAAAAAATCATACTGGGAAAGCCTCACGACAGACAAGTGTAAACAGTGGAGTAGCCATGCCGACGACTATCCTCTCAAGATAGCATTACAAAAGGCACAAGTGGATAAGGTAATACAAATGCCCTATTTTAATTTCAGGAAGTTTGAGGCAATACTGAAAAGCATGGTGGCGAATTACAAGCCCCGATTAAAATATACTATCATCAGATTCATGAATGTGTCGGTCAAAATCACATTTACACCATAGGATTTTGAGAGAGTGCTGGGGGTACTGCGCCAAGGATTTACAGTTAGCAAATAGAAAATGACTGCAAGGCGTAAGGATAATATAATGGCAAAGGTTTGTTGACCAGATTTGAGCGAGAAAGAAAAGAACCAGTTGAAGGCTATAGGAAATAGAGGACTTTGACGAGATCACTTGGTGAATGAAGAATGGCGGTGTATAATGGATGTGATCAGGGGGCGGCTGACGAGAGCCTCATGCTCGTCAGACATTCCATTTTGGATGTCCGACTATATGATTTGTCTCAGCCAAGGGGCAATGTACAATTGGGTAGCAGTTCTTTTAAATAGGATTCATGAGTTTTTGAAGATGACCCATAAGTCATTCTACATGACTCAGCAGGCCATTGCGTTGTTTCTGGATGCCATCTGCACTCAGGTCCCCTCATTGGCACAAGCCCCATTTTAGCCAGATGAGCATTATGACCCCTCATGGCCAACTGTCTTCAGATGGACAAACCTAAAGGCCCCTACTCAAGGTGGGAAGGGAGATGAGTCAAGGAGCAGCAAAAAGAGAAAACAACAAGAGGTCGCCGAGTCTTCGTCAGAAGCATCATATAGTGCACAAGGTGTTGAGGAGGATTGCATTGAGGCCTCGTCAGCCTCAGCCACTCCTGGCATCCCCGCTAGCCCCACCCTATAGTACCAACAGGAGAGAACAGATGGGATGTTGCACTGGGGAAGAGGCATGCACACTTGCATTTGGACACGCACTTAGGCGGAGATTCCTGTTCAGCCTAGTACCACTCACGTTTCATGGGGTCAGATCATGAGGATGAAGGGAGATGACACCATACCGGTTCCTCTTCCATGAAGGCAAATTACTCCATTTGAGACTAGGTCTCTAGAGAGTACGACACAAGTGGACAACTTAATACAGGTAGATACTTGGCTTCAGCTTCTGGGCATGCCTTTAGAGTTGGCAGACATTCCTCCACTAAGCCCCACTAGATCTCCTTTACCACCACCACTTGCACTTGAGGGTGAGATGGCACAGCCAGAGGAGGAGAAGGCAGTTGATGCACCAAAAGATGTGATAATGATTAGCGACTTTGAAGCAAAGGAGGAAGGAACAACCACAGGTAGCTCAGAGGAAGAAGGCATCGATACTAGTATGACAGAGGATACTTCTCGCTCGGCTGAGCCGATAGGTTTGACAGTACACATGGGTGAGCCACATTAGAGTGACCCACTGGGCACCATTCTCAGGTATGCATAGGATTTAGGGTCTATGGGAGCCATTTTTCAGAGGGTGTCTGATATTGCTGCTAGAGTCAATCCCCAATACTCTTCGCCATTAGTACTTGCAGAGGTACAAAGAATTGAACATTTCGCCAAGAATGCTGAGACATAATTTCTAAGAGTATTTTGGAATAGGGCTTGGCTGGAAGTGATTACTGAGGAGATGCAGAGGACATGGAAACCAGAGAGACCAGACTTTGGAGTTGGAGATGCTGATAGAGAGATACTGGCAGCCCTTCATAGCATTGAGGATTAGTTCCAAGCATTATATTATGCTAGACAAGAGGATTTCCAGAAGCAGGCACAGTGCAACAAAAGACTAGAGGAGGTTGCAGTTTTAAGTAAGAAGCTGAGGGAGAAAATTGATGAGCAATAGGTGCACTCCCAACGGCAGCTGGCACAGGAAGCCGAGCTCACACAGTCCGAAAGGAACAAGGCTGATGCACTTAGAGCAAAGCTAGAGGCTACAAAGGAGGAGTTGGCCGACTCTCAGGCAACGCAGGAACAAACAAAAAAGCAGTTGGCTAAGGCTGTCCAGATGGTACGTCTCACCTGAGACAAGCATATCATTGCCACGACACATTTGAAGCAAAGGACTGAGGAGGTTTATAGGCTTCGACGGTTGGTCCTACCTCAGCAGGAGACTTCGGGTTCAGCTCGGACGGCATCCGCACATCCAGGTACGTCCACTGACCCTCGTTCTTCCTAGTTATTTTGGATCTTGCTTTGTAGTCGTCTAGAAGACAAGTTTTTTTGGGGGGGATGATGTTAGGCGTACTTTACATTTATTAGTTTTAGTACCTTTCGGCAAAATATGTTTTGATTAGTTGCATCGGGAAGTATGTTTATGTTTGTTAGTTTCGGTGAGTAGTTACTCCCGATCAGTACGATGGTTGCCGACGGTTGGCAACCGTCCACAAACTTTAAATGTACTTGTTAGTTCATTGTATGGACATGGAGTTTTTGGGGATTGTTATTGTACTTGTTGTTCTGAATTAATATATGTAGTTGAAGTTCTGAGTATCAATTCTTATTGTTTTATTCTCGTACAATGTAATGCATTCTAGTACGCTCTGATAGTGCGAATATCTCTCTTGTTTACTCTGTATGGAAAACAATTAGATTCATCTAACAGTAAACAACCCAATGATGAAGTCTATACAAAATCAGATTGTATAATGCCCTGTTTTTCAACAAAATTACCAAATCCAACACTTCAATCTTGTATGCCATCATTCGTAGACCATGAATAACTATCATCCAAAGGTGTTAGCATGTCAAACTCATGAAAATGCAAAGCCATAGGACTGCCGTCCTCAAACAAATTAGGTATGATGTCATGCCAATCCATATCAAAAATCAAATGCTTACCATCAAATGTCAGTTCCTTACTATTCTCTTCACATGCATTATCTTTGTTTTCATGAGACAATTCATTATCCATATCTATCATAGATTTGGATGCTATGTCATGACTATGGGAGGAAATACGACTGCTGTTCCAAAAATCAGAATGATAGTCATACTCAATTGTGTTGTCTTCTACAAACCCAATCATCTCTCCTACCAAGGATGGATGGCTATCAACAAGAGCTGTCCTATAAGATGTCACCAAATGAAAATCATATGTATCATGTGATATAATTGTTGTCTCATGGCTGCAAATAAAACCTGCATGTGTGTAATTCTCCTTTGTCAAACTCGCTATCATCAAAGCCTCCTTGAATTCATGCAAAACAATAAGAGATGAACTTCCTCTAAAATCTAGAGCCTTCCAACACAACGCTGCAATTACCTCATGAATATCAAAATGAGTTAGAGCTGCAACAATCTGATTATCATTTACCTTTAGATGCTTTTCCAAGTGATGTGATGCATGAGACTCAACACCTCCATAAAATATTGTTATTTGGTTATCATCGTGCTCCTCCAAATCAGCTTGGTCTTCATCCTTGATATCATTTTCTTCAACCTTCATGTGTTCTTCATCTTGGCCTTCAATAGGTGACTCTTCTTGATGACTTATAGGCTGCAAATTATTTGAATCCCCTGCATGTTTATCAAGCTTACCATAGAGACGACTTCTAAAACCTTCACTTGTAAATACTTTTTCCATCATCACCCAACTTTTTTCCATATAATCTGACAACTGCTGTGATTGCCGTTTGTACTCAGCAGAAAGCCTTTCCAACTCTTTCATGCTACCATCTTTAACTCTAGCCATTGAAGTACCCTATTAGATGACTTTTCCCCTCAGGCTAGCAAAATCATGGCTCTGATACCACTGTAATATCCCGAATGGATATTGCTTTGAAATTCTGAATGCTATGAAATTCTAACTGAAATTATTGCCTTGCTGATATGAATTTTCTGATTTGAATTTCTCTTAATGCATTCAATATTTTCACAAACCGCTTTCACTCATATGTTTAGAAAGTAGTGTAGATGGAAAGGTTTCAATATCACAATGAAATAACACCTTATGATGAAGTTATGCTTAAATTAAATCAATGAAAACATGAGAATGACATACCCGGAAACAAGCTTCACTTCTTAATTTATTTCAAGGGCTGGTTACAAATGACATTTGGCTGTAGCTTACAAACAACAAGTCTGATAAGAAAATCAGATCACATACATTATGCAAATTTGCCCAAAATACATAGCAAACCCTAGTCCAATGATAGTAGAATGAAACTCTAGGTAGCCATGATGAAAAACACATCAACCCTTGACTGATTTGTGACTGGAACAACACTTTTTCAGGTTTGATATGACTGCAACAAAACCCTGATATGACTGATATGAAATCTGCCTTCAAACCCTAGGCTAAAACCATGCAAAACCTTGTCCAAAATGAAGCGATAGGGTTGGATATTGAGTTGTTTGAACCTTGGAATGATAAGAGATGATCAATGCTCTAAATATATGGCTGATGTAAGTTTGATTGGGTCTGATATACACCTGTACCTGACTGAAATCTGTCCAGAAATGCTAAAACTCACTAAAACATGCAAAAATTGCCCAAATCATGAAATCACCTATGCTAGAAAGATGCCGATTTGTCCCAGCTTGCACTTCATGACCGAAATATGATGAAATGTGAATGATAATGAATCTGAAACACAATTTCAGCAACCTGTGATGAATTTCCAGCCAAACCACAAAGCCAAACTCCTCAAAATTGAACCAAATAATACCAATATGCAATCAAATCTGCCTTATTCTCCTTAGAACTTGCAAAAACACTCCATAGTAACATGCCATTTAAGCTTTATGATGAATACTGATTGCATCCACCTCTCAAAACGGGAATGGGGCCATCACCAAACCCTAGTTATCAAGGGATCATCACCTTGATTGGACTGAAATATGTCTTCAGCCAAGAGATAAACTCAATATGAAAAAACCAAGTCAAAAACATGATTTCAAATGACTCCCAGTTGCTCCTTATAAAGTCTTCACTCCATATAGGTCTGACCTAACATTATTAAATGAAAGTTTTTGTGTACACAATCACTTATTAAATGACGGTTTTATGTACACAATCACTTAACTTTATTAAATGACGTTTTTTGTGTACACAATCACTGAACTTTATTAAATGATAGTTTTTGTGTACACAATCACTTAACTTTATTAAATGATTGTTTTTGTGTACACAATAACACTTTATTTTATAAAGTGTTTTAAATTGACTTAAGTAACTTAATAAAATATTAATTTTATAAAGCAATTAAAAATACTTTATAAAATTAATTTACAATTGAACCTTTTTAAGTTACTTGAAAAATGGGGACATTACATAGATTGCATGTATGAATAATAAGTGATGATTAACTATGAATGAAGGAATATAGAACAATAGATTGATATGATCATGAATGTAAGAATAGACTATCATGATGAATGAATTTAGTTATGTATAAGAAGTCAATAATGATGATGATGAAATATGCTTGGCCAATTGTGCTATAAGGCCAAGATGCCCTATTATAAGGCATCATGTTTAAATATTAATAAGAACAATTATGCTATCTATGAAATCAATGAAAGGCAAGTTTATGATATGCTTGAAGTTGACTAGGACTCTTCCATTAACCCCTCTATCACCTTTTGGATATGATGTAGTTGGGAGTAGTTGGAATTAGCCTAGGTAACCCTCGACTGGACGAGGTACTCCGAATGCGAGTGAAGTCCCTCGAGCCAAGTGATAAGGAACCGCGCGTGTGGGTGAAATCCTTGGGCCTAGAAGAACTTGTAAAAGTTAATTTTGCTCTACGGATGGTGACCCTCGTCTGGATTAGGTACTCCGGGTGTGAGTGAAATCCCACGAGCCAAATGGTGAGGTATTCCGGGTGTGAGTGAAACCTTTGGGCCTCCGTAAGAGATGGTTGGACTATCTCCCTAATGAAGTCTTACTTGGTGAGCTAGAGTCTACCATAAGTCCCTCCCAAGTCATATCATGAACAAATGATGAAAATGAGTAACATATATATGAATGTGTTTATGAATTAGGAATGTTATAATACATGATGATGAAATGAATTATATGAAACATAATGTGAATATGAGCAAATGTGCTATAGTATTAATGATTGTATGTTGAAAGAAATGGAAAATAGATTACTAATGTTCTCTTTTACTAAGTTGAAATTGTGCAAGGTTGTGAAAAATTTCGGCTTACTAGAAGGGGACATTACAAGTGGTATCAAAGCAGTCATCCTGCCATCCTGTGTGTACTATGTGTGCCTTACATGTATTCAAGTGTATTCAAAGGTTTACTTTGTGACCTATGTGTATGTGTTGTAACATATGAATATTTTGTGTATTTCGTGTGTTCGCATGTATCCTTCATACTCGTGTATACTTGACGACTTTGGGATGGTGGACGGGTCCACGGTGTAGTATGGGATGCACTGAATCCCCTTTTCCAATTGTCTGATAGTATACTTATATATATTAGTGCAAACTATGAGTATTCATTACCTTATGACTTATGTATTCGAGTATATACTCTATAACTTGTATTTGCATGCGCGGGTATGCTCCATGTATTTATGCTTCATGTGTATACTCCATGCCTTACATGTGCATTACTTCATGCTTTAATCTTACTTGTATGCTTCCTGTGTATTTTTGTATGTTATTGTGTGTGTTCACGTATTTTACTTCATGCTTCTTGTCTGTGTGTGTTATGTATATTCTTGTGTGTACTTACGCTTCCTATTTGTGTAATCTTTTGTATTTTTGGGTATTGCGTCATACTTGTATGCTTCTTATTGGTATGCTTGCTTATGTTGATAAATGAGTGTTTCTCATATCTGACATATATTCTTGGCCTGTATACTTCAAGCTCCATATGTGTTCATACGCATGCTACTTAGACATTCACGTGTATGTTTTATATGTATACTTCATTGAGTGTAGTTGTATGCAAATGTATACTTTATGACTTTATATTTGTATACTCTGACTTTGTATGCTCTATGACCTTGCAATTGTATTCAAGTGTACGCTCTATGACTTTGCAATTGTATGCTCTATGATGTTGCAATTGTATTCAAGTGTATACTCTATGATTGTAATTGTATTCCATGACTTGTAACTGTATTCAAGTGCATGCTCTATGAACATGTATGCTCTATGAATATGTATTTGTATGCAAGTGTATACTCTCTGATTTGTATTTGTATACAAGCATGCACTCTCTATCTTGAAATTGGTGTTCGAGTAAATACTCTGTGATTTGTATTTGTATTCGAGCGTATATTTTATGCCCTGTATTTGAGTGTATACTCTATGCTTTGTATTTGTATTTGAGTGTATACTCTATGATTGAATTTGTATTTTGAATGTATACTCTATGCCTGGTAAATGTATTTGAGTGTATACTCTATGCTTTGTAATTGTATTTGAGTGTATACTCTATGGTTGTGTTTGTATAACTCTATGCGTTGTAATTGTATTTGAGTGTATACTCTATGATTGTAGTTGAATGTATAACTCTATGGTTTGTAATTTGAGTGTATACTCTATGATTGTATTTGAGTGTGTGACTCTATGCCTCGAGTGTATACTCTATGACTTGTGTTTGTATGACTAGTGATTATGATTGCATACTCTATGATTGTATTTGTATTTGAGTGTGTACTCTATGACTTATACTCTATCACTTGTATTTGTATGATTGTGATTGCATATGCCTTGTATTTGTATTTGAGTGTATATTCTATGACTTATACTCTATGACTTGTATTCAATTGTATACTTTATGATTGCATGTATTTGGGTGTTTACTCCATGACTTTGTGTGTTCAAATGTATACTTCATGCCTTATGTATTGCGTGCATATACTTTGTATTACGTATACTTGTATTACACACTATGTTCATGTCTCGTATACCTTTGCGTATTGTGTATTAAGAGTATAAGCTTTGTGTATGCTTCATGTACTACGTGAACTTATGATTTGTGTTTCAAATATAATTGTGTGCATATACTTCAACATGGATCTTCTCTCTTCTAAAATCTTGTCTATCATAAATTGTCTCCACACTATCTATCATCACTATTAAACACTTCTACAATCTACCTTCTCTACAACGTCATTAGATTCATCTTTCCAAATTTTCAAAATTTCTCGTCACTTATTGGAATTACAAGCATTTTTCGCTAAAGCATGTTCATAATAATATTCATTATGGATCAAAATCATGACTTCGTCTCAACATATGGGAAGGTAAATATTAAAAAAAATGCAAGGTAATGAAAGAACTTGTTATCTTTATGATTGCTTGAGGACAAGCAAATTTTAAGTGGGGAGGGCTGTCATGTCTTGATATTAAGACATTGTTAAATTAAAGATTTAAACAATATGATAAAAGCCAGTGTAATTGCTTTCGTAATATATGATATTTAGTCAAATTGATCGATAGAGATAATTACTTATATTTAAGTAAATATATATTATTGATATATAATATCCAATGAATAAAATAAAATAATATTATTATATAATATATCTATTCTAATTGACAATGGTAAATATAAATATCAATAATATATAATGTTATTATACTATGTATGAGGATAAATATAAATAACATAAATATTGATATAAATATCAATATTGTTAATATGAATATAAATATTATTACAGAAACAATTATAAATATTTAAATATTATAAATTATAAAAGTAAACTTATATAAGACTTATATCTTATTTAAAGATACGTTGGGCAGCAAATAGAAAGAAGTTTAAATAAATTATATCCTTGGACCCCATGTTAAAGGAAATCAAACTAAATTGCATATGCTTACGGAAAGGTATGCTAGTCTCATACACTAGTGATCTGAATAAGACCAAGTCAAATTTTAATAAACATTAAGCGAATAAATATCATTAATAGCTGACCTTTGAATAAACCAATTTGCTGGCCGACTCCCTTCCTTGACTCACGTTAATGGAATGTATATTAAATGCAACTAATAAATACGATCGTCTCAAGGGATCATTGACTAAGTAGCGCCTATCTTATAAATAAGATTATGTTTAATATAAGAAGCGGACCTCCTTAGGAAGAATCGCCTCCTTTGGAAAAGAGGCATATGGAGTGGTACAAAAGGATAATCATCGGAGAACCATCAGGGGAGGAAAGCATGGAATATCCAAAACAAATCATACCAAGCAATAATCGAATAACAGATAAAAAGCAGATCAGATATCATATACACAGCATCAAGACATCAGCAAATATCATATATCAAGCAATCATCGAACATCCTATACAAAGCATATCAGTAGATCACTGAAGAACTTATAAAGAATTCGTGGGAGATACGATCAGGCCAGTTGAAAAGCAATTTTAGCAGCAAGGTTAGAAATCTGAGAAGAATTACCATTCTTATCTGCACCAATAGATATAGAAAGCGGATTATTAAGGTATGCATTGTTGATCCATCTTTCATAATGACAAAACTAATACATAATGTGTTGTATGTATATTATTGTTAAATACGCATGACAATATGGTATCATAGAAATATAGTAGGGCTGACAGAAGTGTCAATACATTACGCATTAGAAGTAATATTTTCATTTCTATAAGCATAAATAGATTGCATGTATGAATAATAAGTGATGATTAACTATGAATGAAGGAATATAGAACAATAGATTGATATGATCATGAATGTAAGAATAGACTATCATGATGAATGAATTTAGTTATGTATAAGAAGTCAATAATGATGATGAAATATGCCTGGCCAATTGTGCTATAAGGCCAAGATGCCTTATTATAAGGCATCATGTGTAAATATTAATAAGAACAATCATGCTATCTATGAAATCAATGAAAGGCAAGTTTATGATATGCTTGGAGTTGACTAGGACTCTTCCATTAACCCCTCTATCACCTTTTGGGTATGATGTAGTTGGGAGTAGTTGGAATTAGCCCAGGTAACCCTCGACTGGACGAGGTACTCCGGATGCGAGTGAAGTCCCTCGAGCCAAGTGATGAGGAACCCTGCGTGTGGGTGAAATCCTTGGGCCTAGAAGAACTTGTAAAAGTTAATTTTGCTCTACGGATGGTGACCCTCGTCTGGATGAGGTACTCCGGGTGTGAGTGAAATCCCACGAGCCAAATGGTGAGGTATTCCGGGTGTGAGTGAAACCTTTGGGCCTCCGTAAGAGATGGTTGGACTATCTCCCTAATGAAGTCTTACTTGGTGATCTAGAGGTGGTTAACGCTAGAGTCTACCATAAGTCCCTCCCAAGTCATATCATGAACAAATGATGAAAATGAAAAACATATATATGAATGTGTTTATGAATTAGGAATGTTATAATGCATGATGATGAAATGAATTATATGAAACATAATGTGAATATGAGCAAATGTGCTATAGTATTAATGATTGTATGTTGAAAGAAATGGAAAATAGATTACTAATGTTCTCTTTTACTAAGTTGAAATTGTGCAAGGTTGTGAAATTTTTTGGCTTACTAGAAGTTGACATTACAGCATTACAGGGAAACCAGTTTGAGGACATACCATTGGAAACAATGGGTGATAGGGAAGGTGGTGGTCCACCTAGAAATGAAGATAACAATGATGACATAGAAGCTAGAGATATTATGAGAGATCTTGCAGCAGCAGATAGCTAATGTGTTACAGCAGCTTACCACAACCATTCAACATATGACCATTCGTAGGAGACCAAACCATGAACAAGAGGAATTTGGTAGTGTTGCTAGAGCCCCAAGGGTAAGGATAACACCCACACACACCTATGACAGGCCTACACGCCCTACATTCATGAGAAATGAGCCAGAAGAGGGGGACGTGGATGAGGAAGAAGATGTAGCCTTCGCAGATAATGGCATGACACTACATGATGAGTGGGAATTATTACCTTAGAGAGTTAGAGATCATTTGAATTTTGACCGATTCATGAGTCAAAAGAGAGAGCATAGTAGAACAAGACCTGATAGAAGGCCAAGGAATAGAAATAATGATCTCAAACATGCAACTAGCAAACTCACACTTTCCACATTTGATGGCAGCGGTAAGGTTACAGCGAGAGCTTGGGTTAGCAAGTTGGACACCTTCTTGACTTTACGTCCTATGGCAGAAGAGGACACAATTAAGTTTGCAATATTGCATTTAGATGGGGTAGCACACGACTGGTGGCACCATGGGATGGTTATCTTGCAGCATGACCTCATCACTTCATATCAGGATTCACAGATAGGTTAGTTGAGCACTTTGACAAGAAAGATCTAGAGTTGTATTTCAGAGATCTAGCTCAGCTAAGATAGATGGGTAGTTTGGAGTCTTACATCAGTGAATTTCAGAAGCTCTCAATTATGGTAACAGGTATTTCCGAGAGGAGGCTTATTATATTGTTCATTGAGGGTCTCTATGAACCCATGAGGGGTTGGATCAAGGCATTTGATCCCCCTACATTATAGGAGGCTATGAGGAAAGCTCGTAGTATGGAACTTTCAGCTCCTCGTAACAAGTTCACTCCAAAACCACCCTCTTCATCTAATGATAGTACATCAGCCCCAAAGAAATCATAATATGTTGACCAAAAGAAGAAATTTGCAGCCCCTTTGGATAGGGAAACACTTAATGATTTGCGTAGAAGGAAGTTGTGTTTTTATTGCAAGGGTCCTTATGATGAACACCATGAATGTCCTCCAAGGCCTAAGGGTAAAAATAGACAAATGGAGTGGTTTTATGAGGGTGAAGACATGACTGATATAACAGACCAGCAAGCTGATCAAGAGGATTCAGGGGCTGAAAATTCAGAAAAAGAAGTTGAAAGTGAAGGAGAAGTACACTTACAGGAAGCTCACATGTCTAGCATACAAAAGGAAGGGTCTTTCAGGTTGCATGGGATCTTAGCTAGTCAAAGAGTCATCTCTTTGTTTGATACAGGTGCAACTCATAACTTCAGAGATGCACGGTTAGTGGCAAAACGTGGGATTCAAACTCAAGAGTTTGAAGGCATACGAGTGAAGTTTGCTTATGGCTACACTCTCAAGTGTGAGAATGATTCCTGATCTTCCTATGAAACTTAATAATTATGAGTTTAAGACTGATTTTTATGTGGTCGATATGGGAGACATGGATTTGGTACTTGGCATTAAGTGGTTTCATGCAATTGGAGAGTTTACACTCAACCTTAGAGACATGGAGATGAAATTCAAGGTTGATGGGACTAATCATGTGTTAAAGGCCATCAAAGATAGCAATTTGAAGGTGATCACTCTTAGGAGAATGGAGAAACTCATTAGAAATGACATGGTGGAGTGGGCAGTTGAATGTAGATTGATGCCTTCTCATGATGAGTAGCAAAAACCAGCCTATCCTCCAGATGTTCAGGAGCTTAGAATCAAGCATGCAAAGGTGTTTAGTGACATACCACTTGGTAGACCTCCAGATAGAGGCATAGAGCACATCATAGAGTTGGAGGAGGGCACCAAGCCCATTATGATTACACCTTACCGGCACCCAAAGCTTTTGAAAGATGAAATTGAAAAGACTATCAAGGAACTGTTAGCTATGGGACATATAAGGCTGAGTATGTCTCCTTTCACTTCATCAGTTGTTTTGGTAAAGAAGAAAGATGGTACACTCAGGATGTGCATTGATTACTGGATGATGAATAAAAGGACAATTAAGAACATGTATCACATTCCTCACATTGACGAGCTGATAGATGAACTTCATGGAGCTTGTTATTTCTCCAAGATAGATTTGAGGACTGGATATCACCAGATCAGTGTCAGGGAACAAGATATTGAGAAGATTGCATTCATATGTCATTGTGGACACTATGAGTTTCTAGTTATGCCATTTGGCCTAACCAACGTACCAGCTACCTTCCAGTCCACTATGAACAGGGTCTTCTAGTCTTAGTTGAGGAGATATGTTCTAGTGTTCTTTGATGACATATTGGTATACAACAGATCTTGGGAGGAACACATGGCTCATCTGGATACTGTTTTGGGCATACTTGACAGTGTGTCCTTGTACGTCAAGGAGTCCAAGTGTGCATTGGGCATGGTAGAGCTTTTATATTTGGGCCACATTATCAGTGCAGAGGGAGTTCACATGGACCTTGATAAGGTTTGTGCTATTATTGATTGGCCTACTCCTGAGAATTTGACTCAACTTAGGGGATTTGTTGGTTTATGTGCCTTATATCGTCGGTTTGTCAGTGGTTTCTCTAGGCATGCTGCACCACTTACAGATTTGACTAAGAAAGCAGCTTTTGTTTGGACACCTTTGGCATAGGAGTGTTTCGAGAAGTTCAAACCATAGAACCAAAAATCCTGAAAAAAATGCGATTTTTTCAAAAAATCGTGAATCGGGTGGAATTCCGATTTTTTACCCCCGATTTTTGCTGCGAATCGTTGACCGACTGTCAACACTCTTTAGGGTTTCGTTTAATCGCGTCTAAATAGCAGAAACTAGGGTTTCGATTCATTTTCGAGACCGCAAAAAGTAGGTTTTTTTTTATGGCCCCTGATTCAAACGGAGGGAGTAAGGAGGTTGTTCGAGTGCTTCTGATTCCGGGAATGAAAGGGAGCGCAGGTTCCGTGGCAAAAACCAACGACTGAACAAGCGCTTGAACGGGTTCCTCGAAACAGTTTCGCGGGGATACAACCAGGCCGGATCGCGATTTCATTTTAATATTAACTGTATATAATATTTTGATGCATTGCAATTTAATATGATATTTGTTTTTTTATATAATTGCCTTTCTCAAATATAATAAATTAAATTATAAAGAAACGTTATAATATTTTGGTTTATATAATTTTTAATAAATTAATATATTATATTATTTATTTAATTAACTTATTAAATTTATAATTAAGTTTATTTATAATTCTTAATTAATTTCATTTTTTTAAATTTTGTTTTAATTTAATTTGTTTTATTTTTTAAATAATATTTTCTAAATATTTTATATTTTTAATTTCATAGAATATAAAATCTTTAAGTTAAAAATTAGAGTTTATTTATAATTCTTAATTAATTTATTTTTTTAATTTTGTTTTAATTTAATTTGTTTTATTTTTTAAATAATATTTTGTAAATAATTTTATAGAATATAATATTTTTAAGTTAAAAATTAGAGTTTATTTATAATTCTTAATTAATTAATTTTTTTAATTTTGTTTTAATTTAATTTGTTCTATTTTGTAAATATTTTTATATTTTTAATTTCATAGAATATAATATTTTTTAAGTTAAAAATTATAAAATAGAATATAGTTGGATATTTTTAATTTTTGTAAGTTCAAAATATTTTTAAAATTATTTATAATTTTATTATTTACATATATATTAAATTTATATAATATATAATTTATAATTTTATTATTTATATAAAAATTATAACATATAATTTATAATTTATAATATTATAATATATTATATAACTATAATTAAACTATATATATAAAAAATTATAATATTTTATAATTTTTTACCTTTTTTTAATATCCGATTTTTATAATATTTTCTAAGTTAAAAATTATAAAATAGAATATAGTTGGATATTTTTAATTTTTGTAAGTTTAAAATATTTTTAAAATTATTTATAATTTTATTATTTACATTTATATTAAATTTATATAATATATAATTTATAATTTTATTATTTATATAAAAATTATAACATATCATTTATAATTTATAATATTATAATATATTATATAACTATAATTATAACTATATATATTAAAAATTATAATATTTTATAATTTTTAACCTTTTTTTAATATCCGATTTTTTCTCGATTTTTTCCCATTTAAATCTCGATTTTTTGAAAAAATCTTAAACTTTTGGTTTGCCGATTTTTTCCCCAAAAGATTTTTGCTTCCTTGGACTTCAAACAGTTGATGACTACTTGCCCAGTCCTAGCTCTACCGAATTTCACCAAGCCCTTTGAGCTTAATTGTGATGCCTGTGGAGAAGGCATTGGCGCTGTGATTATGCAAGATTGTCATCCGATAGCTTTTGAGAGTAGGAAGCTATGAGGTCCTAAGAGGAGCTATAGTATTTATGACAAGGAAATGTTGGCTATCATGCATGCGTTAGCCAAGTTCAGGTAGTACCTTGTGGGCAGTCAGTTTTGTGTCAAAACTGATCATAACAAATTGAGGCATTTCTTTAGTCAGCGGGACCTAAATGAACGTCAACAAAAGTGGGTCAGCAAGTTACAGTCTTATGATTTTGACATCTCCTATTTCAAGGGTACTCAGAATGTTGTTGTTGATGCTTTATCTCGTCGTTCCCATTTGAGCTCCATGGCAGAGATTTCAAAGGGTAGACATTTGATCATTGCAGAGTATGCCAAGAACCCATGGGCTTCTGACATTATTGATGGGACAATACAGGACAGCAGGTACTCTCTTGTGAATGAGCTCATCATTTACAAAGAGAATATTTTTTAGTCCCAGGTTCAGATGTGAAGAACAAGGTTTTGAGGACTTTCCATGATTCACCTATGGCTGGACATCCCGAATACTCTAAGACCTAGAGGCAGGTACGAGAGAGGTTCACTTGGAAGGGTCTCAAATCTGATATTCTTCATTATGTCAGGGAGTGCTCTGTTTGTCAGCAGAACAAACCAGAGCATACATATCCTGCAGGATTGCTTCAGCCACTTCCTATTCCTGAGAGGAAGTGGGAATGCTTGTCGATGGACTTTATTACAGGCTTGCCCGAAAGCCCAGGGCAGAGATTGTTTATATGTAGTGGTTGATCGGCTGACGAAGTATTCACACTTCTTTCTGATTACAACTACATACTCAGCTCCACAGGTAGCAGATTTATTCTTTCGTGAGGTGTTCAGGTTGCATGGCTTGCCTCGGAGTATTGTCAGTGATAGGGATAGTCGATTCATGGGCCATTTTTGGCAAGAGCTTTTTAGATTATGTGGGACCGAGTTGACTCCGAGCACTAGTTATGACCCACAGACTGATGGGCAGATAGAGATTGTCAACAAATGGGTGGAGGGATACCTGCGGAACTACATTTCTGGGCTGCAGAAGGCTTGGGTTAAGTGGGTGCATCTTTGTGAGTACTGCTATAATTCCACTTACCATACGACTATTCAGATGACACCTTTCAGAGCTCTGTATGGATATGATGCGCCTAGTTTCCTTGATTTATTGCTAAGTGATTGCAGAGTGCCTAGCGCTGGGGATTTGTTATAGGAGAACTAGGATATTATGAGGGCTCTTTGAGAGAATATTCAGAAGGCTCAGAATTAGCAAAAATAGTATGCTGATCATAGGAGGGTTGAGCGATCATTTGAGGTTGGGGATATGGTGTATCTGATGCTGCAAACCTACAGGTAGTCCACTCTTGGGAAGAGGGGCGCAGAGAAACTCAAGCCATGATATTATGGTCCGTTTAGGATTGTCAGGTGAGTAGGCGAAGTGGCTTATGAGTTGGATCTACCGGCTGATAGCAGGGTGCACAATGTGTTTCATGTGTCACGCCTCAAGAAGGTGTTGGGGCAGCATATAGTTCCTTCTACAGATTTACCACCCTTAGATGATGAGGGGAAGTTGGTTTTAGTACCTGAGACCATCTTGGATTCCAGAAAGCGCCATCTTCGGAGACGGGTTATCAGGGAATATTTGGTAAAATGGAGGAACTTGCCGGTAGAGGATGCTACTTGGGAGAGTTAGTATTTTACAGCATCCAACATTGAGTTTGCATGAGGACATGCAAATTCGGGGAGGGCGGACTGTAATGGCCCCACCCTAGTACAATCTCAGTTGTGGATGGGTTAGCCTATTACTTGGACTCTCGTAAGCTAACCTGATTGGATAGAGGGTCTCAGAGATAGTTAGTTGGGCGTTGGTGAGATTACTTCTCATCAATCCAGCATTGGGTTCAGGTTTAGGCCTCGGCAGATGATTTTGGCTCAGTTTGGGATACTTACTATTTATAGTAAGTCTACCTGGCAGTGTTACTATTTTTAGCAGGGCACCTGGACACATGGGGGATTTGCAGTGTTGACTCCAGCTTCAGATGGCACGTGAACTGGACAAATAATCATTTAGTTATTAATATTTAAGTGGCCAAAAGGGGTTATTTAATTATAAAAAGGTGTATTATAAAGTTATAACGTAACTTTATAATTAAGTGGCCAATAATTAAAGTGAAATAATTAATTGCAAAAGTGAACGCCCAAGTTGAGAAATAAGCAATAAAGGGCATAAAGTGAATTAAATACATTTTAAATGTATTAAAAGCTCTTGGGAAATCATGCCACTTGAGGAAAGAATAAAAAGGGCACAATGCAAATCAAACTCATTCCATTTTGATCATTTGACTTTGCATTTTTTGTTCTTGGAGTTTGTGCAAGGGTTTTCAGCATAAATAGGCTTTGGAGAACGGGTATTCTTCATTGTTTGAGCAGATTTGAGGTGGTGAAAGATCCATCGAAGTTTGTAGCAGAGTTGGCTTCATTCAGAAGTCATCATTGAGCTTGATTGGGAGAAATGATTCAGTTTAAATGCAGATCTGAATAAGGGGTTATTGCTGGTTGTTTGAGGCGTCTCATTTCATGCATTTACAGTGCTCACAAAACCTAGCCGTACCTGCTGTATTGCTGGCCGTACCTGCAACTAGTCGTACATCTGCGCAAGGGGGGACGTTGGGTATTGGGAACTCCTTTCCCTTTGCTAATTATTGCATATTTTAGCTCATTCAGAGGCGTCTAGGGCCTCTTTGTTGATTGTAATCCTTTGCATGCTCAATACAAACATTCCTTGGTGATTTTTGGAGGAAATCTGTGATACCCAGTTGCTGGTCCGGCTACAACATAAATATCAAAGTGCAAATCTTGACATGGGTATGTAATGATAATTCATATTTGGTGATTCTCTGATTTGGGTAGTTGTTAGTTTGTTCAGATTCCTTGTATTTTTATTGGGTTTCACTTGCATGTTATATTTCTATGCAAATCTGGTAAAACAATACATCTCAAGAAAACTGAAACCCCTTCTGCATCTTCTGTCCAGTCTATAAAAATACATAAATTAAAAAAAATCATAAAAGCAATTAAAATCACAAAAAAATTCCTCTTTCAGTAGCAGACAACATTAGAACCAGTAGAGTTCTTACAAAAATCAACAACATTGATTTTCTGCAGCAACTGTTTGACTGTGCATCATTTTGAAATGAGTTGTGGGAGGAAAAAGTTGAGTGCTGAGCATAAGACCGTGTGCTTGATTATATGCAAAAAACAAAAATTTAAAAAATAAATAAGAGCTTTCAAAATATTCATAAGGCCTATAACTAGTCCTGGAACTGTAAGTTCAATTTTCATGACCCTTGCCACCATCTATATGGGCTGTAAGTGACATTTAGCAGCATACTCCCTGCTTGTGACAAGATTGGCAGCTTTCAAACAGAGTATAGACAGCCATAAAGACATAAAGTATAATGAAACTTAGTCAAAATTTCAAATGTTGTATTTGTCAATTTTTAAACTATGTTGCATACAAGTCAAACTGTTTGCAGTTGCACCAAGTGTGAGAATTCAGAAGTGTATGTGATCATTGATGTATTATTTCTTTTAATATTTGTGTAGATTGTAGAGTTTCAAACTTTCATCTTAGCCAATGTTGAAAGAAGACAAAAACTATAATAGTATAACTATTAAGTTTATAAAATTGCTTTATTGTTTATTGATTTAATAGTTTATAAAATTACTTTAATAGTTTATAAGTTTATTGTCTTACATTACTTTTAATAAAATTACCAACACTAAATTATTATGAAACTGAAAAGTTGAAAACTTTATAAAAAAAAACTTCATATTAAAAACTTCATACTGTATCTCATTAAAAATCACATTTTGTTTCTCTTATAAAAAATCATGTTTTGTATGTCATTAAAAATCGCATTTTGTTTGTCATTTCTGAGTTGTCTGGGACTCTTGTGTTGGACAGGGTTCAACTTTAATGGAGGAAATTAAAACTTACCAGTTACCAGATTGAAGACTGAGAGACTCACAAAATCGGCGACGAAAGATTGTAGACTCCACGAACTCGGCGCTAGGGTTTTTGGTTTCACTCCGTTCGCACTTCCAAACTCATGAAATAAAAATAATAAATGTCAGTTTTTGTTTTTATATCCCCAAAATGGACGAGTTATTGATCATTGGGCGAGTTTTGGCGTATTTTTACAAAAAGTGAGCACGTAAAAGTGTAAAGGATGTATTAATTGCTTAGGCACTTAAAAGTGAGCGCTCAAGCTTGGGAAAAGGTAATTTGGAGGAAAAAGGTAATTACATCCAAGAAATAATTTTATTCTTGCGTAACTTACAAAGTACCTTTATAAGAAGGATGAGGGCTTATTGTTTGCTTTATGCTATTGATATGATATTGTTATCCTACTGGATTGAACCTGCGTGTTCTTCCATTATCTCTTGAGGACGAAAACCTTTTTGTAGATTAGGTGTGGTTTCATTCAGAAACTACCATTGTGTTGAGGGTGGAATTACTAGAGCAATCTCATACAGAGTTTGCCATTGCACTCAATGGATTTTTATGTCTTTGAAAGTTTTTGTTTGAAGTTTTTGGTGGGAATGATGCAATCAGTACTTCCTACAGGCCATACAATTGTAGCCATAGCTTGGGATACATTTGGTGATTTGTCTAATGTTTATCAAGTGGTAATGCTATGATAATTTCCTATTCACCTAGCTGCCTAGGTTTTTGAGATTAACATGAGTTTTTGCTACTGTTTGGAGTCCCTTTCATGGCAGGCCATACTATCCATGATGGCCATACAGGCATGAATTCGGTGGGGTGGATTAGGGAGGAGAATCGCCTCAGTTTGGGTGCATATTTCCTTTGGTTTTGAGGTGCCAATGATAGTGGATGATATTGCCATGAGTTTGGAGGTGGAAAATCTATGATGAGGGACTGCTGTTAGGGTTTATGCATTGCTGTCATAAAGTTTTCAGACCTGCAACAGAGCTGCAATAGTGATAGAAAAGACTTCAATCAGAACCTCCTTCATAGTTTCTTATATGGTATATTTTGGTGTTCATATTGATCAGTTAGCATGTTTCCTTTCAACATTTATGTGATTTCCATGAGCTAATTTGTTTCAACAGTTCAATCAAGTTGGAAATCAGGGTTATTGGATGTTATTGCAACCTATATTTACATTGTGAATATTTAATTCAGTTGCAATATTTCATTGTAACCCTTGAAAGGTAGTACTGCCAGTAGGATTGATAGTTTAATGCTTTGGTTTTCTTACCCCAGTGAATAAGTGGTTTTGTAATGGCTTCCTGCTGAATAAGTGGATGTGCCTAGTTTTCCTTCTTGTTTCTTCCATTGAACAAGTGGTTGCCGACTGCATAAGTGGATGCTTGTTGCATTAGCGGATGCCCACTGAATAAGTGGAAGTTTGTTTTTTGTTGGTTTGGATTTGAATGCTAACATGGAAGCATTTGTATGCTCTCACCTCGCCCGTTTGGGAACTTGGTGATCAGAAGGTGTGGAGGACATTACATGGTTGCATTTTATTTGCTAACACTATTTGATAGTGTTGAAAATTTGAAACATTGGGGTAGAACATTACAATAACTCTCAACACTTCTATATTGCTTGAGCTGCGCTAACTCCTAGAAATGCACTTCGGGGTCTTTTCTGTCAAATCTCTTGATAAGTTTTCTACTGAACACATCATAAGTGTTGATCAAACTGTGTCCCTGAATAATCAGCCCATTATACCACCACTCATGAGTTGTTCCTTCAAGGTGTAGGGTTGTAAATTTTATGGCTTCATCTTGAGCCATAGGTCTAAGTGGCAAATAAGTGTCCAACTTTTGAATCTAGGCATGTGTTGTACACTTGTTGCTTCCATCAAATGGGGAAAGTGTCAACCTTCCCAAGGCATGCCCGTAATCCCTCTGATGTGTTTGAGGCTTATGCTCATGTCTAGACCCGCTTCTTGACTTCTTTTAATTCATGAAGTTATTGAGGGATAATTCATTTTGGATCTCCTCTAGCAAAGCTCTATACTTAGCATAATAGACAGTGATCTCATCAATAGTAGGAACTTGAGCCTTGTAATGTCCCATTTTTGGCGCATAGATTTTTGTGCCTATGATGCTTGGTCTCCCGGAGGCTATCCAACATGTTTGGGAGGACTCCAATGTTCTTGGAATAGTCATGGTTCAGTCTATAGATTAGTTATACGGTTTCCCTTGTGTTAATGGATTATTTTTCTATAGCATTGAGCTCAGTGGATGTTCTGGGTTACAATGATGTTTTTAGAAGTATGATCGGGCTCCCGGATTGCTCTCCAAGATTCTTGGAGGCTCCGTCTATGTTTAGAAAGTCACCTGGAAGGCATCATTTATCTCTTCCCAAACATCATGGAGTATGTTGGTATGCTTAATTTTGCAGTTTGATGATATTTGGGATTTGCCGTAAAATCAGTTGATTTAATGAGCTAAACAATTAATTATTACACTTAAGTTAAAAAGGTTGGGAAATGTTCATTCAACACTTAAGTGTTGTAGCTCGTTGGAAAGGGGATGAAAAGTTTTAAATCATGGATGCATCATTTTGGGACCTTGTGAATCAAATATTTTCTTTATTTTGATAAAAGGAGTCTTTGGAGCTAAAAGGAGCTATTAATTAAAAAGGTGACTTTAAGATGTTCACACATAATGAGTTATTTTTATATTTTTTGAGGAGAAATATGAAGGGATAAAGGAAATAATATTTTATTTCCCTCAAAAAGCTATAAAAGGAGGAGATGGGCTCATTGTTTGGGGGAATGCTTTTGGAATTGATTTTGTTTGCAGATGGATTGAACCTGTGAGTTCTTCCATATTCTCGTGGATGAAAACCCTTGTGAGGTTGGGTGTGGTTTCAAAACAGGACTCACATTGAGCTTTCATGAAGACTATGGCATTTTGATTTGATGTTGATCAATTGAGTTTTGATGGGTTTTTGGATTGATTGGATTTAATATTCTAATGAATTTTTGGAGTGTATTGAAGATTGAAGCTACTATGCTTGCTGGGCCATACCAATCTGGCCGTACCAATTTGTGGAGTCATCTCTATATGTAGTGGATTACCAATACCTAGCTGGTTTAATAAATATGGTTCATAAATTCCTTGTTGAGTGATCTGATTTGCATTGGCTTAGGGTATTTGTTGCATTCTTGTGAGGCCATTTCTCAGGCCGTACCTTCCCTAGGCGCCGTACTAGCTGGTGATACCAATATTTCTGAAGAGTGTATTATATAAGATGCAGTATTAATGATAAGAGGGCTCTAAAATAGACTGAGCTATCATGTTGACAGCAGAACCGTGGTTGTCTTTGCAGATTTAAGACTATTGCATTTGGCTGTACCATTCTTAGAGTGCCGTACCACGTGAAATGGGCGATCTGCACTAGTGAAGATCTTTGGTTGTATGAAATTGATAAATGAAGAATTAACAGTCTTGCTAAAACAATCATTTTAGGCAATGTCTGAAGTGTTATTTGCAGGCATTACTATTGGGACCTGTTGTACCATATTCATGATCGTACCAGCAAAGGAGGTTAGACTATACCAGAGGGAAGTTGCTTAAGATTCAGTAGTTATATCTTTGTGTTATGTGGCGTCCATATTAGTAGTTGTATCTTTGGTTTTGGGAATGGTATGTTGAGTGAAAAGAGCTGTTTTAAGTGTTTTATATGGCAGCCATTGAAGAGTTGCAGGTCTTCTATAGTTACAGTAGTACTTTCAGCCATCAGTTAGAGCATCATTGATATGTTTTATCCTTTGGGTATATTTCCTGTTGATCCTATAATCATGCTAGCAAGCTTCCTTCATTTTTCATTTAAGTTTTCTATGCTCTAGCTAATTGCAGCTGTAGCATTTGTGCAAATCAAGCAATTCTGATTTCATTGCAGTAGTGACTTCAATCTTATCAGGGCATTGTTATTCAGTATTGCGAATTTGGTATCTTGATGATATACATTGATTCCTTGGGTTGTTTAGCATAGATTAATCCTTGGGGTGCAAAATACTCTTTCATTGCAATTGTTCATTTACTGTAATTATTTTTTAAATTGCAAACACATATTGTAACCCCTGGATGGTTTACCGCCAGTGTGGAGAAGGAATCTTTCATATTTGCTCTCACCCACTGAAAAGTGGAGTATTCCCATTGAACAAGTGGATGACATTGTAATCTTTCTTTATTGTTCATTACCTACTAAAAAGTGGTGAATCCCCACAACTTGTGGATGCCCGCCGCAGTGGATGAATTGTAATTCCTTGTTGCATAGTTGCTCATTGTAAGCCAATCACTATATGCTCTCACCTTGCCTATCCTGGGATCTGGGTGATCAGAAGTGTGAGGCATTTTGTTGGTTTTGTGCTATTGATGCTAACATTGCCATATCATTGTTCTTTATTTTTGAAAAAAATTTGAGGTGGCATCTTATAGTGGTATCAGAGCTGGTGATCTTGCCAGCCTGTTTGGGTTGCTACTCAATCTTGCAAATTCTCAAGTGCTAGTCAAATTTTCAGCTTTGCATGTGGGTGATCAGTACTTGCATGTGTGTTTAGCGTTTGGCAGTTGAAGGATTTTGAGCAGTGTGAGAGATCATGACATCTCTTATTCAGAAAAGAAGTGAGACAGAGGTCTTGGATGAATTAGAAAGCGTTGTTCAAGAGAAGTTGGATTGAAGGATGTATCATCATGAGGCCACTAAGATTATTGATGAGTACGAAGGTCTATCAGATGACTGTAAGCAGCAAATCCCTTGGGATGCTTTCTTGGAAATCATCAAAGAGGGAAATCCTGGCAAAGAGGGCTTAATAGAATACATTCAGAAGATAAGGAAGGAACAGGAGATGAAGACAATGTCTTTATGCAAGCCCGAATTACCTTTTCTTTTGGCAAGGACCAAGATCCATTTTAAGTCATCGCTTTCTAGCCCACCGAACAAGAAGCCTCCTATTTCGAGGAAGAAAGAGTTCAGCAAGAATGAACTTAGAAGAAATCTTTGTTTCCTATGCAAAGATTCTTGGGAGTCTAACCATCATTGCAAGAACAAAGAAGCTGAACCAGTAACTTTCACCATATGTCCTTTCAGGATGATGTGGAAACAAAAAACAAAGAAGATGAAGTCCTGATATCTGAAATACATAAGATTGAGCCTTTGTATGATGAAGTCAAGGTCACTAATCAAGAGGCATGCATTGAGGAGCTTGCTGATTTGGGGAAGACTACAACAGAAATTGGTGAAGTTGAGCCTTGCTTTGATGAAGAATATGAGCCAAAGGTGTGGGACTTAGCAAGTCCTTCATTTGATGAAGATCTTGAAGATGCCACTACATTTGAGAATGAGTTGAAGATTATCAATAGATTGCTAGAAGGTGATTGTGCAAGCGAGCCTGAGAGTATTGAAGCAAAGTGTCTTGTTGAGGACATGGGAAACAGTGAAAACACAAATGATGAAAAAGTTGATGCTGCTGAAAATTTCAGAACATCACCTAATGAAGAGCATTTCCACCACTCTAGTGATGGTAGTCTTGATTATGAGTGGGAAATGCCCACGTCAAATGAAGAGCTGATTGATTCCTCAAAGATCCAGGATGAAGAGTATGATGATGAAGACTTTAAATCAACGATTGGTAATGATTCAATGTTTGAATATGAGACTGCCATATCATTTGATCTAAGTGATGAAGAAGATGTAGATAGCAAAATAGTTAAATAAACAAATGACGTAATTAGTTGTCGGCATCAACCGACGGGTCGGGTAGTTTGGAGTCGGTACCAACGGTTGGCATCACAACCAACCTTGTCGTGAGTATTTAAGTCATCAATGCATTGTAGTCGGATATCGGTGATTTTGACAATAGTTATTATGCAGACATTGGAGTCACAATGAATATGTATGTTGCTGTCATGACATTGTAATGTATCTGTGAATCAATGATAAATACAATATTCCATTCTGAGTAATTCTGTTATGGTTGTATGATGCACTATACTACTTCATATTTCTGTTTACTTCATGTTCTGTAAAACACATCATATTGCGGTAAACATTTGGCGCCGTTGCCAGTTCGAAAACGGGTCGAGGGTGACAAGTCGATGACAAGTGGAGTCGTCCGATGCCATCGGGTGACACGGAGATGACAAGTTGAGACGTCCGATACCATCAGACAAGTGACATCGTTCGAACAAGCCGTCGGGTGTATCTAGCATCAAGAAAATGGCAGTGTAATGGGGCAACCAGTTGACACCGACGAAGAGAATGAACCCAGAAGTCGAGAAGATGAAGTAACTCAGGAATTGGTCAAATTGTGGTTATTATCAGCCGGACAATACGTGTGAGACGAGTCTATCCGCAGAGAGGTTCCACAGGAGGTTATTTCAGAGAACCTGCGTGTCAATAGCGAAGTGGATAATCTTTTGGACCGCATTCCTCGACTTCTGGCAAGGAACTTGATAGCCTTCCAAGATATTCGAGAAGAGAGAGAGAGGGAAGTGCGACGACAGCAAATTCTCAGAAGATATGAAGAACGTTTGAAACAAGAGGAGGAACGTGACGGTGATCGCCGTCGCACACCGCACAACTAAGAAATGGTAAGCATAATTAATGCCCATACAACTTAATAAGGATAAGAATAAATTACCAGTGGGGCAAGTAACACCAGAAGAAATAGTAAGATCATTAAGACTAAAGGAACAAGAAGAACGTAGAAAACGATTGAAACAGATTTGTGAAAAAGAAAATGAACGACATGAAGAGGTAGATCAAGGGGGTGATGAACATAATTTTAAAACACTAATAACAAATAGAGGAAAAGAAAAATAATCTGACAGAAGAACTAGAGGATAGTATACGACGGATTGTGGCATTGTCCATTTCTGACGAAAGGCCGAGGAATAGAAGACCTGAACCCGAGACCCCTGCACAGAGGGAAAACCAAGGAGAGCCAGAGGTAACTCGAAGTGTAGAGGACGCCGAAACCGGAAGTGGGAAGGAACCGTACGTGGTCGGCAGTGTCGTGAAGACACCGGAATGACACAGTAGAACCAGTCCAGTTGGGTCAAAGACACAGAGAGGGTACCTCGGGAAGAAAATGGTGACCCCACCGGCGAGTGAAAGGTAGAAGCTGCCGAAGTTCATGGGGAACGGGTCAGAAGATCCTGTCCGGCACTGTACAACGTGTGAAACCATATGGGTGGCAAACGGACAAGAGGACGAAGACTATTGGGTAAAAGCGTTTCCAGCGACGCTAAGAGGCATTGCCATTGACTGGTATACAGACCTAGGGGTAGCACAGAAAACCTCATGGGACGAACTGAGAAAAGCCTTCGAGAACGAATTTAAACTTCTGAGAGACGACAATGAGATTGTAGCAGAAATCTACAATACCAAACAAGGAAAGAACGAAAATGTAAGGGCATATAATAGAAGGCTCAAAGAATTACTCGGGAAATTGGAAACGCAGCCAGCCGATGGACTGAAGAAAAGATGGTTCATTGAAGGGCTAGTCTCGTCATTAAGAAAAAAGATGAAAGTGGTACCCCCATCGTCGTACACGGAAGCGTACAATCGGGCGATGGACATAGAAAGTGAAAGCAAAACATCATCCTGAAGTAAGAGAAGAACTGAAGATGATGACAGTACGGGGGATGACAACAGTGAAAACGAGTCGAAAACCATTCAGGCATTGAGAAGGGACATGGTCCGCATGATGAAGGAGACGAAAACAGATAAAGAGACAGCTAGAGAAAGTCAAGAGTAATGGTGCACAGAGTGCAATGGGGAGGGTCACATAAAGGCAAATTGCCCGAGAAAATTATTTTGTGACATCTGTCAGGTAATGGGACATTCAATCAAGGAATGCCCATTTAACTTGAAAGCAAGAAGTACCCAAGTGTTGTTCACTCAGGGAGGATCATCAACTCCGCCGACCACACTGCCGAAACCTCAAAATAGCCTGAATGCATCTCCCGGAGGATACAAGAATAACAGAAGGTTTAACAATAACAGCCCCCGGAACAGATTGCAGTACGACAGCAAAGGGTGACCGATGATACAGTGCCGGCAGTGCAACGAGTGGGGACACTTTGCGAGAGAATGCCCCAACAACAATCAGAGCACAATAAATGCATTGTGTAGGTGGTGTGGGCCTGGTGATCACGAAGAAAAAGATTGTCCGAAGCAGAAAGGGGTAAACCTTATCAATCTCAAGGAAAATAATGAAGAAATCCTTCCTATCACTCGAGCACAGTGGAAAAAGGCCACTTATCTAGATCCCCGTACAGAAAAAGAAAGACTCCGTGAGGCACGAAAGGAAGTGGAAGCTGCCATGAAAACCGAACGGAGGAACTCAAATAAGAAGGTAACCACAACCCTACGATCGGAATCAGATAAGAACATAGCAAGTCAAGTATTGCAAACTACCGTACCAATCAAATTGGCGGACCTTCTCCAGACCTTACCTCGTTAAAAGTAGCAATATCCAAGGTAATGGAGGACAACTCGCACGAAGACCAAACCCGCACAACAGAAGATGTTATAGTAGAACCACCGCCAACGGGAGAACAAGTACTCGACCCGAGGTTGTTGGCGATTGATACTGGAAAGAAACCGGCCGTAGTACACATGGAAATCCTTGGATGGAATTTGACAAATACTATAGTCGACGGTGGATCTGGAGTAAATGTACTACCAGAAGAAACCTGGAAGAGCCTCGGGAAGCCTACTCTATAGCCACAAAACTTCCAGTTAGTGGGAGTCAACCAGCACGAGATCAAGGCGCTGGGAGTGCTAATGGCTCAAAAGGTAAGAATCGGTACCCAGCAATTCTTGTTAAATTTTGTAGTCATAACAGCACAAAATGCATCATATGATGCATTACTCGGCTGAGGATGGCTAATAGCCGCCAAGGCCAACCACAACTGGAAGAAAAACACTCTGTCCATAGAAAATGGACGTAGGAAGTTTGTCATTGACTTGAGGACACAAACCGTCAGTGAAGAGTTGGTGTCAGATTCTGACTCGGATGGAGGGGACTCGACAGAAAGTGGGAAAGGGCCGATGGAGCCCGATGATGAAGGGGTGCTGAAATTACAGCAATGCTCAGAAGATGAGACAAATTCATTCAGCAGGCTATTCCATTGGCAGATGGAAGACTACGAGTTTTTCCCGGCACAGTGCAACATGATTTCAATAAAAGAAATCGCTGAAAGCTCGGGAATGACGAGTGAACAGAAAGACGACGGTGAAACATTGGAACGGACAAGTGAGAAGGAGAAGGAAGTGACCCACATGTTCCCAGTGGCGTATGGGGAATATAAGGAAGGGAATGCAGAAGTAGACAGTACGCCGGCACACCAGTTTGAACTGGAAAAGAAGATTATGTACGAAAAGCCGATAATGAGGAAAGTTAATCTCGGCGAGGAAAGCAACCCGAAAATAATCCTGGCCGGCGACGACTGGAATCCCGTACTCAAGGCAGCAGCATTCAGAATCTTTCTAGAGTACAAAGATGTGTTTGCTTGGACCTACAAGGACCTGAAGGGGATACCACCAGAACTGTGCGTCCACAGAATTCCACTCATACCAGGAGCACGCCCAGTACAGAAAAGGCCATATCGCATGAATAAGAACTACGCAGCAAAAGTGTAGGAGGAAATTGAAAAAATGCTTGAGGCAGGAATAATCTTTGAGGTAGAAACAAGTGAGTGGGTATCACCGATTGTAATATCACTTAAGAAAGAAGGGGGACAAATCAGGATTTGTGTGGATTTTAGATGTCTGAATGCAATAACAATCAAAGACCCCTTCCCCATCCCATTCACAGACTCCATTTTGGAAGAAGTGGCCGGTCACGAGATATATTCCTTTATGGATAGATTTTCGGGGTATAACCAGATCAGCATCGCCAAGGAAGACAAACTGAAGACAACATTTGTGATTGAAAACGGGGTATACGCATATAACCGGATGCCGTTCGGTCTGTGCAATGCACCAACCACCTTTCAAAGGATTATCCTACACATATTTGACAAAATGTCGGTGGGAAACTTCAAGGCATTCCTCGATGATTGGTCAATTTACAGCAACCAGCAGACACACCTCAAAGCCCTCATCAAATGCATGGAGCGTTGCAGAGCCGCACGGTTGGCCTTAAACCCAAAGAAGTGCCGGTTCATGGTGTCACAAGGGAAACTTCTTGGCCATATTGTATGCCAAGCAGGACTAAAAGCAGACCCGGACAAGATTCGGGTAATTGTAGAAATGGAGGCGCCAGGAGATGTCACCGGAGTAAAGTCTTTTCTGGGCCATGTCGGTTACTACAGGAGGTTTGTCAAAAATTTTGCTCAGGTATCGCAACCGTTGGACATGTTGACAAGGAAAGGGGTGCAGTTTGTCTGGTTGGAGGAACAACAGAAAGCATTTGAAGAACTAAAGACAAGGCTCATCAGTACACCTATCTTAGCCTATCTAAATTGGGACAAGGAATTCCACGTGCATGTGGACGCATCAAACTTTGCAATTGGTGCCACTCTTGCACAGGTAGGATCTCATGGGTTGGATCATCCAGTGTACTTTGCCAGTCGGTTGCTCTCCAAAGCGGAACGGAATTACAGTACTACGGAAAGGGAGGCTTTGGGAATGGTCTACTCCGTACAAAAATTTAGACATTATCTCTTGGCAACACCATTCACTTTTTATGTGGATCATCAAGCTCTAATGTATCTGGTCAACAAACCGATTATTCAAGACAGAATCAGTAGATGGTTGTTACTTCTGCAAGAATTTACTTTCACCATTATTGTACGCCCAGGGAAAAGCCATGTAATTGCCGACCAGCTCTCAAGGATCAAATCAGGAGAACCAGGAGAGGGGGTCAATCAAGACTTCCCGGATGCCCACCTATTCCAAATAGCTGCCCTGCCGCCATGGTACGAGAAAATTGGTGAATACTTGTCCACTTCAATGTTTCCGCCAGAAATGTCTACAAGTGAATGACGGAAGATTGCACTCAAGAGTAAGACATTTCAACTGATAAACGGGTTGCTCTACAAAATGGGGCCCGATCAAATTCTCCGAAGGTGTGTGATGGAAGAAGAGATAAGGGGTGTATTGGCAGAAGCACATGAGGGACTAGCAGGGGGACATATGGGTCCCGACGCCACGGCACGAAAAGTCCTACTTGCCGGCCTATGGTGGCCGACGTTACACACAAATGCCCGAGAATGGGTGATTCAATGTGACACTTGTCAGAGGGTAGGGAAACCGCTAAAGAGGGATTATATGCCACTATGGCCATCACAACCTCAAGAGCTTTTCGAAAGATGGGGGTTGGATTTTGTAGGACCACTGAAGGTTAGCCAACTACACCGATGTCGGTACATAATAGTGGCTACGGAATATTTGATGAAGTGGGCGGAAGCGAAGGCACTGGAAGACAACACTGCATTAAGTACGGCAAAGTTCATATACGAGCACATCGTGACGAGGTATGGGATCCCAATTCAATTGACGAGTGACCGTGGGGGACATTTCGTCAACCATGTCATCCGACTGATGACTACGGAGTTCAAAATCCTGCACACCCTATCAAGTCCGTACTATCCAAGGGCGAATGGGCAGGCAGAGTCAACAAACAAGGTGCTCGTTTCGGTAATCCACAAGTCATGCGGTATCGAAGGGTCAGATTGGGAAGAGAGGTTACCAGCAGTGTTATGGGCTTACCAAACCACTTATAAGGTAACGATTGGACACACTCCCTTCCAATTGATGTATGGGCAAGAAGCGGTAGTACCAGCAGAATACTTGGTTCCAAGTCTGAGAATTGCAGTGGAAAACAGACTAGGAGATACGGAAAGTTTGGAAGAAAGACTATTCCAGTTGAATAAACTGGACAAGAAAAGAATTTTGGCTCAATGGTCAACATAAATTATGCAGAAACGCCGAAAGTATTGGCACGACAAACACCTATAGAGAATGGAATTCTGGCTGGGGCAGTTAGTCCTCAAATATAACGGCCGTAACGAAATTAAACCGGGTAAGTTCAAAGTTCGTTGGTTGGGACCGTTCAGGGTACGGGAGGTACTGGACAATGGGGCTATAAGGCTGGACAACATTGACGGAACCCAAATCAGGGACACAGTGAACGGAGCAAAACTGAAGAGATATAAGCAAAAAAGGGAAGAAACTATAGAAGTCAATATGTTGGGATACGCAATGTTGGAAGAAACAACAGAGGGGACCAATGGAGTATGTTTCCGGAGTGCACCATACGAACCTGTAACTGGGTTTTTTGGACCAAGAACAACGCAAACTGGCATTTGAGAAGGGATAATCGATAGCGACATCATCGAAAATGGCGATGATGACAATCAGAATGTAGAGGAACAGGTGTGGAACCGGTGGATAGCCGAATGCAATAAGGTAAGGGATAAGTTTGAATTCTTATTACCAAAAGAAATAAAAACCTCGGTGAAAAGGTATGTAGCAGAGGCCATGTTCATAATTGAAAGATCACCCTATGAGGATGAAGTCCTACAACTAAGGTTGAAGAACCAAGGGACTCCATATGTCCAGATTCCAAGAAGTCGAATGTGGAAAGCGAAGTTTAGGACCAAGGGTATAAGGATGAACAGCGACGGAAAAACATTTCAGTGGAGCCAGGAACCGATGGGATGGAACTTAAGGTTGACACAAGAAAAAAATACAGTGGTGGATCGAATATGGGAACTGGAAGAAGTCGAACAATGCTGCTCCAACGATTGCCTCCAACAGAAAGGGTATATTCAGTGTATATTCCGCCACATGACAGAAATTGAGGTCATAGAAGACGAAGACAAAGTCGAGGAGGCCGTCGTCGGAACCACACAGCAGCGAAGAGGTAAAGAAAAAACAGAGTAACCAAAAAAAAAAAGAGTAGGCCGTACGGCCGTACGGCCTGGCAAAATTTTTTCAAATTTTCAATTTTTTTTTAATTTTTTTTAAATTTAAAAAATAAAAATAAAAAGGCCGTACGACGTACAGCCAGATCGTATGACGTACGCCGTACGGCCAGCCACCCCCGCCCCTCTTCAAAAACACTCAACTCCCAATTATAATTTGATGGTTCTGGAGTGTACGGCTGCCTCTAGAAAATTCTGAATTGCTGGTTGCTGCTGGAATGGACTGAAAATAGGTGATTTTTTGTGATTTTCTGTATTGTTTTTGCACCTTCATATCCCGCTCAGCATCGGCTAAGCATCGGGTTGGTATCGGCACTTGGCACTCAAACACTCAGCATCGGAATTGTGAGGAAAATTGGATAATGGACAAGGGCAAAAAGATTGCAGCCTACAGACCAAAGATTGCATCGGAGGAGAGGAAAAAACAAAGTACGGATGCCGGAATGAACGCCATCGCCTGGGAAAGCCTGACAGGAAACGAGTGCAAACAATGGTGGAAGAATGCACCGGAAGACAATGCGCTGAAGGTAGCATTGAAACATGCTCAAGTCGACAAAACCATAATGATGCCCTACTTTAATGCCAGGGAGTTCGAACCGTATTTAAAAGCTATGGTAGACAACTTCTGCGGGCACTCCAGCAGGTCCATTATCGAGTATCGGGGCCATTCAGTCACTGTATCATTCTGGCCACAGGATTTTGCCAGAGTGATGGGGGTTCCAGCCATTGGCCAGAGTGTGGTAAAACCGGGCCAGATGACCCAGCAGCACAAAGAAACCCTCATCCAGAGAGTATGCCGAAATGACCTCTCAGACAGGGAGAAAGACACAATATGGAATTCAGGTAATCGGGGGTTGAGGAAGAATTTATTGGCAAATGAAGAATGGAAATGCATTATGGATGTCATGAAGTGCAGACTGACGGGTTCCAGTAGGGCATCGGACATCGCCCTATGGATGGTCGATTATATGATTGGATTGAGTGTTGGCAAGGTCTACAACTGGGCGAGGTATTTGACAGAGAGGGTGAGGGAATTTTTATCCCAGCGGCATAAGGTATTCTATATGACTCAACAAGTCATTGCCCTCTTTCTCGATGCTGTCCATACCCAGGTGCCAGCAGACAAATGGGGGAGGGTTACAACCGACAGCACAAGTAGAGCCGGGATGGCCGATAGTCTTCTACTGGAAGGGACTTGACACAGCTCACGGAGAAGAACCTTCATGACGGCCAAAAAGGAAAAGGAAGCAACAGGAAACATCCACCGAAAGTGAAGAAGAAGAAGAAGAAGAAGAAGAAAAGGAAGAAGAAGAGGAAGGCAGGGGACAGTCACCAGTGGTAGAAAGCGACTCATCTATGGATGAAGTACCGGCACCAAGAATGACACGGAGTGTGGTGAGGGAGGCAGCTATAAGGGATACTGAGGAAAACACAGCAGAAAAAAGGGGACAACCGAAAGGAGTTTTGGTACTTCCAAAACTCAAATCGGCAGCATTCACACTACCAGTACCAGCACAGAGTACTGAGATACAGGCACAGGGCACAGCCACACTGCCAGTCAAGATAAGGCTGCCAGCAAGAGTCATACCATCAGCAGCACCTTTGGTGACGACTTCACCAGTGGAACCCTCCACAGTAGGGGGAATAGCCACACCACAGGTAGAGGTACCAGCAGCAGGAGGTCAGGACAAAATAGATAGTTGGTTGAGTGATATTGGCCTAACAGTAGACATGCCTGAGGTACCTTTGCTGAGCCCACTTCACTTCGGGACGGAAGGTCAAGAAGAAGGTAGCACACCAAGGGGGACAGAGAGCCTAGAGTAGCTCAGCGTTACTGGCCAGATCACTCAGCAGGGTAGTCTACCACAGCCAGTACCGGCTACACAGGAGGTAGGGGGGCCTTCCATGGGCATCATAAGCTCCCTGGCGATCACCCTAGTGACCACTTCACCAGAGGAGGGATTTCTAGAGGGATTGACCCTCACACTTTCTAGACCTGACCCCTCCGACCCAATAGGTACCATTCAGAGGTACATGGAGGACTTGGAGAATATGGCAGATTATATGGGGGAGATAGCCGATATCTTCAAACAGTTGAGATTGGGACGACCACAGGTAGTGGCTCAAGAGGCCAAGAGAATCAGGAACTTTGTTCAACAGGACTGTGAGGAGGAGTTTGCTCGACAATTCACGGCGAGAGGTTGGCCAGAGATCGACACTCAGGAGATGCGTGACCGATGGAGAGGGTCACGGCCAGTGGTAGGAGGAAGGGACACAGAAGTCATAGTCTTTATTCACCATAGAGAAGGCATACGAGCAAAGATTCTATGAAATGAAGAAAAAAGAGGTGATGTGGGAGAAAAAGGAGAAGGAGAGTGAGGCAGCCCTACATACAAAGCAGAAAGAATTGATGGAGCACATTCAGAGGTCCCACCAACAGTTAGCACAGCAGACAGAGGCCACGGAAATAGAAAAGGCCAGGGCATCATGCTTAGAAACCAAGTTGAGGGAGATGGAGGCTAAGATGAAAGACATGGGAGTACAGCTTGAGGCAAAGGAGGCAGAAGTAATGAAGGCTAAAGCACAAGTCATGGAAGCCGGTCACATGGTGAAGGCAGCCAGGGAGCGGGAGCTAGTAGCCCAACACTAGCTGCGGCAAAGGACCGAGGAAGCAAGGAAGCTACAAGCGCAACAACGATTAGCCCCCCCAACCTCGTCAGTACAACCAGGGATGTCTTCCCAACCTCCACACTCTCAGTAGGATGGTTAAGTTTTGTCATAATTTTGTCATTTTGTTGTGAATGTCGTCTGGAAGACGACCAATTTTGAGGGGGGGATAGATGTAGACAGCAAAATAGTTAAATAAACAAATGATGTAATTAGTTGTCGGCATCAACCGACGGGTCGGGTAGTTTGGAGTCGGTACCAATGGTTGGCATCACAACCAACCTTGGTCATGAGTATTTAAGTCATCAATGCATTGTAGTCGGATATCGGTGATTTTGACAATAGTTATTATGCAGACATTGGAGTCACAATGAATATGTATGTTGTTGTCATGACATTGTAATGTATCTGTGAATCAATGATAAATACAATATTCCATTCTGAGTAATTCTGTTATGGTTGTATGATGCACTATACTACTTCATATTTCTGTTTACTTCATGTTCTGTAAAACACATCATATTGCGGTAAATAGAAGAAGATTCAATTCCCATGCAATTTGAAGAAACTAGTGTCCTTGCAGAAGAGTTAGTTGATGATCATGTTGATGAGAAGTTTGTTGGAAGATTTGGATCAGCCTCAAAGGTTGGCTTAACATTGAATTTATGTGATGCTACTTCTTATAGTCAAAGTGTCATGACCCGATACTAAGGCATTGTTTAAATTAAAGATTTAAACGTCATAATACTATAGAGAAGCCGCTTTTAATGATGATCATAACAATATTTAATAAACATATATGATGTTATTAATATATAATAACATTATTTTATTAAAAATACAATATACTTATTGTATTTATAAATAAAATATATATAATAGCATTATCATCAATATAAATAATGTTATTATTATTATATAATAATATAATAATTGAAATAAATATAAATGTATTATATTGTAATTATTATATAATATAAATGATATTATAATATATATAAATACATATATATTTATATTAGAATAAGGAATAAGTAAAATATTATAAATGTTAAGAAAGTGCCTATATGATTAAAAAAAGAGGATGCGTTTAAGAAAAGGGCATATAAGACAAAGCATATAAGACAAAGTCTTATATTATAAAAGGTATATGGATTAGTGGCAGCGAATTGTATCAATAAAGACAAATAAATAAAGACTTGAAACAATTACTAAAAGGCTACGATGAACCATGAAGATACAACTCTTCATAAGGACGCATCTATTCCAAGTTATAAGAGGAGTATGGGGCATCGGTCAAAGGGGGGATTAGGATATGGAAACCATTGATTATTCTGAACAGCAAGCATCTCCTAGAACATCATATAACATTCGATTTGCATATATATATATATTGCTCAGAAAAAACAGTCATATCTATAGCATTGACATAATACGCATTGCCTCTACAAATCAATCCATTGAACAAAAGAACGCTATCATCTCATCATGGAATAATATCATTGAATTGCATCTGAGGGGAATACATAGATATAGAGAGATATCGGATTAGTTTAAAGAAGATCATACGCATTAATGGAATCAGCGATCATTTGATAGTCATAACAAAAAGGAATAAAGGAAATAAATAGGAACAATCATTGAATGAAAAGAAAAGAACAATCAGCAGCAAATCAAGGAAACAGAAAGAATAAAGGAATAACAAGGCAGCGAATAGGTATGTTGAATAATGTATATTTTATATTTAGACAGAAGTCAAGTAATATATATTATATATAGGAATTTGTATAAGAACATAGATGTGTGACATAAGGTAAATTCATAGTATAAGTCTGAATGTATGTTCAGATATTACTCAAATAAGGAAAATGAACTTATATGTTAGAAAATAGTGAAACCCACTATATAGCGAAATAGAACTATACTATGTGAACAAATAGTTGATTGAAGTACATTCTTAAATAAAGAAACATGATTGAAACATATATGAACATATATATACATTATGAAACTTGAGGAGGAAAACATAACCATCTCATCACTTCCAATTCCTATAACTATAGGAGAGGCGGTCTTGTTAGGGAAAGGCGAGGTAATTCCATCACAGTGCATTAGAGAGGGTTTAACACGCCCTAGACAAGAATGCTAGGCAAAGGCGAAGTAATTCCATTCATAATGCATTGGAGAGGGTTCAACGCGCCCTAGACATATAATTCCCCATCCATGGTTAAGGAATAGAAGGAAGATGACATGGAGAGATAAACGTAGTTGTTACTTCTATATATATTTCTCTATTACTTCATCCTTTAAGGAATGATAGGTGTTGTGAGGGAGAGGCGGAGTAATCCCATCCGTATTAAAGCCCGTAGGCTGGGACATAGTTCCCATAGGCTGGGTCAAGAGATGGTTTCAGCGCGCCCTATACGTGTAAAGCCTAGTTCCATAAAGAAAGTAATGAGGAATATGAATTATGAAATAGTTATCAATATACAAGTAACAGTTAGGAAATAAATAATCCTTTAACAAGCAATGAAATGAAAGCATTATCATTGATCATACTTGATCTTATCACTGAAGTTTATTGATCTCTAATGTTACTAATGTCTCCTTGAGAATAATTTTGAATGCAGATTTAGGTTTAAGTCTTTCCCATAGAGAGGGGACATTACACAAAGTGGCCATGAAGAGGACAACTTAAAAGTAGTTGATTTCAAGGATCATACCTCTAAGGATATGATAGAAAATTTATTATGTGTAGCTGATTTGGATTTTAAGAATTAGTTGTTAGTCACCGAAGATAAGGTTGTGCAAGTTCTATCACATTTGGATAGCTCACATAAGTTTGTTGAAGATCACATTTGGAGAGCTCAAGTTGAAAGGAGACAAATGGGCATGGAAAGAGGATCTTCGCTTGAAGATTGGTGTGAAGTCAGAGAGGCTCTAGAAACACTAAAATCAGATTATTTGAACTTTCTTTCTGATAGAGATCATGTCCTTGAGTTTGCTGATCGAATATGTGAAGCATTGAAGTGAAGAGATGCTGAAATTGATAAACTTACATCTAAGCTTAAATCAACAATAAATTCTTTAAAGAGTACCCAAATGGCTCTCTTAGAAGTTGAAAATCTTGTTGATGTACACCAATTTAAGGAGCAAGTTGGAGCTACTAGAGAAGATGAAGGCAAGCTGGTAACTCAAGAGCTTGATTTGCTCCAAGGAAGTTTTGACTTAGGACAGCCTCCTAAGTATGCAGATACAGAGTTGGAGCAAATTGATGAATTGTTTGAACAAAGAGGTGAAAACAACTTCCAATCATTTGATGATTCTTTTTCTATGACGAAAGTTGAGTTAACACATGATAATCCACTCCTCGTGTTGAATGATGAGGACCAATTTGATGTTAGCAACATGGAGGAAGATAGTAACAGGATATAGGATCCAGGTGAGGAGCATTCATGGAATGTTACTTTGCACAAAAACTTCTTCAATTGGAAGTTTTCATCAGTTGTTGAAGGTGGGCATAAAGTTCATAAATGCAATGAATTAAGTTCAATGATGGCTTACTTTCATAATGAAGTTTATTCTCAGGGTTCTATGGAGGATAGTGGTGTTGGTAAGATTGTTTTATAGATGATTTTTGAGTCAAATTTATGTCATGACGCTGTTGCCCTTATTCATATCAGCCATCATAAGTTGTCAATTGTATACATTTTTATGGATTGGAGAGAAATTTTGGTCATGACTTTGATGTATTTTGGTTGTGACTGGCTTAAATTTCTTGTTATTCTTAAAAGATTTCAGTTTTGTTGTTGCTGTCCCATTTTTAGATTACTGAAATCAGATTTTTGTGAGATTATTTCAGATTTTTGCAGCCATGAGATTGATTTGTTTGTTGTTTCTAGCTCTTTGTGGGAAGATGACAAAAGTGTTCAGCTGAAAAGAACAAGTGTTACAGCTATTATTGCTCCTTTGGATGGTGAGAATCAGGTGATTCATGGCTGTTTGGAGTTGTTTTCAGCTTGTGATCAAGTTGATTTATGTTCTTTGTCAGAGGAGCATTTCAAATTTTGGTTCCCAGTAGTAGTTTCATGTTGGATAATTGTATTGATGATTGCTAACTCTTTCATCTTTGGATTTATTGATGTCTGGGATCCAAAAAGATGTGATTAAAATAATGTTTTAGAATTGTAAACAGAGTACCAGCTGTGCAATTCATAGATATATCAGAGTGGCACAACAGAAGCAGTGTGGAACATTCTTGGGATTGGTTTGGGATCTAGGTATAATATTGCCAATCATGCAAGGATTTCTGTTGGATAGCATGTATTGCTTGAGAACAAACAATCTTGAGCGGGGAGGACTGTAATATCATTTTTTTTGGTGCATAGATTTTTGTGCCTATTATGCTCAGTCTCCTGGAGGCTATCCAACATGTTTGGGAGGACTCCAATGTTCTTGGAGTAGTCATGGTTCAATCTGCAGATCAGTTATATGGTTTCCTTTGTGTTAATGAATTTTTTTTCTATGGCATTGAGCTCAGTGGATGTTGTGGGTTATAATGATGTTTTCAAAAGTCTGATTGGGCTCCCGGATTGCTCTCCAAGATTCTTGGAGGAGCCGTCTATTTTTAGAAAGTCACCCAGAAGGCATCATTCATCTTCCCAAATATCATGGAGTATGTTGGTATGCTTAATTTTGCAGTTTGATGATATTTGGGATTTTCGTAAAATCAGTTGATTTAATGAACTAAACAATTAATTATTGCACTTAAGTTAAAAAGGTTGGGAAATGTTCATTTAACACTTAAGTGTTATAGCTCGTTGGAAAGGGGATGAAAAGCTTTAAATCATGGATGCATCATTTTGGGACCTTGTGAATCAAATATTTCTTTTATTTTGATAAAAGGGGTCTTTGGAGCTAAAAGGAGCTTTTAATTAAAAATGTGATTTTAAGTTGTGCACACATAATGAGTTATTTTTATATTTTTTGAGGAGAAATATGAAGGGATAAAGGAAATAATATTTTATTTCCCTCAAAAAGTTATAAAAGGAGGAGATGGGCTCATTGTTTGGGGGAATGCTTTAGGAATTGATTTTGTTTGCAGATGGATTGAACCTGTGAGTTCTTCCATATTCTCTTGAGGACGAAAACCCTCTTGTAGAATGCTCTTGAGGACGAAAACCCTCTTGAGGTTGGGTGTGGGTTCAAAACAGGAATCACATTGAGCTTTCATGAAGTATATGGTATTTTGATTTGATGTTGATCAATTGAGTTTTGATGGGTTTTTGGATTGATTGGATTTAATATTCTAATGAATTTTTGGAGTGCATTGAAGATTGAAGCTGCTATGCTTGCTGGGCCGTACCAATCTGGCCGTACCAATTTGTGGAGTCATCTCTATATGTAATGGATTACCAATACCTAGCTGATTTAATAAATATGGTTCATAAATTCCTTGTCGAGTGATCTGATTTGCATTGGCTTAGGGTTTTTGTTGCATTTTTGTGAGGCCACTTCTCAGGCTGTACCTTCCCTAGGCACCCTACCAGCTGGTGATACCAATATTTCTGAAGAGTGTATTATATAAGATGCAGTATTAATGATAAGAGGGCTCTAAAATAGACTGAGCTATCATGTTGACAGCAGAACAATGGTTGTCTTTGCAGATTTAAGACTATTGCATTTGGCCGTACCATTCTTAGAGTGTCGTACCATGTAAAATGGGCAATCTGCACTATTGAAGATCTTTGGTTGTATGAAATTGATAAATGAAGAATTAACATTGTCTTGCTAAAACAATCATTTTAGGCAATGTCTGAAGTGTTATTTGCAGGCATTATTATTGGGACCTGTTGTACCATATTTATGATCGTACCAGCAAAGGAGGTTAGACTGTACCAGAGGGAAGTTGCTTAAGATTCAGTAGTTATATCTTTGTGTTATGTGGCATTCATATTAGCAGTTGCATCTCTGGTTTTGGGAATGGTATGTTGAGTGAAAAGAGCTGTTTGAAGTGTTTTATATGGCAGCCATTGAAGAGTTGCAGGTCTGCTACAGTTACAGCAGTACTTTCAGCCATCAGTTGGAGCATCATTGATATGTTTTATCCTTTGGGTATATTTCCTGTTGATTCTATAGTCATGCTAGCAAGCTTCCTTCATTATTCATTTAAGTTTTCTATGCTCTAACTAATTGCAGCTGAAGCATTTGTGCAAATCAAGCAATTCTGATTTCATTGCAGCAGTGACTTCAATCTTATCAAGGCATTGTTATTCAGTATTGCAGATTTGGTATCTTGATGATATACATTGATTCCTTGGGGTGTTTAGCATAGATTAATCCTTGAGGTGCAAAATACTCTTTCATTGCAATTGTTCATTTATTGTAATTATTTCTTATATTGCGAACACATAATTGTAACCCTTGGATGGTTTACCGCTAGTGTGGAGAAAGAATCTTTCATATTTGCTCTCACCCATTGAAAAGTGGAGTATTCCCACTGAACAAGTGGATGACATTGTAATCTTTCTTTATTGTTCATTATCCACTGAAAAGTGGTGAATCCCCACAACTTGTGGATGCCCACCGCAGCGGATGAATTGTAATTCCTTGTTGCATGGTTGCTCATTGTAAGCCAATCACTGTATGCTCTCACCTTGTCCATCCTGGGATCTGGGCGATCAGAAGTGTGAGGCATTTAGTTGGTTTTGTGCTATTGATGCTAACATTGTCATATCATTGTTCTTTATTTTTGAAATTTTTTTGGGGTAGCGTCTTACAAGCCTCTAGTTTAGGTACTTCTTCCTCCTTACGAAGGAAAGTAGGTTGGAGTGGCCTCACAACAGAACCAACAACAATTCTGGGGGAGTTATTCTTTGGCTGATTATTTGGCCTCGAAGTACTACCTTCACCATTTTTAGTTCTAGGCATGTTCATTTTATGAAGTAATTGTGCCATCATATCTAACATCACATCAAACTTTATATCAATTCTATCATGAGGACTATCATCCACATATGTTCTCTTATCTCTATTTGCCATATTGTGCTTTTCTATCATAATTGTTGGAATTTGATTTTCAGCTCTAACTTCTAAAAATGATTGTTTTACTAGATTTCTTTGAAGCTGAAATTGTTTTATGAACTCTCTTTGATAGTATCTATTTTCTCTGTCACTCGAATGCATGTGAAAGCAAGCTCTGCATGACAAGGATTAGCTTTTGAACAATGGGCTGGCAAGACCACCAACTTTGATACCACTCTAAAGACCGACACTATTTTTTTTGAATTTTTTTGCAAGTATAGAAGATGCAAATGCAATCTTCGCACTTTTTGATCACCAAGATGCCCAGATGGGCAGGGTGAGAGCATATAGTGGTTGGACAACTATCTATTTGATGATTTCATTGCTTAAAATAAAGGTGGCAAGTTGACCAGAAGCATATAGGCGGCAAAGCCGACCCAAATCTATATGTCTTCGGCATATAAGTATGCCTGAAAATGCAAAGCCACTGGCAGATTTCTACAAGTTTGATCAAACCAAATTGATTGATTGCTAAGCAAACTTGATCAATGCCAAAACGGGCTATGAAATGCAACTGGGTGTAGCAGTGAATGGACTGAGACCTTCAATGTTGAAATGCACATAATTGGCATTAAACTATCTAGTTTTACAATATGATATGCATGATATGCATGCACATTCTGACGGTACTATTAGCCATAATTACAATATATATGACAAATGCACTGTTGATATACTAATTCAGAAACACTACAACACACTATGGAAATCAACTAAAACACCACAAAATATCACTGTTGCAACACCTAGATTAATCCATAAAAATTAAAAAATAAGTAATTTTCAATCCACATGAACTGAGCCAAACTGAAGCTGATTCGAATGCAACTCTATATGTTGATGAAGGTTGCAATAGAAGACTGACCCAAACTGAAGAAACAAGATTGCTGTCATATCGGGTCTGTACGGCTTGCAAATGCAGTTGTACGACCCCCATATATTAACTACTAGCTACTGAAACTTCCCAGAATAGTATGTTTGAAAGGAAATATGGTACAACTAGAGGAAAAAGACCAAATTTCATTCAAAATTAGCAACGACTCCTTCCAAAATCAAAACGCCTTTCATTTCATAGTGTACGGTCAGCTTAACATGGTACAAACCAGAAGAAATTAGTACGGCCTGTAGAAATATGTATTCACAACAGTATGACCTAGTACTATGCAAGTACATCCCAACACTTTACTCATGGTAGGGCTAGGGACATTCAAAATGGTACAACCTCTTGGGTAGATTGGTACGACCTTGTTTGGCATTAATAAGGCTGGAAAATCGATATATCAGGAAATATATAAAACTCAGAATCAAACTGGAGCATCAAAATACATAAAAAATCTTCATTACTATTGGAATTGGAAAAAACTTCCACTCTTCAGCATAGGTGATTCTTGGATGAAATCAAACACACCAGTTAGGAGGGTTTTCATCCTTGAAACTAGATTCACTAAAATGTTTTCTTCCTTAAGCAAATGGAAGAATTCATGTTCATTCTTAGAGAAAATAGAAATGAATTAGCTGGAAGAAGGTTTCTGAGGAAAAATCTCCCTTTTATAACTTTTACGGGAGAATAAAAATGATATGTTCTCTTTTTTCTCACTTATCTACTCGAAAATATAAAAAAAATAATAAAGTGTCATGAAGACCACCTTTTTGTACCTTGGAGCTAGCGACACTTTATCTACACAACTTAAATTCAACCTTTTTAAATAATTAAATATATAAGTTGTCTTTTAAAATTATAACTCAAAAGCACCTTTTACAACTTAATATAATTATTCAATCCTTTTTGCCTTATTCCACCACCCCATTAGCCTATGGGAAAAAAATAGAAAATAGGCTAAGGGTCACCAACAACTTATGCTTGAGAAGGGGACATTACACAAGGTGGAACAACTAGTTGAAACCTTATATGAATACCTCTAATTGTTGCGAACTTGCGCCCAACACATAAAATCGTATAGTTAGCTAGAAAAAGGGGACAACGACCTATTGATAGGTATGATAGACTGTTGGACGAAACTACAACAACATGGTAGTAAACTGGTCAGCTGTAAAGTGCAAACAAGTTTGATCGAAATGTCCCAAATCACTACAGAGCTGTAAATTAATATTCAAGGCAGGAAAATAGGTACTAAGACCTGTACGCACTTCCATATATATATATATATATTGTAGTATATTTAGAAGCTGTAATGGGAATAGAAGCACAAAGATTTATTCACACAATATTAAGGCATAACACAATGAGCAACAACACCAATATGTGAACAACCAACATCCACACTCCCAAATCGATAAGATTTGCTAGAGCAAATAGAAATAATTGATATTCTTTCAAATCTGGAAACTACACACAAATCCCCAAAAATATGGAACTTCACACAACACATAAATTGTGGAAACACACCAAAAACTAGAAATGAAATAATATGAAATATTATTGAAACCCTCACGGAGTACTGTAGCTTGGTATTGTGGCGGTACAGATTACTATAATAGTGTTACATAATATTATAGTAGCGGTATGGATTACTGTAGCAAACTTCACAATCTGAAAATCTTCAAGAAAACTCATGAAATTGGAACTCCTCCAAGCTTTTAGCTCAACAATGACCCCTAAATAGAATCACTCTAATAGAGATGAGGGTTTTTGTCTCTAAATCCAATTTTTACAGCACATAGGTATTCCTTGGATGAAATTACACATATGAATAAGAGGGTTTTCATCCTCAAATACATTTGCCAAAAGGGTTTTCATTCTTAAGCAAAAAGATAAACATGTGTTCAATCTCAAGAGAAATTGATTTGCTTTCATAAACAAGATGTCCTCTTGTTTCCCAAACCGCTCCTTTTATAGGCTCTTTGGGGGAATATAATATTATTTTCTTTTTCCTTTTTCCCTCCAAAACTTTATTTTAAAAGTGTCTAGAAAGTTCTTTTAATAAGACATTACTTTTGGACCTCAATCCTAGTGACACTTTATTGTCCCTCTTTTAAAAACAACTTTTTAATAATAAAACATAAGTTGTCTATTTTATGAATATAACTTGAAGTTACTTTAGGACATCTTAAGTTAAAATTTTAAATTATTTCCCTAGCTTAATAGGAAAATGGGACATGTCATGCCTAACCTTTTTACTATGATACCATTGCAGTGTACGTGAATGAAGATGCTTCCACGATTCTCAATAGATGCTGCAATTTTTAAATGTGTAGTATAGAGGCGTTGACTATGTTATGATAGAATACTAGCCAATGATTGATCTAAATGTTGTTGTAGGGTCCAGAGTATGAGTTGTGAGTGGACCAAGGGTATGTTGGAAGCAAGCAAAAGCTGGATAGTGATGGCCAAGAGACCCTGGCTGGGGGTGACAACTCCCACCAGTGTAGCAAAGCCAACATCTCTAAAGACAATGTCAGCTAGAGTAGGTACAATATCCCTTTGTGGAGGTACAAGATTGTTGCAAGTCTTCAAAATAGCATCCAACACTGTGACCTCAATTTTCCTTGAAGTGTGCGGTTGGTTGTACCTCTAAGCAGTCAAAGGAGGGCAATTTTTTTGGTACAAAGATAGCCAAATTTATAGTCATAATTCATTTTTTGAACCTCGAGTGCAATGGCATTGTCAAAAATTGCCAAGGATGCTTCGAAAAAAATCCCTGTACTAAAATAAAGCAAACTCCAATTCCTATTGGCTGGCTTTCGGCTGTCAGATCTGGACAAAATAAAAGTGGATCCTAGATAATTTGGCTATTCTAGACACAGTGGTGAGCCTAGAATAGCTTCACCATCCACTAGATATGCCAAAAGCTTATATCCACATGTTCTCATTACCTAGAAATTGGCTAATGTTACGACATCATGACTCTGATACCATGTTATATTTGTCATATACAAGAGGTAAGAGTTTATCTCCCAATCACTCCCAATCAAGAGGGGAGTTAACTCACTCTAACTAGCATGATAGATGAAGTGTAACTCAACCTAGACTAGATAAGTGTTAATTAGGTGCATAAATCAAGGCACATGACTGATTAATACAACTACCTAAGTGTGCCTAACTAAAGTGAATAAATAAAATATAAATGGTAATTATTTTAGCCTAGTGAATTAACATGAACCTAGTCTATTGACAATATTTTATTACCCTAACATATTTGAATCCAATGATGATACAAGATGATCAGGTATGAGCTTCCAAGCCAAATCAGTCCTAGAGAAAGAAATTTCTTCAACACATCCATCGTTTGACTGCAAATCTGTATCAAGCTCTTGAGGAAATAATGCAACCTCTTCCATTAGGCACTATATTTTTAGAAAAAGAAAGAGATTGAGAAACTTGCTGAGATTGAAAATTTTCAAATTTGTTGTGAGGAACAAACCTGGCCAGTTCTTTGAATGAAAATAAAAAGGAAGAAGAATGGGTTGACTCATCCACAAATCATATACTCTAGGGGTCTTTTTGCAAGACGATAGAATCATAAGCTCTAAGAGCACTATTTTCATCTTTGCAAAGCTGGGTACCATCAATTTCATCATCGTCGATAGAGAACATGAGATAGATTTTGTCATGTCCCCTTTTCAGAGCCAAAAAAAAAAAATTTAAGTGGCCCGATCACTTTACTTTCAAAAGGGGCAACTTAAATATTATCATAGGTCCTATGTAATATTTCAAAAAGTGTTTTAACACTTTATTCAAATGTAATTCAAAAAGGGGACCTATTAATGTAATTTAAAAAGTATTTTTAAATACTTGGAGGGAAAGAAAAATAAAATAAATGGAGGGCCCAAAAAATGCAATTATAAAAGAAAGGACAAATGCATAAAGCAAATCATCGGATTATGTCATTTTGCCATTCGTTCCAATTTGAAGTTCTTTTAGCATTCAAGTATGAAAACTCTTGGTGTAGGTGATCGGAGGATGAAAACCCTTCAGTTTGCATTATGGGCTTGAGGATGAAAACCCTCTCGCTCATTGGAGGCAATTCTACACAAGGATCACATGTGGGCTCATGGTTGGCGATTGTTCAATTTATATTTGCAAGCAAATTGTTTGAAGATATTGAAGGTTTAAAGATTGTTGAAGATTTCCAGTTAAAATTCCAGTGGGTGTTCTCAATATTTCAGTATTGCAGTTTGCCATATTTCCGCATCTAGTTGCAGTCATCATTACCTTTCTCATATCAACTCATTGGATTTGGTCTGCTACAGTTTGGGGTAATTAGGAAGATTGTCACTTGTTTCCAGCCAGCATGTTATGTCTCAGTTCAGAGTGTCATTCCTTATTGTTTGTAAACACTGGTGCAGCTAATTGAATATCTTAAATCTAACTGTTTGAAGTATTTCCAATAGATATGCTTGCTGATAGTCTATTGTGTTTAATTTGTGTATGCTTCAAAGTGATACAGCTACAGTTAAGAGAAAGTTTCAGACATTGATTATTTCAACTTGAAATACAGCTATAGTGATTTAATTAATTAGTGTTGATTCCTATCTGTGGCGTGGTCATATTATACCTGTGCGGCTGTCCAAGTAACAGTTTAAATCATGTGAAGGGATCATAATATAGTCTATTGGAGCCATAGTGGTATGCAGATTGAGGGAATTAATATTCTTATTCAAGATGGTCGCATCATTGGCTGCTATATCATAGTCTGCTGGGCACATTATCTTGAAACATCTATTACTTGACCACCTATTCTATTCTATGGTTTCATACATTCGTGAGGCAATTCTGAGCGAGCAACGTGTATATGGCGTAATTCAACTCCAAGCTGTTCGCATCTTCCTTTTTTTTGAAGCCGTACCACAGGTGGAGTTTGGCATGACATCTCAACTCCTATTGGATTGCTTAATATGAAGGAGGCGTATTATAGTGAAGAAATCACAACCATTTTGGGTTTGTCATAGATAGAGGGGACAAAGTTTGGAAGTGGGTCCCACCCCATATCCCTTATTTGTCTGTTGTATCCCGTTGCAGCATTTCTGCGAGTTCACAAACTTGCATTCCTTGATATTATGCTGAGTCTAGCATTGAATAGTGCTGTGAGTTGTTGCTAGGCTGTGCTGCAGCACTCTATAATTGGCTTTATCAGTATTTGAATTCTGCATACGAATACTGTGTGAAGATTGCTGTTCATTCTAGTTTCTACATACATTCAGAATTAACATCTTTAGTCCAGAATTTATATATTGCTATTTAGTTTGGTTCACTGGTGTATTTTGCATTTTGTATCATTTTTCTGGAATTGTATGAGTAGGGAAATACCTAAATTTCATATTTACAAAAAAATCCAAAAGGGGACATTGCAGCTTTGAACATCTTCCTTTGTTTATGGTGTTAGTGTTTAATTTCGCACCTTTCGTTGGGAAAGAAAAACAGACAGACGTGCAGTAGAATTGCTCTTCGAATTTGAAGGGGAAGCTCCCTGTAAAATAAAACTTAACTAAAACTTTACAATCTTTTGGGGTTTGCAATGTGCGAAAGGCTGAAATACTCATTCGACAACAAAACAAAGATTTTGTGCTTTTTGACTGCAAACAAAATCTAGGCTACATGCTTGCGCTACTCAACTAAATTCAGAGGCTGAGCAAAGCAAGTACACAATTTTAGATTGATTGGACAAAATAACACCATACAATGATGAAGGCAAAAATAAGACAAAGCTGTGATTTCACCCTCAACACAGAAGAAATCACACATCAATGAATACTTAGAAGCAAAACAAGCATAGTAAATTCCATTGAATGAATACGAACTCACAATCACATGAACATCTGACAAATAACAACTTCAGCGTAAGACAGGCATGAGAATTGCCATTGCTTTTCATTCATTGATTGAACCCAATTTTGAAATCTGGATACAAAATACTGAAAAAGACTAACTCTAAAGCTCTTGAATGTTGAAATCTAAATCTAAGTCTGAATTCTAGAATCATAAAAATCTCTTTGATGCTTGTGCAAAAGCACTTATTTATACCCTAAAAAGCAAAGATGCAAGGAAATAAAAGGAACAGTTAACTAACACTCTTCACCCTAACCCTAATGAAACATGCAAGCTTGTTTAGCAATTTAAAAATAAAAATATCTCTCATGCAATTCAGTTAACTGAACTTGCATGTTATTACACATTGAGTTCCACTTAAAGATAATTTTGCATGATCTCCAAAACAAATCAAAAAATAGATTTATCTTTGAAAAGCAAAGTTAGTTCTCAAAATAGAAACTACTTTGGAAATCCTTCCAACTGCCCAAAATAGAATTCTCTTGCAGATAGTGAAAAATGAATAAATATGAGAATTGAGATTTCTTTCAAATTCATCAACCTTAGCCTCTTCTGGGATAATGATAGGATCCGGATGCATGATCTCCTCTGCAAGATGGTGTTTGCATCCTCCACTGTCTTTGCGAGATCCAAATACTCCTTGACCATTGGATACTCATGAATGAGTGTCGATTTGGCCTCCATGGTGATAGAAGAGAATGCATGGATGCTTTGTGGCTTGGAGGAGCTTTCTTTTTTGCTGTCCTGCCTTAAAAAAGATAAAATCAGACCTTTTTATACTCGCTGTCTTAAAAAATCAGGCTTTTCTTTTCGCTGTCCAACTCTGATTTTTCATGAAAATGTATATTTTTGGCTTTGAAAAGTGAAAATTTGTAGTTGTAACTTCAAAGATTTGCTGGATCTGAGCTCTAGATGGTCAAGGATGATGGAAAACGCCTTTTCCCGAGGTGGATATGCGATAGAAATGAGAAAATGTGAACATAAAGACCTTAAAAATCACTTTTCCTTTGGCTGTAGGTGGTGATTTTTGGCTGGAACAGTCATAACCAGCAAGGAAAAAGCTTGAAAAACCTCCAAAAATGGCCCCCTAGGCTTGGGCGCCGTCCTTTGAGTGTGAAAATAGGCCTCGGGATGATGAAGCATGAAGAAAATGGTGCCTTAGAGTTACCAATCTGCCTCTTGGATGCATTGCTGGCCCAAAAAGTGCCTCCAACCTGTCATAAAAAGTATTGAAACCCACAACAATGGCCGCCAATGTGAAGAAATGATCTCCTCTCGTGTGGATATGCCTTGGAATGCAAGAGAGGTATGGAATGATGCAAGAATGTGTCAACTTGGCTTTGTATATGAAGATCTACTCAAAACCCCTCCAATCTGCTTTTGAAGCTTCATGAACCCTCAACAATGGCTGCCTAGCTTTGAACGCTGCCTTTATTCCTTTACTATGCCTTTGAAAATAACAATAATAGTGAATAGGAGCCTCCTTTATAGTGAATGCCACCTTTTAGGGTTTCCAATGTGCTTTACTCTAAAAATAAAGTGCTTTTTTATTCTCCTCCATGCAAAAAAAAATAGGTTGAAAAAGGAGTGCAAATCACCCAAAAGGCACTCCTTTTTGAAGTTTTGCAAAAAGCAGTGCATTTTGGCAAAAAGGCACTCCTTTTTGAAGTTTTTCAAAAAGGAGTGCATTTTGGCAAAAAGGAGTGCCTTTTCGGAGTTTTTCAAAAAGGAGTGCAATTTCTCCAAAATGGGCGCCTTTTGCCAAGGCACTTTGCCTTAGCAACTTTTTCGGATTTTGTCTTTGAAAATCTTGATTTTTGCCAGATGTTTTCTTGATGTCTTGCAGCATTCCTTTGCATCGTTCAACAGTTCTATGTCCTCTGAACAATACTGAAAACTTGAATCTGATCCTCGGTAGATGAACTTCTTCAACTTTCTATTTTTAGAAAATTTTGCCAGCATCCGTATCTCAAGAAACCCAGAAACCTAAAATTGACGTCTATTTTTAGAAACTTTCTAAACATTGAAACTTTCTATTTTTAGAAATTTTGACTTTTTGACTTTTGACGACCAATTTTTCAGAATCTCACAAAATGCCTTTTATGAAGCAAAAATTTGATTTAGCATAACATAGCCAATTTAGCTTCTTTGATTCCTTCTCCATTCGGGCCTTGTATTGATTTCTTGTGATATATCTTGTACTTCCGGGGTTAGCAAATAATGACAAGGTGACATGGTGCTTGGGAGGTGTGTTTAGGCATCTTTTTAGGATGTTTGTATGCATAGACGAAAATTTTTGTATGGGTATGGCTTCAAAATCTGCTCTTCTTCACCTAGTGATTCTTCATCCAATGTTGTGAGATTGAGAAAAAGCTTGAAGGGTAGGCAAAATTTATGCCTACTTTCTGAGATTTTGTAGTTGGGAAGTGGGGTGCTTGCGTGAAAAGACCATTCTTCGTGGGTGACTCCAGGAATATTTATTATCAAGTCACTTGGTGGATTGTTTACAATTTTTTCATCGTTCTAGAAAGCATCATGTCACCCTCTATCTCCATTGCTTGTTGTTGTGCAACCTCAATGTTTGATCTCTTGCTTCTGTTTAGGATGAATATGATTTGCGGATGTAGTGCAATAGTAAAGAAGCAAAGAATATTGTGAGGACTTGGTTTAGTGGATCAAAATCATCTTCAACAATTTGTTGAAGTATGCTTTGAAGTCTCTCATGAGTTCGTCTTCTTTCTTTTAAATTTAACAGATTTGGAGCAGCAGTTCATATTTATTTTCAGTAGGCTTAAACCCTTGCCAAAATTTTGTTTTGCAAGCTATTGCAATCCATTATGCATACATTATTTAGTTGGCAAAACCATTCAACAGCAGATCTGACTAGGGTTTCAATGTAGAGTCTCACAGCCACCTCTTCATGAGCAACCCCAAGGATTCCTCATGCAATGGTGTAGGCTCATATATGCCCATTTGCACTTTGTGAGACATCTCATGCAAGCTTTGGAAAATTCTTTCTGGAAACTAGATGTAGAACATGGTGTTGAACCAGGGGCAGTTGTCCAGAATGGTTAGCTTATGGGGAAGAGGCAACCAATTCCATGGTAAAATTTGGTGAAAACAAGGATGAAAGAACCTACCCCCAGTAGAGTTGGTAAAAATCATTAATGTTTGAATTTCTCACTTTAATACATTGCAAAATTTGAGTGTTTTGCATAATGGACAGCAACAAATTCTGTAACAGATGTGGGAATATCACCTTCAATAGAATGTGTTCCCTTTGTGTTTAAGAGTGGTGTCTCCCTTGTGTGATGGAGGTTTCTATATTTCTGTGCACATTTTTCCAGAAAGCACAAAAAAATAGGAAAATAGAAGGAAATCAAGGGCAAGTAAGAGGGAAGGAGAAACCCTAGGTGATCTGAATATGCAGAGGAACACCTGGATAACTCAAAAAAGGGGAAGAGCAAAGTAGATCAAAAGCTTCTCTATGCAACTTCTTGTAATGGAAACATAATCAAGTTTAAATTAAGTGCTTTTTTAGCCTTAACTTCCACTAATTAGGCTTAACATTACAATCAAATTGCATAGGATGAATAGAAATATAAACATCATCACCATAAACATCAAAATGCTTAACAATACACATATGTAAAGGCAAATCAATTTGAGTGTATTACACTTAGGAAGTGCTATTATATGTTTTCACTTACCAACTTCTCATCATTTTTAATTGGACCATACATACAAGCTTATAGGCTGACAAGGCAACTGCATAGCTTGAATCTATAACTGACTTGAATAACTAATAGTAACATGGACATGATATGCATATCAACATTGACATTATTGTTGGATAGCATGTCAAATCTCAAAGTGCCATTTATATTTTGGATCTTTTTGGCCATTCAGTCTTGATTCCTTTGTAGTGTGTTTCTTATATTGAGATTGATTATTTGAGGGCTTAATAAGCCATTCTTATTAAATTATGTTTTGTTTTGATAGGAGGATTTGTATTGGTCAAAGATAATTTGTTTTCCTTTTGTCATAATTGCTACATGGGTCAATTTTAGATATGACATGTTGATCTTATCGAGTTTGTGCATAGCTCTAAGGTGGTCCATTTTATGTGTTCTTTTTATGTATATGGTGCCTTTACAATTTAAAGTTAGCTTTCTAGGAAACTATGTACATATATTTTACTTGCTTTGCCATTGGTTTTAATAGGGGAAAATATTTCTTACAGATAACCAATTTGCCTGGGAATTCTAAGTTGTTAAAATTATTTAATCAAATCTAACTGCATTTTATATATTATGTAGTGGCTTCTCATGATATTAAATTGTAATGGGTGATGCAGGTTTGAGCATCGCTTTGTTGAGATCTATGAACATATCCAGGTACTTTTCATACATCCTATAACCATGGTTTCTGTGGTTAATTTTTAGAAGTAATTATTTAATGCTCTTTGTATTATTTTATACATAAAATTGATGTAGTGTTATATAATTCATTTTCCTTTTGAAAACAAGTTTGTTGTTTGGATTGCTCATTCTGCAGGCAAGACTTAGAGAAACTCGTAGATACTATGGAACATATAATGCTTTAGCAGAGGCCAATGAATTGACATTAAAGGAGATCTCTTTACTTAACTCCATTAATTCTCAGGTTAGTTTCAAATGATTTTTTGTCATTGACAAAATTCCTAATCTCTAATTTTTTCTGTCTCAGAAAACATTTCATTAAGTTATTCATTTGCATTGTCATCAAAACAGTAGGTTTCTCTTCCATTTTTTTGATAGGTAAATGACGGATTTGATCGGATGCTGTTGTTTGAAAAATCAAAAGGTTACATGGGTTATGTATGGAAGTGCAGCCAATGAGAGCTGCAACTAGACATAAAAGGCCTAAAACAATCATTGTGGAGCCATATGCTTCAAAGGATTGCAAATTGTGCCTATGGACCACATCTTGGACATGTGGCAAAAGGGAGCTGCATCTAGACAAGAAGATCAATGCCTTCATCAAATGGTCATATTAGTTGTTTTACAATAGGAAGAAAACAAAAGTAGACACTATCACAAGATCATAGGTTCTGCTCCAACATCAGCATGGGATAACTCGGCCCAATCCAAATCAGACTTGCCACTTGTTGAGATTGTTTTTAGACAAGTCAACAATAGAGTAAAACATTAGAGTATCCCACTCTCTCTTGAATAAAGCTCTTCAAAGGCTGAACTATGTGATCCAGTGAAGTAACTCCAAGGTTCCTTATTTATGATTCATGATGGGTTAACTCAGTGATTACATGTGATCTTGCTGATAATCACAAAGGGACTTACATTAGACTTCTTCATACTTTCTTAGCTTATTTATCCTTTTCAGTGTGGATGATATATATACAAGGTTCCAATGATAAAGAAAATGAAAAAGGTAAGGGTTTAGAAGAACTAATCTAAGGTCAATGAAGTAAATGATGATGCTTGAATAGACAAACTCCTGAATTAACCTAACTCCATTTCGCCAAGGATGCCTACAACTACATGAAGTTGGTGCAATCTCCTAAGGTACGCGAATGGTTTTCAAATCATGAAGGCTCATACAAGCACCCATTGAACAACATAGCTCAAACAGGCATCCGTAATCGAACTTAAGCAAATGATAAGGCTCAGACTAGCTTTACACAACACTTCACCGGCAATGAATGTTAAAAGCATGAGCTAGGAGTTGATCAAATATCCAATACATACATCATAATATCAATGAGCTTCTAATCTACTTCTAATCTAATTTGAAACGTCTCTCCACTTCATCAAGATACTAGAAACCATGTTATTCGACAAGACAACACTTAACACCAAACAAGCTCCAATGTCTTTGCATTAATCTTGAGAAATATTTACAACTTCAAGCACTCTCAAAGAATTTCGAGAGTCTCTTCTATTCTACTCCTACTTGTCTACAAACTGAACTACTACTCTACAAATGAGACAACAAGGCCTTTATATAGAGCTCTAGTATTACAATGAATGGCTCAGATTGATCAAGATAGCCAAGGGCTCAGATCATGCCATCTCAGTAGGTAGCTATAACAACTTGCTATTTTTAGTACATGAGAGAGGCAATGAAGGCACACTTTCCAAGAAGATAAGATAAGATGGAATCTTTGGAGCATCTTCCACATGGACGTCCTCTTTGTCTTCTTGCTTGTTGAATGATGTGGCGAACTGTGATTGGCTTGATGATGATGTACATGCCACATAGATACTACCTTAGCATATCTTATGGATTTCAATTGTTTATTCACTTTACTCTGTGGGCATATTCCCAAATTGTATCATCAATGTGATGTCTTCGATGTGATTGCTTTGAACTTGTATGTCTGGGAATACATCCTGTAGATCTTGCCTTGTTCATCTTCTTGTAAACTGGATGTATGATAGATGTTGCTCATTTGGTTTAACTTCTGTAATGCTTCTTCTCCTCTTGCAGGTAAGATACATGATGATCTTCTTTGGATGCACCTTCTTGAAGAGTGTAGTAGGAGAGTAGAAGATGATGATGCTTCCTTCATGACTTGAAGAAGGAGATCTCTCTCTAGACTTGAAGATCGTGAAAGAACTTGAAGTTGAATGGATGAAGTATCTTTGACATGATGCCATTGAAGATGAAGTAGTGCAGTTGCCATGTATACTTGAACTTGATGTAGATGATGAAATGCTCCAACTTGAAAGGGTCCTTTGGAGTGTAGATATAGATGATAACATCTTCCTTATATGTAGAGTAGATGATTTCTCAAAGAGAGTTGAATGCACCGGAGGAACTTGAAACTTTATGGATGCCTTCAGAACGCTTGATGATGATGAGAAGTTCCTTTGGAGCAGCTACATGCTGATCTTGAAGGGACAATTGATGAAGAAGCTAGTTGATACTTGAAGTGATTACTTGGAGCAGCTACATGATGCCTTCTCCAACATGGCAACTTGTTGACTTCACTCCTAGCATAAAGGTGGTTCAATCTTTTACTTCTTTGATGACTCCTGAGCTTCATCAAAGCTCCTTGTTCCTACAAGACATAGACATGAATAAATAACTTTGAAAACAAATCACTTCAGCCTCTTATATCATTTGAAATCTGATTTTTCAACGTTCTAAAAATGAAATTTCACAAGAAGATTATAACTTTACTCATAATTCACTATCTTCTTGCAAAATGTTCATTCATACTTGCATAATTTGTTCTTAAAACAATCAAGTCTGCTGAAAAATGAAAGAAAATCAGAAATTTACCTACAGATCAGACTTAGAAATGGATTGCCTTTTGATGGATATCTTTAACACTTAGTCAAAAATCAGATCCACGTCGACAAAATCAGATTAAAACTTAACCTCAACCTTCTAGAATTTGCCTTATTTCTGCTCTTCAAGACACAATCATTGTTTGGTGAATGAGAAAATGAACTTTGAATGTTGCTTATATACCCAATTTACATCAAAATCCATTACTTCTTTCTAGGCCGACCAGATATTTCCATGCAAATCGAAGCTTGATCTCAAAATTTGAACTTAAACATCAGCGCATTGGTTAAATGTTTTGGTGTCTCCTTGATTTAGGCGCACTATATGAATGTTTTGAATCCTCTTCAGCATGTCATTCTCCTCTTATTCTTGGCACATCAGATGAGAGTCTAGGATCCTTCATAAAAACTTCACAAAACTTCCACTCTAAACCAACTTCTTCCAACTTGGGCATATTGATAAAGGTGCATTAGATGACAATTTCACTCTCCCCCTAGTCTTGTCGCATTGGATCAAGCGCATTGGTTCATGATTTTGTTTCCTCCTTAAAATATCACTCTAACTTTACCCTAGCTTCTTCAAAATGGTGCAGCAAATGAATAATTTAAACCTTCTTGATAAATAATGTCACACTTCAAATAAGACTCTTCTCTAAGGCTGGCGCATGAGTTGAAGGAATGGATCTCATCTTGAAACTCCATTAAATCCGCATTTTGATATTTGCATCCAACTTATCCATTTTGGCGCAATGGATGCTCAATTTGGTTTCTTCTTAGTATGGGCAGAATAGATGAGGATTTGATTCCTATGGGAAATGATGTAAAACTCAGAAATTCATGATGGTGCATGGGATCAGAAATTCATCTTTCACGTGAATGTCTTTGTTAAATTTAACTTTATCATCCTATCAGACTAGGCGCATTGGCTTAAGGAATTGGGATCCTCACGAAATTTGTATTTTGATACTTAAAACAATCCTTTCACTTTGGCGCATCAGTTAGCAATTTTATGCTCTGGCTAGAGTCATACTTGAAACTTGAAAGAACCCTTCCTAGTAGTGGCGCAACAGATTGGAATTTTGTTATTTGGTTGAAACTTGTTTTGAACCCAACATTGTTCATTCCTTGAGGGAGCTGGCGCATTGGATGACAAACTCAACCTCCTCTTAAAATCACATAAAATCTACACTTAAACAGTCAAAGGAACATCCTTCGTCATGAGGGCATTAGTTGGAGCGCACTAGTTAAACATTTCAAATTCTCATCTTGTAGTATTTAAAACTTTGCTTCTCTTTTCAATCATTGGCGCAATGGTTGGAGATTTTTGGTCCCACACGTTGAATGCTTGCTGCAAGGTCTTTAAAATTCTATCTTCATCTTATATTGACCCTTGCCTTGAGGTGGCACATTGGTTGAAGGTTTGAGTTTCTACAAATGACTCCTTAAGATGTCAAGTAAATCACCCCAATCTAGGCGCATCAGATGAGACTTTTGAATCCTCATCTTAACATCACATAAAATCTGCAATTTCCTCTTCAGGCACTTGGGTTGGGATGCCTCTTGAAACTCATCAACTTATTTTCTTGTCAAGGCACAGCAGATAGGAGCTTTGAATACTTCTTGTTATCTTATCTCCAAACCAAATCTCCTTCTTCCCCTTCTCCAAAATGGCGTAGCAATTGAGGATTTTATGCTCAGCCTTATGAAACTATATCTCCACTTCATCAAGGGCGTATTAGATAAGGTTTTTTTGAGTCTTGGTTGAAATTTCACCCTTTAGTAATCATATCAGCTCTCTTGATTTGGCACATTAGATGAAGATTTTGGATCCTAGTTGAACGATCACCAAAAACTGAACCAAACTCCCTCTAGTAATGGCGCATTGGTTAAGGTTTTTGAGGTTTGGTTTGAATGATGCCCAAAACTTGAATTAAACTTCTTTCCATGAGGTGGCGTAGTAGTTGAGGTGCAGTAGATCTGAATTTTGGTTTCTCATTACAAGATCATCATTTTACTTGTCTTCATAAGGTGGTCGCATTGGCTGTGGTTTTTGATGCTTGGGATATGAGAGTTTTTGGAAGCTCAAACAAAATGCCTCCTCCTCAACCTTGGCATAGCAAATGACAATTTTGAATCCTCTTGCTTTGGGCGCATTGGTTCAAGATCTTGAGCTCTGGTTTAAACTTCCTCATAAGGGCGCGTTGCTTAAGGATTTCATGCTCCGGTTTGAGAATGCACTTTGACAATCAAACAAACCTTTCATCTAGGGCGCACTAGATGTGGCGCATTAGTTCCATGTTTTAGATCCTCATCAAATGAGATTTCAATCTTCACTTTACCTTCTTCAAAATGGTGCAATGGTTAAGGCGCATTAGTTTTGGATTCTGAGCTCCAGTTGAAAGTGGCACACTTCATGAAAATTTTGCGCCGTCCTCTTGTCTTGTCGCACTGGTTGAAGATTTTGCATCCTCTATAGTACTTAGCCATTTTTTCAGTGTCCTTCAGGGTAAGGTATATTGAAAAATATATTAGAGATTGAATTTCTTATACTTTAAATATTTTTCAATATACCTTTCAGGATGTTTGAGATAGGTCTCGAATCCACCGGATTTATCATGCAAAATCTAGAATTTGGAGGATCCACCAGATTTATCATGCAAAATCTAGAATTTGGAGGATCCACCAGATTTCAGACTTAGTCAATTTTTCAGGATTTGAGGATATCAGGATACCAGACTTAAGTCATTTTCAAGATCTCAAACATATGTCAGGATTGGTCTCAGAACGAAAACAAATGACACTTGAATTAGAACTAGACAAAGAACTCAAACAAACCACTAACTTCATCATGCAATAAACCTAAAGACATCATCCAAGACCTCATGCAAAGCATCAGAGCTCAAAAAAGGGGGGTCCCCATTTGCAATGGGGCGATGTGTGATTAGGTCACAACATCACTTAGAAGAGGAACACCAACCACATCATCATCCCCACTTTTTGATTTCAGACCCCTTTTGACAAAACTCCTACACCCACAAGCATTGCGTCCATGGTGATGATCTCAACTCTCATGGCCATGTCCACATCTGCGAGCAGCAGGAAAAGACATCTACGCTAGGGGAATTTGTTCCATTCAATTAAATCTACGTGAGCAACTATGCCAAGATGGATTTTAGATGCCATTACTGAAGAACACACAATTATACGAGGGGGGGTGTGAATCAGTATAATACAAACTTTTGCTTTTCAAATCTTAACAACCACAACAATATCAATCACACAAGATCTATCAATGATGCACCACAAGAACACAAGATTTATGTGGAAACCATTACGGGAGAAAACCACGGAAAAATATTGCTTATATGAAATGCTTCTTTACAAGTTTTGTAGGCTCCAACCTATAAGAGACACCAATCCCCTCTTATACAATTTGTGAGCACCAACCCACTGGAGACACCAATCCCCTTTTATAGATTTCGTGAGCACCAATCCGCAACTCAGCACCAACCCAGTAAAAGACACCAATCTCTTGTTAAGGCTCCAACCTTCTACGGATTTGGATCACTATCTTCTTATTACTTTTCTTTTCAAGGATGATGAACAATTATCAAGAATTCTTCTCTATAATTCTGCCATAAATCTCTTTTACAAATCTGCCATATACTCCTCTTTAAATCTGCCTCAATGTCTTTTAATGATCTTCTTTCAAACTTCTATATGCAGATCTGAAAATGATTGTTAGATGCCTTATTTTATTTCCCCACTCTCTTCTTTTTATCTCTGCTTTAACTCAGAAATAAATCATTTTTCTGCTTGCCCTTCATTCACATATCTTCCACTTCTTGTATCATTCCAACGGAGACATCCATTATGAATGGATGTATTTCTTCATAAAGAGACAACTTTTCAAAACAAATCGTTCCTCTTCATAATTAAAAAAAAAAAAAAAAACACTTTACAATAGTCACTGCCCCTTTGATGTTAATATAAATCGCTACTCCTTTATATAATTCACTACTCCACTTTAATATAAATCGCACCTTGTCTCTATTTAATCAGCGCACGTCTTATGATTAATATATTCCTTTTATGCTTTGGCACTCCTCTTATAAGAGGTTGGCCATCATAGATTTAAATCTTTAATTTAGATTTTTATTCAAACAAGGGAAGTCAGCCACCTTTAAGTGAGTTGGCCACTATTGGAGGTATAGACCATTCAAAATTAAAACTTATTCTTCTTAGCAGCAAGTGGATATCATATGGGTCGGCCCATAACACTATTTCTCCAAATTTCGTATGTTTAAATCTTTAATTTAAACATGCATAAACTCTTATAATCTTTCCAACGGTGACGGATGACTCTCCAACGGGAATGTATAACGGGTCATTCTTCTTTGCCTTGACATTAATGACTTCATTTATGACTCTGTGCAGTTGACAACAATCTCCCCCTTTGTCATTGATGGCAATTCCTCTTTTCCTGTATTGCTCCCCCTGTCTCTATTTCTCCCCCTTTGACATCAATGGCAAAGGATCTTCCAAACCATCTCTGAACTTTCTCTTCCATAGAGCTACAAGATGATGCTGTGGGTAGCTCCCCCTGAATGTATGCTTTTCCTTAATGACTGGATGAGAGTGGCATTATTCCCAATTTTCTCCTTAAATACTCAAATGTCTCTTTTGGAAGTGGTTTTGTGAAAATATCTGCAATTTGTTCTTTTGTGGTAACATACTCCAACTTGACTTGTCGATCTGCCACTTGTTCCCCTAAGAAGTGGTACCTGATGGGAATGTGCTTTGTCCTTGAGTGCATAATTGGATTTTTTGAAATATTGATTGCACTTGTATTGTCACAAAGTATTGAGATAGGATGATCATACTCTATCTTCACGTCCTTCAAAGTTTGTTTCATTCAGAGAATTTGAGTGCAATAGGATACTGCTTCAATGTATTCCGCCTTCGCAATAGATAGGGACATTGAAGCTTGTTTCTTACTTAACCATGAAGAAAACTATCTCCTAGAAAGAATGCTCCTTCGCTTGTACTTTTTCTATCATCAACACTTCCAGCCCAATCTGCATCTGTATATGCTGTTAAGGTGAAGTCTTCACCTTTTGGATACCATAAACCAAAATCTAATGTGGCTTTCAAATATTTGAAAATTCTTTTTACAACCTGCACATGAGTTTCCTTAAGTGCCGCTTGAAACCTTGCCACCATGCCAACTGCTTGCATAATGTCAGGCCATGAAGCTGTCACATATAACAAACTTCCAATCATTGACCTATAAAGAGTTTGATTTGCCTCTGGTGACTCATCATCCTTAATTTGCAGTCTGTGACCATGGGTGTACTTATGTAATATCCCTAATAGGATATTTACTAAAATTTCTGATTTTTAGCTATGCAAAAATGAGCTCTGATACCACTGTAAGAATCCTATCTAATTCTGATTTGAAAATTATGCTTATTGTCGTGAATTTTCTGATTTGTTTTTCTTTCAATCCACTTAGGGTTTTCAAATTTTGTTTGCACTAATATGTTTGCAATGTAAAGAAGATGGAAAGGTTGCAAATACACATCCAAACAACATGAAAAGATGATAAAATTTAACCAAATAACTCACATAAAACAAGGATGAACATACCCGGAATGCAAGCTTACCTTCTTTATTGAATGAAGAGATGATTACACTTGAAGATGGCTAGGTATTACAATCAGCTAAGTCTGATATAAATTTCAGACTTCTAAATACATGCAACAACACCAAAATATGAATCCAAACCCTAGTACAATGTGTAGATCATGAAGTCTAATGCTAATCCTTTATGTCTAATGATCATATATCAATATGGAAATGATTAATTGCTGCAGTCATAACCCTATATGGTGCTGTCATAAACTTGTATGCTGCTGTCATAAACCCTAGTGACTGAAAATCACAAATTCGTGCCTCAAAACTCCCCCAAAAGTGGATGAATGCTCAACAAAGATGCCAATACCACTTCAGATCTGATGCCGATATGAAATTACAGTCTGCTGTCATGAATTTCAGACCTTGGAAAAATGATGGAAATCAACAAAATCACCTCCCTTTGCCAAGCAATCCAATTGGAAACCCTCTAAAAGCAATTATTGATGAAAATATCTCAAAACAAAAGCCAAATCTGAATATGAAACTCCATTAGAACACTCCGGTTAAGCACAATGATGAACTTCATTTGAATTCACTTCCCATGGTGGATTGGGATCATTTCCAAACCACAAAAATATTAAGGGAACACCACCTTAAATCCACTGAAAATCACTTTCAGCCAAGAGCATTATGCAAAATGCAAAGTTTACCATATGTTAAAGATGTCAAAAATGATGCCAAAGCCCTCTTTTTATACTTTCTCTCCAATTTGACAAAATATAATCAACTTTCAATTCCACCGTCAATATCAAATTTCAACTTGGTGTTTTTTAAATGCTTTTACCTCACCCACCAATAATATCAAATCTTTAATTTGATATTTTTAAATGCTTTCACCTTGGACGCCCATATTACAAAATAATAAAATAATAATATTTTATCATTTTTTCCTTTTTTCCTCCTAACGCCCATTTTCCTTTGGGAAAATAATATTTTTTATTTTTATTTTTTACCTTCTCCTTGAGTGCCGATTTTTTGCAATGAAATAATATTTTATTATTATTATTATTTTCCTCCTTGGCATCGCTTTTCCTTGGGAAAATTAAATAAATAAAATATAAATAAAAATTGCCTTTTTATTTATTTTCCCACTTTCAATTCTCCAAGCCCTTATTTTTGCCTTGGTTAAAATATCATTATTTTTGGCTTTATAAAAATATTATATAATATTGCTAGCCAAAAATACAAATAAAGTAGTGTTGAGCGAACTTTCTAGTTTCCAAGCTTTCAAGGTACTAGCTCAACCCAAATCATTCCCTTACCAATAGAGTTAGCCTACGGGAATGGTGAATAGGCCAACAAACTCCATCACAGATGATCACTCCAGAAATGGGGATATGACAATTTACATGATTGCAATCCTCCATTCTAAACTTCTTCAACATCTCCTTAACATATTTGGTTTGTGAAATGAATATCCCTTTATCAGATTAAGAGATTTGTAGCCCAAGGAAGAAAGACAACTCACCAAGCATGGACACTTCAAATTCTTTTTGCATGTTCATGGCGAACCCTTGACCCATATTGTCACTACTTCCTCCAAATATAATATTGTCAACATATACCACAATTATCAACTGATCATCGCATACAGTTTTGATGTAAAGGTTGCTATCGGTAACTCCTCTCTTGAACCCTTGTTGCTGTAAGTACTTGTCCAGCCTCGAATACCAAGCTCTGGGAGTTTGTTTTAATCCATAGAGTGCTTTTTTCAATCTGCAAATAAAATCCTTATGTTTTGTCAGAATGAACCCTTCAGGTTGTTCTATATAAACCCCTTCTAAATTTTCATTTAGAAATGTTGATTTTACATCCATCTGGTAAACTTTGAAGTTCTTGAAACATGCCAAGGCCAAGAACATTCTTATGGCTTCTAACCGTGCAACAAGAGCGAATGTCTCTTCAAAGTCAATTCCTTCCTCTTGAGCATATCCCTTGCATACTAATCTTGCTTTGTTTCTTACCACTTGTCCTTTCTCATTGAGTTTGTTTCTGAAGACCCATTTAGTACCAACTACATTTTTATCCTTAGGCATTGGAACAAGTTCCAAAGTTTCATTCTTTTCTATTTGATCTAGTTCTTCTTCCATAGCACCTATCCTTTGTCTTCACTTGCTTCCTTAAAATTCTTGGGTTCTATTTTTGAAAGCAAAGACAAATTTACATGCTCTAAAGTCAATCTCCTTCTTGTCTGAATCTCACCATCTTTGTTACTGATAATTAAATCTTCTGGATGATTTCTTTGAACAAATCTGGATGGTGTCTTAGATGATATTTGTGTCGGTGTCTTTATGTTTGTTTGCTCAACTACCTCATCTTCAATTTCTTCCTCTTCTTTGCACCTTTCTTCATTTTGACATTCAACTTCTTGTTCCTTTTCTTTGTAGTATTTTTTTTCATCCACTTTGACATTTGTGCTTTCAACAATCTTATGCAGCCTCTTATTATAGCATCTGTAAGCTTTACTCCTAGAGGAGTAACCAAGAAATATTCCTTCATCACACCTTGAATCAAGTTTTCCCAACTCTTCTTCATCTCTCCTTATAAAACATCTGCTACCGAATACCTTGAAATACTTCATTGTTGCAGGCCTCCCTTCCACAACTCATATGGTGTTTTATCATTATTTACCCTTATTTGCCCACGTTTAGGATATAGATAGCTGTATAAACTGCTTTTCTCCAAAATGTGTCAGGAAGCTTGGACTCATTTAACATGGTCCTAGCCATTTCTTGGACCGTCATATTCTTCCTTTCTACAACCCCATTTTGTTGTGGAGTCCTTGTGGCAGAATATTGTTTCCTTATTCCATGGTTTTCACAGAACTCTTCAAATTCATTCAAAGTGAATTCTCCTCCTCAAGCTGTTCTAAGGCACTTGATCCTTTGCCCTGTTTCATTCTCCACTAAGGCTTTGAATGCCTTAAATTTGTCAATTGCTTCTGATTTTTCTATTAGAAAAGTAACCCTAATCATTCTAGAGTAATCATCGATCAACAACTTAAAGGATCTTTCACCATTCATACCTTTTGTTCTTTTTGGTCCACAAAGATCCGTATGTATAAGCTGCAAAGGTTTCAATGTAGAGAATTCCTTTGTTTTGAAGCTTACCCTAGTTGGCATTCTATGGTGATATTCCTGATTTCTTTGCCTGCAAACAATAATAATCACTAAAAAATGATATTAGAAATATTAAACATCAAGAAATTATGATAATATTCTGATCAATACATCATAGCATCATTAGTATTCAAATCAATACATCATAGCATCATTAATATTTAGATCAATACATCATAGCACAATCTCACAGCCAATCACATCGTGAATTCCTTGGAAATACTTGCAAATGACAATATCAAGGCTGTTCGTTCTTAACTTGCCGAGAGCATGGAAGGTGGGCCGTCCTTCCAACTCCTAGTTCACCTTGGAGGCTTTCTGTCCTCCTTGATCAAGCCCAAGAGCATGAAAGGCTGTCCATCCTTCCAACTCCTGTCCAAACTTGATAAGAGCATGAAAGGGGGGCCATCCTTTCAACTCTTGTGAACTTGGAAGGGATTTTGTCCTTCCTATTTGCAAGACACTTCCACAAATTCAAAACTGATTGCTTATGGGATTTACTAGATTATTGCTCATTCAATGCCTCTTGATGGATTGACAAGTTTATACCAAATTGCTGCAATAAATTATTCTTTGTTGATAGTATGATTTCTACAAGATATGCTAGAGTGAATGATCTTTCTTGTTAATTAAATATGCTTGAATGAATATCTTGGATGGATTGATGAGTAAATGATTGAATGAGACTAGAATGATTTATGCTTGAATGAGGATTGAATGATTATGCTTGAATATGGATTGAATGATTATGCCTGAATATGGATTATATGATTATGCATTGAATATGGACAAAATGATTATGCTTGAATATGAATTGAATGATTATACTTGAATATGGATAGAATGAGGTTTGAATGATTTATTTGTGTTGAATGAATTATACTTCTTCCCTGGTTTGAGGCTGAAATGTTTTATGCTTGAATGAATAATTCATCTTTGCTGATGTGAGGCTGGACTGGTTTATCCTTGAGTAAGGCTCGACTGATTTACACTTGAAATTCTTCTTTGTCTGATCTGAATGAAGATGGAATGATTTATTATTGAATTCCTTTTCTAATGTCTTTTTCCCAATGCCACGATCCTCCCTTTATATCTTCTTTTGAGGGAGTCACACCCTTTCATGATGTTTGCCCTTTGAAAGAGACATAACCCTTCATCTGCTGCGTTTTTATAATAATAATTTAATATTAATTTAATTTAGTTACTCCCAAACCTCCTCTGCCCTTTGAATAATTATTAGTGATTTTTTATTTAACTAATCTCTATTCCCTAGCGCCACTTTCCTTTAAGAATTATCACCCTCGATTTATGTTATTGGCACCACCTTTCATCTCTATCTTGACAACTAGATTATGATCTTAGCGAACTGCCTATGGCCGCACCTATAACAACTTCATTCAAGGAACTCAAACAAAGTTTTTAACCTTGCTAAAACCCTGGCAATTGCTGATCTGTCAAACACCAATGATTTTAGTTTCAAGCCACTAGAGTGGAATAGTGAAGTCTCATGGCGGATTAGTTTCAGTGTTCTTCTGTAATTCTATGCAGGGGCATTATAGTCCGTCCTTCCCAAGATTGCTTGTCCTCGAGCAATTTTAAGTTGGGATGATCAAAATGTCTACTTCATCCTTTTTGATGACACAACCCTTGGAGATCCATCTGGATATACCTTGTAGAATTACTTTCTTGCCATTGTGTTGGAAACATAGTTCCATCTTTTGAAAATCTCGATAGTATCTCCCTAAAGAATGTAACCATTGAATGCCGAAAACCACATCTGAATCGCCTATGTTCACCACATAGAAATCTTCACATATTTGGTGTCTCCCCATGGTAATGCTTAGTTGTCGAATTCGTTGTGTGCAATGGGTAGTGAAACCATCAGTCATAACTACCTTGAAACCTTCAAAGTTTTCAGCCTTTAATTCCATCCTTGTTACTAAACCTTCATCAATAAAGTTATGCGTAGCACTGCTATCAACTAATACATTTACCTTTAACCTTGTAACACACTACGAATCTTAAAAGGGTGATACTTGGGTGCACTTGAAAGTGTTGCCAATGCACTACTTGCAAACCCTTCTTCATCTCGTTTCCACTTCTTCCTTTCAGGTTCAATTTCTCCATCCTCCACTTCCTCATTTGTCATTGCTTCTAAGTTGTGTACTTGTCCCTTTTTTTGAACATCGATGGCTCTACTCCCATCTCTCCTTACACGTAAAACACAACCCTTTCTTTCGAAGCCCTTTCTTGGTTTCTTCCATTATGTTGGATTGAGGAGGCAATGCCTTTGGTTGCCAATTTCTCTTGTAAGAGGGTTGCTTATGCGACCTCAATGGTATATTCTTGGAATAGGTCTTGTCCTTAGTTGTAACTTCTAACCTTAATGCCTTTTGGATTGCATCTTGTAGGGATGTAGGATCAAGAGCGCCCACCAAGCCACGGAGTGACTGTCAATCCCTCACTAAATAGGTATGTGAGCCTTCCCTTAAAAACATCTGGCACCATGATTGAAATTCTTTGAAACTCTGCCACATAATCCTCCACTGAACCTTGTTGCTTTAATTATGTCAACTCTTTGAAATGTCTTTCGGGATGCTTTTGATCAAATCAATCTATAAGTCTTTGTGTAAATTCGTAATACGTCTTCACGTGTTGATGCCCTTGTGTGGCAATTCCATGGTGCCACCAATCGTGTGCAATCCCCTTTAAGTGTAGAATGGCAAATTTAATAGCATCATCTTCTATCACAGGGCTAAGGGTAAAATATGTATCTAGTTTTTGGATCCATGCTCATGTAGTGACCTTCCCTGAACCATCAAAATTGGGAAGAGTCATCTTACTTATTCTTTGTCGTAAATCTTTGTTGGGCTGTCTTTTTTCTTTTCTTGAGGTATTTCTTGTTCTTGCATCACAATATTCTTTAAATGGAATATGTCTTCGAAGGTTAGGATTGATTCTTGAATATGCTTCTACACATTCATCAATGTCATTTGCTGCCATGTTGGGTTCTTCTTCTTCTCTTGGCTGCTCTTCTCTAGGTAAGAATGTAGGCCTTGTTAATCTAGGTGATGATCTTAATGGAGTTCCATTGTTATTCTCAGAATGGTTGGAATTTACATCTCTTCCATTGGTTTGTTTAGGCCTAAGGGCATTGATTGTATTGTTCATGTTTTGGAGTGTTTGGAGAAGCAACTGTGTTGTCTTCTCTTGTCACTCCATAAAAGCCCTCAATTCATTTCCCTGATTTACCTCATGATCACCCATTTTATTACCTTTAATTGGGTCGCTACTCGCCTCTAGTTTTCTCCTTTCTCTATCCAAAGCCCATTGAGCTCTTTGGCTTAATTGCATATACTACCTTTTAGATCCTTAGGTTAGCAGGATCATTGCTCTGATACCACTTGTTGAGCTGCCGCTCAAATGGACCAGCTAGGACTCAAACCTAGGACCTTCCATTTGCTGTTGGAGTGCTCTACCAATTGAGCTACTGGCCCCTTGTGGCCAGTCCATCGTCGATCTGGGTGTGGCTTATTTCCAACACCTCCCTTAAGCCACATTGTAGGTGCTTGGGGCTCCTAGCCTGGCTTTGATACCACTTGGAATGTCCCTTTTGGGGGTATTCCTGATTTCTTTGCCTACAAACAATAATAATTACTAAAAAATGATATTAGAAAAATTAAAGATCAAGAAATTATGATAATATTCTGATCAATAAATCATAGCATCATTAGTATTCAGATCAATACATCATAGCATCATTAATATTCAGATCAATACATCATAGCACAATCTCATAGCCAATCACATCGTGAATTCCTTGGAAATACTTGCAAATGGCAATATCAAGGTTGTTCGTTCATAACTTGCCGAGAGCATGGAAGGTGGGCCATCCTTCCAACTCCCAGTCCACCTTGGAGGCTTTCCATCTTCCTTGATCAAGCCAAAGGGTATGAAAGGCTGTCTGTCCTTCCAACTCCTGTCCAAACTTGATAAGATCATGAAAGGGGGGTCGTCCTTTACTCTTGTGAACTTGGAAGGAATTTCATCCTTTCTATTTGCAAGACACTTCCTCAAATTCAAAACTGATTGTAATGTCCCCTTTTTGGATATTCTTGATTTCTTTACTTGCATACAATAAGATCATTAGAAAGGGACATTAGAGATATTAAAGATCAATAAATTAAGATAATATTCAATTCCTAGCATCATTCATATTAAATTCATCTATCATAGCATAATTAATAATGAGAACAATACTACATAACATAAATAATGAGATCAAATCATCATAGCATAGTCCACATTTAGTTCACTTTATAACACAATTCAGTATCGACTATGTTTAAGTCTTAATCCTTACTTCATTTCTAATCCTCAACCATGGATGGGGATTTACTTGTCTAGGGCACGATGAAACCAACTCCATGGATGGATTTACTCCGCCTCTCCCTAACAAAACCTCGCCACTCACTAACAGGTTGGAGGCAATAGAAATAACTAAGTATTAACTTGAACATACTTAGATATACTTCAACATATCAAATGATCACATTTATTCATAGCACATTCTCTATTGGCTAGTCTCAATCCTTATTTCTCTTCTAATCCTCAACCATGGATGGGGATTTACTTGCCTAGGGCGCGATGAAACCACCTCGGCGGATGGATTTACTCCGCCTCTCCTTAACAAAACCTTGCCTATCCTAAGGTTGTAGGCAATAGAAATAAATAAGCATTGAGTTTGAACATATTACTATTTCAATGAGTTGTGAATATAATCTATTGATGTCTTCCCTTGTATAAATCATAGCAAGTTTCACAATGCTTATATATACATGTGTACTGATACTAATGATAATCTTTCAATTATATACATTTGTCATTATTTACTACATGACATTCATCATAATAAACATAGGGTTAGATACATTGTAATATACTACCCCTATATATATATATATTTTTTTTTTCCAAAATATAGAACAATGATAAACAATGTTAGCACAACTTAAACTCCTCTGCACTTCTGATCACCAAGATCCCAACTAGGTGAGTTGAGAGCATACTGTACTTTGGATTACAAATTAAAACATTGTGCAAACAAATAAACATTCATCTGCATATGCAGGCATCCACAAACTGTGGGAATTCACCACTTTTAGTGGGTATGTATGCAATAGTCAAAAGTACAAGTCATCCACTTATTCAGTGGGTAGGAAACAAAAAGAAGGGTTCATTACTCCACACTGGTGGTAAACCAACCAGGGGTCATTATGTGATTTGCATAAAGAGAAATTACAATGAGATCAATGCAATTGAAATCAGACATTAATGATTTGGCCTTGATTTTGTCAACACTTTGAAGATCTTGGGAACCATGAGATTATACCCTGCATAAGTTATTAGTATCAAAACCTCATAATATGCACTGCCCATAACAAGATCATGACAAACTCTGCTGTTCTAATCTGATAACATATAAATAAACTGATTCTGTGACAGCGGATTGGAGATGAACTCATAAATCTCTGCCTTAAACCCTTAGCATGGACAGCCCTGTCAAAGCTCATAGACAATCACAACACTGGAAGAACAATCCACTCAGAAGCAGTTATAGCAGGTCAGGAAACACTGAAATAAAGCCCAAACTGTATAAACAATTAACAGACCAGTCATACTGGTATTCAGCATAAGGCCATATTCCTGCTGTATGGCACCATGTACCCAGTCATAGAATCTGAGGAAGCAGAAATATTGAAGACTCTTGACAAAACTCTCACACATCCTCTATTTATACTGCATAATGCTTCTATCAAACATCAAAGAAGACTCCAGCAACCTAAAACTTCATTTATTTATTAGCTCAAACTCCTTCAGATCCATATGGCCTATAGGACAGCAATAACACTTCAAATTTAATAATATCTGCCCAGACACAAGGTAGCAGGACTGCAATGTAAATGCAAATATATGACAATGAGAATACAACCTTAAATCTGCTCCGAAGGGATGAAAGCAATCCACAAACACAAATCATACTTTTTCAATGTAGGGACATGAACGGTACGGATCACTTGTTACAGCCTTCAAAACAGCATTCTGTCATTTGAAAACTCTTGGGAAATGGGCACTAATACATAGGAAAATCTTTACCAAACAATACTGGACCAAATACTAACATCAATCTCCCAAAACTTAAGTTCTATAACCCTGTTGATATGGCCCAAACATGTATGGCCAGCAAGGAAAATAACAATGTTATCAATATTCAAAAGAAATCTAAGAAACTATTTCATCAAACCAACCAAAATCCATCCAATAAAACATCAAACATCAAGTTTCCCACAACTTCATAACTCCATGAAAGCTCCAATACCTCCATCTTCAGCACAAATGGTGATTTCTGTATGAAACCACACCAACTTCAACTAGGGTGGATCTCTCACCACCGAAACCGATCAATTCCAAGAGGGTTTTCATCCTCAAGAAGAATTTCTACAAGAGGGTTTCCGTCCTCAAGAGAAAATGGAAGAACACTCCGGTTCAATCCAGCAGAATAACAATATCAAAACCAAGCATGCCTAAACAATGAGCCCAACTCCTCTTTTTATAACTTTTTGAGGGAAATAAAATATTATTTCCTTTATCCCTTCATATTTCTCCTCAAACAATATAAAATAATTCCTTATGTGTGCACAACTTAAAGTCACCACTTTTAATTAAAAGCTCTTTTTAGCTCCAAAGACCCTTTTATCAAAATAAAGGAAATATCTGCTTCGCAAGGCCCCAAAATGATGCATCCATGATTTAAAACTTTTTTTCCTCTTTCCAACGAGGTATAACACTTAAATTTTTATTAATTATTTTCACCCCGAGGAGCTTAAGTGAAAATAATAATTAAAATAGCTCATTAAATAACACCATTTTGCGGAAAATCCCAAACACCACCAAACTGTAAAATTAAGCATACCAACATATTCCACGATGGTTGGGAAGATGAATGATGCCTTTGGGAAGATGAATGATGCCTTCTGGGTGATTTTCCAAAAATAGACGGCTTCTCCAAGAATCTTGGAGAGTAAACCGGGAACCCGATCAAACATCAGAAAGCATCACAATGATCATAAGCACCATCTGAGCTCAAAGCCATAACCAAATGCTCTGTAAAATTGATCTGTGGCCACTCCAAGAACATTGGAGTTCTCCCGAACATGTCAGATAACCACTAAGGGACTAAGAACAAGCCAAAATGTGCACAAAAGCCTATGCGCCAAAAAAGGGACATTACAATCCTCGCTGCTCAAGATTGCTTGTTCTCAAGCAATACAGGCTATCCAACATAGATACTTGCATGATCATCCATAATATACCTGGATCCCAAATCAATTTGAAGAATGCCTCACACCACTTCTGTTGCTCTACTTTGATATATTTGTGAACTGCACAGCTGGTATTCTGATTACACTTCTGAAACATTCTTCCAATCACATAACTATTTGGATCCCAAACGTCATTAACTCCAAAAATGAAAGAGTTAGCAATCATCAATACAATTGTCCAACATGAAACTACTGTTGGGAACCAAAATCTGTGATGCTCCTCCAAGGAAGAACATAATTCAGCGTGATCACAAGCTGAAAACAACTCTGAACAACCATGAATCAGCTGATTCTCACCCTCCAAAAGAGCATTAGTAACTGTAACATTTGTTCTTTTCAGCTGAAAACTTTTGTCATCTTTCCATAAAAGGCTAAAAGCAACAAAAAGATCAATCTCATGGCTGCAAAAATAAAAAATGATCTCCTGAAAATTTGATTTCAGTAATTTCATAATAGGACAGCCACAATAAAACTGAGATCTTATGAAAATAACAAGAGATTTAGGCCATCTATAACCAAAATATACTATAGTTATGACCAAAATTTCTCTCCAATCAATCATTATGTATGCAAATGAACAATTTTTATGGCTGATTAGATGAAGGACAGCAGCTTCATGACATAAATTTGACTTCAAATTCATCCATAAAACAATCTTACCAACACCACTATCCTGCAAATAAACTCCATTATGAAAGTGAGCCATCATAGAACCTAATCCATTGCATACCTGAAACTTATGCCCATCTTCAACAACTGATGAAAACTTCCAGTTGAAGAAGTTTTTGTGCACAGTAATATTCCATGAATGCTTTGCACCAGGATCCCATATCCGGTTACTATCCTCCTCCATGTTACTTACATCCAATTGTTCCTTATCATTCAACATGAGGAGTGGATTATCATGTATAAACTCAACTTCCGTCATAGAAAAAGAATCATCAAATGATTGGAAGTTGTTTTCACCTTTTTGTTCACACAATTCATCAATTTGCTCCAACTCTGTATCTACATACTTAGGAGACTGTCCTAAGTCAAAACTTCCCTGGAGCAAATCAAGCTCTTCAATTATCAGCTTGCCTTTATCTGCTCTAGCAGCTCCAACTTGTTCCTTGAATTGGTGTACATCTACAAATTGTCTTTCAACTTCTAAGAGAGCCATTTGGGTACTCTCTGAAGAATCCACAGTTGTTTTAAGCTTAAATACAAGCTTATCAATTTCAGCATCTCTTTCCTTAAATGCATCAAAAATTCGGCCAGCAAACTCAAGGACATGATCCCTATCAATAAGCAAGTTCAAATAATCTGATTTCAAAGTTTCCAATGCCTTCCTGACTACACACCAATCTTCAAGTGAAGATCTTTTTTCTATGCCCATTTGTCTCCTTTCAACTTGAGCTCTCGAAATGTGATCTTCAACAAACTTATGTGAGCTATCCAAATGTGTTAGAACTTGCACAACCTTATCTTCGGTGACTAACAATTGATTCTTAAAATCCAACTCAGCTGCACACAATAAATTTTTTGTCATATCCTCAGAAGCATGATCCTTGAAATCAGCTACTTTAAAGTTATCCTCTTCATAGCTACTTTGACTACAAGAAGTAGCATCACATAAATTCAATGTTGAGCCAACCCTTGAGGCTGATCCAAATTCTTCAACAAGCTTCCCATCAACATACTCTTCAACTATCTCTTCAGAAAGGACATTTGGCTCTTCAAATTGCATGGGAATTGAATCTTCTTCTTCATCACTTAGATCAAATGATATGGCAGTCTCATAATCAAATCTTGAATCATCACCAATGGCTGATTTAAAGTCTTGGTCAACACATTCTTTGTCAAGGATCTTTGAAGAATCTAACTGGTCTTCTCTTTGCATGGAACAATCCCACTCATAATCGAGACTTCCATCACTAGAATGGTGGAAATGCTCTTCATTAGGTGCTGTTCTAAAATTTGTAGCAACATCAAACTTTTTATCTTTTGTGATTTCATTGTCTCCCATGTCCTCAACAAGACACATTGCTTCAATCCTCTCAGGCTCACTTGCATAGTCACCTTCTAGCAGTCTATTGATCATCTTCATCTCCTCACTTGTAGTGGCATCTTCAGGATCTTCATCAAATGAAGGACTTGCAAAGTCCAACACCTCTGGCTCTTTGTCAAAGCAAAGCTCAACTTCACTAATTTCTGCTGTAGACTTCTCCAAATCAGCAAACTCCTCTATGCATGTCTCATGATTTGTGACTTTGTCTTCATCATACAGAGGCTTAGACTCATTTATTTCAACTAACAAATCTTCATCTTTACCATTTTCAGATTTTACATCATTCAGCAAGAAAGAACATGTGGTGAAGATTGCTGATTCATCTTTCTTTTTCTTGCATTGGTGGTTAGGCTTCCAAGCATCTTTGCATAGGAAACAAAGATTTCTTCTTCTAAATTCATTTTTGCTGAACTCTTTCTTCCCCGAAATAGGAGGCTTCTTGTTCGGTGGGCTGGAAAGTGAATACTTAGAAAAGTTCTTGGTCCTTGCCTTTGAAGTAGTTAACTTAGGCTTACACAAGGACATTTCCTTCATCTCCTCTTCATTCCTTATCTTCTGAATGTATTCTATAAATCCCTTTTTATCCGGATTACCCTCCTTGATGATTTCCAAGAAAGCATTCCAAGGGAGTTTGTAGACAGCAAAATAGTTAAATAAACAAATGATGTAATTAGTTGTCGGCATCAACCGACGGGTCGGGTAGTTTGGAGTCGGTACCAACGGTTGGCATCACAACCAACCTTGGTCGTGAGTATTTAAGTCATCAATGCATTGTAGTCGGATATGGGTGATTTTGCAATAGTTATTATGCAGACATTGGAGTCACAATGAATATGTATGTTGCTGTCATGACATTGTAATGTTCTGTGAATCAATAATAAATACAGTATTCCATTCCGAGTACTCTTGTTATGGTCATATGATGCACTATACTACTAAATTCTGTTTACTTCATATTTTGTGAAACACACCATATTGCGGTAAACATTTGGCGCCGTTGCCAGTTCGAAAACGGGTCGAGGGTGACAAGTCGATGACAGAGTCATCCGATGCCATCAGGGGACAAGGCGATGACAAGTTGAGACGTCCGATGCCATTAGACAAGTGACATCGTCGGAACAAGCCATTGGGTGTATCTAGCATCAAGGAAATGGCAGCGTAATGGGGCAACCAATTGACACCAACGAGGAAATACAAGACAGAAAGCACGTAGAAGAAATAATACAAGAAATTCAGGAGGAACGTGAGGGAAGCGATAGAGAAGAGAATGAACCCAGAAGTTGAGAAGATGAAATAACTCAAGAATTGGTCAAACTGTGGTTATTATCAGTCGGACAATACGTGCGAGACGAATCTATCTGCAGAGAGGTTTCAGAGGAGGTTATTTTAGAGAACCTGCATGTTAACAGCGAAGTGGATAATCTTTTGGACCGCATTCCTTGACTTCTGGCAAGGAACCTGATAGCCTTCCAAGATATTCGAGAAGAGAGAGAGAGGGAAGTGCGACGACAACAAATTCTCAGAAGATATGAAGAACGTCTGAAACAAGAGGAGGAACGTGACACTGATCGCCGTCGCACGTCGTACAACTGAGAAAGGGTAAGCATAATTAATGCCCATACAACTTAACAAGGACAAGAATAAATTTCCAGTGGGCCAAGCAACACCAGAAGAAATAGTAAGAAGATCATTAAGACTAAAGGAACAAGAAGAACGTAGAAAACGATTGAAACAGATTTGTGAAAAAGAAAATGAACGACATGAAGAGGTAGATCAAGGGGGTGATGAACATAATTTTAGAACACCAATAACAAATAGAGGAAAAGAAAATAATCTGACAGAAGAACTAGAGGATAGTATACATCGGATTGTGGCATTGTCCATTTTAGATGAAAGGCCGAGGAAGAGAGGACCTGAGCCTGAGACCCCTGCATAGAGGGAAAACCAAGGAGAGCCAGAGGTAACTCAAAGTGTAGAGGACGCCGAAATCGGAAGTGGGAAGGAACCGTACGTGGCCGGCAATGTCAGGAAGACACCGGAACAACACGGTAGAACCAGTCCAATCGGGTCAAAGACAGAGAGGGTACCTCGGGAAAAAGATGGTGACATGTAATGTCCCCTTCTTATAGAAAACACTAAAACCTGAATCTGCATAAGAATGATACTCAAAGAGAACAATAAATAAGTAAGATCAATGATGATGCTTTCATTTTGTTACTTATTAAAAGATTCCTAATTGTTACTTATAGATTGTTAACCATTCCATAATTCATATTCTTTATTACTTTCCCTTATGGAACTAGGTTTTACATGTATAGGGTGCGCTGAAACCATCTCTTAACCCAGCCTACGGGAAACTATGTCCCAGCCTACGGGCTTATCTCTTGACCCAGCCTATGGGAGACTTTGTCCCAGCCTACGGGCCTTCTTACGGATGGGATTACTCCGCCTCTCCCCACAAGACCTAACATTCCTTTAAGGATGAAGTAATGAAGTAATATTCTAAGTTCATCTTCCCATATCATCTTCCTCCTATTCCTTAACCAAGGATGGGGAAATTATATGTCTAGGGCGCGTTGAACCCTCTCCAATGCGATTGGGAATGGAATTACTCCGCCTCTCCCTAGCATCCTTGTCTAGGGCGCGTTAAACCCTCTCCAATCCATCGTGATGGAATTATCCCGCCTTTCCCTAACAAGACCCCTCTCCTATAGTTGGACGAGATAGAAGGATGAGATGCTTTTGGTTTCCCTTTTAAAACTGTATGTAATCACATATGCCTTACTCATGTTTCTTGTTTTTTTTAGGATGTATTTCTAACCATGTATTATTCAATGTTTATCTAGTATATATTTCTGTTGCTATACAGTGGCTTACCTGTACATGATACTTATCTTACTGAGTATGGTCTAACACCATCCGTTCAGATTATTATAATTTCACCATGCTGCCTATTAAGAATGTATTTATTGTTTACTTAATAAATATATATTTTCCTATTATACAGTGGACTTCCATTATCTAGAACCAGTTCAGATTTTTATTATCAATTTCTGTTAATATTATATTTATACCATTTTCAATAGCATTACCTATTAACAATCGTAGCTTATTCATATTCCAACTTACCAGTTCGCGGCCTCTGATGACAGTGGATTTTCGCGCCTTAATTCCTATCGCCGGAGGTTCCGCCTTCTTCCCGATCTGCCCTTCCCTCTGTTTCCACCGCTCTCTGGTTTGTATGATCTTCGATGCCCTTGCAATATGCAGGGTAACCTCTTTATAGACCCGAATGGTCAATACACCAAGTGACGCGACTCATGAAATAGCTTCGGTTTGCTTATAATTTAGGGGTTTCGATCCAGGGGTGCGTTTAACATTTGAACGCCACTTGTGATATGTAACACATATGTATATTATCACGGGTTTATATATTATTTACTATATGTTCATTATTGCAAATATTGAATTAGATATTAATATATATGTATATACTTGATAATAATGTGCATATAATGAATTTGATATAATTTATAATAACAATATATGTATAGTTGTTTATTATTTATCCTTGTATAATAAATAATGTTTTCTTTAACACAATTCCAAATATGAACACAATTTATAGAAATATATATATATATATATATTATAATATATTTGAAATATGTGTAAATCATAATTGTATAGTGTAATTGAGGAGATATGACATGACACCACTGGCGAGTGAAAGGCAGAAGTTGCCGAAGTTCATGGGGAACGGGTCAGAGGATCCTGTTCGGCACTGTAAAACGTGTGAAACCATATGGGTGGCAAACGGACAAGAGGACGAAGACTACTAGGTAAAAGCGTTTCCAGCGACGCTAAGAGGTATTGCCATTGACTGGTATACAGACCTAGGGGCAGCACAGAAAACCTCATGGGACGAACTGAGAAAAGCCTTCGAGAACGAATTTAAACTTCTGAGAGACGACAATGAGATTGTACCAGAAATCTACAATACCAAACAAGGAAAGAATGAAAATGTAAGGGCATATAATAGAAGGCTCAAAGAATTACTCGAGAAACTGGAAACGCAGCTAGCCGATGGACTGAAGAAAAGATGGTTCATTGAAGGGCTAGTCTCGTCATTAAGAAAAAAGATGAAAGTGGTACCCCCATCGTTGTATCCGGAAGCGTACAATCGGGCGATGGACATAGAAAGTGAAAGCAAAACGTCATCCTGAAGTAAGAGAAGAACTGAAGATGATGACAGTACGTGGGACGACAGCAGTGAAAATGAGTCGAAAACCATTCAGGCATTGAGAAGGGATATGGTCCGCATGATGAAGGAAATGAAAACAGATAAAGAGACCACTAGAGAAAGTCGAGAGTTATGGTGCACAGAGTGCAATGGGGAGGGTCACATAAAGGTAAACTGCTCGAGAAAATTATTTTGTGACATCTGTCAGGTAATGGGACATTCAATCAAGGAATGTCCATTTAACTTGAAAGCAAGAAGTACTTAAGTGTTGTTCACTCAGGGAGAATCATCAACTTCGTCGACCACACCGTCGAAACCTCAAAATAGTCTGAATACATCTTCCGGAGGATACAGGAATAACAGAAGGTTTAACAATAACAACCCTAGAAACAGATTGCAGTACGACAGCAAAGGGCGACCGATGATACAGTGCCGGCAGTGCAACGAGTGGGGACACTTTGCCAGAGAATGCCCCAACAACAATCAGAACACAATAAATGCATTGTGCAAGTGGTGTGGGCCTGGTGATCACGAAGAAAAAGACTGTCCAAAGCAAAAGGTGGTAAACTTTATCAATCTCAAGGGAAACAATGAAGAAATCTTTGCTATCACTCGAGCACAGTGGAAAAAGACCACTTATCCAGATCCCTGTACAGAAAAAGACTCCGGGAGGCACGAAAGGAAGTGGAAGCTGCCATGAAAACTGAATGGAGGAACTCAGACAAGAAAGTAACTGCAACCCTACGATCAGAATCAGATAAGAACATAGCAAGTCAAGTATTGCAAACTACCGTACTAATCAAATTGGCGGACCTCCTCCAGAGCTTACCTCAGTTAAAAGTAGCACTATCCAAGGTAGTAGAAGGTAACTCGCACGCAAACGAAGCCCACACAACAGAAGATGTTATAGTAGAACCACCGCCAACGGGAGAACAAGTACTCGACCCGGGGTTGCTAGCGGTTGACACCGGGAAGAAACCGGCCGTAGTGCAGATGGAAATACTTGGGAGAAATTTGACAAATACAATAGTCGACAGGGGATCTAGAGTAAACGTATTACCGAAAGAAACCTGGAAAAGCCTCGGGAAGCCTACTCTATAGCCACAAAACTTCCAGTTAGTGGGAGCCGACCAACACGGAATCAAGGCGCTAGGAGTGCTAATGGCTCAAAAAGTAAGAATCGGTACCCAGCAATTTTTGTTAAATTTTGTAGTCATAACAACATAGAATGCATCATACGATGCATTACTCGGCCGAGGATGGCTAATAGCCACCAAGGCCAACCACAACTGGAAGAAAAACACTCTATCCATAGAAAATAGGCATAAGAAGTTTGTCATTGACTTGAGGACGCAAACTGTCAGTGAAGAGTTGGCCTCACATTCTGACTCGGATGGAGGGGACTCGACAGAAAGTGGGAAAGGGCCGATGGAGCCCGATGATGAAGGGGTGCTGAGATTACAGGAATGCTCAGAAGACGAGACAAATTCATTCAGCGGGCTATTCCATTGGCAGATGGAGGACTACGAGTTTTTTCCGCCACAATGCAACATGATTTCAATAAAAGAAATCGGTGAAAGCTCGGGAATGACGGATGAACAGGAAGACGACGGTGAAACATTGGAACAGACAAGTGATAAGGGGAAGGAAGTGACCCACATGTTCCTAGCGGCGTACGGGGAATATAAGGAAGGGAATGCAGAAGTAGACAGTACGCTGGCACATCAGTTTGAATCGGAAAAGAAGATTATGTACGAAGAGCCAGTAACGAAGAGAATTAATCTTGGCGAGGAAAGCAACCCAAAGATAATTCTGGCTGGCGACGACTGGAATCCAGTACTCAAGGCAGCAGCGTTCGGAATCTTTCTAGAGTACAAAGATGTGTTTGCTTGGACCTACAAGGACCTGAAGGGGATACCACCAGAACTGTGCGTCCACAGAATTCCACTCATACCAGGAGCACGCCCAGTATGGAAAAGGCCATATCGCATGAATAAGAACTACGCTGCAAAAGTGCAGGAGGAAATTGAAAAAATGCTTGAGGCAGGAATAATCTTTGAGGTAGAAACAAGCGAGTGGGTGTCACCGATTGTAATATCACTTAAGAAGGAAGGGGGACAAATCAGGATTTGCGTGGATTTTAGATGTCTGAATGCAGTAACAATCAAAGACCCCTTCCCCATCCCATTCACAGACTCTATTTTGGAAGAAGTGGCCGGTCACGAAATATATTCCTTTATGGACGGATTTTCAGGGTATAACCAGATCAGCATCGTCGAGGACGACAAATTGAAGACAACATTCGTGATTGAAAACGGGGTATATGCATACAACCGAATGCCGTTCGGTCTATGCAATGCACCAGCCACCTTTCAGAGGATTATCCTACACATATTTGACAAAATGTTGGTGGGAAACTTCAAGGCATTCCTCGATGACTGGTCAATTTACAGCGACCAGCAGACACACCTCAAAGCCCTCACCGAATGCATGGAGCGTTGCAGGGCCGCATGGTTGGCCTTAAACCCAAAGAAGTGCCGGTTCATGGTGTCACAAGGGAAACTTCTTGGCCATATTGTATGCCAAGCCGGACTAAAAGCAGACCCGGACAAGATTCGGGTGATTGTAGAAATGGAGGCTCCAGGAGATGTCACCGGAGTAAAGTCTTTTCTCGGCCATGTCGGGTACTACCGAAGATTTATCAAAAATTTTGCTCAGATATCGCAACCATTGGACATGTTGACAAGGAAAGGGGTGCAGTTTGTCTGGTTGGAGGAACAACAGAAAGCGTTTGAAGAACTAAAGACAAGGCTCATCAGCACACCTATCCTAGCCTATCCAAACTGGGACAAGGAATTCCACGTGCACGTGGACGCATCAAACTTTGCAATTGGTGCCACTCTTGCACAGGTCGGATCTCATGGGTTGGATCATCCAGTGTACTTTGCTAGTCGGTTGCTCTCCAAAGCAGAACGGAATTACAGTACTACGGAAAGGGAGGCTTTGGGAATGGTCTACTCCGTACAGAAATTCAGGTATTATTTCTTGGCAACACCATTCACTTTTTATGTGAATCATCAAGCTCTAATGTACCTGGTCAACAAACTGATTATTCAAGGCAGAATCAGTAGATGGTTGTTACTTCTGCAAGAATTTACTTTCACCATTATTGTACGACTAGGAAAAAGCCATGTAATTGCCGACCAACTATCAAGGATCAAATCAGGAGAACCAGGGGATGGGGTCAATGAAGACTTCCCGGATGCCCACCTATTCCAAATAGCTGCCCTGCCACCATGGTACGAGAAAATTGGTGAATACTTGTCCACTTCAACGTTTCCACCAGAAATGTCTACAAGTGAACGACGGAAGATTGCACTCAAGAGTAAGACATTTCAACTGATAAACGGGCTGCTCTACAAAATGGGGCCCGATCAAGTTCTCCGAAGGTGTGATGGAAGAAGAGATAAGGGGTGTATCGGCGGAAGCACATGAGGGACTCGTAGGGGGACATATGGGCCCCGACACCACGGCACGAAAAGTCCTACTCACCGGCCTATGGTGGCCAACGTTACACACAGATGCCCGAGAATGGGTAATCCAATGTGACACTTGTCAGAGGGTAGGGAAACCGCTAAAGAGGGATTATATGCCACTATGGCCATCACAACCTCAAGAGCTTTTCGAAAGATGGGGATTGGATTTTGTAGGACCACTGAAGGTCAGCCAACTACACCGATGTCGGTACATAATAGTGGTTACGGAATATTTGACGAAGTGGGCGGAAGTGAAGGCATTGGAAGATAACACTGCATTAAGTACGACAAGGTTCATATATGAGCACATCGTGACGAGGTATGGGATCCCAATTCAATTGACGAGTGACCGCAGGGGACATTTCGTCAACCATGTCATCCGACTGATGATTACGGAGTTCAAAATCCTGTACACCCTATCAAGTCCGTACTATCCAAGGGCGAACGGGCAGGCAGAGTCAACAAACAAGGTGCTCGTTTCGGTAATCCACAAGTCATGCGGTATCGAAGGGTCGGACTGGGAAGAGAGGTTACCAGCAGTGTTATGGGCTTATCGAACCACTTATAAGGTAACGACTGGACACACTCCCTTCCAATTGATGTATGGGCAAGAAGCGGTAGTACCAGCAGAATCCCTGGTTCCAATTCTGAGAATTGCAGTGGAAAACAGACTAGGAGATACGGAAAGTCTGGAAGAAAGACTATTCCAGTTGAATAAACTGGACGAGAAGAATTTTGGCTCAATGGTCAACGGAAATTATGCAGAAACGCCGGAAGTATTGGCATGACAAACACCTACGGAGAATGGAATTCCGGCCGGGGCAGTTAGTCCTCAAATATAACGGCCGTAACGAAATTAAATTGGGTAAGTTCAAAGTTCGTTGGTTGGGACCGTTCAGGGTACGGGAAATACTGGACAATGGGGCTATAAGGCTGGACAACATTGACGGAACCCAAATTAGGGACACAGTGAACGGAGCAAAACTGAAGAAATATAAGCAAAAAAGGGAAGAAACAATAGAAATCAATATGTTGGGATACGCAATGTTGGAAGAGAAAATAGAGGGGACCAATGGAGTATGTTTCCAGAGTGCACCATACGAACCTGTAACTGGGTTTTTTGGACCGAGAACGATGCAAACTAGCATTCGAGAAGGGATAATCGATAGCGACATCATCGAAAATGGCAATGATGACAATCAGAATGAAGAGGAACAGGCGTGGAACTGGTGGATAGCCGAATGCAATAAGGTAAGGGATAAGTTCGAATTCTTATTACCAAAAGAAATAAAAACCCTGGTGAAAAGGTATGTAGCAGAGGCCATGTTCATAATTGAAAGATCACCCTATGAGAATGAGGTCCTACAACTAAGGCTGAAAAACCAGGGAACTCCATATGTCCAGATTCCAAGAAGTCGAATTTGGAAAGCAAAGTTCAGGACCAAGAGTATAAGGATGAACAGCGACGGAAAAACATTCCAGTGGACCCAGGAACCGATGGGATGTAACTTGAGGTTGATACAAGATAAAAATACAGTGGTGGATCGGATATGGGAACTAGAAGAAGTCGATCAATGCTTCTCCAACGATTGCCTCCGACAGAAAGGATATATTCAGTGCATATTCCGCCACATGACAGAGATTGAGGTCGTGGAAGACGAAATCGAGGAGGCCGTCGGAACCACACAGCGGCGAAGAGGTAAAGAAAAAACTGAGTTAAAAAAAAAAATTGAAAAAAAAAAAAAATTTGCAAGGCAGGTCATACAACGTACGACCAGGCCGTATGACCTGGAATTTTTTTTAATTTAAAAAAAAAAATAGAAGTCAAATCGTACGATGTATGCTGGTCGTACGACGTACGCTAGTCGTATGAAGTACGACCACGCCGTACGGCTAAGTCGTACGCCGTACGCTGGTCGTACGACGTACAACCAGCCAGCCAAAAAGGAAAAGAATAAAAAGGCCGTACTTGGCGTACCTGGCCATACTTGGCATTAAAAATAAAAAAGGTGAGGCCGTACTTAGCCAGCCGTACTTGTCAGTTTGGACTTGGCAATTTCATCTATATTTCGCATTCTCTTGGCATTCTCGAGGTCGACTGTTGGGGGAAAAGAAAGCATCGGCTCAGCATCGGCTTGGTATCGGCACTTTGGCACTCAAATACCCAGCATCAGAATTGTCAGAAAAATTGGATAATGGATAAGGGCAAAAAGATTGCAGCCTACAGACCAAAGATTGCATCGGAGGAGAGGAAGAAACAAAGTGCGGATGCCGGAATGAAGGTCATCGCCTGGGAAAGCCTGACAGGAAACGAATGCAAACAATGGTGGAAGAATGCATCGGAAGACAATGTGCTGAAGGTAGAATTGAAACATGCCCAAGTCGACAAAACCATAATGATGCCCTACTTTAATGCCAGGGAGTTCGAGCCGTATTTAAAAGTTATGGTAGACAACTTCTGCGAGCACTCCAGCAGGTCCATTATCGAGTATCGGGGCCATTCAGTTACTGTATCATTCTGGCCACAGGATTTTGGCAGAGTGATGGGGGTTCCAGCCGTTGGCCAGAGTGTGGTAAAACCGGGCCGGATGACCCAGCAGCACAAATAAACCCTCATCCAGAGAGTATGCCGAAGTGACCTCTCAGACAAGGAGAAAGACACAATATGGAATTCAAGTAATCGGGGATTGAGGAAGAAATTATTGGCAAATGAAGAATGGAAGTGCATCATGGATGTCATGAAGTGCAGACTGACGGGTTCCAGTAGGGCATCGGACATCGCCCTATGGATGGTCGATTATATGATCGGATTGAGTGTTGGCAAGGTCTACAACTGGGCAAGGTATTTGACAGAGAGGGTGAGGGAATTTTTATCCCAGCGGCATAAGGTATTCTATATGACTCAACAAGTCATTGCCCTCTTTCTCGATGCTGTCCATACCCAGGTGCCAGCAGACAAATGGGGGGGGGGGGTTACAACCGACAGCACAAGTAGAGCCGGGATGGCCGATAGTCTTCTACTGGAAGGGACTCGACACAGCTCACAGAGAAGAACCTTCACGATGGCCAAAAAGGAAAAGGAAGCAACAGGAAACATCCACCGAAAATGAAGAAGAAGAAGAAGAAGAAGAAGAAGAAGAAGAAGAGGAAGAAGAAGAGGAAGGCAGGGGACAGTCACCAGTGGTAGAAAGCGACTCATCTATGGATGAAGTACCGGCACCAAGAATGACACAGAGTGTGGTGAGGGAGGCAACCATAAGGGATACTGAGGAAAACACAACAAAAAAAAGGGGGCAACCGAAAGGAGTTTTGGTACTTCCAAAACTCAAATCGGCAACATTCACAATACCAGTACCAGCATAGAGTACCGAGATACAGGCACAGGGCATAGCCACACTACCAGTCAGGATAAGGTTGCCAGCAAGAGTCATACCATCAGCAGCACCTTTGGTGACGACTTCACTAGTGGAACCCTCCACAGTAGGGGGAATGGCCACACCACAGGTAGAGGTACCAGCAGCAGGAGGTCAGGACAAAATAGATAGTTGGTTGAGTGATATTGGCCTAACAGTAGACATGCCTGAGGTACCTTTGCTGAGCCCACTTCACTTCGGGATGGAAGGTCAGGAAGAGGGTAGCACACCAAGGGGGACAAAGAGCCTAGAGCAGCTCAACGTTACTGGCCAGATCACTCAGCAGGGCAGTCTACCACAGCCAGTACCGGCTACACAGGAGGTAGGGGGGCCCTTCCATGGGCATCATGAGCTCCCCGGCGATCACCCTAGTGACCACTTCACCAGAGGAGGGATTTCCAGAGGGATTGACCCTCACACTTTCTAGACCTGACCCCTCCGACCCAATAGGTACCATTCAGAGGTACATGGAGGACTTGGAGAATATGGCAGATTATATGGGGGAGATAGCTGATATCTCCAAATAGTTGAGATTGGGACGATCACAGGTAGTGGCTCAAGAGGCCAAGAGAATCAGGAACTTTGTTCAACAGGGCTGTGAGGAGGAGTTTGCTCGACAATTCACAGGGAGAGGTTGGCCAGAGATCGACACTCAGGAGATGCATGACCGATGGAGAGGGTCACGGCCAGTGGTAGGAGGAAGGGACGCAGAAGTCATAGAGTCCCTATTCACCATAGAGAAGGCATACAAGCAAAGATTCTATGAAATGAAGAAAAAAGAGGTGATATGGGAGAAAAAGGAGGAGAGTGAGGCAGCCCTATAGACAAAGCAGAAAGAATTGACGGAGCACATTCAGAGGTCCCACCAACAGTTAGCACAGCAGACAGAGGCCACGGAAACAGAAAAGGCCAGGGCATTAGGCTTAGAAGCCAAGTTGAGGGAGATGGAGGTTAAGATGAAAGACATGGGAGTACAGCTTGAGGCAAAGGAGGCAGAAGTAATGAAGGCTAAAGCACAAGTCATGGAAGCCGGTCACATGGTGAAGGCAGCAAGGGAGCAGGAGCTAGTAGCCTAACACCAGCTGTGGCAGAGGACCAAGGAAGCAAGGAAGTTGCAAGCGCAACAACAATCAGCCACTCCAACCTCGTCAGTACACCCAGGGACGTCTTCCCAACCTCCACACTCTCAGTAGGATGGTTAAGTTTTGTCATAATTTTGTCATTTTGTTGTGAATGTCGTCTGGAAGACGACCAATTTTGAGGGGGGGATAGATGTAGACAGCAAAATAGTTAAATAAACAAATGATATAATTAGTTGTCGGCATCAACCGATGGGTCGGGTAGTTTGGAGTCGGTACCAACGGTTGGCATCACAACCAACCTTGGTCGTGAGTATTTAAGTCATCAATGCATTGTAGTCGGATATGGGTGATTTTGCAATAGTTATTATGCAGACATTGGAGTCACAATAAATATGTATGTTGCTGTCATGACATTGTAATGTTCTGTGAATCAATAATAAATACAGTATTCCATTCCGAGTACTCTTGTTATGGTCATATGATGCACTATACTACTACTTAATTCTGTTTACTTCATATTCTGTGAAACATACCATATTGCGGTAAACAGAGTTGCTACTTATAGTCATCTGGTAGTTCTTCATACTCATCAATAATCTTAGTGGCCTCATGATGATACTTCCTTCGATCCAATTTCTCTTGAACAACTTTTTCTAATTCATCCATAACCTCTGTCTCACTTCTTTTCTGCATAAGAGATGCCATGATCTCTCAACACTGCTCAAAATTTTTCAACTGCCCAACTCTAAACACACATGCAAGTGCTGATCACTCACAAGCAACGCTGAAAACTGACTTGCTCAACTGACAGATCTGCAACAAATTAGCTTCCCAACAGGCTGGCAAGAACATACCAGCTCTGATACCACTGTAATGTACTACCCCTATATTTTTTTTTTCCAAAATATAGAACAGTGATAAACAATGTTAGCACAACTTAAACTCCTCTGCACTTCTGATCACCAAGATCCCAACTAGGCGAGGTGAGAGCATACTGTGCTTTGGATTACAAATTAAAACATTGTGCAAACAAGTAGACATTCATCTGCATATGCAGGCATCCACAAACTGTGGGAATTCACCACTTTTAGTGGGTATGTATGCAATAGTCAAAAGTACAAGTCATTCACTTATTCAGTGGGTAGGAAACAAAAAGAAGGCTTCATTACTCCACACTGGTGGTAAACCAACCAGGGGTCATTATGTGATTTGCATAAAGAGAAATTACAATGAGATCAATGCAATTGAAATCAGACATTAATGATTTGGCCTTGATTTTGTCAACACTTTGAAGGTCTTGGGAACCATGAGATTATACCCTGCATAAGTTATTAGTATCAAAACCTCATAATATGCACTGCCCATAACAAGATCATGACAAACTCTGCTGTTCTAATCTGATAACATATAAATAAACTGATTCTGTGACAGCTGATTGGAGATGAACTCATAAATCTCTGTCTTAAACCCTTAGCATGGACAGCCCTGTCAAAGCTCATAGACAATCACGACACTGGAAGAACAATCCACTCAGAAGCAGTTATAGCAAGTCAGGAAACACTGAAATAAAGCTCAAACTGTATAAACAATTAACAGACCAGTCATACTGGTATTCAGCATAAGGCCATATTCCTGCTGTATGGCACCATGTACCCAGTCATAGAATCTGAGGAAGCAGAAATATTGAAGACTCTTGACAAAACTCTCACACATCCTCTATTTATACTGCATAATGCTTCTATCAAACATCAAAGAAGACTCCAGCAACCTAAAACTTCATTTATTTATTAGCTCAAACTCCTTCAGATCCGTAAGGCCTATAGGACAGCAATAACACTTCAAACTTAATAATATCTGCCCAGACACAAGGTAGCAGGACTGCAATGTAAATGCAAACATATGACAATGAGAATACAACCTTAAATCTGCTCCGAAGGGATGAAAGCAATCCACAAACACAAATCATACTTTTTCAATGTAGGGACATGAACGGTACGGATCACTTGTTACAGCCTTCAAAACAGCATTCTGTCATTTGAAAACTCTTGGGAAATGGGCACTAATACATAGGAAAATCTTTACCAAACAATACTGGACCAAATACTAACATCAATCTCCCAAAACTTAAGTTCTATAACCCTGTTGATATGGCCCAAACATGTATGGCCAGCAAGGAAAATAACAATGTTATCAATATTCAAAAGAAATCTAAGAAACTATTTCATCAAACCAACCAAAATCCATCCAATAAAACATCAAACATCAAGTTTCCCACAACTTCATAACTCCATGAAAGCTCCAATACCTCCATCTTCAGCACAAATGGTGATTTCTGTATGAAACCACACCAACTTCAACTAGGGTGGATCTCTCACCACCGAAACCGATCAATTCCAAGAGGGTTTTCATCCTCAAGAAGAATTTCTACAAGAGGGTTTCCGTCCTCAAGAGAAAATGGAAGAACACTCCGGTTCAATCCAGCAGAATAACAATATCAAAACCAAGCATGCCTAAACAATGAGCCCAACTCCTCTTTTTATAACTTTTTGAGGGAAATAAAATATTATTTCCTTTATCCCTTCATATTTCTCCTCAAACAATATAAAATAATTCTTTATGTGTGCACAACTTAAAGTCACCACTTTTAATTAAAAGCTCTTTTTAGCTCCAAAGACCCTTTTATCAAAATAAAGGAAATATCTGCTTCGCAAGGCTCCAAAATGATGCATCCATGATTTAAAACTTTTTTTCCTCTTTCCAACGAGCTATAACACTTAGATTTTTATTAGTTATTTTCACCCCGAGGAGCTTAAGTGAAAATAATAATTAAAATAGCTCATTAAATAACACCATTTTCGGAAAATCCCAAACACCACGAAACTGCAAAATTAAACATACCAACATACTTCATGATGGTCGGGAAGATGAATGATGCCTTCCGGGCGACTTTCCAAAAATAGACGGCTTCTCCAAGAATCTTGGAGAGCAAACCGGGAACCCGATCAAACATTAGAAAGGATCACAATGATCATAAGCACCATCTGAGCTCAAAGCCATAACCAAATGCTCTGTAAAATTGATTTGTGGCCACTCCAAGAACATTGGAGTTCTCCCAAACATGTCGGATAAGCACTAAGGGACTAAGAACAAGCCAAAATGCGCACAAAAGCCTATGCGCCAAAAAAAGGACATTACATACATCATACCAAGAGGATAATTCTTGCCTTTGTATCCTTTAGAACTCTTAAGATTGTATTCCTTTCTTTTAATGTTGACTGCAGTCTAATATCTTGCAATATAAATTCAGATCAGATTATAATAAATATACATTTTCCTTTGCTTGCCTCTTATTCTCTCTTGCACTTATCCATCCCTTCTTCCAATTGATCAATTGATGTAATCATAAATATATATGTATTTCCCTTTGAATATCTATATGTTCTTCAAACTCAAAATATAGTAGCCTATTCTTCCTTCTATATTCCCAGAAATATATGTCTTTTAACTTTAGAAATATTATTTGATTCACTATGGAAATTAGATATCCTTTCCTCCTGATGAATATATATATATTTCACTTTGCATATCCCCCTTCTCTTCACGTGACAACTCTATTTATACATCTGCACATGCTTCTTGGAAAGGGGCGACTTATGGAGAGTGGCGACTTTATAAAGGGAGGCGTCCCATAGTGCTATTTGCTTATCATTCGATGCTTGCTTTCTTTAATGGCATTCGCTGCCTTTTGGAAGTATGGTTAATAACTTGAATGAAGTCATTTCTTATAAAGAATGAATCGCTGCTCTTTAAGAATAATCACTCCCTTTGTGAATTAGTCGCTACACCCTCATAATTGATCATAATCGTTGCTTATTATATAATATTTATTGCTGCTGTTTATCTAAATATTTATCTTATATCATTTGCAGGTATCGCACCTTATAATAATGTTTGTCTTTTTTTTGTATGACCACTGCCATATAAACAATGATCGCTGTCTTATAATGGTTGCTGGTTTAAGCAATTCTTATATTATTACTTGCTTCCTTTTTAATGCATCGTATTATGGATAGCACTTCCTTTTGTATTCACTGTACCATCTTGCCTTTTATTTTATTTATTTAAACTACTTTATATTCTTATAGGATATATTCGCTGCCATGAGATTACTCTATAATTATATCTATTTATTAAATTTTAATTTTATTCAAATATATAATAATATGTATTAAATGTTAATGCTTGAATGAGGATTGATTGAATATGTTAAGCATGAATCGAATATGTATTAACCAATCAATGTGATGTCCCGATGTTAAGGTATATTTTAATTTTAATCTACAAGATATGCTAGAGTGAATGATCTTTCTTGTTAATTAAATATGCTTGAATGAATATCTTGGATGGATTGATGAGTAAATGATTGAATGAGACTAGAATGATTTATGCTTGAATGAGGATTGAATGATTATGCTTGAATATGGATTGAATGATTATGCATTGAATATGGATAGAATGATTATGCTTGAATATGAATTGAATGATTATACTTGAATATGGATAGAATGAGGTTTGAATATTTATTTGTGATGAATGAATTATATTTCTTCCCTAATATGAGGCTGAAATGTTTTATGCTTGAATGAATAATTCTTCTTTGCTGATGTGAGGCTGGAATGGTTTATCCTTGAGTAAGGCTCGACTGATTTACACTTGAAATTCTTCTTTGTCTGATCTGAATGAAGATGGAATGATTTATTACTGAATTCTTTTTCTGATGTCCTTTTCCCAATGCCATGATCCTCCCTTTATATCTTCTTTTGAGGGAATCACACACTTTCATGGTGTCTGCCCTTTGAAAGAGTCATAACCCTTCATCCGCTGCCTTTTTATAATTATAATTTAATTTAGTTACTCCCAAACAGCCGCTGCCCTTTGAATAATTATTAGTGAATTTTAATTTAATTAATCTTTATTCCCTAGCGCCACTTTGCTTTAAGAATTATCACCCTCGATTTATGTTATTGGCGCCACCTTTCATCTCTATCTTGACAACTAGATTATGATCTTAGTGAACTGCCTATTGCGGCACCTACAACAGCAACTTTATTCAAGGAACTCAAACAAAGTTTTTAACCTTGCTAAAACCCTGGCAATTGCTGATCTGTCAAACACCAATGGTTTCAGTTTCAAGCCACCAGATTGGAATAGTGAAGTCTCATGGTGGATTAGTTTCAGTGTTCTTCTGTAATTCTAGGCGGGGGCATTGCATCGTCAACATCACTTCATCAACATTCTGCTGATTTGACATCAGATTTTCGTACAATTTAATAGTTTCTTACTATTATCATTAAACTTAGAAACATTGTTGTGATTATAAAAAACAACAATAATTAACCAGGAAGTTCTTTTATGATGAAAATACATTTTTTAGAGAATAAAGAAAAACAGTGATGCTCTGTGGTATTTGACACACTCTTTTTTCTTACTCTAAAAGTACTTAAGGCATTGGTTCCTTTCTATGTAGTTTGAAGGTGCCATGATGTCAGCATCAGGACGAGCCAAACTTATTGAATCTATGGATGGAATTGCAAAAGGGATTCAGCAGGTGGTATTCTATCCTCATAGTCTTTTTGTCATGTCAAGTTTATAGATGGATTGTATGACAACATTTGGTGCAGATGAAAAAATGGATAGGAGATCAAATATTTAATTTTCTAAATATTGGGAATGAAATGAATATTGAACAAGACAATTAATAATGGAGTCTATGTACCTTTGCCAACAAAATTGATGATGGTGTTCTTTCTTTTCTCTGCACAATTTGTTTTGAAAACTATTGGAAGTGGCCATTACTATCAGATGTTGTCTTTGTTGTGCTGTGATGGATGATGATGATGTTGTCGGTCCTTTTTCAAGCTTTGATTCAGATGTGTGAGAGTGCTGGTCCATCTTCATTAACTCTTGTTTCCCATGAGGGGTACCCCTTACACGATTGGTTGTCTTTGTACTTAGATAATATAGTGAGGGTTTTCCCTTTTTAGGTTTACACCCCACTAGTTTTGTTTACAAAGTTTTATGTTGATCTTTTAGTGTATTTTCCATCTCCTAGGGTTTTATACCCAATTACTTTTCTATTCCAACTGCATGTGCTTTTGAGTCTCATTGGGCTACTTTGTTTACTTATGGACATAATAGACTTGCATTGTGTCCAAAACTAGTTTTTCTTAGGATGAGTGAAGTAGCTTACTTAAAATGTCAAACTAAAAACAAAAACCACAACTATCTAGAAGTATTGGGAAAAAAGTCTTAAAGCCTAGATCAGGCTGAAGGGATGACGCTGAAGGGACTCTAAATTGGAAGATGTTGATCGCTATTGTCGTAGAATCAATTCTTCTTGGATTCCTTTTTGTATTTGTAATTCTGTAGTTTACAAGATTGATGCAAGAAGAAAGATGAGAGAAGATGAGAGCATACTCTGAAGTTTGAACCTATCATGTTGAACCAAAAATGCAATTAATCCCCTACTATATCCTTTTACAGTCACAGTCACACTCTAGGGTTAGCTATTTAGGTGCATTGGATCAGCAGTGTTCTTTTACAATAATGAGAGAATATTCAGTAAACAACTTCAAGCATACAACAAAATTTTACTGATGTACAACAATTATTCAACTATGTATTGCTATAGAAAGGGATGTTGGATTGATTCCAAGGATTAGCATCAAAGGCTCCAGCTTTTGGATTGAGTGTATTGCAAGGAAAAGCTATGTTTGATTAATTCTGAAGTTCAACCATAAATAAAAGCGAAAGGTTATTGTCGAAGGCTTCAGCCTTTGGTGATACCTGTTCAAAATTACTTAATCATAGTTATAAACAAAATTACATTTTCATAGCAGCATCATGTACCCTAAGTCTGACCTATACTATGTCCTGCTTCTTATGCTTTTGATGTTAATTTGTGTTGAGAGGCACATTTTACACTCAATGTCAACTAGGACTTTTGATGTGTGGGTGGATATGTTAAAAGGAACATTGATACCATACTGCTTAGATATGTTACCAGAAAGTCAGCCTTTCAAAGCCAATTGTTTTTGCTCAGATTTTGACATGTGGCATTGTATGTATAGTGCTCTATGACATATTTCATGAATTTTCCACATTGGCACTACATTTAATTTACTTTGAGACAACCAAGGCCCATTTCCTGCCTTGATAACAACCCTTAGGTGCTTACTCGAGTAAATACTTGTGTATCAGCCACATCTATCCTACATTTAGTTAATTATGACATTCAATATTTCCAATTCCCACCTACCAACTTCTAATTGTCCACCTCCCTTTTAATTTATTTCTATTTACTATTTAGTTTTAAACTTTTACCCTTCACAAAGTACTGGTAACAAATTTGCATTTGGATTTGACTAATAAATAACTAAAATTACTAAATATAGTGGATGTCCTAATTATTTCCACCTGCTTAGAGAAAATTGTCCCCAATTTCTACATGAGATTTTGGAATCTCTAGAAAATAGACTTGGAGAATCACTTTTCTTGTGTCAGTTAAATTCCTTTGCAAATGACAAGGTATGTAGTGGTTGATCTCTTGGATGTGAGTCCAAACATGTGGCAAAGTATCTTTGGTCAATGGTTACTGAAAATCAAGAGTGGCAGCCTCATGTTGAGTGGTTGAAAATCATGCAACTTGAGCTACTCACATTGACGACATCATGGATATGAAGTGGAGTTGGAAGATCAAGTTTAAAAGCATAAGGTTTGAATGGTTGGGATTAGTGTAAAGTCTGTATTCCATGGGATTCAACTTGTGATATTTGTGAAACCTATGTTTGCCCAAGTGAAGTCAAACATGTTCACCAACTTGGACAGAATGAGGTCCTTGATGTGTGTAAAGTTTGGTCAAGTTTTCCACACACTGATGCCTTGTCTTTATCCTCACAGTGGGACATATTTGGAGTTGAAAAATCAATTGGAATCTCATAAGGCACCAAATGTTGGAAGCCATAACAAAATTCGAAAGGAGAATACTTTGTAGAAATATGGGTATCCCAGCTGTAGCAATGTTGGATGGCATTCATTGAGGTCTCCTTTTGCTTACTCTTCTGATGAGAATGCAGAGCACATGAACTAAGGTGCGATTAACATCATCAATCGGTTCATTCTTTTGTTGATGACAGTAAGTGGAGAATCACAATTGACAACCTTGAAGCTCCTACGGTGATCACCAAAAGTGAGTCAAGAAGCGTGAGTCATGAATTGAAATGACAGTGAGGAACAGCCAAAGTTACCAAATAAGATTGAAGAACAATCCTGCAACTTGTACAACATCAATGGTTTTGGAGCATGGAATAAGCTAGCCATTTTCTAAAGCCAACAAACTACCCCAAAAACACAATCATATTGGCAAATAAGTAAATAAAGTCCATGTAAATGGATTTCCATGGTCAAGAAGGTATTCATAATGGTTGATAGAATCCAAGATTTCAATTGGAAGGCTTAGACTACCTTCAAAGAGAGCATTAGTGCATGTAATCTTGAACCTACTGTATAGGTGGTCAACAAAAGTATCATTGAGTGTACTGCAAGATCCTTTGTACCCATAAATGTCCACCATGAGAGGATGTGAGATTCCTGTAGCAGAATTTGGCAAGAAGGGCTCATGGGAACACAAAACTAAGTGAATTTTTACAACTGCTTATCCTATAAACTGTAGCCGGGAAAGGTTTTTGGTTCACCACTCTCTGATGAAAATTTTCAACAATTGGACCAAATGCAGTATCCATTGGCTTTTGACAATGCTTCAAAATGTTAAGCTATTGGATGACCTCCCCTTAAGTACTGCACGTATGGCATATTGCCCTTGTACTGAATTGTCTGGCAATCCATGATATGCAACACTATGTACAACTAGCTTCTTTGTTCTCCTAGAGGTGGGCAAGTTGCTTTTAATAGAATGGATGCTATATGTGGACCAATTAACCTCAACATTAGAGGGACCAATTTCTCTCAGCAATAGAGGAACTACCAACTTATGAAAGGAGGCAAGTGGCAAGCAATCATATCATTGTCAAGCCCCTATGTATCTGCCAACATCCTCAAGGGTTCTTCTGCCTAGGGTGAATCTGTCTATCCTTCCTAGCTGCCTAGCTATAGTCTGAGAAACTAGCAAATCCATTTCACTCCTCTGAACCTAAAATTTTTTCTCATCATCCATAGATATGACTCTCCCAGGCCTTTAGATGAATCATCTAGGGTTAATTGCATATGTGGTCATGTGTAGAGAGTGTTCAACTACTCCCACTGCACTAGGCAATGGATCAAACATGATCAAGATAGAATAAAGGCGGGGGTCTATCTCATGAATTGTGACCCTCATATAGAAAGTGTGCTATCAATTCTCATAAATCTCCAAGGTTAGGAGTGCTCAAGTCCACATAACTATTGAGGGTAAATAAAGGGATACAAAGGACAGCACGTCTTCCAAAATGAAAATCTGACCACCACATCCTTTACTTTCTTGCCTTGTTTTGTCTAGGACCCCCTCTACCCAATCCACTCTTATGCCTTAATAATAAGCTACAAGGACTCTTTTAACTTAAGTATCCTCTCTATTAAAATGAAATAAGGTGTTAATTTTATCTCAACTGTTCTAAGGAATTCCTTCCTCAAATAAAATTGAAACAATGCAAATGAGTTGTGTTTGCATATGAAATCAGTCTCTTTTTAACACTTGTTGCCACTCGGTTTACCCAACCAGTTTTGTCAGTCATCTCTTAGCGCATTTCTCATTGCCTGCAACCAACAAGTGGTTGATATGCCTATATGTAGGCTCAACTGACTTTGTTGCTGGCTTTCACACTAAGATGTATCTCTAGCTACTTGCACAACATTGGCAGGGCCAACCTCCTCTATAGCATCCTTCAAAATCTAAAAATTAAAAACAATAATCTTGCACCTTCCAAAACAATCAATAGCTCTTCGGAAATAAGGGCATGCTTCGCATGTGATGATAACATTGATGAGTGGATGGTGCCTAATGTTTGGTGACCCATCCATGATAATAGACAGCCTAATTTCACCCATCTTACCTTCATATCTTTCATCACCAAATTAGTTTTTGAGGATTTTTTTCAAAAATGGAGGTTCTCAATTTTGTTTCTTTAGGAGGCACATGAGATGAACTTGCTTTGCATTGCCTCAGAGAATGCCTTGTAATAAGAAGACTGAGCAACATGAAATGGGATACAATTGGAAAACTAGAGCTTGCAAATAACATCATCTACCTTATCACATGCCTGTGCATTAAACAATTCTGTAACCAGATTTGGTCTCTTGGCCCTCATTTTTCCCTCGTGTGAATCCTTCATCGAATGCACTTGAAAAGTTGGAACCCACAGATCTAAAGAAGTATCCCGATAATCATGCCTGGAAGAAGTCCTAGAGAAAGTGATGAGGCTTGTGGATGCAATACGAATAGAATGGTCCTGACCGTACAACCTTTGTATTTCAGCACTCTGCACTCTACTCAAGTGTAAGCTTATTACAAACACCAATCCCATGACCTGGCAGGTGCAATCAATGTGCACTAAGCCTAGTAATGTTACCTGTCCAATCAATCCTGCCAAAATAGCATTTCCAACGGCAACAATTGGTGTGCATTAAGCTTAGTAATGCTACCCTTCCAATCAATCCTGCCAAAATAGCATTTCCAATGGCAGCCTCCTCTGAATTATTTCCCCTAATTTGTCAAGAATCTTTCCAAAACAAACCCTTGCAGCAGTCAGGAAATAATTTAGGGGAAAACTTCATGCAGCATGTTGGATTGTTTAATTTATGAAGTTGCATGCAATAAAACAATAGATTCCAGAAAGAAAAGGAAAATATTAACATGCCTTTTCAGTTTTCCTAGACTGATATAAGGTTCATAACAGATTTTTTAAAGTACAATATCAGTGTGCATTTTTTTCTAGATTTTTTTCAGCGCAATCAATCCACATTTTTTTCCCTGATTTTTCAAGCACAATATCAGTCTACCTAGAGGAGTTTATGGGCACTTTGATAAGTAGTTGGCTGAATTGTTAGATATCTATTACATCTAATGAGACTTCCAAGTTCCTTTCAGGGTTCTGAAGCTCCTTGCTCGATTTCTTATCAATCATTTTTTATGCCCCATATTATTTGTCTTAGTTCTTATGCCATATTGTAAACTATTCCAAAAAATAAAATTCCTTCTATGATTGTGCCTTCTGCATATTGATTGTATTTTAGCTTTATAAGGACTAAGATCATAATTCTACGTGGCATGGTTTCTACAGAAGTTGGGAAAGATGCAAGCTATATTTCAAGCAGAGCAAAGTAAATGCAATGCATTGAAGGCAAAATATGGAGTATTGTTGGCTGAGCAAAGACATCATTCTGCACTAGTTAAATCTTTTCAGGTAAGATTTCTTAGCTTCTAGTTCTTGTTAATAAGTAATGTCAAGATTTTTGTGTGTAGTGTCTTATATTTTTTGTTAACAGGATGAATGTGCCAGAAATGAGAAGCTATGTACGGATTTGAATGGCTTGAATGTTCCATTGCCTTAGGGCTTGCTAGTTTTGTTTCTCATGGCATCATGGACGCCAGAGCAAAGGGCATTTGCAGATTGGTGTCACAAGTAAAAAATACATGGTTATTTTGTTCCTTGAATATTTGTCTATTCTTGTACTATATATTGATTTGTCTGTTCTTTCTAAACAGCTCATAAAAAGCTTCGCTAACACTAGACATCAGTAGTGCAGAGGGACAATCTGAAATTGTCAAAAAATCATTCGAATTCTTTAGCACAATATTTTATTTAGAAGCTTCTGCAGATGTTTCATTACACAGTTAAGTCATTCACCTGAGGTGAAGATATCCTAGAAGAAATGAGAATGAACAATGCAAAGAGAGTACAACACTAACCTCAAAACCCTTCAGACATAAACTTGGAATTATAAAGAGCCAAAAAAAAGGATTTAATTGCTTTTGGCTATAGATTAAGCGTCATTGCACTTAAAACATGACAAATTATGTTAATCACACCATATCAAATGTGCAATTGTTAAAAATTGTATAAAGCAGATGAATAATGGATTCTATCATCACTAAAGGTGGTGGTAGTGAAACTGCCCCCTCTAAGACTAATGTTAAGATTTGAATAGTTGTAGCCAAGTCATAGAAATAATGTTAAGATAACCTTGAGGTATATCCTGGAACTAATGTTTTATTTGGCTGTAATCATATAATAATATAATCAGACAAAAACAATCTAAGAGAAATGATCGATTGTTTGGATTTTTTTTTTGTGCATAAAGGCGATTTTAGGTGTTCATTCATTATCATACATGAAAAGTCTGCCCATGCAGATTTGGACATTGTCATATTTGGCCCCTTAGAACAGGCATTTACATTACTGGGAAAATACTGCTTTTCAAAATGAGGTGGGGTAATTGACCGCTTCTTACCCATTCTTACTTGTGACAATGTGTCCTTATTGTCTCATATTCATCCCTGCAAAATACAAAAGTGAAATCGAGTGCAACATATAAACATTCTAAAAGGAAAGCTCAAATGACTAGATGGATAAGAAGACTTAATATTTCTGCGAGATTTAGAATACTACCTATCTCATTTGTTGCCTTACATCCATCCATCTATTGTAAAATGAAAAGATAGATTCAAATGTAGGATCATCTATGGCAAATATTACTACTTGAAATGAGGAACAAGAGGACTCATTATTTTTGTGGGGTTTAGGTCACTACCTATCTCATCCATCTCTAGTTACTTGCAAAAGGGGTTAGCTTGACAAGAAATCTCCTTAAACAAAACGCTAACTGAATGATCTTTACAACATTGACAAGAAACATGTTGCAAGGAACAAAGTAGACAACTCTCAAAACAAAATTTGTTGAAAACAAGCAACGTTGTGCAGCAAACAAAAGTTACTATGAAAAGAAAATCAAATATCGCTAAGTAGGAGAATGAATAGGAAATGATGAAATGAAAGTCAAAACTATTGAAGTGGAAAGCTGTTGTGAATATAACTAGAACTATCGGCCAAAAATGCTGCAAGAAACTAGAAATACTTCTAGTCTAAGAAACTGACAATATGTGAGAAACAATAAAGTCTCTACCTACCAAAAACTTAGAAGTGGGGCTATAGGTGCCAGGTCTCAAAGACCATCCTACATGCACCCAGACACTAGATTACTAAAGAGAAAACACACTCACTAAACCTGACACTTTTTCCTTACTGATAGAGTAAAAAAGATCACCAACTAGTTCGGGATTTCCAAGTAAGAGATGGATTTGTACAACACCACCCTTCCGCTTATACACATGGATTGTTTTGACTATTTTAATCTATATTCCTTCCTAAACCTATATGAATGCAGGTAGTACTCTAAATATGAAATACATTGGTAGTGATATAATACGTAACAACCTTTTTATTTTACTTTTGACTTTTTAGAACTTTAACCTTGCCTTGTGAAGAATAATCAAGTGACAATTTATAGACATTGAGATTTCAAGATGGAGTGACGGGTATTTGGGGGACGAGAGTGATGGGGGAAAGAACAAATAGTGGGCAAGATATCAATTTTAGTCCACACTAACCATTTTCAAAGGGGATATAATAGATATTTTTTAAGCTCACAAGTTTATTGCAGACTTAGATCAAAGTGTAAGGAAAAGTGCTTACAAACCCCTTAGCAACTAAACTCAAAACAAAGCTCAATTACTAAACATGTAGGTATTTCCACATTAACCCTTCAAGGAGAATATTAAAAAAATCAATTGACAAAAAAATATAGGCATTCTGACATGTAAACAACGCTTAAAAAGGAATGAGAAAGAAAGGAGAAAAGAAACAACCACAAGAAGATGAGACACAAATATACTTTGAGAAAATCCTTTTGAGAAAAATTCAGCCTCCAAAGCACCACATAACTCAATGTATTACCAAATAAACATGGTTACAATACATTCACAAAGCTTCTCCATGCAATACTTAAATGAGATCAACAGTCTTGCTCTTTTGGAAGAAATCTGGTAGCATAACCCTAGAAAATACATTCCATCTATCCTCCATCCCATGCCTCAAATATGTAGAGTTAAGGAAGTCTAGAAACCACCAAAAAACAATACCATATGCCCAAACAAGGTCCCAAAATACTATGGTATGAATTTTCATGAACCTCGCATGTGTGGAGCCATCTTGGGATAAAAAATAACTTACACGCATTTTTGACCTCCATTATGCAAGTTGGCATAACTCCCAAACTCTCCCCCATGAACACTAATTATATCTTACACCCACTAATAATGGAAGATGCTCTACAAGTCCATTATGTAACCCTCTCATCAATGCTTCATTACAACAATATTTCCAAGTCCTGGAGAACAATAAAATAATTACATGGGCATCTCATTTTGCCCACTCCATGATTCTTGGAGATACATACATAATTAAATGTCTATGACAATAAGTCACATTAGACCTTAGGGTATGGAAGGTGAATAACACATATAATCCTAATATTCTTCAACTTGATATTCACTTTGCAAAAGCATAAGGGGCTCCAATAAGATGAACTAACCACCAAAGGGTATAACTTTGTTCCACCAACTAATTCCTCTTTGTTCACGAGCTCAACAAAGCAACATCTACCAAGTGATAACCAACTTGACCACAACACTTTCATCCTCCATCATGCCTAAGCATGAAAAATAGGAAGCCAAAGCCAAGATCACACTCTAAATGTCATGCTTCAACTTGAACACGTATATTGAATTCCATCTCCTCCAAACAAGACCAAGTATCTATTATATGCTCAAGACAATAGTTGGAATAGAGACAACAATCCATCGCTAACACATCTAACTAACCATACCGTAAAATAGGGTAAACACATTAAAGGAAGACCTACTATCAACATATCCAACCCAATCCACAATCACCAGTCTATATATTCACTATTTTGCACAAAGTTCGTCTCCATCTGTAACAAGCACATAGAAATGCAAAAATACTTGACCTTTGTATTGCAGTCCAATGACACATATACCTCCCTAGGACTCCCACTACATGCACAATGTCTAGTTTGAAAACTTACCAACCAAAAGTCTACAAGCAACACTCATAAAGGATATGGGTAAAGTCTTCTATCACATAATGTCGAAGGACACACATTGATATGCAAATGTGCAAACTAAACTTCTACAAAACTCTCTTCCTTGATCACCTTTCTAAGAAACTCAATTCTCCTAGGTTCTTCACATCATATAAAAAAACACATAATAAAGAGCCCCAATCATGAAGAGATAAAAACAATAAATGATCACCAACATGTTTGGAAACCAAACAAAGTGATGTGAGTAGCTCTACACAAAGCCTAACTTGAATATGAAATGAACTAAACCTCTAGGATTGTAATGTCCCCTTTCCGAGCCTAGTCAGTGATGGGGCCATAAGCCTATTTCATAATCCCGATGGGCTAGTGGATGGTATGGTATCACTTGTGGTTGATCTTTTGGTTCAGTTTAATTATCAAAATTGGAGTTGTAAGGTTTATTTTATTTGATAATTAAACAGGGTATTTTTATTATTTATTGTGCACTATAGTATAAAGTGGGATTATTTAAAGTGACTTTAATGTGTGCACATAACTTGGAAATAGAATTATTTTATAAGTTGGAGGAGAAAAAAGGTTCTATTTTCAAGAAATGGTCTTTTTGTAACTCCCAGGTGCCTTTAAAAGAAGAGTGAGAGCTCATTTGGAGTTGATGCTTTGAATTGATAATGTTATGTTGCTAGATTGGAACCAGAGATCAATTGTGCCTTCTTGTGGATGAAAACCCACTTGAGGATGATCAGTTTCGGTGGTGAAATATCCACGCTAGCTAGTGTTTGATGATTTCCACTCAGGGAATCACATGGTGCTCAATAGATTTTGGAGTTTTTGTGGAGTTTAGTATTGTGATCAGTTTTGGAGTGTAGTGTGATGTTTTCTATGCATATTAGTTGTAATTTTGGAGTTATTGGTGTGTTTTGTATATTTCATGCCTTGGCCATACATCTCTGGCCGTACACATGCTGAAAACATTGATGTTCATCAAAAATTCTAGTGGGTGTTTTTGAAGCTTTTGTTGATTGCATAATATTTATCTAGTGTAGACGACCTCATTGCAAGTTATTTGAAGGAATTTGATGTTGTTTTGTGATTTCTGGAAATGACCATACATGTCCTTGGCCGTACCTGCTGAATGGTATCATTGCAAATAAAAAAAGATTGTTAAGGTGACTGAAATCTTTATTGATTGTATATCTATTGCCTGCCTTGGACGACCATTTTGGAGGTTATTTGAAGTTGTTTGATGTAGATTTGAAATTCTTATGAATGTCGTACTATTTCCCAAGCTGTACGACCCTATCAGAGGATTTTTGTTTGCTGTGAGTAAGGGGGTCTTTGATATCAGTTTGGATCTACGCAAAAATGTTTAGTGTGATAAGATTTGTCAGGTTTAAGACTTAGTTGTTTGGCATCAATTCTTCTATGCTTCTAGTCTTTCATGCCTGTCGTACTTATGCATATCAGTTTGCAGAGAGTTGTAATTTAGTGATAAGTTAGTTGGATCAGAACTTGCATTTAATTTCAGTTGTTGATGTTCTTAGATCCTTCAAACAATAGGGCATTTCTCCATCAATAAATCATCAAGGGTAATTTCCATCAAGCCAATCATGTGTTAAATGAAGTTGATGATTTCTTTGTAATATTTATATTCATGCAAAATACACATAAGGACCCCTGGATGGTTTACCGCCAGTGTGGAAAATGAAACTTTGTTTATTTTTTCTACCCACTGGAAAAGTGGAGTATTCCCACTGAATAAGTGGATGGCATTGTACTTTTTTTTTTGCTCTCTACCCATGAAAAGTGGTGAATCCCCACATTATGTGGATGCCCGCCGCATCGGATGAATCTTAGTTCATAGTGTGCATAGTAGTTTTTGTAGCCAATCACTGTATGCTCTCACCTTGCCCATCTTAGGATCTAGGTGATCAGAAAGTGTGAGGCATTATTTGGCTTATGTTATTTTATGTTAGGATTGTTGATCATTGTATTTCAATTGAAAAGAAAAAAAATTAGGGGTGGATTGTTACAGTGGTATCAGAGCTGGTCACTCCTGCCAGCATGTGTTTTTCTATAGATCAGCTTACAATGAATCTCAGTTCAGTTGCATACTCAATTGATGAATCTAGAAGACACTGAGTTCATCACCTACAGAAGGAGAAGGTATCCTCAGTTTGATCCAGAACTAGAGGAAGGAAACAATATGGGTGAAAGGCAACCAGAGGAGCCTAGTATGAGAGACATATTGAATGATCTTGCTAGAGGCTAACAAGATATTGTCAGAAGTAATCAGCAGATGAACAGACTGTTGGCTCAGTTAGTAAGTCAGAATCTGGGGGGAGAGACACCTCGCAACAATAGAGGTAGTGATGGAGATTGTGAAGAGGCTAGCAATTCCCAAAATGCTGGTCAACCACACAATGCCACTCATGCATCTAAGACCTCATCTTCTAGACCGATGATGCCTGTGTTTTTGGGTCAACAACAAAATCCTGTTGGAGGACAATAGTTTGTCACATAAAGCTTTGATGATTATCGATGAGAATGGGAGTCTTATGGTGATGATTTTCAAAATCTTATGTCCTTCAATGAATTCTGTCAAATCAAGTATCGAAATAGACCCAGGATTCAAAATCAGGATGTGCAAAAGAAGCTTGGGAAAGTGCCTATTCCACCTTTTGATGGTTCATCCAAATGCACAACTAGGGCTTGGGTGCAAAAGATGGACAATTATTTGTGTTTGAATCCCATGTTGGAGTTGGATTCTATCAAATTTGCAACTGCCCACCTTGAAGGAGATGCACATGAATGGTGGACACATGGTATGATCACTCAAGGTCATAGCCTAATTACTTCTTATGCTAACTTCACTCAGAGATTAATTGATAGATTTGACAAGTATGAACCTGAAAGTCACTTTAGACAGTTGGCTCAAGTGAGACAAAAAGATTTTGTAGATGCTTACGTTTCTGAATTTCAGAGGATTGTTGTTATGGTGATTGATATTTCAGAGGCAAGATTGGCATCTCTCTTTGTTGAAGGATTGATGGAGCCATTAAGAGGTCTAGTTAAGGCTTTAGAGCCTAACTCATTGCATGAAGCCATCAAGAAAGCAAGAAATATGGAGTTCACTACACCAAGAAGCAAGTTTTATTCTAAGCCATTCCCATCAAGGAAGGACGCAACCATTCAAGAAATAATCCAATTAGCCCAAATCATCTTTCCCTAAGATGGATGATGAAGTTAGAAATGAACTTAGGAGGAAAAAATTGTGCTTCACATGCAAGGAACCTTGGGCTCTTGGGCATAAATGCTTTGAAAAAGGGAAAGCACAATGAATGGAGGCATATGTAACTACTGATTCTAAATCAGAAAAATTAGATCAACAAGATGAATCAAGTGAAAATGAAGATGTTGATGACCTAGAAGAGGGAGAGACAAACAAGGAAAATGAAGTAACATTTGCTCAATTAACTGGGAACCAAAGGAATGGTCCTTTCAAAGTTCGTGGGATACTTGGTGGCCAAAGAATCATTACTCTCATTGACACTGGTGCATCGCACAACTTCATCGATGAGGGAGTTGTTGCTAAAAGGGGATTGAAACCTGAGGAGTTTGAAGGTTTCAAAGTTGTTGTGGCTGATGGATTTACACTATCATGTAATAGAAGATTACCTCAGCTTTCCATGCAAATTGGCAATCATGAAGTTGTAGATGATTTCTATGCACTAATACTGATGTTGTTCTTGGCATTCAATGGCTAAAATCATTGGGAGATATGAATTTAAATTTGCAAACATTGGAATTAAAGTTTGATCATAATGGCAAAAAGGTTGTATTAAGAGGAATATCCACTGGAGGACCAAGGGTAGTGACTGCAAAAAGAATGGAAAGGTTGTTCCGTCATGATTTCCACCCTAGCTGGTGTTTGATGATTTCCACTCAGGGAATCACATGGCGCTCAATAGATTTTGGAGTTTTTGTGGAGTTTAGTATTGTGATCAGTTTTGGAGTGTAGTGTGATGTTTTCTATGCATATTAGTTGTAATTTTGGAGTTATTGGTGTGTTTTGTATATTTCATGCCTTGGTTATACATCTTTGGCCGTACACATACTGAAAACATTGATGTTCATCAGAAATTCTAGTTGGTGTTTTTGAAGCTTTTGTTGATTGCATAGTATTTATCTAGTGTAGATGACCTCATTGCAAGTTATTTGAAGGAATTTGATGGTGTTTTGTGATTTCTGGAAATGTCCGTACATGTCCTTGGCCGTACCTGCTGGATGGTATCATTGCAAATAAAAAAAGATTGTTAAGGTGACTGAAATCTTTATTGATTGTATATCTATTGCCTTCCTTGGACAACCATTTTGGAGGTTATTGAAGTTGTTTGATGCAGGCTTAAAATTCTTATGAATGCCATACTATTTCCCAGGCCGTACGACCCTGTCAGAGGATTTTTGTTGGCTGTGAGTAAGGGGATCTTTGATATCAGTTTGGATCTGCACAGAAATGTTTAGTGTGATCAGATTTGTCAGTTTGCGTCAGCGGTTTAAGACTTAGTTGTTTGGCATCAATTCTTCTATGCTTCTAGTCTTTCATGCATGCCGTACTTATGCATATCAGTCTGCAGAGAGTTGTAATTCAATGATCAGTTAGTTGGATCAGAACTTGCATTTAATTTTAGTTGTTGATGTTCTTAGATCCTTCAAACAGTAGGGCATTTCTCCATCAATGAATCATCAAGGGTAATTTCCATCAAGCCAATCATGTGTTAAATGAAGTTGATGATTTCCTTGTAATGTTTATATTCATGCAAAATACACATAAGGACCCCTGAATGGTTTACCGCCAGTGTGGAGAATGAAACTTTGTTTATTTTTTCTACCCACTAGAAAAGTGGATTATTCCTACTAAATAAGTGGATGGCATTGTACTTTTCTTTTTGCTCTCTACCCACGGAAAGTGGTGAATCCCCACATTATGTGGATGCCTGCCGCAACAGATGAATCTTAGTTCATAGTTTGCATAGTGATTTTTGTAGCCAATCACCGTATGCTCTCACCTTGCCCATCCTGGGATCTGGGTGATCAGAAAGTGTGAGGCATTATTTGGCTTATGCTATTTTATGTTAGTATTGTTGATCATTGTATTTCAATTTGAAAATAAAAAAAAATTAGGGGTAGATTGTTACAAGGATAAACAACAAACCATAGAGAGAAAACTTGTAGACCAAACCATGTTCTTTTGCTAACACCAACACATGCTCTAGTTGTGACAAGATCTCCTTCTAAAACTCCAAATAGAAAAGTTGTTAACATCTAATTGTTCAATCCCAATGTCAAACACAACAACAATAGATGTAAGCTTTTCAAACTAAAGGAAGATCAAATTAATAACCATTCTTGCAGCAAAGAGAATATGCCTAAAGCCATTAATCATCTCCTATACTCTTCAAAGCAATCCTCAAAATTGACTCTGTGACTCGACCCAAAAATAAGGGGACAACAAATAACACGACCATGCATCTACTTCTTAAACAAATCCTCAAAACTAATATCCATCGGTCAAGACTCATGTGCATTAGAAAAAAAAAAAAAAAGACAAAGAAAGAATACATCTAAATACCAGGTGGGCAATACCTATAAGATCATTCACTATTGAGTGAAGCAAGAGTAGGCTATGGGATGTTTGGTTTAAAAACACAATATTTTCAAGTACATGTTGAATTCATGTCCAACTCCAAGTGTAGGCTCCCTTAGTCTTTTAGCTAAAGCCAAGTCAAGAGACTCACCATTCCAACACATGATCTCAAAAAAATAAGAGATCTCTAGCTTCGCCAAAATTTGATATAGGAGCACAACTGGTCATTTCATGGCATTGAGACTCCAATTGCAACTCTATAATATCTAGAAGCTCACAAGGCAAAATGATTACAACACTCATCTAGCAAATTATCACTAATCACCACAAAGCTCACATTGCATGATTCATGATCCAAGAACTTACCATGACATCATGGTTTACATCATAACCAAATCTCAACCAAAAGCTCTAAGAGCTCTCCATGGCAACAGGTTGTACACATCCTCAAAAAATGAAGATAACCTTCCTCTACTAATAAAACAAGGAATTGTCAAAGAACTCTCATTGCACACGAGGCAAAATCCAAGAGCTCCACATGACACCAACATCTATTGTAGAAGATCATGTATCAAAAAGTGACACATCCACATCACTGCGAAAGCTCCCACTAAAAGTGATCCTAAGCTACACATGGCATCATGATAAACATCTCTTAATTAATGATCACTCATGGCTTTCACAAAATCAAAGAACTAAACTACAACACAAAGAGTTCCCAAAAGGCAAAGTAAAACCACGATCTCCAACCAAGAAGACACCATCGACTATGTAACTACACAAGCTTCCCACTACAATGTGATTAAGAGCCTCTCATGACACCATATTCAACTACTACAGGTTCCAAAGTGCAATTGTTGTAGGTACTCTAAACATCCATCTCTCTCTCTCTCTCTAACAAACGTACCAATGCACCATCATGATAAAAAAAGACCAATCAAATAGAATTTGTAACTCCATGGTATTGGAATAGTCTACATCAAAACCTTGTTGCACGACACTATCAACACTCCAAAGGTTTGTGGGTATAGACAACCCACATCCGAGTTATACATGCAACCTATAGGTACAAATAGCCCACAAAATCACGTAACTTATAGATCTTGAGCAATTCAACACCATATCAGTAACATGCAAAACAAAGAACCATAGATAACATGTAAATTTTCCATGACTCCATCAAATCAAATCTATAGTTCCAACTTGGCACAAATCCACAACAAAGTAACAACAATTTAGGAACCCAACAAGCAACCACCATATAAATGTTAAATGAATAAAGACATACCAACATGTCCACACTGAGAAGGCTACAACCAACCTCCTCAAACCATGCACGAAGCATGCTTTCAAATTTACAACTATCTCCATCTAGAAACCTTGAACAATGGTATCTTCATAAATCTATAAAACAACAAATTTTAATTAACATGTAAAACCATACAAACAAATCTGAATTCATTTGAACATCTAGAAACCCACAAATCTAAAAATTCTAAATTTGTAAATCGAAACAGTGGAATATCACATATAGCACAACTGCAAATTTTAAATAGAAAATCTACTAAACCCATAGATCTAAACATGTATCTACAACATGCAAATACAAATATTCAAAAGGACTAGCGGGTTTTCTAGGAAATCTGGGCCACCAAAAGACCAATTCCACAACCATTATAAAGTACATGGAAAGGGGAACTAGGTTGTCCATGAGCTTCCACATTACAAAAAGACCAACTCCATAACCTGCAGGGCAAATCATTCGGTGCTTCCACATAACTAGGGATTAAAACCACATACCTAATGTAAGCACTCTAAACAATAGTCAACAAAACTAGTGCTTTCCCGTGTGACCATGGAACCAAAAGAAAGCACCCAACCTAAACATTCTTCTATTGCACATGAGCACAATATAAAGGAACACAATCACCATGCCAAAGGGTAGTCCCATACTACCAAACAAGAGCTCTAAGTCATAACCATGCAACATGTAAACACACGACCATCTCTAAGATCTTTCACCTTTAGCATATAATGCCCAATGTTAGTTTTGTTGACCCTCTCTACCATTCTAAAAGTGTTTGCCATAGTGTTTCTTGAAAAATTAAACTAGATTCACTACAAAATCTCACTCAAACAAGAATCAATAATCAATCAATTCCTTCCTATAGATACCACAAGCTTGGCAAAGTAAAAAATTAAAATAGAAGGATACTGAAAACTCAAATTGTTATGGATCCATTGCATTCAACAACATGCAAGCACATGTAAACACATGCAACCCACATGCAAGAACATGCAATCTAAAGAACCACCTTAGCTCTAATAGTAAATGTAAGGAAAAGTGTCTACAAACTCCTTAGTAATTAAAATCAAAACAAAGCTAACTACTAAACATGTAGGTATTTCTACATTAACCCTTTGAAGAGAATATTATAGAAATCAATCTACAAAAACTTTAGATAGCATTCTGGGATGTAAACATCACTTAGAAAGGAATGAGAAAGAGAGACAATTATAAGCAACCACGAGAAGACAAGAGACATAGATACGTTTAAGGTAAAATTTGTAAGAGGGTTTTTGATTTGATGGTTTGTGTGAATCCTCCTTTCACCTTAAACATTCAAGGACTTTAGGTCGAGTAGGTAATCTGCTATCAAGCTTGAAGTCACTTAGAATGTAGGGAAAATTGGAATTGTGTAATTTAGTTGATCAATTATGCTCAATTATGTTCAAAACCCTAATTATGCAAATTCGGAAGCAAACAGACAAATCACAGAAAATGCTTGCACACAGAGATATCAAATGATACTCAAATGCATACCAATTTTTGAAGTTCACAAAGCGGAATAGTCGGGGACTAATGAGCGGACGCCCTAGTCTAGTGCCATACTTTTTGTTGGGATCTAGAAACCTTGTCTGCACCCTGTTCCTGCTATTCTGAAAATTCTTTAGTTGCGCGATTCAGATGACTAATGAGCAGGCGCCTGAGTCCAGGTCTCTATTTTCTTCTTTGATTTGCAAATTCGATAGTCTGCACTGATCTGCTACAACTCCACTTTTTCTACTCCTGCGACCTGTAGCCTGCAATCACGGAAAAATGGGTTGGGGGTTGTGGTGTTTAGAGGCTTGCCTCAATCAAGCCCCGGAGAGACATTCAAGTCTTCCGAACACCGTTGTCAGATAAATAGTGTGTATCCTTGAGGGATAGAGGCAAAATCTAAATGATAAATGATTGAAAACACAATTGATATCACCTTGTAGTGGAGATCTCATGGGAGGAAGAAGCTCTTCATGCCATGAGGAGATGAATGCCCAAATCTACAAATACAACACAATAACAACACAAAGTTTGCTCTAGAACACACAATGAATGCCTTGAATCACTTTCACATAAGCCACAAGTTTGCAATAACCATTTAGTTTACAAATGAATGTCAAAACATGCTTATATATGCAACTACAACATTCCCGCCAAGAATTTAGTAATTGAAACTTACCGTGTCGGCATAAAACCTAAATAACGGTCACAAATCGACACTTTGAAATTGGTCCTGATCTAAAATAGGGCAGGAGCGGGCGCCCAAGTCCACCCCCCTATTTTAGGTAGGGTTTGTCATAAGTGCATCCCCTGAGTCCAAATTGCCATGAAATTTTAGGGTTTTCTCATTGGGAAGTCAGATTAACATGAAAGATGCTCTAAATGCATAAAAAAGGCCCGGGAGCTAAACCTTAAGAGGGAAAAGCCCTCAAGGGGACATTTTTCGACGTAACATTTAGCCCCTACTTTAATGTATGTATAAACGCAAGGCCAATACATGCATTAAAGTACGGTCAACAAACACAGCAAACACGCCAAGCACGGAGAAGACATGCCAATCACAGAGAAGACAATAACAAGCATGCAAAACAAGGAGAAGACAGTTACAGTCATGCAAAACACAGAGAAGACAACATTGAAGACACAAAACATAGTGAATACAGTGAATGCAGAGAAGACAAAGATGATTTCTTTTTCTTTTTCATTTTTATATGAAATGCATATGCAAGTACAGGAAAGTAAACACACTACCCATAATGCAGGAGGGACTCATCACCACTGGTCTTTAAACTGCATATGGGGAAACACACATGCAATACACACCAAACAAATCAAACACGCCATACAAATCCCATAGCTTAGGAGGGACTCATCGCTATCGGTCTTTAAACTATGCTTGGGAATAAACACGCAACACACACACACACTTGGAAGACACGGAGAAAACATGACAAACAAGCGATGGAGTGTTCCTATTTCTAGGCTCATCATCATCTCAGGGACATTACAGGCACACACTGATGATTGGGCTTCACCACAACAATTGTCGAAGACACGCTTAAGGGTTGAGTTAGTCACAGAACCGCTCCCCGCCTCGTGATGAGGACTTTTTGAAAATGACAGGATGTGCACTCTTCACGAGAAATACACCATCCCCACCTCGCAATGAGGGCTTAAATGATTGTAAGTTGATTCCAAACAAACCTTAGAGTGCAAGAGGGACTCATCGCCACCAGTCTTTAGACTGCACTTGAGAACAAGCACATTGCTAACATCTAGAACAGACAGCTTACCTTATATATGCCCCCACCTTAAGGTGGTTGATATTAGGTATTGATATCAAGCACGTTAAGGTAGGAAGAAAACACACAAGGGAACACGAGCTCTCACAAAGCCCATGCCCTCCAGAGGTGACACATACTTTACGATCGCCAAATGTTCCCACAAACACATCCCTGCATGAAGAGTGTTAGTGTCCAAATAATCATGATAAACAACATCAATGCATATGATCAATCACACAAAGAGCCAAGATTATACTACGAATTCGGATATCGAGTATAACCATGGGGCTATACCGTAAAAATCTCAAAACTAAGTGTCACCAAGGCGAGATTCAAAGACAAACAAAGTGCATGGAGCAACAGTATTCTCATGGTTTGTAAGTGAGATAAGACATCATCAAGATCACACGACAAAGTGCATGAAGTGATTCTACTAGCCAAGCATCGGATAATATATCAACCCCATCGTCATATATGGACTTGGTCCATTTTTAATTTCTTACTAAAGGGATGCTAGGTCCACATCAGTATAAAATGTTTTTTGTCATCCGCCCGCTAGATAGAAACACTAGAAGAAGGGAAACAATAAATCAAGAGAGGAGAAACAAGTGCCTTTGGGATAGTCACGTAGGAGGGTGCCCCAAAGTCACGAACCGCAATGCTATGTCTGTAAGAAACAACACACAACAATGAAAATAGAGAAGTAATATAGAAGAATGATGATACAAATAGTAGAAGGGTCACAACAGAGGCGGTCTCCTTATATCTTGGACCTTACAAGAGAATCAAGGGTCATCACAGGAGGCCTAAACAACACATAACACATCACGGGAGAAACACATCACGAGACATAAAGAGTTAGAGATACTTACCTGTGAAGATCATTGAACTAAGTGTTGCCATCAAGCAAATCATCGTCATATTCCCACTCCCGAATGTTAGAGGAAAGTGGGACATAAGGTATCATAGCCCAACTCTTATTCTTGTTTTCAGGTTGTCTATTCTTAAGATCTTCATGGTTTGATTCAGTGTTTGGTGAGATGTTTTCTTGTTGAGATGCAAGTCGTTGGGCATATTCTTGTTGTTTCCTCCTCCTTTCTCTTGCTTGTCTATTTCTTTTTGTCTTACCACTTATCTCTTGTAAGATAGTGTTTTTCTCTTTCATAGGTTTTTGTGTTTTAGAGGAGGAAGCACCATGATCAAATCTCATTGTCTAGGTGGAATGTTTTGTTGTCGACGACTACCTCTTGATCATTGTAAGGATGGTGAGGGAGGAACCTCAACATAGGGTCCATTTCCTTTCGGTCTAGGATTCTCTTCAAATGCGGGTTGTTCGTATTTTGTTGTTTCTTACATAGAAGGACTGGCCACTTGATTTAATAGTTTTGCTTTGTAATTTCTATAGCTCAAGAAGTTAAAGTTTGTTCGTGGCTCTGGTTCCACCTCAAATTTTTTCCGAAAGTAATCCAATGTACATTGTTGTCTTGTAACCAAAGGTTCATACTTATTGCGAGGGATAGTAATCACTTGTCCATTCAAAGGAAATTTTACACAGTTATGAATTGTTGAAGGGACATCTTTCATAGCCTTTAACCATGGATGTCCCAATTTATGCGAAAGAGGTCATAAACGGGGACAACATCAAACCATTGTTCTACATGTTTCTCAAATACAGTGACCAATAAAGATTTCTTCCCAGAAGTGTTTACAAAGGTTCCCTTATGTGTCTTAATCATCATGTCTGAAGGGTCATAAGATCCTTGCATTAATTGATGTGAAAAGAGGAACTCTTCCATGGCAACATTAGTCATGCAATTAGGATCAATAATGGTTCCATCCACATGATTTCCCATTATTTTCACAGTGATATAAAGAGGTCCTTTAGTGTCTCCAATTGTTTTATCATGAGGTGTAAACACAATTTTAGGTTCGGGGACCTTTCTTTTCATGTAAGGCCTGGGAGGGAACCTATTGTTATTGTTGCGATTAGAAGCCATGTATTTAAGTTTTCAAATCAATGTAAGATCAGATTTTAAAAGCTTTTCCAAGTTTATGCAAAAGACAAGTGTAAAACTATGTGTAAAAATGACCTAAAATGTTTGATTTTTTCAACTTTTTCAATGCAAATAAGTGAAAGAAAAGGTGTTGTAAGAAAATTGATCAGGGGAAGCAAAAAATATGTTTGATATCAGTCCAATAAAGTAGTAATATTCTTCACAACACACTTTTTATGCAAACCTAGGATGATGACTAGTCAAACCCTAGTGAAAATGTGCTACAATGTAATATTTCACAAATTTTTGATGCCAAGACCCAACAAAAGGGGTGTTGTAAAGAATTTTAGGAGGTGTAGAAGATTATAACAATAATATCAGTCACCTAAAACCATAAAATATTTCACAACACGCTTGGAGTGCAAATCTAGGTCAAACCCTAGGGCAAACATAGCTAAAATATGCAAATTTTCACCAAAATTCCACTGTAAGAGCCCGATAAAAAGGTGTTGTAAAGAATTTGAGGGGAAGTAGATAATAACCCTGATAATAGCCAATTAGTGCAAAAAAATCCTTTACAACATGCCTATGGTGCAAATCTTGAGAGTCGGTAAGGCTAAATCTAGTGAAAAATCAAGTTTTTCAAACCCTAGGCATGAGATCTTGGTCCAAATGAATGCAAAATGCTACATCAATGTTTTGTAATCTGATTTATGATGAAAATTAATTCCACTCAGATCTGAAAATGATTTTCAAACCCTACAATGCCAAAATGCAAGTGCAAATCTAATGAAAAATGCTAGTTTTTGTTAAAATTTTCTATGTAAAAATGCAAATTTATACTAAAATGCAAGACTACAGCTAAATTTAAATTTGAATGAGTGTTTAAGATCAGTAGAAAAATCTAAAACAAAATTTTACCTACAAACCTTAGTTATTGAGTTTACTAGGTTATATGAAAAATTCAAAATTTCTAACAAAACCCTAGCAATTTTATAATGAAAATAAAATGCAAGTGATTGTAATTTTGTAATTTTTTGTAATTTAGCTCAAATTTGATGCAAAAATCAGAGTTTTAATGAAATTCAAATTAATTGATGAAAATTACATGAAAATGCAAACCCTAGAATGCAATTATTTTCATTTTTTTTAATTTTTCAATTTTTTTTGTAATTTTCCAAATGCAATAAGATGAACAAATGAAATGAATACAAATCTGAAGCAAAACACTCAGCAAATTTCATTAAAAACATGAGTTCACCAAAATGTTTAAGGTAAAATTTATAAGAGGGTTTTTTATTTGATGGTTTGTGTGAATCCTCCTTTCACCTTAAACATTCAAGGACTTTAGGTTGAGTAGATAATTTACTATCAGGCCTGCAGTCACTTGGAATGTAGGAAAAATTGGAATTGTGTAATTTAATTGATCAATTATGTTCAATTATGCTCAAAACCCTAAGTATACAAATTCAGAAGAAAACAGACAAATCACGAAAAATAATTGCACATAGAGATATCAAATGATAATCAAATGCGTACCAATTTTTGAAGTTTAGAAAGTGAAACAGTCAGGGACTAATGAGCAAGCATCCTAGTCCAGTGCCATACTTTTTGTCGGGATCTAGAAACCTTGTCTGCAACCTGTTCCTGTTGTTTTGAAGATTCTTCAGTTGCGGGATTCAAAGGACTAATGAGTGGGCACCCGAGTCCAGGTCCCTATTTTCTTCTTTGATCTGCAAATATGGCAGTCTGCACTACTCTCTTGCAACTCCACTTTTTCTGCTTCTGCAACTCATACCTTGCAATCACAGAAAAAAGGGTTGGGGGTTGTGGTGTTTAGAGGCTTACCTCAGTCAAGTCTTGGAGAGACATTCAAGTTTTCCGAACGTGCCATTGTCAGATAAAGAGTGCGTATCCTTGCGGGATAGAGGCAAAATCCAAATGATAAATGATCAAAAACGCAATTGATATCACCTTGTAGTAAGGATCTCATGGGAGGAAGAATCTCTTCATGCCATGAGGAGATGAATGCCCAAATCTGCAAATACAACATAATAACAACACAAAGTCTGCTCTACAACACACAATGAATGGCTTGAATCACTTTCACATAAGTCACAAGTTTGTAATAACCATCTAGTTTACAAATGAATGCCTAAACATGCTTATATACGCAACTACAAACATTCCTGCCAAGAATTTCATATTTGAAACTTACCGTGTTGGCATAAGACCTAAATAACAGTCACAAAATGACACTTTAGTATTATTCCTAACCTAAAATAGGGCAGGACTAGGGCGCAAGCGCCCAAGTCCACCCCCTATTTTACGCAGGGTTTATCATAAGTGCATCCCCTAAGTCTTTATTGCCATGAAACTTCAGGGTTTTCTCATCGGGAAGTCAGATTAACATGAAAGATGCTCTAAATGCATAAACAAGACCCGGGAGCTAAACCTTAAAGAGGGAAAAGCCCCCAAGGGGATGTTTTCCGACGTAACAAGATATACCCTAGGAAAATCCTTTTGAAAAAATCCTAGCCTCCAAAGCACTGCACAATTCAATGTATTACCATATAAGTATGGTTATAATACACTCACAAAGCTTCTCCATGCAATATTTTAATGAGATCAACACTCATGCTCCTCTAGAAGGAATTTGACAACATAACCCTCCAAAATACATTCCATCTATCTTCTTTTATATAGAGACTTAAGGAGGCCAAGAAAACCACCAAAATTTAATAGCATGGGCCGAAACAAGGTCCCAAAATACAATTGTATGAATTCTGACAACCCTCACATGTTTTAAGCCATCGTAGAATAAAAATAACTCTTACACAAGCATCTTTGATATCCATTATGCAAGTTGGTGTAAGTAATTCCCAAGCACTCCCCCATGAAACACTAATTACATCTTACACCAATTGTTATGGGACTTTTCCCCAAAATAATTAAAAAAAGCTATTTTATGAATAACATTTTGAATTATAAGAGGATAAAGCTTATTTAACCCTTCATAGTTAAAAGGAGATGAAAAAAAAAAGATATTATGATCCTTTGGTTAAAATGGAGATAAATAAAGAATATTTATAAAAACCCCTTTTAAAAGCTAGGAATTATTTTTTTTATTAGATAATTATTAATGTTAACCTTTGTGAAAGGTGTGATGGTTTAGAAATCACCCTTTAAAAGGTTATATAAGGAATTTATGTGAGACTTGGAAAGGACATTGAGAACACTCAAGGAAGAAGGTGGTTTTGGTGGGCTATGGGCAGGGAAGAAGGGGCACACAGTGTGTGTCCAACTCGGGGTATAATGTACACCTGAGATTGTCTTGGCAAGGGATTTTTTGGAAATGTTGTCATTGATGTCAAAGGTGCATACACATGTTGTCATTGATGTCAAGAAGGTTCATGAACAAAGATTGTTGTCATTAATTTCAAACACCAAGATTGTTGGACATGTCATTGATATCAATGAGACTATTGGCAAGAGTGTTGTCATAGATGTCAAAGGTGCATGGACATGTCATTGATGTCAAGTAGCAATATCATCGTATGTAAGATAATCCTCATCATCATTCAGTGGAATATCTAACACAAGTTGGATAAATTGTTTGGAGGATCACATTGGAGTTTCTATACTAGGCTGATCTCTATCATGGTTGACTACTCATAAAGATAGTGCTAAGAGAATGTTTAAATTAAAGATTTAAACATTGGTCATTTATGGGACGACTTTATGAAGTGATGCAAATACATTAAGATTAATCAATTGTTTAAGATATGCATTTTTGAATAAGACATAAGGATTTGAAATAAGACAAAAGTCTTATTTTGTAAGAGCAAATACAAGTCAAGCGATATGCATACAAGTCTTATAAGGTGATGCAATTTATATGGAGCATAAGACAAAAATGTCTTAGTTAAAAATAAGATCATGTTGAGCGATTAAGGTAACAAAATGAAGACTGATCAAATACATAAGACAAAAGGATTAATATGAGGTCGTGCGATTAAGGTAAATGCAACAACAACGATTAGCATTGAAAACAAAAGACATACAGAAAAGATAAAAACTATAAAGTGATACATAGACATGAAGAAATATAATTAAAAGAAGGTGAGTGATCAAAAAAGAGATACGATTCACTAATAAGACAAAAGTCTTATTCAAGGGCGACGCTTAATAGAAGTAAGACAAAAGTCTTATTTAAGAGATGTCACGTGATTTATTTTGGAGAAGATACGATTGATAAACAATGAGTAATACAATTGATATCAAGTGGTAATGTGATTGATATATGGAAGTGATGCAATCTATTATTGGTGTGTGATTTGTTTAAGTTTCCTTTGGCAATGATTAAATCGAGGAGGTGTGTTGGTTAAGAAGTGTTGCCTTGTTTGGCAACGGTTGCATCTCTCATTTAGAATCCTTAAGATATATAAGGAGAGATAAGAAGGGAGTTTGAAACCAAGCAATGTAATGAATATTATTTGAATATTAGAGCTAAAGATAGAGAAGAGGTAGAAAAATGAAGTGTAATTTTGATTTATTTTAGAAGTATGTGTGATTGCAAGAAAATGACATGAGCAAAGTTGTGAGGAAAATATTGATATAGATGTGATTAGATTTGTAAGAGAAAAGAGTATATCATTTTGGATCAAAATTGTAAAGGAAGAGAGAAATATTTATTTGTGATGGAAAGACATTGCGTGAGTTTGTGTAGTGATAAGATTTGAGAAAGAGAGATATTGTTTGGGATGCAATCAGATTTGAGGAAGAAGAATATTGTGTGGGTTGTAATCAGATATGTGAGAGGAAGATCCTATGAAGAAGCATATCATATCATCCATTGAAGGATTTGTAGGTTGGTGTGTATCAAAAGAGATTGGTGTCTCTTAGTGAGTTGGTGCTTAGTTGTGAGGAATCTCTCTAGTGGGTTGGTGCCTACAAATTCTACAAGCAAGGATTGGTGTCTCCAGAGGGTTTGGTGCTCATAGAAGAAGATTTGTAAGTGAAGTAGGTTGGTGCCTACAGAAGAAGATAAATATATATAAGCAATATTTTGTCGTGATTTTCTCCCGCAAGGGTTTCCACGTAAATCATGTGTTCTCTTTGTGTTCTTAATTGCTAGATCTTGCATATGTGTAGTTGTTGTGATTGATTCAGTTTGGAAAAGTAAAATTTTGTTTGATATTGATTCACCCCCCTCTCAGTATCATCTTGTGCTCATCAATTGGTATCAAAGTGGGCTCCTTAAAAAATAGTTTAACCGCTAGAAGGCAGATCTTAAGAGGACATATGGGAAAAAGAAAAGGAAATATTAAGAAAAATGTTGATCAACTAGCACCAACAAAACCAAATGCAAGTGATGACATAGAAGCAAGAAAAGGTGACGAGGTGACAAATGAAACACACATGGCAATAGAAACAAGGAATGATAGACAACCTTGTGAGTGAAAGAAAAGAAGAAATGGAGTTTGAAGAAGAGAATTCATTTGAAAGAGAGGCAATAGTCAAAGCATCAAAGGGGATGAAGAATTCAAAGCATGAATCAAGTGATAGCTCCAGTGATGAATCAGATGCAAATGAAGAAGGATCTAATATATACAAAGGTAAGGATAAATGCTTTAATTATGGTAAAACTGATCATTGTGCTTCTAAATGTGTGCAGGTCAAAAGTGAAGACAAAAGCAAAGAAGAGAAATATTCAAAAGAAGATTATGATGAAGATGACGAAGAAATGGATCTTGAAGAGGAACTCCATTATGCCTACAACGAGATCAAGAGGCTTAGAAAGGAGAACTTGAAGTTAAAGCTAAAACTTCAAGAGAATAGTGAATCTAATGTAGAGTTAGTACAAAGCCTTAAAGAATCCAAGAAGATAATAGTCGAGCTAAAATTTTAGATCAAAGAATGATACGAAATGAAGGAAGAAGTGAGAATTCATTTGAAGATAAAAGGAGAAGATTGTGAGAAGTATGAGTTCAAAATTGGTTACTTGAGGAAAGAATTAGAGAAAACAACTACCAAGCCAGACAAGAGTCTCAAGGTTGATAAAACTATCGATAGCTTGGATGGTATCATAAATGGGAAAAGGTCACCATTCATAAAGACATGTCTTGGTTATGAGGCAAAGGAAGATCAAGTTTCCAATGAGCCACCAAAAAGAGGAAATGAGGAAAAACTAAAAAGCTATGTAAATGCTCTCAAGAATCCTATCAAGAATGATAGCTACAAAAAGAAAAGAAGCAATACCCCACAGGAGATCAATGTTCCTCACAAAGACAACATGGATAAAAATACATTAAAAAAAATCATTCCCTCCAAGGTAGGCACAAATGAACAAGTCTCAATATTCCTTTTATGGTTATTGCTATTCTTGTAATAACTTTGGTCATAAAGCAATAGATTGTTGGACACATGCACGAAGATTTGATTGGAACAAGGATAGAATATCTTATGGGTTGTCAAATAAGAACAACTTTGGCCATAAGCCAAGAGATTGTCAAACACAAGCAATAAATTTTGTATGGAACAAGAGTAGAAGTCCGTATGAGTTCCCAAGAAGAAACTACAATTCTTTTACTCCTTTGTCAGATTACAATGTTGTGTGCTATAAATGCAACAACTATGGTCACATAGCATGCTTTTGTAGAAGTGGTTTTGAACTCCCTAGAAAGAATAAGAAAGTGGAAGCCATGGATAATCAAAAGGAAGGAAATACAAAAGTATGGAGAAGGAAACAAGAGCAAGATAATGAGAAGAAGGAAGAATCTATATTTGTTCAAACTTCACTTCACACACAAGTGGTATCTCCAAGTTCATAAGGAGAAGTATGAGTTCAAGGGGAGCTAATCATTACATTATCCTTTTAGCTCCATGGAGAAGACAATTCAAGATAGATCAACTAATGCATATTCTATATGAGCATTCCATTGTCATTGATCAAAAAGGGAAGAGTTATAAGAAAAGAGAATGATATGGTAGTAGTAGACTACATATTAGAAAGTTACCATATAATGAAGTGAAGGGGAATTGATGTCAAGATGATAGAAAGCCTAGAAGACTTGAGATAATGAGAGAAGGAAGAAATCGTGATAAAGATGTTTGTAAGACTAAACTTGATGAGAGAGATTACCAAAATCCTAACAGGAGGATGACAACGATCCAAAGAAGTCTTTGCCTGAAAAGTATATTTGTATTTGACACTTTTACTAGAACATGTGTTCGCAAAAGCAAAAGAAGTTGATCATGGAAAGTTGGATGGTTGTGTTGATGTGTATGTTTGACTTCATAATGAAGAAGTTCCTATTGATGTAATGATGCAATAGAAGACAATGGATAAAGGTATAATGAATATTTTGTTACCATTAATGAAAAAGGGGGAGAATTATAGAAAGATGGAAAGCTACAACAAGGAAGAGTTAGAAGAATAAGAAGAATAATGCCATTAATGTCAAGGAGTATTACAGATAGGGGGAGATTCTTTGTGAAGAATTGAAGGCATTTTCCATCTTGTAAGATGCATAGTGAACGATGGGATAACAAAACAAGTTCTCAATTTGTTAAAACTTAATAAGATAATCCAAATTACTTTTGGACAGCCATAGAGGAAGCATATCACCCAAGTGACATAGAGACAAAGGGGGAGCTATACAGAAAGGGGAAGCATCATAAGAAAGAGAATCATATTATGAAGAAGAGAAGCGTGTTACATCCATTTTCCATTGATGTCAAAGGGGGAGAGATAGAGTAAGGGGGAGCAATGCAAAAAGGAGAGAATTATGTTTGTGTTTCCATCGAAAACAAAGGGCGATATTGTTGGAAATGTTGTCATTGATGTCAAAGGTGCATACACATGTTGTCATTGATGTTAAGAAGGTGCATGAACAAAAATTGTTGTCATTAATTTCAAAGACCGAGATTGTCAGACATGTTGCCATTGATATCAACGAGACTATTGACAAGAACATTGTCATAGATGTCAAAGGTGCATGGACATGTTATCATTGATGTCAAGTAGCAATATCATCATATGCAAGATAATTGTCATCATCATTCAGTGGCATATCGAAGACAAGTTGGATAAATTGTTTGGAGGATCACATTGGAGTTTCTATATTGGGCTGATCTTTATCATGGTTGACTACTCATGAAGATAGTGCTAAGAGAAATTAAATATTTAAACATTGGTCATTTATGGGTTGACTTTATGAAGTGATGTGAATACATTAAGATTGATCGATCATTGAAGATATGCATTTTTGAATAAGACAAAAGGATTTGAAATAAGACAAAAGTCTTATTTATAAGAGCAAATACAAGTCAAGCGATCTGCATACAAGTCTTATAAGGTGATACAATTTATATGGAGCGTAAGACAAAAATGTCTTAATTAAAAATAAGATCATGTTGAGCGATTAAAGTAACAAAATGAAGAATGATCAAATACATGAGACAAAAGGATTAATATGAGGTAGTACGATTAAGGTAAAGGCAACACACAGTGATTAGCATTGAAGACAAAAGACGTAAAGAAAAGATAAAAACTATAAAGTGATACGTAGACATGAAGAAATATAATTAAAATAAGTTAAGTGATCAAAAAGGAGATATGATTCACTAATAAGACAAAAGTCTTATTCAGGGGCATCGCTTAATACAAGTAAGGCAAAAGTCTTATTTAAGAGATGTCATGCGATTTATTTTGGAGAAGATATGATTGATAAACAATGAGTAATACAATTGATATCAAGTGGTAATGTGATTGATAAATGAAAGTGATGCGATCTATTATTGAAGGTGTGTGATTTGTTTGTCTCCTTTGGCAATGATTAAATTGAGGTGTGTTGGTTAAGAAGCGTTGCCTTGTTTGGCTACGATTGCATCTCTCATTTAGAATCCTTAAGATATATAAGGAGAGATAAGGAGGGAATTTGAAAACAAGCAATGTAATGAATATTATTTGAATATTAGAGCAGATATAAAGAAAGAGAAGAGACAAAAAAATGAAGTGTAATTCTAATTTATTTTAGAAGGAAGTATGTGTGATTGCAAGAAAATGATATGAGCAAATTTGTGAGGAAGATATTGATATAGATGTGATTATATTTGTAAGAGAAAAGAGTATATCATTTTGGATCAAAATTGTAAAGGAAGAGAGAAAAATATTTATTTGTGACAAAAAGACATTGCGTGAGTTTGGGTAGTGATCAGATTTGAGAAAGAGAGATATTGTGTGGGATGCAATCAGATTTGAGGAAGAAGAATATTGTGTGGGTTGTAATCATATTTGTGATAGGAAGATCCTATGAAGAAGCATACCATATCATCCATTGAAGGATTGATAGTTTGGTGCCTATCAAAATAGATTGGTGTCTCTTATTGAGTTGGTGCTTAGTTGTGAGGAGTGTCTCCTGTTGGGACCTAAAATATCACACCAATTTTTGCAAGAATTTTGGGTTCCCATATGAAAAAATCAATTTCAACACTCATAGATGCACCTGAAAATATGTCCAAGAAGCCTACTTTGGAGAGTCGTATTTTGAAGCCTATTCATTTTATTGCAAAACCACTTTGCTAGCATACTTACCTATCATAAGTGAGTGCACATGTCTGATCTCACCTTCCTATGACAAGATTTGACCAAGTTTCGAGGAATCAAGTCGAGGGGTTCTGGTAAAGTTTGTTGTCTGCACAGTGTAAAATCAGCCCGGGAAACTAACTTTGGAGGTCAATATATAACAGATGGATGATGTTCATAACGAACCAATTGGTGTTCCTGATTTACCTTATCAAAATCTACTTCTATGTCCGGTTTGAAGGCTCTAGTACATCGTCTGCTATTTTTTCAAAATGAAAAGCAAATGCACTTACTTGTCATGTCCCAATATTAAGGCATTGTTTAAATTAAATATTTAAAATGTCATGTTAAATCTCCCGGCCATAGTCCATTAATAAATATATATAATATTATATGATATTATCTATAAATATTTTAAATATTAATCGATATATTATATTTATAAATAACCAATACAAATATAAATATAAATATTAAAATAGCATATTATTTTTATATAATAATAAATATAAATGGTAATATTAATTATTATTATGATTATAGTATAATAAACATATTTATATAAATGAATATAAATCATACATTATATAATATATTAGATTGCCTTTAAGACAATCGGTCAAGGCAACAACAACTAATATATTTATAAAAAAGGGGCTAAAAAGTAGCAATCACATTATATTATGCAAACTAATAGCCTTGCAAACTATTATAAATACAATTGGCAGCAGCAATTATATTATAAAAAGACACGACCTTTGTGAAAAGGTATAGTCATTGACCATTTAGGAAAATATAAAGGTAGAGAGTGGAGGAATCAAGAACGAGAACAAAAGACAATGAAACAAGCGGATATAAAATTAATAATTTATCAGTCTGAATTACAAACATGATTGAATATTAATTGTTAGGGAAAATAAGATAAGTATGCTGCACCTATATTCCCAAAGAAAGAAATAAATTAATATATATAAGTTATTTCATTATATTTTTTATATGGAATGATATTAATTAAAGGGATTATAATATGAATGATATTAAAATATAGATTTAAGTAATAAATTGAGTAATATAAGAAAGTAATATTATAAATAATATATTATTAACAAATATCAATATTAGTGATTAAATATTATTATAATTATAAATATAAATATATATAGATGATATGATAGCATGTTATAGTCAAGGTGGAGCGAATAACTAACATGATATTGATAGCTAAAACATCTATGAATAACATGATTATAAATGCTTAGAGAATCCATCATCATTAGGACTAAGCCCCAATAAGGAGTTATCATACTTGATTTATATAATGAAGGCAAGGTCCTTAGAAACAAACCCATGATATAAGATCTAGAATACATTGAGAGATTGGAGGTAGACTTGTTAGGAAGAAGTAGCATTAATACATCGAAAGGTAGATAAGACCGGCGGTGGAATGGACCATGTTACATCATACTTAGGCAATGGATAAGACCTGTGGTGGAATGGACTATGCTACATCATACAAGGGCAATAAGTAAGACTTGCGGTGGAATGGGCATGTGTTACATCATACAAGGGCACTTAGTAAGACCTAAGGTGGAATGGGCATGTGTTACATCATACAAAGGCACTACCCATAGAGGATGATTCATGCAACCTAACAAGAGATAGTACCCCATCTCCACTAAGGTTTGAAAATGAATAAGATTAACATATAATAGACAACCCTAAGTATGAATGGACTTAAGGATTGGATAATTGAATTACTGATATATGTTGATATTATAAGAAGAATTGATTACTAATGTTCTCTTTTACAAGTTGAAATTATGTGCAAGATTAAGAAAATTTGGACTTGCTAGAAGGGGACATTACATTACCTCAGATTTCACATTTTTCACCTATAGAGAGGTCAACTTTGGCCCTAAATATTTGATGAAGAAAGGTGACTGGTGGAAAATTCTCTTGCACACTCTCTGGTAAAGCCTAAACGAACTAAATCCTCCAATTACAGCTTGCCAGGAAGAGATTTGATGGTTTTTCAAAATTACAAGTTGATAAACCCTAATAAGGTTTTTCATAGGTGCAGTTGCAAAAGGGGCCAAGTGGGCTACTTTGAACAATTTTATCTTGCACCTTGAGATGCATTTTTTTGAACCGTTGGTTGCACTAAATTCTTGGGTTGAAATTCTACATTCTTGTGTGTTTTCATGGCTCCAGGAAATAGTTTGACCGATTTTCCAGGGCAATTCTGAACGCTATTTGACTAGTTTGATCTCTGTGTAAAAATCTCAAGAAACTAATTTTGAAGATAACCCATTGCAAATTTTTCACTTCAGAGACACATTGGAATGATGTCAGATCAATTCTAGACTAAAAGCTTGTTTCAAAATGAAATGTTTTTAGTCGGGCCCACAATGGGACCCGACATTCTTCACACAAAAATGAAGTTATAAAGCCAAGAAAACACCCAAATCTTGAATATGATGGAACCAATGAAATGGACCACTTTCAAACGGGACAGTGATCCTGTTGATGTTAGATGGAGAGATTCAACAAATTGGGAACTATCAAGGATTATTAGCATCAAGTGAAACATTCCAGGAGTTTGTGAATATATATAAAGACACCATGGGTTCTAACAAATCGACAGTCATAATGCTATCCTCAAAACAGAAACCTGTGAATCAAGAGAAAGGAATTCAAAAGGTCAAATGCCAAAAAGACGGAAGATATCATAACTGAGACCACCAAATGCCTACATGCTTGAAATCATTTTTGCTGCAGTTTGAAATGTTAATATCTAAGTTTAATTCATAAAAGAATTATGTATTGATTTTTGTTTTTGGAATCATCTCTGATGAGGGGTTGTCTTTGGAAGGGTTTGGTTGTTCCTGCTACGAATGGAGCCCCATTTTTGAACAATCAAAAGAAATAAAAGATCAGTGATAAGAACCCATTATTGCTCTTTGAAGTATCAATACCAAGGGCAGTAAATCACCAACCAGAGGAGAACGCGACTTATCAAGAACCTGAATGGCACAAAAGTCACAACGATTTGATCATGCATGAGGTCTGGGAAGTAGGATTCCAAATCTTGCTTATGCGAGTTATGTGCTCACAAGAGACTAGAATTGGCCAAGGAAAATGGTATAGCAATATTAGCGTATACCTAAGACCATGTCCTTGATGCCGGCAAATTCAACAACTCACGACAGGTTAAAGAAGACATGTACATAAATGAAGCCTCCATCATGCATATATAGTTTATTCAATGTCAAGAAATCTTGATTGAGAGGTCAATAGTAATAAAAAATGAGGGTTATAGAAGGAAGATTATTCTAGAGGAGCACGAGGATCTGTGTGATGCTGTCATGTTGTGATTTCAAAACCCACAATCTCCCAAGCACAAGCGTCTTTACGCCAGTATGGAAGGCATGGCTCAGGTCTTGAAAGATCATAATTTCCCCCTTTCTTATACAACATATTTTGTAGTCAAGAAGGCCACTCTTGACCATCGAATCAAGGAGGCTTTATCGGATCCACTTTTGTTTTTCGGGAACATGGATGGCTTGCGTGTAGAAGACTTTAAATCCGTGACGAAGGACATTTGCAAGCTACCTCCATCCTTTTTGTGCATGCCTTTCAAAAAGATTGACATGGATGATACAGCAGTGGTGACAAGGGACCAATTCATTTCTTGCTGGATTGACAAGCAAATGGTGACCATGGACCAACCAAGTCAAATTTTCACAATTTTGAAGCAGCCAGATAGGAATTATCTTACTCAGGATGATTTCAAGACTCTATTGATAGAACTTTTTGCTAGTCATCAAGGATTGAGCACACATGAGTTTCAAGAAAGATATGCGGAAACTGTGATTTATAAGATTTTTTACTACATAAACAGGTCTGGAAACAACCACATCACACTGAGGGATCTGGAGCGATGCAAGTTATCAGGAAGTGTTTTCAATATTTTTTTTAATCTCAACAAATTCACGGCTTTTGAAACTCGAGATCCATTCCTTATTCACCAAGAACGGGAAGACCCTACATTGACGGAGTGGGATCATTTTGCACACAAAGAATATATCAGATTGTCTATGGAAAAAGATGTTGAGGAGCCTGGAACAAAACCCAGACGTAAACCCAAGGAGACCATTGCATATCAAAGGGACCGATTTCCTAGTCTCTTCAAAACTCGAAGGAAGTAATCAAATACTGAAAGTGTTAAAGCTTCTGAATCTCGTTACTTATATGAGTTTATTACTTCAATAGATTACAATGAAAGAAGTCAATGGAGACATTTTAACCCAATTTCTGGTACCACTAGTAACTCAGTTCGAGATAATTTAGCTCCTAAATTAGGACCTTCAATTAGCATTGTTAATAAGATTTCAAGAAGAGGCCAAGTTCGGGATGTTAGAAGAATATTTTATCCTCAAGCAGCAACGCCCTAAAATGGAAGTAAATCAAGGGTTTAATATGAGTCATTCATAAATGGCATAGTTACATAGCAAATGCAGGAGAACGGATTATGTGTTACATCAGAAAGCAGGTCTAGACATCATAGAATCCATTCGGACAATGCCAATCTATAGGCCCTTTTCTAAATGCAACAGATTGGAAAGACACATCTTCTGAATCTTCCACTATGGCACAGGAAATGAATATCCATCTAAGCACAATAAAAAGAGAATTTTGACAGATGTATAAAATATATTGCAAAGCACCCTACATTCTCGCCAGAAAGTATAAAAATAAAAAACTCCATAGAAAACCCTAATCGGAGAGATATATTATCGACTCACTTCTTTAGGACTCTGACTATGTAGGTCATGCCGATAACAAAAGTCATAGAAGATTTCGGGAAAGAACAAAGAAAGCATATCGGTGGAGATAGTTGCTATCGGCAGAGATTATTTAGATCAGACCGATCTTATACCTCTTGCCGATGGAACCTCGTAAGGTGAAAGGGCTATTAAAGAAAAAATAAATATTTCCAAAAGGTGATATTTCCAAAAGGTACAAACAGAAATGATAATGTGTGACAAAGGTGAATTTCACATTTTCATTAAAGGAGTATTTTTTCAAATGCAAAATATTTTCTTAAAAAGTTAAAAGGGTGATTATCTTAAAATGCATTTATATTTTCACATAAGAAGTTAGAGAATGGCAAATTATTTTCACTCAGATGGAATTTTTGTCAAACAAAAGTGAAAAACGTATACAAATAAAATTCCAAGCAAATATTTGCAAACCAAACCTAAAAGGAATATTTTTGCCATGGAATATTTTTCACTGAGAAAGTAAAGACGTGGATGATAATTTTCACTCAAATAAATATTCTTGTGAGATAACAGTGGAAAAACATGCGGGCAAATATAATCAAGAAATAAATAGAGATTAAAGTATTATGTGAAGATCAAAAAACCAGATTAAATATTTAATTATTGCTAAAGGCAATTAAATAAATGAAAGGTATACCAAAGGTTTCAACGGAAGAAATAAAGGGTTGTAACCCTAGAGTCCAAAGGATATTTATTAGAGAAGAAGAATCAAGCAAAAAGAGATGAGTAGATTAGGAAGAACATCCTCATTAGCAGTAGGACATAATACCTACAATTTACAATATTTTCAAAAGACCATGTTGCAAGCACATTATTGAAGGAGTGAATTAAAGTTCTCTGATTCCATGGTTCTATTCTGGCCTCAATTGTTTGTTAAGATTATTCAATTTGTGGTTGTCTCGATTTCTATAATTCCTTGTTATTCAGATTAACATATCAAGTATATATTTAATCTGTCGATACACATTTGCTGTAGTCGTGTGGTTTGATTAATTGGTTTCCATAAAAGGGATTAAAATCCTTCTGATTAGTCACAGTAACCTGGAAGTGTTAGTTTGGATTACTAAGAAGAACCATATAATTAGGATTGTCATCTGTCTCCACATTGATATTATCTATCATCTCTTGTATATTTCACTCAATTGGTTCCTTCAAGAAAGGATTAAATTGCCTTCTGGTGAATAACAAGAAATTGGATCATATTGGTTGGATCATTAAAGAAGAGTTTGTCAATCATCTCCTTGCACGTTTATACAAGTTATAAACTAGAATTGTGCCAAACAATTAGAATAATTACCCACTATAAGCCACTAGTCTTAGTCCTTCATTTAACTCTGTTTACCCAACAAGGCACTAGTCTTAGTTCAATTTATTAGTTAAATCCTTTTATTTGCACAATCATAAAACTCACTTTGATATTGTTTATACCAACCATTCATTAGATAGTAGATTTAGTTAGAAAGCTTTCATCTATCCTACACCATTTGCAACTATAGGTAGATCCATTTTCTTAGTCAAGACATTTATATTCATTCTGCTTTAGTTTTCAAGGTTCACCCACCTAGGTGTAGCAGGACCTAAAGTGTAGGAAATCATCAAACCCTAAAGGTTGATTTCATTAAGTTAGTTCAAAAATGTTACGAATCTAAGCATAGAGCTTGGCATCCTCTTAGGATTATCAACCTGTATTTTTGAGACCTAACATCTCCAGTGGGTTGGTACCTACAAATTCTACAAGTGGGGATTGGTATCTCCAGTGGGTTGGTGCTCACAAAAGAAGATTTGTAAGTGAAGTAGGTTGGTGCCTACAGAAGAAGATCAATATATATAAGCAATATTTTGCCGTGGTTTTCTCCCGCAAGGGTTTCCACGTAAATCATATGTTCTCTTTGTGTTCTTAATTGCTAGATCTTGCATATGTGTAGTTGTTGTGAATGATTAAGTTTGAAAAAGTAAAAGTTTGTTTGATACTGATTCACCCTCCTCTTAGTATTACCGTGTGCTCATGAGGCTTCTGTTCTTGGGAAGCACGTGTGTTGGTTCTCAATAAGAACTGGATGCTTGGGAAGCATGTGTGTTGGTTCTAAATAAGAACCAGTTCCTCCTGGAATGCACCATAGCTATGAGGGCCAAGACCACTGAAATCTTCCTAGGATGAGAGTGGCCAATCCAAGTGCTAAGTGATTCAGATAAGTATTGAACTTATTGTTAATAAAAGATATTAGAATTATTGTGGGTTTTGATGTTAATCTAATTATGTGATTATGTTATGCAATTTGCTTTGTTAATGAATTACTTTAGAGTTCTTATTAAATTAACACATGTAATTTACCTTTTTTATTTACACATCATTTAATAAACTAGATTATCTTAACTCTAGTGTTAACTATTATAAATCTACTACAAGTAGTTAAATAACTATGGGAGAAAAAGTAGCATTACATTTTGGTATCAGAGTCGGTCAGGCTATACTAATCATTTTTGCAGGGTATACCATTAAGTAGTCTCAAAATACTCTCTAACTAGAGTATTTTGTAATGGAATGGAAATGTTGTCCTTTGATTGACATCCATTTTGTTAAGGAGGAAACAACCCTAAAATTCTAGGTAGTACAATTATTGTAATCGAAAAACTTGTGGTTATACTACAAACAAGTATCATGGTTAATAGAAAAATCATCTCTAAACATATATATAATTTTGAATACTTAAAAACTCTATAAATAATATTTTCCATAAAATCTTTCCCTACGTTTGACTACCCCATGGACTTATGTGCTTACAAAAAATATTGCCTTGTCCTTTTATTCAACCGAGCTTCATGATACATGACCATTCGACCAATGTTTAATTTGAAAGGTTGTGCAAAGGTGAAAAGTTATTATAAAAAAGAAGGAATTAATAAGAAGTTAAAATAATAATGAGATCTCACGAAAATGCCACCATGCTTCGAGCTTATGGTAAAAACCAAGAGTTCACACTTTCTACTCAATGTCCCTTTTGTTTCTTAGGTCAACACTTATTTTCTTCACAAGGATCAAAATCTCATAGATTTCAGTAGAAGAGGAGATGCTAGGGCTTGGGTGGAGGGTTCTCTATAGCCTCTATAGCTACTTACTAGGAAGTTTTCCACCCTAGATGTTCTATGACTTGCTTGAATTCTTAAGAACATGCCTTAAAGAAAGGGATATTTTCATGGAGGTTTCAAAATCCCTTAATCCAAGGGCAATGTCTATCCAACCCTCTGGATGCACATTTGATCGTATTTATTAATTAATTGAAATTCACAATACAACAATATTGTGAATTTCAATTAATTAATAAATACCGTCAAATGTGTATCCAGAGGGTTGGATAGACAATTTGTAATCCAAGGGCGGGGAAGATGAACATTGCATGTACCACTTTATTCTAGTACCAAACAAAAGCATAGTGCATACGAGGAATTCTAGCATTTGCAACTAAAATCATCGAAGCTTCAATTAACTCCCTTACCAAGTATTATACATGATTCCTATCTATGAATAGGATTATTCATGATTTTGATTTTTCTTTTTATTATCCTTAAGCTTTATATCATTCACATTGTATCCTTCTTAAAAGTTTCTATGGTTATTACTTTATCTTCTCTTATTTAATATTCATTGATTTATTGTACCTTTGTGAGATGGTGCTAACATCTTCATCTTCTTTCTTAGAATGGGTACCTATCATTTTTTTGAGACAAGAGTTTGGTTCTTTCTTATGTTATTCTAGTAAATTTTTGAACTTTTAATTAAAAAATTTAATAGACTTGTGCTTCTTTTGTTGGGTGTTGTAAACTTTAGTGATAATGATGTTGTCTCTAAGCAATTTAAATTATTTCTCAAAAAATATTTTTTATTTTTTCAAGGTGTTTCATTCATCTATCAACGTGTTCTTATACCAATATACTAGTTATTCATTACATTAAGGTTGAAGAGTCCCAATTCAAACTTTCCATTCCTCAAAAATATGGTCTATTTTTTTTGTTAGTGAGGTGCCTGAGGGAGTGTGTCAAGTGCCACTAAATCATAATTGTGTAGCAAAATAACTATTGTAAACACAACAATTACATATTCTAACATATTGTTCCTTCCCATTTTCATATTTGTTGAGCTAATGGGAATATAGAGAAGAAATATATTAGAGTGATTTGGGCATGAAGACATAGTCAACTTAAACAAAAGAACCAAACTAAGAAATCCATGAGGAAAATACATCTTATCTTTCTATCATCTACCTCATGGAAGAAAATTAAGCCCAACAATTATAATTCATTTCTTGACTCTTCCTCATGGAAAATGCTAAAGCCAACTAAATTGCATTTATTTAATATAATTTGTCTCTAATCATTTGAATAGATGTGGTAATATATTTTATTCTAGTTTGAATATTAAATTTTAAGATCCAACTTATTCATATTGATTTGGATCATCATGCTTGATTTAATTCAACTTAATTACATATTTGTTAAAGTTTACAAAAAATGCTTAAATTTGATATCTAGGCAATATTTTAATCTTATAGGATTGTGGATTTTGGTATATCAAGACCATCTACTTTGTGTACTATGTATGCAGAAATATGGAATCAAATAAGGAAACAATACACAATGAAAGTACCTATTCCATACTTGAACAACACCTCATCTAGGGATCAAAGGACTAAGAGATATAATGAGAATGATAAATAATCTTATGATTTTGATATTTTGATTGGTCAATTCTATAGCATAGCAACTAGATAATGATAATGGATATGATAATGCAAGATCTAAGATGATTTTCATAGCATGGTGTTGTATGAAGATGTGATCCAAAAATAGCTTGGTTGCGGCTTGATTTATAGAGGTTGGATATGATGAATGAAGGGCTAGGATTAAAAGATTAGATCAATGGCTAGAACTGGTTGAGAGCACATTAGGGCAAGGATAAGGATTTCTAGGGTTTCAAAGGAAGCTTCTAGGGCTTATCCTTATGTGAATGGCTAGGATTAGAAGATGTAGTATGAAATGGATAGCTAGGATGAAAAGCTCATTTAATGTTTGTGGCACTCATTTAACAATTGTGGCAAGTGGTTGAGGACAAAGGCAAGCTAGTCATGTGACTCTCAATAATTAAACTAAATAATAAAATTATTTAATTTATTATTGGAGAGGGGATAATGGGAGGATAAATTAATTAAATAAATAATATTTATTCAATTAATTTTTGCTAAAAGGGGTAAAAAGAGATAAATTAAATACATATAATTTATTTATTTAATTTAGGTGATGGAGGGAATGGATTAATTAAATAAATATAATTTTTAATTAATTTGAGAAAGGTAAAGGGGACTCTTAGGACAAAAGTGTCACAAGGTTGTATCAACAAGGTGATGAAAGTGACATGGTCAATTTCAGATGTCTACATTTTGCCCCTCTTTGAGATGATGTTGTGACTAAGAGAAGTAACATCATTTCAAAGAAGATAAAGTATGGATGATTGGAAAAATGATGGAAAAGGATGCCCTAGCCACTTAAAGGAGTGACAAGGAGGAACGATGTAAGGATGGGATGCCCCCTCGAGAGGATAGGTGGGTTGGAAGAACATGGGTATGCTCTTGAAATGGATGAAAATAAAAGGGATGAATAAAAATGGATGAGAAGCACGTTATGCTGCATTAAGTGAACAACCATATAGTTTGATATGCACTAGACCTTATGCACCAAGTATAAAGACTAGGGTGATGATTTGTCACATGCATGAAAGGACTAACTCAAAAAAGATAAAAGGTCACAAGCATACATATGCCTTTTGGCACCATGATATGAAAGATCATGGTGTCATTGTAGCAATATGTTGCAAGGAATTGATACAAATGAAAGATAAAATGATAACACGCACAAGAAAGCAAGCAAGCATGCACAAATGATTAAAAAACAAACAAGGTATTGCCCCTATCAAGTTGTAAACTAATGATTTATTGATTGATTGACTGACTAAGATAGTGTTGTCATTGCGGGGAACGATATATCCCATTGATGATGATTGATTGATTGGGTTGACAGCAAGGTCAGAACACAACCAAGGATGCGATTGGATAATTTGACTAGATTGCTTAACTAGATTGGCATGGATTAAGATGGTTTGTATTTGGATTTATTGCTTGGATTTTTTTGGATATTTGATTTTTTTTTTTTTTGGAGTATTTTTTTTGAACTTTGAATGGGATGGCGGTGGATTGTAATTTTGATAGCTTGGATGCTAGATACTAGTGACAAGGGAAAACCAAGTCTAGAAGCAAGGATGAAAGGATGATGTGGATAGATGGACGAAAATATTATGGATGGAAAATGGGAAGGATGGAGGGAACATGATGGATGGAGGAAGGGGGTTAGGATGTGATCTCTAAGGACTATGTCACATAAGAATAACATGCCCCACCCTAGGTAGCATACTTAGGATGTTGCATGGCAATGCTTGTAATGATAAGGATGATAAGATTGTGTGGAAAGGATTGGAACATATCAAGAGATTTCCAAAGTATTTTTTCAACAGTTTGCCCCTATCCTTATCAAGATCAAATGAAGGAAGGGAGGATAGGTGTGTTGGGTAAATGGCATAGGTAGGTGGAGATAATGGATAAGGATTCAATAGGATGAGTCGATGAGACGACATGCCCCCAAGTGTGAGGTGCATAGACAATCAATCTACACATGATGTATGTTTGCCAAGTTTTCATCATGGTACTAATCCAAGGCACCACCGAGGTGGTTTTTGCCAAAATATTGGATGAAGGATTTCTCTTTACTATTTTGATTTTTTTTACTTTTTCTTTTTCTTTATTTTTCTTTTTTTTTGGATGGGATAGGGGATATGTATAAGAAGGATGGGAGAGGATGAGGACTCAAGCGTCTAGTTCCATGAAAGGTGATAGTATCCCATGTTGGGTGGATGTCTCACATAGACTATGTCGAGGGTCATTATGTGCATGGATGTTCGTAGATGTTTAGATGAGATGGAAATGGAGTGGATTAAGATGTGGATTATGAATGGATGGAAGATAGTGGATTATATATGGATGGGTGAAAGGTTTCTGCAAAAGCATGGAGATATGGGAGATATGTAGGATAGTGGATATAAGATGGGGAGATGGAGATGTGGGAATGTCATGGAATGGAGAGGAACCAAGACCAATAGTTGCATACATTGTGATGGATGTTGAAGATTTTGATTTGGAGGAGGTGTAGGAAGCAATGAATATTTAGAATTCATTATGGATTTAGGAACCCAAATGGACTTAGGATTTTTATGATTTTTGCATTAGGTGCAGGATGAATGAATTTGGGATTTTTGGATGGAGTGGGATTGGGATGCTTCCCTTGGATTGATGGATTTTTGCTTAGAGATCCACACCATTTTAGTTTTGAATGGTGCTTTTGGAGGTGTGGGTTTTGTGGCCTTTTGGATTTTTGATTGGGCATTAGGGATCGATGCTTTGAGGCATGATCATTTTTAGGATTTGATGGAGTTTTTGCTTTATGTAGGGAGGCATCCAAATTTTTACTTTTGAATCCCATGGGTTTTGTGATAGCTTCAAGTTTAGACAATGTGTGCATTCGTTAATCATGATTAGGAATGTTAGGGGATTTAAGGGAGCGAGATGTGTGGATAGAAGGATTAGTAGACTTGTGAATGAAGAGATGAGGAGATTTGAGGATGGGGATATTAGGCATTGGGAGAAATGGAGGAAGAGTGGAGGGAGGGAGATGTATGGTCACATGCTGTTGATATTTGTTTGACAATGGAGGAGGGATGGTAACATATGGTTTTGAAGTGCGATGAGATGTACTAGATTTGGGATGGAAAGAAGTGGATTTAGAAGGCATGGAGGTGGTACCAACATCTTTGGATTGTTGTCCTTGGGATGTATAGCCAAGGCCATGTGATCATGGAGGGAATTTGACATGGATAGGCTCCAAGATACCTTGTTCATGAAGGCCTAAACATTTTCCTTGATAGTTCATGTTTTGGAGCATGCGATGTGCAATGGGATGTTTATTGTTTAGGACACAAGATGTGAGTCCATTATTATGTGAAGGAGGATGAGTGGTGGATAGAAGTTGTTCTCCTACAAGAGAGCCACCACAAATGAAGGTAATGAGACCAATAGGATAGGATGATGGATTTGGAATGGGATAAATAGAGGATGGTGAAGGATCATGAGGATCTTGATCAACATTATGTTCGCTAGTCTATGTTTTCTTAGGGAGCAAGTGTCTCATCAAGGGAAGTGAATATTATTGGATCATGGATAGGATTAGGATGGATTTCTTGGGTAGCTTTGGTAATATGGTATTGGTGAGTTTGGATGGTTTGATCTTGACTTGGTGAGGGACAAGGTTGATCATACTTTGGATTGGACTCTTGACATAGCTCTTGGGTTTCTTGGATTTGACTTGTATTTATGGCAAGAAGTTTATCAATAGGCATAGTCAGCATTAGACTAGGGGATGATAATGGAGGAATAGGCATTCTACATAGAAACTCTTGGATAGGCACAAGGATAGATATTTTAATACATAGTGGTATTGGAGGAATAGGCATGATACTTGGAGAGTCTTTGGTGGATTCAAGGATAGGAATGGAATTGTATGATGGGGTTTGATTCCTTGTTAATAGCCATTGGATCACATCCTTCATAAGTATAGAGGTGGATGGATTAGGAGAGGTAGGAAATGGATAATATAATGTATGGACAATAATGGTGGATGTTGTAGGATTAGGATTAGGATTGGGATTGCATAGTGGTGTTGGCATATGAATAGAAGGCTCTTGGGTAAGAATTTGATTGGGTGATGATGGAGGATACACATAGGATGCATAAGAGGGAGTGGTGTTTCCCTTGTCAAAGGTAGCATGAGGATGAGGTGGTCTTATGGAGATTTGATTTTGGCTCAAGGGATAGCTAGTACTAGCATGCTCTTATTGTTGAGAATCTTGGTATGGCTATTGGGTGATATGAGAAGAAAGAGGAGGTTGTTGATATGTCTTTTGAGGGATGTTGGAGAAAGATATGATAGATGGAGATGAAGACATGAGATTAACTTTATAAGTGGCATATGGTTGTTGATAAGAGGATGAAGAGTGGTAAGAGGTTGATGGAGATGCCATGGGGGATGGTGAAGCCAAGTCATAGGATCATATGAGTAAGCTTGAGATGATCCTATAAGGGAGTCTGCTAGAGAATGACAAGCTTTAAATTCTTCTTGAGCAAGAGGATCTAATTCCTCATACATACGTTTGACTTCTTGTATTTGTGCATAAAAATCCATGGTTGAAAAACTAGGATGAAGGATTTAGATTAGGTGGATAAAAGGATTAGGATTAAGACCTTGATTGGATTAGGAAAATTAATTAGGATTAGGGTCCTAAATGATGGCTTGGATTGGATTGGGGATAGATTGGGATGATGTGGATAGGTGTCACGTCTCGATCGTTTGGACTCTCTTTTACCACTTGAACTATTGATTGTTACTTTGAATGTTTTACCGCATGGTTAATTCATAAGTTTAATTGGTGAATTGTCATGATTTTGATGGATTAAAATGTATGTTATCATGTATCATGTTTGGCAAGCTTTGGCTATGATTTTTGGGAACTAACCTACTAATGTAAAATTGAGTGCGACTAGACGCAGGTACTCATCGAAGATGAGAACATGGCTAAGGTAGAGATGTTCTAGCCACCCAACAAGAACTGATAGGATGGACCCTGATGTTACACACACACACGCGTAGTCACACTACATTTTCTTTTTCATCTTGCATGTTGTATGGCTTCATTGAGTGCTTGCGGCATAAATTTATTGAGTTTCTAATTGGCATGAATGATCTATGGGGAATGGATAAAGTATTCAATCTCGTTGCTTCAAATATGGTGTCATAGTGCAAAATTATTGACGTGATTTCAGTAACGATTATAGGAATTAGTGCAATTGATTTATATTTTAATATTTAAGTGTTACCTCTTCAAAATATCTAATTGTGTAAAATAATACTTTTTTTTTCTTGAAATCATATTATAGATAAAACAAAAATAAGTGATGTTATAAACAAATTATTGAGTTATTCATGTAAATTTAGAAATCTAAATATAAGTAAAATTAAGATTGAATAATTTAGATTTTAATGAATTATGAATAAAAGTTGAGTGGCATTATAGCCATAAATAATAAAATTATGTATATAATTATATAATATGCTCTTGCTTTGAACTTGTGATTTGAACCAAAAGAATTAAATAAAGCCTATTTGTCTAAAAATATTCATACACATTTTTTTTTATGATAAGGAAAATCCTTTTTTAAACTAACATGCAAAAATTAATAGAGAAAAAGACAAGTAAACTGGAGTAGGACTAGTTTTGGAAGAGCCTCATCGCATGCATGAAGGAAATTAACAAAAAGGGAGATGGAGTTCAAGAGGTGGGGACACCAAAATTAGAGGCACATGGGAATAAAAGAAGAGATTATAAAAAAAAAAGAAGAAATGAAAAAAGGATGCCAGAGAATTCAAATAGTTTGGAGAAGGATCAGGGAGAGAACAGAGGAGTGGAGAACTCATTTGGCATCAAACTTTCCACAACAAGAAAATCTAGCTCAGGAACTAGGTTTCCTCCTTTCTTCTCTGTATATACTCAAATTTAATATGAAATGAATGCCTTTGTCTAGTTATTGGTTTTCTTTTATACTGTAGTAAACAGCTGACTATGTTTTTCCTTAAACTCACTTCCCTAATACATCTTTCCTAACCGACTCAACCTACTTGGAATTGAATCAGTCTGTACAATAGTATAAATGACCCGTCTATTATAGAAACTATTTCTACCAGTTATCATGCCATGATTAGTGACCTTATTATCTTGATAAATTTGTTTGAAAGTGAAACACCATAGATCCACGACCTTTATATATAACAGGGCCTATTTACCATTGTGGCTTTTATATTTAACTCATTTTCTTTTACTTTTGCTTCGGCCTGAAATGATCCTAATGGAGCAGCATGTTTCCATTCATCTTAAGATCTTAACTTTATTCTTCCTTCTTATTTAAAATGCTTTCTAATTGTTATTAACATCATATTCTTATATTAAATCTACCTGCTTGGTATTTTAAACAACCTTAATTATGTCCCAAGTTTTAAAAGCAATAGTCTATGTTGAAGTGGTGCAGTCTTTTCTCTGTGACTAACCTTTAGTTTTAGAGATTTAACGGATTTCTTTTTCTTATTTGTATTTGGCATGTATAATTTTTGAAAACTACCTTCCTAGTGTTGGAAACTATTATTATGATTGGCCTATGCAGGGTATAAACGCCTTTTCTGGTGATTTAGCGGACTTTGTACTATGAAACGACCTTCATAACCTTTTAGATCACCTAGTCATATTTTTAGCAGCCCTTCCATCATGAATTTAATAGCCTATGTATCGATTTAATGAACCTCCTCTTTTTAATCTGCAAACCTTCAGCAGCTTTCTTTAGAATGATCCTCTGACTCTCTTCTAGGCCTGTTACAGTGATCTTAAGACTTACCAGACAATTCCTCTAAATTGAATTGGCCTTGTGATTTTGATCGACCTATAAACGACCTTCATGATCTTTTACCGTCAAAAATTTTATCCTCTTGCCTTCTATATTAAACGACCTTTGAAACATAGAAATATTGTTTCATAATAATGTTTATGTGAATGTTTACACAAAATTGTTTATGTTTTAGTATTACGACTTTAAGCTGATGTATACCCGAGTTGACCTTAATACTTACCTCCATCTGTATATCAATTATCTCAAAACCTTGGAATATATAGGATGATTATAGCAGTAAATTAATCATTGTACTAAGACTGGAATTTTGATAATATTGTTTTATTGCACAACTATTGTCTATGTTTCTGATTTAGATTATTGAAAAATAAACCATGTTATGGATTTTGTTAGACATAGATAACTACATCTATACACTTCTTTCTTCAACATGATATTCCATTTTGATCTAAAATTATGCTTATTTCAAACATAGAAACTAGAGTATAGATCAAATAGATCATTTTTCTAGTTGATATATGATTCTTGTATATGGATACATTGTGATTAGAGTAGTTTATTTTTGCTATGTGTATTAGGTTACTTTTGGGCTAGGATACTGAATGTGGGCAAACAGAGTAGGATTCTCCTCTTTTCAAGATTTGATCGTAACTTTATTAAGTGCTTGGGCCAAGCCATGTTCATTGAAATAGATGAAAGATTGTCTAGAAAAAATCTTTATTTATATATTTCTCTACCACATCCTATTGTGAGATATTGTATATCATCATTTAGACATCAGGTTGCATCAGGTCTTCCCTTCTACCAGTTGTTTCCAAGTTACTAGGCATTTCGAGCAGGGCTAGGTTTCCTTCATGTTATGAAGGGAACCAGGGAAGTGTAATTGATTCATGGTTGGGTGAAAAAGCACTTGATCCATGTTCCCTTCTCTCGGCTTGCAGATGACCACGTGGTTCAATGGCTGATGGAGATATTGATTCAGATATTATTCATTACTTGTACCAGATTATTATTTTTTTTATTATCCATTACGATAACTTATGGCATGTGAGCCTGGATGGAAATTAAATATTCTTTTATAGTGCTAACACCTAGTTTAAGCATGTGGATTGTAAGATGTAATTTCATTATTATTTATATGTTTATGGAGATCTATCTTATTACTTGACTTGAGGTAATTATGTGGATTATTTACTTCAATAACTTTTGGTATGGAATGCGTACTTTAGATTTGGTATCAGAGCTCTAGGTTTGACACTAGGGCCTTTTTGGACTATTACACTAAGATGCGACTTTGATGCATATCGATCATTATGAATACTAGAAACACTTATTGTAGTGGAGGAGTCTTAGGATCAAGCAATGATCAAAATGGAAGAGACTGTGGAGATGCAAACAATGATCAAGATGGAAGGTTGGATCAAATCCTTACTTTCCTAACCCAATAGAGTACAAGAATGGATAATCTTGAGTAGGATATAAGAGTGAACCGTAGAGAGAAGAATCAAAATGAAAACCAAAATCAGGGAGGTGCAAATCTGAATCAAGATAATGAGAACCCAAGGGTAGAAGCACGGATTCCTGATATTGAAGCGAATGCAAATAATCAAGGAAGGATTGTACAGGAGTTGGGAAAAGACCTCAAGAAGGTCTCACCACCCAAGTTAAATATGGTAGGACCATTGATGATGGAGCTGAATCATGGATCACTGAAATGGAAAAGTACTTTAAGCTCTGAAATCGTATAGATGAGACTAAGGCAATGTGGGGTTCTTATCAGCTTACTGGAGAAGCGGCCACATGGTGGGATAATGAGAAGGTGGAGAAGAAAATATTACTAGGAGAAATCACTTGGGAACTTTTCTTGCAACTCTTCAGGAAAAGGTGGTTACCACAACTCTTATTTGATAAGAAGATGATGGAGTTCCAAAATTTGACACAAGGAGGAATGTGGGTAACCCAATATTGGGAAAGATTCTCTCACTTACTTAAGTATGTTCCATAATATTAGATGGATGAGAGATTTAGAATCAAGAAGTTTATTATAGGTTTAAGACCCCAAATTGGAGCAGATGTAGACATTCACAATCCACTGACTATGGATGCATTTTTTGAGAAAGCTATTAAGCAGGAGCAAAAGTTGTAGCGGGCAGCCAGTTATCATAAGTTTTGAGATGTGAAGTTTGCAAATAAGAGATCCCAGGATAACAATTAGAACAATAATCAGAATAACCATCAAGGCAATAATAGTTGATAGATCAGAAACTTGAAGAGAGGTAACAACTCTCATGATGGGAATGGTGGGAACCAAAATAGAGGAAAAAAAAGAGGTGGCCACAACAATAACTAGAGGGATAGGTCAGAGGGACCCAGGGAACCTCATGGTGGATGCTATGTTTGCGGAGGAGAGCATTATGCTAACACTTGTCCTTAGAGATCAGTAGGAAGAGGGAACAAGAACCAGTAGGGAGCACCTCAGCACCAGATACATGCAACCATGGACAATCCACAAGCTGACTTTCAAGTAGCACCTATATAGTTTCAAGGTAAGCTATATGGACTACTTGTTTCTATTTTGATTGATACTGGTACCACATAATGTTTTGTAGATCCCAGAGTAGTTTCAAAGTTATCTATTAGACCTGGGCATATGGCAAACTCATGGATGGTATAATATGGCAATAGAGTGGAGAAGAGAGTAGACTCATGTCTTGCATACAATGAATTAGAGCTCCCAAATTTTCAAATGCAAGTCAAACTGTATGTAGCACCTTTAGGGTCTTATGATGTGATACTGGGAATCAACTGGTTAGTTGAGCATAAGTCATTAGTAAACTATGAAGACAAGGTTATTAGATGTTTGGATGACCTAGGAAATCTTGTGGAGATTAATGGATCTAAGAGACCCTTAGAACTTAGACAAATCTTAACTATACAGTTAAAGAAATCCAAGAGGAAAGGGTGTTCCATTTATGCTATTCAAGTAAAAGATCTTGACAATGAGGAACCAGCATTCAATGATTACCCAATCCTTAGAGAATTCTGAGATGTATTCCCTATGAAGTTAACAGAGTTACCATCGAAGAGAGAATTTGACTTCTCAATTGATTTGCTACCAGGGACCGATCCTCAATCTAAGGCACCCTACAATATGACTACTACAGAATTGTATGAGCCTAAAGCATAATTAATGCAAGAGTTGTTGAATCAAGGGTTTATAAGACCTAGTGTGTCGCCATGGAGCGCACCGATCATCTTTGTAAAGAAGAAGGATGGGACTTTGCATTTATGCATTGATTATAGGATACTTAACAAGGCTACTATAAAGAACAAGTACCCACTCCTAAGAATAGATGAGGTCTTCAATTAAATGAAGGGAGCTACAATGTTATCGAAGATAGATCTGAGATCTGGCTACCACCAATTGTGGATCAAGGATGAGGACATCTCAAATATAGCTTTCAGATCTCACTATTGTCACTACGAGTTCATAGTGGTACCATTTGGGTTGACTAATGCTCCAGCAGCCTTCATGAATTTAATGAATAACATATTCAGTGATTGCTTAGATGATTTTATGTTGATCTTTCTTGATGATATATTGATTTACTCTAAATCGGTTGAAGAGCACAAGAAGCATTTAAGGATAGTCTTACAGTGTGTAAGAGAGTGAAAACTTTATGGTAAGCTATCTAAGTGTACCTTCTATTAGGACAAGGTGCACTATCTTGGTCATGTGATATCAGCTAAAGGGATTGCAATAGACCTTGAGAAGATTAAGGTGATAATAGAATGGTCTACACCTCAGAGTGTGACAAAAGTTAGAAGTTTTATGGGACTTGTAGGATATTACAGAAATTTTGTGGAAGGATTCTCCATAATAGCAGCACCAATTACCTCACTACAAAAGAAAGGTAAAAAATTTGAATGGACAAAAAGGTGTGAACAAGCTTTCCAAGTGTTAAAGGAAAAGCTCACAACTACTCCTATCTTGACCATATTAGATCCTAATGGACATTTCACAGTTATAATTGATGCTTTAGGAGTAGGGGGAGTTTTGATGCAGAATGAACAAGTAATTGCATATGAGTCAAGGAAGTTAAAGAAATATGAGTTGAACTACGTGTCGCATGACCTTGAGTTAGCCGCCATAGTTCATGCACTTTAGATGTGGAGGCATTATCTTCTAAGGAAGCCCTTTGAGTTAAAGACAAATCATTTAGGGCTTAAGTATATTTTTAGACAACCTAACCTTAACACATGATAGATAATATGGTTAGAATTCCTTAGTGAGTACGAATTTGGAATTAAGTACATAAAAGGAAGGGAGAATAGAGTAGCAAATGCTCTTAGTAGAAGAAGACATCTGGTTGCCATGGTTACCATGAGATCCATTTTGAGACAAGGAGTAATTCAGAATATACAAGGGGATGAACATTATGATAGAGTAAAGAAATCTTTATAAGTAGACCCCTTAGGTCATCGATTTGATGGTTATGTGATTGAATCGGATGGACTTTTGTGATATCAGGGAAGGATGTATATTCCTAACTTGGGAGAGTTGAGGAAGTTAGTCCTTGAGGAGATCTTCAATGCACCATATTCATGGCACCATACAGTGACAAAAATGGTCAAAGGTTTGAGACCTTTATACTTTTGGTCTAGACTTAAGAAGGATGTAACAAAATTTGTGGCTCAATGTTTGGAGTGCCAACGAGTCAAGGATGAGCATGTGCACCCAGAAGGATTGTTGTACCCACACAGTGTTCCAGAACATAAGTGGCAAGTGATAAGTATGGATTTTATTCAGGGGTTTCCCATGTCCAAGAATTGACATGATATCATCTTGGTAGTTGTGGGCAAGTTAACGAAAGTGGCACATTTTATCCCAGGGAATCTTTTAGATGGATCATTGGTATTAGCTAAGAAGTTTGTTCAGGGAATCTTTTGATTGTATGGACTGTCAAAGATGATCATTTCAGATCGTGACACTCGCATGACTTCCATATTTTGGACAACTCTAAATGCAGCTTTGGGAACTAAGTTGAATTTTAGTTTGGCATATCATCCTCAAATGGATCGTTAGATGGAAAGAGTTAATCAGGTAGTAGAAGACCTTCTCAGAATGTATTGTATGGATCAACAGTATAGATGGGAGGAGGATCTTCCATTGGTGGAGTTCATAGACAATAATTCATACAATGCATCATTGGGAATGACACTATTCAAAGCTCTTTATGGGTGTAGGTGTCTAACACCTATCAGTTGGGACAAGGTGGAAGATAGAATAGTGATTGGTCCTAACATGCTTAGGGAGATGGATGATCAGATGAGGTTGATCTAAGAGAAACTGAAGAAAGCTTCAAATCATCATAAGAGTTATTCAATTAGAAATAGGATGCCTAGACAATTTTCAAGTGGTGATAAAGTCTTTTTGAGGGTCAAGCCTTAGAAGAGTTCAGTTTCATTTGGCAAAGCATCCAAACTTGCTCCTCAATTCATAGGACTGTTTGATGTCTTGGAAGTGATCAATCATGTAGCTTATCGACTTGCTCTACCACCTATTCTTGCCAGAATCCATTTAATATTTTTCATGTGTATTTACTTAAGCCTCATCATCCTGATGCTTCACATATTCTTGATTGGCATGCATTATAGGTACATGATCCAAGAGTGGTTCTAGTGGAGCCCACTTGAATTTTGGAAAGGTGCAACGTTAAGTTGTGTAATAGGGATATTGTGTAGTACAAGGTCCAGTGGGACCAATATTTTGTGGATAGTGCCACATGGGAGGACACTGAGGAGATTGATAGATCTTTTCCTCATTTGAGGATATAGCGTAGTTTCTTTATTCATGCATAGTTGATGATACTTTGAGATACAATTATTTGTTTTGATGATACTTTCGATACATTAGACAGTTTCATTATTATATCAAGTTGTGTAATAAGACATTAGGATGATGTCTCTTCCTAGTGGGGAAGGATGTCAAGTCTTGGTCGTTTTGACTCTATTTTACCACTTGAACTATTGATTGTTACTTTGAATGTTTTATTGCATGTGGGTCATCCCACAGTAATGGGTTACACTTTTTGGCCAAACTTGAGATTGAAATCACTATTTTGAACTAAATCTTCACGTTTTGACACCTATAGCTGCTAAACCATTAGGAATTTGAAGATTATGTGAACTAGTGATTTGTGAGATTTTGTTTGTAGATTCTAAATATATATATTTTTTAAAAATTGGAGTTAAATTGTAATTTTTTTTGCATCTCCTTTGATAACTGGTTTTTAATAGTAAACAACATTTTTTTAAAGTGATGTGTATTCCGTAGCACATAACTTTTTTTCTAGAAAGGATAAAATTTTGATTCTTTTTAAATTAGATCGGTAACACCGATATATAGTGTATGCATTTTGTTTCATAATGTTTTGTTGAATATATATTTTTTAATTAATTTTTTAAGTCAAACCAATTATAATTTAGACATAGGCGTATTCCGTAAAACATAACTTTTTTTGTATGTATCGAAATTCAATTTTTTTCTTTTGTTGAAACAAGGACATCAATACCTAGTGCATAGATAATTTTTATAATTTTGTTTTAGTAATTTACTAATTTTCCATGTGTGTAGAATAGAGAACTTGATATTTGGTGAAAAACATACATTCAAAAGAAATAAAAAATAAATATAATAATAAAATTAAATATTTTAAAATCACATTTTTTGGGAAGCTTATAATAAGGAATACATACTTACAAAGCATAAATTTTAAATGAATTCATTTGATCCCTCAAAAGATAAATCAAAATTAGTTTTTTATCATCATTTTGATAGGTGTAGAGGAGACTCCATTATAGGTATGGTTTAAAACTAGCGGGGTTCTATCCAAGGGGGTTTGAATCTAAGGGGGTTTGATCAAACCCTCTTCAATTAAAATCCCTTAAATGGAGCCTTTCAAGGCTTAAATCATTATATTTTCTAAAAATATGTGATTTCAACAAAAAATCAGGATGTCCCAAAAAGTGTAACCCATTATTGTGGTAGCACCCTGTGGTTAATTTGTAAGTTTAATTGGTGAATTGTTGTGATTTTGATGGATTAAAATGTATGTTATCATGTATCATGATTTGCAATATTTAGCTATGATTTTGGGGAACTAACCTACTGATGTAAAATTGAGTGTGATTGGACGTAAATACTCGTCGAAGACAAGAACATGGCTGAGGTAGAGATGTTCTAGCCACCCGACAAGAATTGATAGGATGGACCCGATGTTACATAGACATGTAATGCCCCTTGCTTTTTAGCTTGTGATAGATGTTAGTTTCATATTTCCCTCTGACAGTTCTGAAACAGTTGATAGTCTCTCTATGCATATATACAATTTTGAGACATTTAGATTAGTATGTTTTGTTTATGATCTCTTTAACCTTGTTGGACTATGTTTGATGGATATATTTAGACATGTGCTATGAGTGATGATGACATTATGGTTACTTCAATTATGATGTGGTGGACATGATTAGTAATGGATTACTATTTGTATGTTCATTAGATTCGTTGATATCTGATGTTAAATGCTGTGATTATAATCTTGTTCAAGAGCAGGGACGGTGCAGCATTACTCGCTTCGAGTACCCTGTTGTGCCGCAATTCTCTGACTCTCTGTGTGTAAGCATATATGTACTTGATTGTGTACAACCAATTGTTGAGTGCAGGCTGCAAGTACCAAACCTTGACTCCACCTGATATAGCAGGGTCGGGCGGGTTCTTACACCAATGGGTATCAGTGATGGGAGATAACACGAGGTCTATTCCACTAGGTCGGTCCTTGTTTTCTATTGTAGTCTCAAGTCATGTTGTGTCACTTAGTCTTTGCCTTGTTATTATTGGTTGTCTTGTGTTGTGGTGTATAGTTGAGATGTGTTTTATAATGTTTAATTATGCTCATGTGTGGTTGGAAAGTACCTCAATGATTTATTATTAATTAATAATGCTCTATTATGTTTATTAGGTAACCATTGGTTTAGCTTAAAGCTTTGAATGACACTTTGTTAAAGTTTATAATAATCTAGAATTAATTATCTGCTATCAAGAATATTTTTGTTATAATTGGAGTTGCCGGCAATTATTAGTGCATACTTTGTACAAAATAAATTTTCGATGTGAAATAAATGCTTTGAGTATCAATTTGGAAGATTTAGGATCTCTGTATATAGAAAACTTTTGAATTTTCTCGGAGGAGTGGGTTGTTAGGTAACAGATGCATGCCTGCATTCATTTCTTTTGGGAACTAAACCATTTTATAGGGAAAAATTTGTTTTCGGAAAGGAGGGAGGAAAGGGAAAAGACGAAGGAGAAAGAGTTCATCTGGAGGAGGCTCAAGGATAAAATTTTTGGGTATGTCCTTGGAATGATGTCTGTGTCTTTGTGTATAGAACTCTATTTATACTATTATTTTTACTTGTCTAAATTTTTTAGGTGTATGCTTGTTAAGTCTGGACATTTCTTCAATCTACCATTTTCATGTCTTGTGGAATGTGCTTGTCCTCCTGTCGCCAATCGAGAGTTTCCTGTAACCTTTAAACCTATGCAAATCTTCTAGCCCTTGAAATCCCTCCATTTCTGCCTAAATCTGCATAAAGGTTGTAATCCAATTAGTAATCTTAATGTGATTATCCTTCTGGGGCATCGATGGCTTTTCTGAAATAGTCCCTATGTCACTAAGAAATCAAACCCAATTTATTTAAACACTTAATCAAATCCATGAAGATTCATGAGTCAAAACTCATTAAGCATCTATAATGAGAGATTTTCCTACATTAGATGACCTTACCAATTCCTGAAGCCATCCGTGTCTGGATGACCCTTTTTACTGCAATCACTCTTTTTGTGTGCTGAAGCTTTTTACTGCAATCATTTATTTTTTTGTCTGTGTGTTGAAGATTATCCTTCTTGACTGATCTACTGCCATCCTTGATCTCATTATCCTGAGTTTAAATCTTTAGCAAATAAACTTTTTGTCTCATACATTCCTGTCAAGCTAATTCAGACCTTTTGTAGCATTTGAGTGAACTATCTCAAGTCTACCAATCTATATTTAAAATATTTTAAGCTGGTCATTGTTTTGGATAGATACTCCACCCTTTACCACTTTCCCAAAAACGATAATAGTGAGACCTGATGTTTCTATCCTCAAATACTGTTGCCTTGAAGTTATCTTGTTATAACCGGATTCATCTGCAAAAAGAATCATTAAACTTTCATCTTTCCAATATTCTGCCAGCGAAACCAGGCCGTACGACCCTCTTGAGGCAATTAGTTAAGCAATTTCTCTTCATCTCTGTCAATTGCCAACTTTTGATATCAATTTCTGTGTTATTTATTTCCAATCTAACATGATCGCCTGGGTTAATTGCTTTAACTGTTTGAAAGATATTGGATATAATTTGGGGGTTCATTGTTAGGCTTGATTTGAGATTTATGAATTCTTTTAGCAGTTGTCTCCTTGTATCTGCATTCTCATCAATTGAAAATCGATCCAATTTATATATCAGACTTATTGATCCTCTTGAGGAGTTTGTTCTTAAGAAATTCAACAACCAACTTTCATTTCCTTACCTCTAGTCAGCAGTCCATTGGCGTGCCCCTTCAATCCTTCCTTAGCTTAAAGTTGTGGCGTCCTCTTGGCTAGAAACGACTTGTAGGCAGTCAATTTTGTGACTCATCTTCAACAAATTCTTTTTTATTATTGCCATCATATGGCCTCTCTCAGAGGCTTGGCAAAATTTGTCGAACGCCCAAGAAGGGCTCTTAAACAATCTCAATAAATTACTCTTTCTTTTAATTTGGTTGGATATACTTAATTGTTTATTAGATTCAACCTCTGCCAGACGATAATGGAAAAGGTTCCAGTTTAATAGGAATTGCAGAAAAGAGTTTTAGTGGAGGAATCTCGTATTAGGAAGATACTAATTGAGTATTGTTACTTATTATTAAAGCCTCAAATTTGTAGCCATGAATGTAGCTTCGATTACTTAGAATTCGCCATTTCCTTTTTCAGTAGGCAATTGATATCATGGTTAAAATACGATGTGGATTTAGATATGTTTTAAATTGTTTTTATTATGATTTGAATCTATTTTCTTTTATCTATTTGTGTTGGCGCTAGAGTATTTACAAACTTTATTTTAATCAAATGTTTGAAGTTAGGATTATTAAATAAAAGGCCGGTAGTGTTAATAGATTATGTTCATAATGTTGGCATTGGAATGTTAGTTGGTTAGATGGTAGATGGAATGCACGAATCTGTTGAATTTCATGTGTTTTGATTTGTGTTTGTGAGTAGTAATAGGAAGGAAGGATAATAGGAATTCTAGTGGGTTATTGGAATCAATAGGGTCCATTAGAAAATTTTGGGTATTGTAATTAATTTCTTATAGAGGTTTTGTTAATAATTGGTAAGTGATAAATCATAGTGGTAAGTTACAATTATATGTCAATTAGTAGGTTTAATTAAAATGAAATCATAGTTATGGATGTACAATCTTTCGGTAATCATTAGAAATTATAATGGGAATAGGTACCTTCTTCTAGTTGTTTTCTTTATTAATTGTTGGGATAAGACATATTTTATACTTTTAGTTGCCCTTGGGAAATTTAGAGTAATTTGTATTAATGTTAATATGCTTGTCAAGCTTGCAATACTCCAATTTGTGCCTTGTAAATGGTTGATAACATTGAAATTGTATTCTTCTTCATTTAAATACTTTTATTTTTGAAAAACAAGGAATTGGAGTTGATCCTATTATGTGGCCTTAAAGTGTTTAATCTTGGAAATTATTTAAGAAGGATTGGATTCATAATTTTCTTGATTAGTTGAGATATTTGGATTATGGTTCTCTGTCATCTGTGTCATTGTTCCCTTGAGGGTTAGGTTGTCATTTAAGAGATCATTTCATAATCGGTATTTTGCCATGATCTTGAAAGTTCTTACATATTGTTGTTAACCCTTATAGGTTGTGTTCATGATTGAATCCGGGAGCCCATTGATTATCTTATGTTCATTTACCCTTTTGTCATAGATGTATGTTTGTAATGGTTCTTTGTGTTTGCCTTGGGTGGAGTTTATGTCCTTGTTTTGGTTAATGGTGATGTGAGAATCTTGAGGGATGTCATGTGTATTTGATGTCAAGATGTGAAAACATTTTCCCCATCAGATAATGGTTACTCTTCATTGGCTTTGTACCCGTCTCCAGAGGTGTGATATTTTGGGTTCTGGTTCTTATAGTGGCATATCAATGCAATGGGATTTATATTGCCAGGGCAAGTGAATGGAAAGAGTAATGGTTAGATGTCGTTTTGTACCTTATCTTTGCTCGTGGTGGTTTGTTTGTTGTTTGGAGTTTGCTAAGGGAGTGGCTTCTATGGTGGGGCCGGTGCCTAGTGAGAGGCCGCCTGGGTAACCCCATGGAAGTTATGAGCTGGTGGAAAACTTAATAACTTTTAGGAGGGTTGGGGTAGTAAACACTTAACAAGATAAGTAAGATACCTCACCCATGCCTTGAGTGCTCTCACAGGCTAAGGATGGGATGAGAAGGCTTGGTTGGCAAGGCTGACCTCCTCGTCTGTATGAGAGGACCTGTCAGCTTTGCATGTGTCACCCTATGGGGCTAGTGCCTAGAGAGAGGCTGCTAGGGTAACCATAGATGGGGGCCAGCTTCTGGTGATAGATAGCCTGGGTAACCCGTGCCAGGACCATGCGATGACACTCTCCTTACGCAACTCAGCTTTGTCCTCTTTATCTTGTTGTTACCTCTGGAGTATAGTCTTGGTTTCATGTTTGATCTTGATTAGATGTTGGTTATGTCTGGTGGACTACTGTCATTTCTGTGCAGTCTTGTTATCTTGTATACCTGTGAGGAGTCTGTGTATTATTGTTGTTTCACTGTTGTAATTTCATCCTAGTGGAGTCTCGATGTTATCTCCTAGCTCAATGGGGTGGACCTCAGGGTTCCACATGGTTGGGAGGCAAAGCTATCCATTGGTCTTCTTGGAGATTTGGTCTGAGTCTTGCACAGAGATGTTCCAGTTCCATATTGCTTTCTAGCTTCGATGATGTTGTATACTTCTATATGTATTCTTTTGTAAACCGACATGATCGGTCTTGTAATCTTGTACTGAGACCTTGTAATCGAACTATCTTGCTATTGTAAAAGTTATTTTAGCAATGTAATGTTATCACTTATATGGTTCTACTGTATATGCACTAATGCAGTTATGTTGCCCTAGAGTTGTTTGTAGAGCAAATTCCTTTGTGTTGTCTTTTTTGATATATATATTTGGTGACTGTTATTGCATTATCTTTTAAAAAAAAATTTATTTCTGTTATTTGTGCGCTTGTTGTTCTAGCACTCTAGGGTTGCATGACGGGGCATTACAATCCCTCTTCAATTAAAATCCTTTAAATGGAACCTTTCAAGGCTTAAATCGTTATATTTTCTAAAAATATGTGATTTCAGCAAAAATCAGGATGTCCCAAGAAGTGTAACCCATTATTGTGGCAGCACCCTATGGTTAATTCGTAAGTTTAATTGGTGAATTGTTGTAATTTTGATGGATTAAAATGTATGTTATCATGTATCATGATTTGCAATATTTAGCTATGATTTTGGGGAACTAACCTACTGATGTAAAATTGAGTGTGATTGGACGTAAATACTTGTCGAAGACAAGAACATGGCTAAGGTAGAGATGTTCTAGCCACCCGACAAGAATTGATAGGATGGACCCCGATGTTACACAGACACACGTGTAGCCATACTAAATTTTCTTTTTCATCTTGCATGTTGTATGGTTTCATTGAGTGCTTGCAACATGAATTTATTGAGTTTCTGATTGGCATGAATGATCTATGTAGAATGGATAAAGTATTCAATCTCGTTGCTTCAAATATGTTTTCATAGTGCAAAATTATCGATGTGATTTTAGTAACGATTATAGGAATTATTGCAATTGATTTATATTTTAATATTTAAGTGTTACCTCTTCAAAATATCTAATTGTGTAAAATAATACTTTTTTTTGCTTGAAATCATATTATAGCTAAAACAAAAATAAGTGATATTATAAACAAATTATTGAGTTATGTAAATTTAGAAATCTAAATATAAGTAAATTAAGATTGAGTAATTTAGATTTTAATAAATTATGAATAAAAGTTGAGTGCATTGTAGCCATAAATAATAAAATTATGTATATAATTATATAATATGCTCTTGCTTTGAAATTGTGATTCAAACCAAAAGAATTAAATAAAGCCTATTTTTCTAAAAATATTCATACACATTTTTTATGATAAGGAAAATCCTTTCTTAAATTAACATGCAAAAATTAACAAAGAAAAAGACAAGTAAACTGGAGTAAGATCTAGTTTGAGAAGAGCCTTATTGCATGCATGAAGGAAATCAACAAAAATGAAGATGGAGTTCAAGAGGTGGGGACACCAAAATTAGAGGCATGCAAGAATAAAAGAAGAGATTTAAAAAAAAAAAAAGAAGAAATGAAAAAAATGATGCCAGAGAATTCAAACAGTTTAGAGAAGGATCAAGGAGAGAACAAAGAAGTGGAGAACTCACTTGGCATCAAACTTTCCACAATAGGGAAATCCAGCTCAGGAACCATGTTTCCTCCTTTCTTCTCTGTATATACTCATATTTAATATGAAATGAATGCATTTGTCTAGTTATTGGTTTTCTTTTATACTGTAGTAAACAGTCGACTATGTTTTTCCTTAAACTCACTTCCCTAATATATCTTGCCTAACCAACTCGACCTACCTAGAACTGAATCAGCCTGTACAATAGTATAGATGACCTATCTATTATAGAAACTATTTCTACCAGTCTTCATGCCATTATTAGCAATCTTATTATCTTGATAAATTCATTTGAAAGTGAAACACTATAGATTCGGGCTGATCTTAAATGTCATCCACTTCAATATTTAATGGTAAATTCTGGCCAATGAAAAGTTTTCCTATATTTAACACTTTTTATTGTGAATGAAATAGAAAAATGCCATTGGCTGTTTGACCGATTCAACTCTGAAAGTGGATGACATTTACATAGAGCGATAGATTCGTGGCCTATATATATAACAAGGCTTGTTTAGCATTGTGGCTTTATATTTAACTTGGCTTCTTTTACTTTTGCTTCGACCTAAAATGATTCTAATGGAGCGACTTGTTTCCATTCATCTTAAGATCTTACCTTTATTCTTCTTTCTTATTTAAAATGATTTCTAATTATTATTAATGCCATACGCTTATATTAAATCTACCTACTTTGTATTTTAAACAACCTTAATTATGTCCCCAATTTTTAAAGCATTAGTCTATGTTGAAGTGGCACGGTCTTTTCTCTGTGACGATCCTTTAGTTTTAGAGATTTAATAGCTTTCTTTTTTATTTGTATTTGGCATGTGTAGTTTTAAAACTACCTTCCCAGCATTGGAAACTATTATTATGATCAGCCTATGCAATGTATAAATGCCTTTTATGGTGATTTAGCGTCCTTTGTACTGTGAAATGACCTTCATAATGTTTTAGATCACCTGGTTGTATTTTTAGCAACCCTTCCATCATGACTTTAATAGCCTCTGTAGCAATTTAATGAACCTCCTCTTTTTGATCTGGAAACCTTTAGTAGCTTTCTTCATATCAATCCTTTGACTCTCTTTTAGGCCTGTTGAAGTGATCTTAAAACTTACTAGAAAAATCCTCTAAATTGAATTGGCCTTGTGCTTTTGATTTACCTATAAACAACCTTCGTGATCTTCTTTTATCGTCAAAAAATTTATCCTCTTGCCTTCTATATTAAATGGCCTTTGAAACATAGATAGAAATATTGTTTCATAATAATGTTTATGTGAATGTTTTACATAGAATTGTTTATGTTTTAGTATTACGAGTTTAAGCTGATGTATAACTGAGTTGACCTCAAGAATTACCTCCATTTGTATGGCAATGATCTCAAAACCTTAGAATATATAGGATGATTATATCAATAAATTAATCATTGTACTAAGACTGTAATTTTGGTCATATTGTTTAATTGCACAACTATTGTCTATGTTTTTGATTTAGATTATTGAAAACTAAACCATGTTATGGATTTTGTTAGACATAGAGAACTACATCTATACACTTTTTTCTTCAACGTGAGTTTCCCTTTTGATCTAAAATTATGCTTATTTCAAACACAAAAACTAGAGTATAGATCAGATGGATCATTTTTCTAGCTGATATATGATTCCTATATATGGATACTGTTGGTTTTTTCCCAGATTGGATGCTTACTCCCAGATTTCCCTACAAGGTAGCCATCAGTGATCAATAGGATCTCTAAGCCAGGGGCCAACAGTGTAGGAGATAGACTCTATATTTTATCTCCTCTTCTTCTTCAGGCTCTGCAAAACCTAGGGGGGTATTCCCTACTCAACATCCATGAGAATGCGCATACTAAGGCTGGGATGCTGATAGAAAGCAGATGAGTCCTCCTATAAGTAGACCAAAACTGAAAGATAAGAGCAAAGGGGCTGGCTTTGGGCCTATTTGCAGTTGTAGACAGAAGACTTGGATCCTAAACTAATTCAACTGTCCTAATGGTTGTTGTAGAATTTGATTTTGATTTTATATTTGGATGCAAAGCTGGACATGGTATATAACACAGACATAAAGCTAGATCAGTCCCTGTCTAGGGCCTGGAGTCAATAGACATACACCTGTGAATGATATGCATGAACAACTAAAACTGGATTTCAGGGGGATACATATGATACCTGCCTTACAGGTATCTCCCAATACAAAGTGTTAAGCTATCTATACTTATGGCATCCCTACTGCAGTATACCCTTCCCAATGTTCAATCTGAGAACAATTTAATCTACCCCTTGAGCAGAAGTTAAGAGATCAGACATTCAACACAGGAATTCTATGTTCTAGAGTCTCAGACATTCCTTAAATATCCAGACTCAGAAGAAAGATACATGCAATATTGGAGACAGAATTAGCACAACACATGCAAACATAGCATTATTCATATAAGATTAACCATGAAATAAGTGGATTCATGCAAAAACATACAACAGGAGATACATAAACTCACAAGTTTTGCTGCACAGAGCAACCAATTAGCTGTATTGCATTACAGAGCCAAAATGTTCAACTTTCAACAACAACAAAATGAGTAACACTTCCTGCTTATAACAGCCAAAGAAGCGTACCCACAGCAATTAATTACATGATGGACACAAAAAAAATGTCAGATACCGACCCCCAAAGCAATGGCGCCCAGAAGTTATCACTGCAACAGACAAAGGAGGCCTCGAGCCCTGCGCCGCCATCTGGAAGTCTTCACTCATAAATTGAGCAGCCTGATCATTTGTACCATTGTCCATATCTCTGCATTGTTGCCATTAAAGGCTCAACCACCCACGGCTGCTTGAAAACCGTCGCTACGTTCAAAAAACAACTACCCGCCAAAATACGTTTTATCACAGGTTCAAATTATACAGGGGAATAATCCCACATGCATGGTACAGAGATAACTTTAGCGCTTTAAAAGCATAGTCGCATACATACCAAGTGTCGAGTGCTTTTGCCGTGCTCGACACACATGCCTTCGTTAAAAGTCCATCGCCATGACACAAGCCATCGGCCAACTCCCAAATTCTCCTGCCGATCTCAAAGGTTACGCCGACGCCTACTTCACATTCCCCTCCATTGGCCAGACCAACACCGTCGGCCTAGCATGAAACCCCCTCACTGACATAACAACTCCTGCCGATGAACTATGGCCTCATCCCTTCATCGGCCAAACACACGCCGATGATTCTTCATCAGCCAAGCTCCTCACATCGGCAGATCAAAACAATGCTAGCCCGATATACCATCTCACTCCGATGGCATTCCCCATCGGGGTGACTTCCTTCATCGGCGAACTACAAAACGTCGCAGCTGATAGCCAAAGTCTTGGCGATGAACACACAAATCATCCTCATCGGTGAGACCCACGCCGATGACATCGCATCGGCCAAACATCCACTGTCGGCCCAACACAGAGACCCTTTGCCAATAGCATAAATCACACCGATGGCACCATCGGTAAGAACAATCCCGTCGGGGAACTAGAAAAAAGACATGCCAATGATGAACGTTACGCCGATGGCACATCACTACCACCAACCTGATTGCCAAGAAGCCTGCGAGGTCATGCCGATGGGCAAGAAGATATAGGGTTCAAATGAAGAAACCCTCTAAACATGAAAAATCAAGCTCCAGGTCAAAATGAGTACCAACAGATACAATGGGATTAGAGTAGTTTATTTTTGCTACGTGTATTGGGTTACTTTTGGGTTAGAATGCCAAATGTGGGCAAATAGAGAAGGTTTTTCCTCTTTTCAAGATTTGACCATAACTTTATTAAGTGCTTGGGTCAATCCATATTTATTGAAATAGATGAAAGATTGTCTAGCAAAAAGCTTTATTTATATATTCTTGCCACATCTTGTTGTGAGATATTGCACATCATCATTTAGATTTGCATTTAGACATTAGGTTGCATTGGGTGTTCCCTCCTACTAGTTGTTTCCAAGTTTCTAGGCATTTAGAGCAGGGTTGGGTTTTCTTCATGTTATGAAGGGATCTAGGGAAGTGTAATTGCTTCATGGTTGGGCAGAAAAGTACTTGAGCCATTTTCCTATCTCTCGTCTTGCGGATGACCATGTGATTCAATGGGAGCTGGAGATATTGATTCAGATATTATTCAATACTTGTACCAAATTATTGCACTTTATTATCCATTATGATAACTTATGGGATGTGAGCCTAGATGGACATTGAATATTCTTTTCTAGTGTTACCACCTAGTTTAAGCATGTGGATTGTAAGATATAATTTCATTATTGCTGATATGTTTATGGAGATCTATATTATTACTTGACTTGAGGTAATTATGTGGATTATTTACTTTAGTAACTTTTGCTATGGAATGTGTACTTTACAATAGGATGATAAGGATAATGAGATGGATAAGAGGGATTATTAGGATAACTAGGGTGGATAATTAGGATGACTGTGGATTAGATTGGATGAAAAAGGTGATTGGGGATGGTTTAAAGCTTGACTTGGGTAAATTGACAAACAATAATGTTCATACACACATGCATAAGGTTTGCAAATGATTTGGATTTGGCCAATGCAAATGAACACACACACAATATACAACAAAAACCTAGATTATTCAAGTAGGTGTATCTTCATAGTGTAGGCCCACATAATAGAATACCTCTCAATGTTCTTACCTAACTAAGAACATATTTTCAAGTAGATAACTAGGGATAAAGGCATTCCACCAACTATCCCTTCCCTTGGAGGCTTTTATGCCTTACCCGAAGAGTGCTTAAATCTCTACTTGATGAAGTACATGGTGAATAACTTTGGGCTTAAATGGCTGAACCTTGCACCACACTAGAAGATGACCAAAATGTCTTAAACTAGGCTATACAAGCTTCTAGGGGAATCATCCAAATACACAAGGTATGATGAGGCCCAAGTCTGTGAACACTAGTCCAATGAAGGGATGTGGCATAAACGATCAAACAAACACCACTTCACCTTGTGTCTGGAATCACCCGGGACCCCAAGGCTATCCCAATGACTATGTGACTAGTTTGAGGTATAACGTTTGCTCTCCCCCCTTTGATATACCTTGCCAGAACATGTGGTTGAGGTTGCCCCTTTAGAGTGGGTGTGTCTCTAAAGGCATGCCTCCAAAGGGAAATACTATACTTGGTTTTTTTGATTCCCAAGATCACAAGAAGTGTGAGGGGAGAGCATACACACAAAAAGAAAATTTTAAGGTGACAAAGGTGATTCAAGAGATGTTTTTAATCCTCAAAATCACTTAACGATGTGAGAGGAGAGCATACACATGCACTTGACCTAAAACAAGATTCATTAACCCTTAGATTAAAAGATATGTGTGTGAAGATGAATGTGGCTAAAGGATGTTTCTAATTCCCAAGATAACACTAAGTGCAATGGAAGAGCATAAACATCTTAGATCACACTCAAATCCACCAAGCAAAATAAACACAGAGGAAAACACAAAGTTTCAAATGATATGTCTTTGAGAAGCGAAAATCTGCAACAAACTTTTTAGTAGTTTGAGATATGATCAAGTTGACAAGCGTAAACAAGCTGCACAAATGTGTTAACTCCAAAACAACCCCAAAATGTTAGCTGATATATGATAATCAAGAAAAAGCATGGAAATGTAGCTAAGGGCGTAGATTTAGAGATAATCAAAAATAAAAAAATTGCAAATATGATACCTCTTGACAAAGGCACAGATCTGTGAAGCAAAGGCATTGAATTGTGAAGCAAAGGCACTAAACTATGAAGCAAAGGTGCTAAATTGTGAAGCAAAGGTGCTAATTTGTGAAGCAGGGGTGCTAAACTACACAGTAAGGGTGTTAATCTGTGAAACAAGGGTGCAGATCTATGACAAAGGCCAAAATGGACCCTAAAATGACCTAAAAACTCTGCAAAACATAATATTAGGTTAAAAAAAGACTAGATCTAGAAAGTAGAAGTGAAACCACACCAAACCTAGAAGTCAAAATCATGAGATAAGGCCTAGAAACAAAGGTGTGGATCTATGAAGCAAAAGCATAGATTTTTGATTGAGGCCAAAATCAACCCTAAAATGACATAAAAACCCTTCAAAACACATTGTTAAGCTAAAATGGGACCAGATTGGAAGACTAGAAGTGAAACCACACCAAACCCAAAAGTTAGAATCAAACAATAAGGCCCAGAAGCAAAGGTGCAGATCTATAAAACAAAGGTGTGGATCTATGACAAAGGCCAAAATCAACCCTAAAATAACATAAAAACCCTGCAAAGCAAACTTTTAGGCCAAAACAAGACCAAATCTAAAGACTATAAATGAAAATACAAAAAATGCAAGAGTTAGAATCAGGAAATAAGGTTGTGAAGCAAAGGCACAAATTTTGTATGCAAGGGCACACTTCTGGCTTGCAAGAGCACTATTCTAGATTACAAGGGTGTTAAACCAGAAGACAAGAGCTTGGAACTATCAAACAGAGGCACGGAGTCATAACACAGATGCAAATTGACAGTCATAGGTGCTAATCTGCAACTTGCAAGCAAAAATGATGAAACTTCTCCTTAAGAGGGTGTCAAATCAAGGATGTGGGTCCCACTAGGTGTGCCAAAAATGTGTATGCAAAAATATGGAATCAAATGAGGAAACAATACATAATGAAGGTATCTATTCCATACTTAAACAATACCTCATCAAGGGATCAAAGGACTAAGAGATAATATGAGAATGATAAACAATCCTATGATATTTGATAATGATTTTGATATGTTGGTTGCTTAATTTTGTAGAATAACAACTAGATAATGATAATGGATATAATAATGCAAGATCTAAGATGATTTTGATAGCATGGTGTTGTATGAAGATGTGATCCAAAAATGGCTTGGTTGAGGCTTGATTTATAGAGGTTAGATATCATGAATGAAGGGATAGGATTAAAAGATTAGATCAATGTCTAGAATTGGTTGAGAGCACATTAGGGCAAGGATAAGGATTTCTAGGGTTTTAAAGTAAGCTTCTAGGGCTTATCATTATGTGAATGGCTAGGATTAGAAGATGTAGTATGAAATGGATGGATTGGATGAAAAGCTCATTTAATGTTTGTGGCACACATTTAATGATTGTGGCAAGTGGTTGAGGATAAGGACAAGCTAGTCATGTGACTCTCAATAACTAAATTAAATAATAAAATTATTTAATTTATTATTGGAGAGGGGATAATGGGAGGATAAATTAACTAAATAAATAAGATTTATTTAATTAATTTTGGCTAAAAGGGTAAAAAGGGATAAATTAAATAAATATAATTTACTTATTTAATTTAGGTGATGGAGGGAATGGATTAATTAAATAAATGTAATTTATTAATTAATTTGGAAAAGGTAAAGGGGACTGTTAGGACAAAAGTGTCGGAAGGTGGTATTGACAAGGTGATGAAAGTGACATGGTCGATTTCAGGTGTCTAAATGGATAGTGTGGTTTCTCTTTATCTTTTAGAACCTTATCTATTCTTTTATTGGCTCATCCTTTCATTTGAAAATATATTATACAAAACATAAGAGCAAAACATATTGTCCTCTTGGAATCACCAAAGCATGAATAAAAAACATCTTACAAGATTGATTGGTAATAGATTTCTTTTTAAATATCAAAGTAAATGTAAATCCTTTAGGACTTTTATTTCTATTGTGATCTTATGTTAAAGGATGTGCCATGTTAGCTGAAAAATAAATCACATAATTGTTGTTTGTATTGTATGAACTCTGCATAGTAGTGTTAATAAGATACTTCATCCTTCAATACTTGTTGGGGAGTTTTAGCTACACAATTATAGTCCATAACTTGGTTTGGTAGTTTGTTATTCCTAATGCCATATTTTTTAATTAGTGTTCATAATATTTTCCATACATGGTATTGAAACATTCCAACTTTGCATAACTTAACCAGATCATTACAAGATGAGTGTACCTGTTATCGTGCAGGATTGCACCCATTATGCGAAGCTATGAAGCTCGGTAATCATGTGTAACATGGGATCAAACTCAGGCTATAGGTGACCTAAGGTGAGTTTGAACCTCTAGATTATGGGTTGGTTCCTGTTGTGTGGTTACACAACACGCCCCATTTTGACTTGGCAAAACAGGGACCCAACTTTTCTTTTGGCTTGTGTTGTCTGCTTTCTGGCGGTTTGGTAAAATCAGTCATGTTCATCATCATGTGGAGTCAAGATGAGGTAAGTCCCAATATGAGGTCAGTTTGTCAAAATTCGTATTTCATATATATGACCACATATTCTGAAAGAGCATTAAAATTCATGTAGGTTTGCCTTTTACATCACCCTGATATTCATCAGGATGTGAGAGTTATGAACAGTCAAAGTCTTGGTCAAACCTGATATTCGCAAGAAGAGGGTCATATCTTATAACCTTAGTTATGCTGTGTGAAGAACATCATCATCATATTTGAAACGTCCCCCCCCGATAATATCCTGCGGTTCAAATATCTGGACGTCAACTTTAAGTGATAGTAAGTCTTCCCCGTCGAACGATCTTTTGTATCGCGAGCATCGTATTTTGAAAGTAACCCGATATTCGTTAGTATCATCCTGATGCAAAATATCACCCTTAACAAACATCCTGATGACATCATCTGAATCCGATAAATAAAGAAACAAACATCCTGATGACATCATCATCATATTTACATTTCGACAGGATATTTTGTAAACATGATCATGTTCACCCAATATGACGATGACGTCATAAGACATTTCCAATACAAAGAACAAATATCATGACGACGTCATCCTGATATTCCGAAAGGAGAATGAGTAAGTTTGAAGGTCATCATCATATTTTGAAATATCACCCGATGGACCGAAATATCCTCCTGATGTGCTAAAAAGAAAGCAAGGTGTGTTGTCACCCGAATTTTGTCGCGATAACAGTTCCAATGCTGGGGAGGATGATATCAAAACTCAACCCGATATTTGTGAAATATCATCCTGCCCTCATGATATCTTGTTGTATGAATATCCCCCTGCTCCCTTTGTCGCCATTGCCATTAAATGCGCGCGGATATGGTAGGTGATTCCCGCCGACCCCGGAACCCAATGAAACGTCTGGCGAGATCCTGAGTTTTCGCACGAATGATCAAAGATTGTGATCTAACTTGTCAGAGTTACCCTAAGTTTACCCTAACTGCGAGGTTAAAAGGTAATTCAACCGCCATTGTTACATTTACCTACGTTAAAATTATTTTACAGAGCACTAGCCTCCATATCTGCATAGCAGCTACCGTTGCGCGACTGGAGCTCATAAACTGAGGAAAGAAGGTGATCATCAGCCTAATTAAGGGCATCTCAACGATATACTGGTATAGAAAGATATCTACATAACCAGGTAAGTGAAATGAAACCCTCATCATGTTGTTTCTATATGATGTTGTAAGTTCTGGTTATGTATCCATGTAAGCAGGTAATGTGAAATTGATGCAGTAGGCATGATATTTGCAATATGTATACATGCATATCCCGTTGTGAGAAGAAATGTTGTTAATTACAGGTACCCATGGCTGAAAAACGCTCAGTCAAGAATCAGGAAGAATTCAGCCGGCCTATGTTCTCTTCACAGAGAGGGGTCCTGTTTAAATTTGGGGCAATTACAGATACCCATCAGGGGAGTACCAACTTGGAAGCTTGGTCAGCCAAGCTGAATGATGGACAAGATAAGAGTCCAGTATTGGATGCCGTGTTTGTATCTGACATGTGGAACGCTGCTGGCTTCCCCTACTCCATGGAGTCTCCGGAGCTGGTTATTGAGTGTGCCCGGAATTACAACGCTCAGACGAGGCAGGTGGTGAAGCATGGGAGAGTGTATGCAGACCTATCCATCAAAGGTCTATCCCAAACATTTGGACTGCCAATGGGCAGCAAGGTAAAGAGTGTAGACTTGAAGAAGTCTGAAAGAGAATATGAGGCCAACAAGAAGACGGCCAGAAAGAACATGTATGCTTGGCGGGCCGAGAACAACACATATAATGCAGCAGCCAAGCTCCCTGTGCACATGTTCAAATTTGATTTTAATGAAGAATATCAGTATGTGTTTGCCCTACTGAACAGGGTGACTGGCCAGCCCGATACTGGAGAATTCAGAGACTGGATGTACGGCATAATAATGATGTGCCTATATGCAGACATCAAGCCACTGTGGGGCCAAATCATAAGTGATGCTCTGCATGAGCAGCTGCTGAACCTGGGAGGTTCAGATTGTGCCTTCTACATGACCTCCTATATTGTTTATTCCTGTGCATATAGAGGTACTTTTGATGCCCTGGTCATAGAGGGAAAGCTAACAGGCACGAATGCAGCATATATATGGGATCATCATCCCCAGCTGCAAAGAACCAATTACATCAAGGACTACAAACTGGTCAATGATGCATTCTCTATGCATCTGGTAAGGACCATGGAAGATGACAGAACTAAAAGACTGAGCATGGAAGCTCAGGAGGCAGTATACAGGCATGGGGCATGGTACATCCAATTTGCCACCTTTTCCTACATCAGGATAGAAGGTTTTGAAGGGCATCCCCTGATGCTGCCAAGATATCCTACAGATGCAGTAGTATTAATGGAATTTATCAGGCAGGGCTCCACCATCATACAGACGTATAAGGATGCCAAGAAGCTGCCACCAATTCTGTTCCCAGTCAGCATCGGCAACTACATGTGCCCTGACTCTGACAATATTAAGAAGGTGATGGTCACTCTGAACAAGATGAATTTACTACCCTTCCCAGTAACGAGACCATATGATCCTTATGGCCGAATGCAGAAGATCCTAGGAAAGCCTATTCACCAGAGGCACCTAGAAGATTTTTGGGCTGACTGCGAAGATGAGGCAGAGGCCAGGAGGAGGAGGTATCAGAGGTTAACTCTGAACCAGATTAGAACATTTGACTGCATACCCCTCCCTCAGCAGCTGAAGAGTGATGACGGCAGGATCATGGCAGACGAATATGAGGAGAAAAGATTTACAATGATACCATTTCTACCCCTGACCTCACCATGCAGGAGGATATGTCCTTAGACCCATTCTTTGCCAGAACCATACACTTGACCCAAGCTTGGGTAGATGCACAGGTAGAGGCATTGAAGAAAAAGGGTGTTGCCATCACAATAGATAGCAAAAAGAAGGGGCAGGACATCCCCACAAATGAATATGATGACTTCCTGCTGGAGAAGCGGAAGACTAAGGGAGAGAGGATTCCTCCACCACAGTAGCCAAGCAAGAGAGCCCCAAGGGGCAAGAAGGTGGAAAAGGGACCCAAAGGGGTCATAATTGAAAGGGCAGTATTTACGGCTGAGGAGCAGTCAAAGTAGGATCAGAATCAGATTCTCCTCCAAAGCCCAAGAAAGCCAAGACAGCAGAGGCTGGAACCATAGAGACCCAAGAAGTGGGTCAATCATCCAGACAACCAGGCAAGGATATCCTCACGGAGGAAGAGCCTGAAGAAGAGGAGGAAGCTCCATTGATAATCAGAAGAAAGAGGAGAGCTCTGCAGGTGTTGGTTCCTACCACACCTAAGAAACCAAGAACCTCCATGAGAGGTGAGATCAGTCAACCCCCAGTGCAATTACAAGGGGCAGGTAGTGAAGTGCAGAAGGAACTTCAGCACAATGTTCCACTTCCTACCATTGTCAAGTTCAAAACTGAACTTGCAGAAGAGCAACAAAAGGAATCATCTCAGGCACAAGCAGAAAAGCATGTCTCGCTAGACGAGACAATAAACTTGTCTGACGATGAGGTGGTGCAGGATGTAGCTGCACAAGAAATGGAAACACTTGCGGCTGCTGGCATCAGTGTGGCTCCTCACAAGCCTCCATCTGTCCAATCAATGCTTGAGGAGATGAAACAAGCAGAGGCGGAGTGAGAAAAGAGCCCAGAACCAGAGAAGAGCCCGGAGCAGGTGGCTCAGGACATAGGGCTGGACACACTGATCGCCGAAGTGACAAGTCCTGCAGTGGTCGACTTGACAGAGAAGCAGGATGCAAGTCCTGAACAGCCAGCAGGATCACCTGATAAGGGCCACTTAATAAAAGAGATAGAGATGGCAGAAACAGAAGGCCATGCTCTTGAATCAGGTACAGAACAAGGCACAAGAGGTGGATGCTGCAGGTACAGAACAGATAGCCGCTGCGGAGCAAATGCCATCACCTCAGGCAGATCCTACAATATCAAAAGTGGTGGACATACCACCAGAAGTAGAAAAACAAAAGGAGGATGACCAACCTCCACAGGGGGAAGAACTGGGGACAGGTGAAATAACGAAGGAGAAAGATCATGATCATCATGATCTACCTACAGGTACACCGCCAGATTCCCCACACAGAGAAGATGCTCCCCCGGAAAAAGAAGCTCCTCAACAGGAGGAGGCACCTCAGGATCAACAGCAACAAGGCGAGCATCAAGAGCCGGAAAAAGAAAAGTCACCATCTCCACAACGCTTGTTGGTGGAAACAGGAGATAGAGGTGAACAGCATCATGATGCTGAGAAGCATGATCAGGTGCCTCCATGGTTAGAAAAGGAGGTGAATGTTGAGGAAGAGCTGGAGATTCAAGAGTTCGACGTCTCCACCCTGTTCGCCGCAGATATAATGAAACCCAGGAGGAAGGCCAGGATGACTTCGGCCATCAAAAGAGATCCGGCGACAGGGAGAAGGACCGCACAGATTGCTGTACCTGCCGTAGAGAAAGAGAAAGGCAAAATCACTGTAGATGAATTCTAGATAAGCACAGTTGATTTAGGTTTTGCCAATGAAGAGCAGGAAGGTCAGGAAGGAAAAGACATTATAGACTCTCTAATTCAGAAGGTGAAAAGAGAGAAGGAGAAGAATAAGCAACATAAAGAGCACATTGCTCAGTTGCATGCATACATTAAGGGTTTAACCAACCCTGAGGATACCACAGGTGAAGCTGCAATCCCATTGATTGCCATTTCTCAGGAGGAGGTAAATAAACTGGACCTCATGAAACATGAGGTGTCCGTAATCAGAAAATGGGTGTCATCCACATTGGATGATGCCATTGAAATAATGAAAGGTTCTTTGAAGAGATGGAGCATATTGAGTGACTCCAAAACCAAGGTGGACAGGTTGCAGATGCAGACCGGGAAAAGGTCTTATAAACTGGAGAAAGACCTCAGCCTGCTGGACGAAATAAGGAAGATAAATCCACAACTGCTTATCAGTAAGCAGGTGTTAAATAATAATACTGCATTATTAGTGGATATATGGTATAAAGATGTACAGTTCGAATGCGGAGTCCTCAAGAGATGCAATAATAAGCTGAGGGAGATCAGCATGAGGCTACGCGATTTAATGGGCATTGAAGCAGACATGCTCGAAGCATTAGAGGGCAAGGTGGAAGGGAAGATAGAGAATCAAGATGAAGATTCTGCCCTCAAGGCTCTGCGTAATAACTTCCAGGTGGAAGATGATGGTCCGCTAGTCCACTTGACAGAAGAGATAATAAATAAAATGATGAGGATCAAGGTCAAGATGGAGACCTATAATGAGACACTACAGGAGAGAAAGAATAAGCTGGATAACACCAGGGATAAGTATGAAGCACACAAACATGCCATTATCAAGGCAAAGACTCAAGATGGCGGAGGAATAGACCAAGTTGTGCAGTCATACGAACAAATCCAGAGCAGCATGCAGCCCCATATGCAGCAGCGTCATCATCTGGATAGCGAAAGTTCAGGAAGTGATGCACATGATGATGACCCGCATGCATCAGATGAAGAACATGATGAAGCTACATCATGAAAGGGAAGTATTTTGCATATGCAGTATAGATAGTTGCCAGCTGGCAACTTGTGTCTTTTGTAAAATTGACATGTCATGAAGTGATGACCGTTGATTTGTATTGATAAATCAGATCCGTGGATCTTTTGTAACGGATTCCTCACCTTATTCTATAAAAGGTGGTGGAATGCCTTGTTATATTCATTCGAAACTTAATTGAAATTTGATTGCTAAAATATTCAGGACTTATTTCAAAGCTGCTGTATATGTACATGTCTTTTGCATACTTAATGAAAGAGAAGAGTGTTTTGAATACAAATCTTCGTAAATCTTGAGTAATCCGTGTCTGAATTCTGGATATGTGCTTTGATTTGCTGCGTCCCTTGGAGTGCTCATCATGTTGCATGTATTGTTTTCATTCATTATCCTCTGAAGTTTGCATCAACTGTATCTAGCTGTGGAATGTCCTGGTGAACATATGGTTTGATTTCTTCTCCTCATGACAGTATCAAGCATGTATGTGGATCAAAAGCTAAAGGTTCAACTTAATTAGAAGTATTTCCTTTAATTTCTTTCAATTTCAAAGCATCTCACTATCATCATAACTGCAAATCATGATAAATAACAAGCAGAACAGAGAAATATGCTGAAATCCCATAGGTAACTGAAAATCATTAGCATATTTGAGTTAAATGCATGTAGTATTGAAAATATCATGCAAAGAATCATAAATAATGGTAGAAATCATGCAAATATCAGCCTGTAGGCACATTATTTGACTAAATTCACAGTGCAGAGGTAGAATTGTTGGAGATTTATGCAGAGCAGGCATATAGAGCAGGATATTTGAAGAAATAATAATGAACTTTGCAGAAATACGTAAGGCCCCTGAATGGAAAATAGCAACTCACATTAACCACTGAGTAACGTCAGTCGATTAAGACCTAATCACCGGAGACTTGGGATCAGGAATTCTTTGAATTCACTGTATCTTTCAAGATGAATAAAGGTTAATGTGTACTTTTATTCTATGTTTGTTTGTGACTAACATCATGACCAACATAAATTGGCGCTAGAAGGAGGGCCTAGCTGTTTCTCAGCAAAGAAATTCTATTCAGTTGACGTGATATCCCCTGCCTCTGTATAGCAGCCCGCTTTAAATCTTGCAAACATATCTAAAGGCCCCTCGCTCCTAACGCGACATAAATTGGCGCTAGAAGGAGGGCCGAGCTGGAAAAGACACCACTGCTTCAGTCATCATTCATTTTATGCAGGCCCCTCGCTCCTAACTCAACATAAATTGGCGCTAGAAGGAGGGCCTAGCTGTTTCTCAGCAAAGAAATTCTATTCAGTTGACGTGATATCCCCTGCCTCTGTTTATAAGCCCGCTTTAAATCTTGCTAACATATCTGCAGGCCCCTCGCTCCTAACGCAACATCATCAGTATTTTTAGGTTTGATGACGTATAAGAGTAAGGTACCCTCAGATCGCCCGTGAATTTCAGTAAATTACATAAATATTTACTGTGACAAGATTGTATATGCACATTCTATGTAAAGATTTCCAGATCTCACATGAATATTGCAAGCTTTACAGTAGATCTCTCTGAATTCACTAATATCGGCTAAAGATGCGTAAATTTGTTCAAGCTTTGAGAATTTGAGCCTTAAACACTTGAGATCTTGTGCTACGGTCAGAATATCCCAATATCCTGTCATATTTGCAGTATCTTCGCAAATATTTCGTAAATATCCTGTCTGATTTACCGTTTAACCGCAAATATCACCTCATCCGGTGGAATCCAGCCAATATTTGCAAAGTTTCAGCCAATTTGCCTCCAAATTGAGAAATCCTGGCTCACAGGATAAATACCAGGTCTAGACCTAGTGAAGTTTTTGAAGAATTGCCTGTTAGAGGTTTCAGACCTAGGACTGTAGACATTCACCATACGCCAGGATCTAGCGCGTCCAGAGCTTCACCGGGATCTCCTCCTGTGACCCCTGTTGGTTTGCAAATACCTTCCGGTATATCCGCGACACCTCCTGTTCAAACCCAGGGTATACCTTTAGTTCAACCTCAGCCAACTGCACCACCAGTTCAGCCCCCTCAGGCTGCAATGTCTTTCTTTGCAGCGGAGTCACCCTTGACTTTTACTGCGTATCATGAGTTACCAAAGAATCTGAACAAACTTTGTCCAAAGTATCATCCTTATCAAGATGCTGATGATCATATCAGGACATTTAAAGAAGCGTGCTGCAGAGCCAGAATAGAACATCAGGACGTGGTGTGCAGATTATTTCCTTTTTCCCTAGGGGAAGAGGCTTATAATTGGTTCATCAGTCTTGGCCAAGCTTCTGTCGGTTCGTGGGCTGTCTTAGAGAAAGCCTTTGTTGACAGGTTCAAAGTCCCTATTGATCCATCCATGAATTACCACATGTTTGCCACAGTCAAAATATTTGAGAATGAGCCTATTGCTAATTTCAATGCTAGGTTCCAGAAAATGTTGTCCAAGCTAGTTGCCCCGTATGTGGTGGCTGATGCTGCTGCTAGGAGTATCTATTATTCAGCCCTGGATCCATTAACTTCCATGTTCATCAGGAGAACACATCCTGAGATCACTACATTGACAGGAGCTTTTCAAGAAGCTATCAAGGTAAATCAGCAGTTGATACCTGCTCCTACTCCAAATATAGCATTCCCTACTTTGCCTGGCGTGCAATCACAATATCTAGCACAATATCCTGCAGCTTATCCTTCACAATATCCTGCACAATATCCAAATGGATCAGTGATACCCCCAGCAGTCATGCCTGCACCTTTGCAAATATCTCCATTGAGTATTATGCCTCCTCCTAATGGAAATAGCCAATTGCCACAATATCCTGCACATGCTCAGACACCTCAGGGTACCGATCTATCCAACAATAACCATGGATCTTCCTTTTTCAAGCCTCAGACTAAAAATGTAGTGGCCAAAGCTCAAGAGGAGAAGGAGGAAATCAAAGAAATTTCTGCTCAACTCAGAAAACTCACCACAGAAGTAACACATTTGAGAAATCAAGGGTTTTATTCGCAGTCAGGTCAGAATAGGAGTTATTCCAATGACAAACCAAACTACCCTGACAGAGGATATAACAACAATAACTTCAACAATAATGGTGGAAACAATAATAATCCTCCTAGACAGCCCAGAGTGTGGAACTCCAGGCCAAATAATGGTTCATTACCATCACCCCTAGACAATCAGCCTCCTGGTGAAGCCAAACAGACTACCAGAGTCAATCTTGCTGAAGCAGCCCTTACCAATTGGTGTAGGATTCACAATACAAATGCACATGCAGAATTAGATTGTCCACAATTTAGGATTGCTGCCAGCATCTTTCAGACTGAAGTGTCTAATACTTCTGGAAATCCACCTCAGGTAGAAGGAAATGAGATAGTTCCTTGTGGATATGACTCAGCTTTTGTGCTAGAAACATACACAAATCAGCCTCATCCGAGTTATGATCAGACCTGTGAAGAATCTGCCTTAACCTTTGAAACAAACTATGTTTTCCCCTTTGAGGATGAAAATGAACCTGCAAGAGAGCATGAGGAAGTACATGCATACCAGCAGCAATACCCAGGTAAGCACAATTATAACCTGAGGAGTAGTGCCAACAGACCTGCTGGTCCATTGACATCATCTCTACCTCCAAACAACTTCAACACACCTCCTGATCCTAAGGCTAGCAATAACCCTGGATTCCCTAAGGTGAATGCTCAATACTTGTCTCCTCAAAACACAGTAACAAAAGTCGTAAATGCACCTTAGGAGTCTGACAAGTTAGTCAGCTATTTGGCTGATGAAATGAAGAAAATCAAGATCAGCCTGTCCCTATCTGAGCTATTGAAAACTCCTACCATCAAAAGGGCATTCATGAAGTCACTAGATGATCCTGCTCCTAAAGAGGATAATCATCTTTCAAGTCAATCCAATGGCAAAGATCATGCTGTTAAAGATAACATTATCAAGTCCAAGGTGTCAACTATAGTCCAAGCCGCTGAAACCTCCCACATGACCTTGTATAAAGATAAAACTGAATCACCTCCGTTTCTCCTCACCATAAGAATGTTCAGCAAGAACATGCACAATTGTTTGGTTGATTCAGGAGCCTCAACGAATGTTATGCCTTTGTCAATATGCAACGCATTAGGACTGCATCCTGCTAAATCCTTAAAGAAGGTCACTCAACTGGACAAGACAGAAGTAAGTGTCGTAGGAGAACTGACTCACATTCACATGCAGCTAGCGTCTGATCCTAGGATACAGTGTTACATTGACATTCAGGTAGTGGACATACCTGATACATATGGGATGTTGCTTAGCCGAGACTGGTCTAAAATGCTTAACGGATATATGTCCACAGACTTCAGTCACATGTGGTTACCATGGAAAGGTATACCTAATCAGATCAGGATTGATGCTGAGCCTAGGATGAAACATATGATCACGGAATATAACAAAACAAATGAGATCATGTATGTAAACGTAGAACCTGGAGTTTATCACATCAGGCCGTAAACTGTTAAAATAGAAGAGATCCTGATGCTTGATGTTCATCATCATCATGATAATGACTATCATGAGGACATGCTGAGTATGGAATTTGGTAATAATCCAGATAATGAGAACGAAATAGATCGCTTCAGAGATTTTGAGATGCATTTATCTACTTAGGTAAAACGTTGCCAATTATTGAATATACCTGCTAATGATATTTTGATTGATGGATGGTGCAGATTACATGGCGAAGCACATTCAGAAAAGACTTGTGAACCATGCTTAGACATGATGATACTGGAGCAAACGTATAGTGAAGCATCATCATCATATTCTGAGGTGAGTGCTATGTCTGATGATGATGATGGTACTAATTCTTATTTGTCTTCTGCAGAAGCAGAGGCACCGACGTATCCTGATGAAGATCATATCCGGAGAATAGAAGAGGTCCTGGTGTCGGATCCGATAAATGATATGAGAAAAGAAAAGATCACTCCTGGTAGTGATTGCTTCATGGAATCAGATTATGAGTTGTCTGATGAAGATAAAGGCAGTGACCTGACGAAGTTCGAAGAATTTCTGGTAAAAGAAATAGAAAAGATGACACAACAGCATAAATCTCCCCAGGAGGTTTTAATTAAAGGTTGGTGTAGGCTGCATGAGGCGCCTCACTCAGAAACAGCTTGCTCACTGTGCTTACATATTTTGAAGAAGCATGCAGCTGTATGTGCTGAACATCATCCTCCTACTGAGATGGAAGAGAAAACAGAAAAGCCATCAGGCTCACCAAATAAAGGAAAGAAGAGACTTGAGGATGACATCCCCAAGTTAAAGTGGATATCAGGCGGAGCAGCAGCCAGAGCTGCAAGGAAGAAAGAAAGTTCAAGTAAATATCCTGTTGAAGACAAATGTCCTGCTGAAGATAAGCCTTGGATCTTAAGGTTTGACGGATCTAAATCCAAGCAAGGTGCTGGGGTAGGAATTGACCTTATTGATCCATCAGGGAAGTCCTATTTAGCAGCTTACAGACTACAGTTCCCCTGCACCAATAATGTTGCAGAGTATGAAGCTCTGATTCATGGAATGTTGTTTGCCCATAAGAAGAAAGTGAAGATCTTGCATGTCTTTGGAGATTCAGAACTAGTTGTGAGACAAGTAAGAGGAATTTACTCTTGTAATTACAAAAAGCTATCAAATTACAGACATCGTGTGTGGGACCTGATTGAAGACTTTGATGCCTTTAATATCGTTCACGTACCAAGAGAACAGAACCAGAGGGCAGATGCACTTGCCCAGGCCGCCAGTACGTTGGAACCGCTGTCTATATCTGGTCTGAAGAGATTTTCAGTAGAATTGGTGTCAGTACCTTCAGTACCTGACAATGTGACTAATCTCCAGGTGTTTGATGATGATCAGCACATCCTGGACTTCATATCAAACAGAGACATATTTGAAGCTCAGATTATAGATGAGAATGGTATGGAAGATCATGTCTGGGAAGAAGATGAGATATTAGAGTTACCTGGCAACAGAATTCCCAAAGGTATGATTGAATTAGAAAGAGCCTTTGATCTAGATAATATGCTTAAACATAAGGATCTACCTAAGGCAGATGGAGGTCAATATTCACAGGTGAATATTGGACAAGCTGATGACAAGAGAAATGTCTTATGGGGTAAGGTTTGTACACCAGAAGAGTTAGAAGGAATAACTCAGGCCCTTAAGGATTACATACATGTAATTGCATGGACTTATGATGAGCTAAAGACATATGACACTTCTGTCATAACTCATACTATACCTCTCAAGCCAGATGCAAAACCTTTCAGACAGAAGCAGAGGCCAGTCAATGCTCTGCTTGAGCCAATCATCCTTGAAGAAGTCAAGAAATTGTTAAATGCCCGGATAATATTTCCTGTGAGGCACTCCACTTGGGTGGCGAATCTTGTGCCAGTCAGAAAGAAGAATGGAGACATCAGATTATGTGTAGATTTCAGGAACCTGAACAAAGCATCAGAAAAAGATAATTATCCTTTGCCCTCTTTGGATGAAGTTCTACAGATTGTGAATGGAGCCAAGATGATGTCCTTCTTGGATGGTTTTTCAGGATACAACCAAGTGATGGTTGATAAAATTGACAGATTAAAAACTGCCTTCACCACAAAGTGGGGTATATTTGCATATAGACGTATGCCATTTGGACTTATAAATGCTAGAGCTACATTCCAGCGAGCAATGGACATAGCCTTCAGAGGCTTAATAGGAAAATGTATAGTCATCTACATGGATGACCTGACAGTATTCTCCAAGGAAAGAGGAAATCATGTTGCCGATCTCAGAAGTGTACTGAAGAAATGTGAAGAATATGGAATATCTTTGAATCCTAAGAAGTGCATATTCGGGGTCACAACAGGAAAGTTACTAGGCCACCTGATCACAGAAGATGGAATTATCATTGATCCTGACAGGGTGGAATCCATTATGAAGTTACAACTTCCAGGAAGCAAAAAGGAACTTAAATCTTATTTTGGTAAGATAAATTTTGTGAGAAAGTTCATCACCGGCTTTGCTGAGATTGTCAGACCACTAAATGCCATGTTGAAAAAAGATGCACAAATTGAGTGGACACCAGAAGCCAAGGCTGCCTTTGAAGATATAAAGAAGGCCATTTCAGATGCTCCTGTCCTCATTAGTCCAGATTATACAAGAGATTTCTACATCTACTCATTTGCCTCAGAACATACCTCAGCAGCAGTGTTAACTCAAAGAAATGAAGATAAAGAAGAGAAACCAATTGCTTTCATGAGCTGTCCTTTCAGAGATGCTGAATTGAGATATGTAGATGTTGAAAGACAGGCACTTGCATTAGTTAGAGCAGTAAAAAAGTTTAGACATTATATACTGAGAAGCAAAGTGATTGCTGTGGTACCAGATGCAGCGGTGAAGATGCTGCTGATGCAGAGTGAACCTGGTGAAAAAAGAGCCAAATGGATTACTGTATTACAAGAATATGACATGGAGATCACACCCATGAACCTGGTAAGAGGACAAGCTCTGAGCCAGATGATATCTGAAATTGATCCAAACATCATCAGTCAGCAGTATGTGATCAATGAGAAAGACAATGGGGAATGGTATTCAGACATCAAGCACATCCTGATCACCGGAAGATGTCCTTCAAGAATGCAAGCCTCACAGAGAAGAGCCTTAAAGATAAGATCCCAGAAGTATATGATAAAGGGAGGAACCTTGTTTAAGAAGAATTATGAAGGAATATACCTGAGATGCTTAGAGAAACCAGAAGCAAATAAAGTTTTAACAGAGTTACATGACAAGTTTGGAACGGCACACGGATCAGCATTGGCCACAACACATGCAATCCTCAGAGCAGGATATTATTGGCCTACAATTTTTAAGGACACGGCTGATCATGTTAAATGTTGTCATGTTTGCCAGGTTGCTGCCAACAGAGAAAAATATGCTGCACAACCGTTGCAGCCAGTGATGGAAGAGCGCCCATTTGCACAGTGGGGCATGGATTTCATAGGACCAATCAATCCTCCGTCTTCCTCAGGCCATAGGTATGTCCTAACGATTATTGATTATTGTACTAGGTGGACTGAGGCTACCAGCAGCAAAACTTGTACTGCGGATGATGTCATTAAATTTTTGGAAAGCAACATTGTCACCAGGTATGGAATTCCCTATGCATTGGTAAGTGATAATGGTTCTGCCTTCATTTCCACCAAATTGTCAAGTTGGGCTTTTGATCATGGGATCATACTTAAGTTCTCATCCAACTACTATCCCCAGGGAAATGGATTAGCAGAATCCACCAACAAGAATTTACTGAGTATAATAAGAAAATTGATAGAGAAAAATCCCAGGGAATGGAACTCATTTCTGAAATATGCGTTATGGGTAGACAGAACTAGAATGAAAATTGCGTTAGGAAACTCACCCTTCCAACTAGTGTACGGGGTAGATCCTATCCTCCCTGTAAACTTGAAAATTCCTACTCTGCAGTTTGCCCAAGAGTATCCTGGCGTAGATAATAAACAGGAAGTCAGGTTGCTTCAGTTGATGCACCTGGAAGAAAAGCGAAGTCAAGCGATTAACCAATTTGCAAAACATCAGGCTGTTGTCAAACGCTGGTTTGACAAGAGAGCCAGAATTAAAGCTTTCAGGATATCCGATTTAGTCCTGATGTGGGATAAGGCCCATGAAAAGAAAGGTGATCATGGTAAGTTTGATAGATTATGGATAGGTCCCTTTCAGATTTCTGAAATTTTAGGAGATAGCACTTATAGGCTTAAGAACCTGACAGGTGAGGATGTCCCATTGCCAGTCAATGGACAATTCCTCAAACATTATTTCCAGGCCTGAATGACTTCGTCACAGTCATATGTATCATATTGTATATTTGTATAGTTGTTTGTACAGTTTGTTTGTTGTTGTTGTTGTTTTGTTGGTTGGGACCTTGTTCTGGTAAGTCAGGATGATGCACTTCATCACCCTAAGAAAATAATTAAATTGTTGGGATTCAAGTGATGTAATCACATTTAAATATAGGTTATGATTCATTCTAAGAAGTGTTCATGATCAGGTTTATGATATCTGTTCATCAGGGTGCTTTTTCTTGGTCAAAGTGAATCCATCACAATGAAACACCTAACAGCCTTGGGTTTGTTGAACACACTAGTATAGGTGTTAAGTGAAAAATCTAAAGGGACTCCCTTGCTACCAATACAATCTCCAACCTAAAGCTGCAAGTGACTACACCTTGTACCAATGAGCTGACATGATGATATCAAATATAAATATGAAAGAGAAAATCAGAAAAGAAATAAAATTAGGCCATCTAAGTAACTCTACCGGGGCTATGGACGCCTGCTGGCAGTGGGGCTCTACTTAGGGAGATTGTATAGATAACCTTGCCGGGGCTATAGACGCCTGCTGGCAGCAAGGCTCTATCCAGGTTGGCTATGAGGGATAATCCCCAACTATGTAGTTTAACACCAGTTACTTATGTTTTCAACTTATTTTCAAGATGAGGATAATTAATCATATGCACACACCTGATCCTTTGTTAGCTTTATCACCATAATGAAATTTTATCATTTAGAGGATTATGATGCTTACACTTAGACAGAATTAGAACACTATAGATGAATGTGATCACATCACTTGAATCATTGGAATTTGTTTATTTTCTTTGGTGGCAAGTTTTTGTGTGGTTACACAACACGCCCCATTTTGACTTGGCAAAACAGGGACCCAACTTTTCTTTTGGCTTGTGTTGTCTGCTTTCTGGCGGTTTGGTAAAATCAGTCATGTTCATCATCATGTGGAGTCAAGATGAGGTAAGTCCCAATATGAGGTCAGTTTGTCAAAATTCGTATTTCATATATATGACCACATATTCTGAAAGAGCATTAAAATTCATGCAGGTTTGCCTTTTACATCACCCTGATATTCATCAGGATGTGAGAGTTATGAACAGTCAAAGTCTTGGTCAAACCTGATATTCGCAAGAAGAGGGTCATATCTTATAACCTCAGTTATGCTGTGTGAAGAACATCATCATCATATTTGAAACGTCCCCCCCCGATAATATCCTGCGGTTCAAATATCTGGACGTCAACTTTAAGTGATAGTAAGTCTTCCCCGTCGAACAATCTTTTGTATCGCGAGCATCGTATTTTGAAAGTAACCCGATATTCGTTAGTATCAGCCTGATGCAAAATATCACCCTTAACAAACATCCTGATGACATCATCTGAATCTGATAAATAAAGAAACAAACATCCTGATGACATCATCATCATATTTACATTTCGACAGGATATTTTGTAAACATGATCATGTTCACCCAATATGACGATGACGTCATAAGACATTTCCAATACAAAGAACAAATATCATGACGACGTCATCCTGATATTCCGAAAGGAGAATGAGTAAGTTTGAAGGTCATCATCATATTTTGAAATATCACCTGATGGACCGAAATATCCTCCTGATGTGCTAAAAAGAAAGCAAGGTGCGTTGTCACCCGAATTTTGTCACGATAACAGTTCCAATGCTGGGGAGGATGATATCGAAACTCAACCCGATATTTGTGAAATATCATCCTGCCCTCATGATATCTTGTCGTATGAATATCCCCCTGCTCCCTTTGCCGCCATTGCCATTAAATGCGCGCGGATATGGTAGGTGATTCCCGCCGACCCCGGAACCCAATGAAACGTCTGGCGAGATCCTGAGTTTTCGCACGAATGATCAAAGATTACGATCTAACTTGTCAGAGTTACCCTAAGTTTACCCTAACTGCGAGGTTAAAAGGTAATTCAACTGCCATTGTTACATTTACCTGCGTTAAAATTGTTTTACAGAGCACTAGCCTCCATATCTGCATAGCAGCTACCGTTGCGCGACTGGAGCTCATAAACTGAGGAAAGAAGGTGATCAGCAGCCGAATTAAGGGCATCTCAACGATATACTGGTATAGAAAGATATCTGCATAACCAGGTAAGTGAAATGAAACCCTCATCATGGTGTTTCTATATGATGTTGTAAGTTCTGGTTATGTATCCATGTAAGCAGGTAATGTGAAATTGATGCAGTAGGCATGATATTTACAATATGTATACATGCATATCCCGTTGTGAGAAGAAATGTTGTTAATTGCAGGTACCCATGGCTGAAAAATGCTCAGTCAAGAATCAGGAAGAATTCAGTCGGCCTATGTTCTCTTCACAGAGAGGGGTCCTGTTTAAATTTGGGGCAATTACAGATACCCATCAGGGGAGTACCAACCTGGAAGCTTGGTCAGCCAAGCTGAATGATGGACAAGATAAGAGTCCAGTATTGGACGCCGTGTTTGTATCCAGCATGTGGAATGCTGCTGGCTTCCCCTACTCCATGGAGTCTCCGGAGCTGGTTATTGAGTGCGCCCAGAATTACAACCCTCAGACGAGGCAGGTGGTGAAGCATGGGAGAGTGTATGCAGACCTATCCATCAAAGGTCTATCCCAAACATTTGGACTGCCAATGGGCAGCAAGGTAAAGAGTGTAGACTTGAAGAAGTCTGAAAGAGAATATGAGGCCAACAAGAAGACAGCCAGAAAGAACATGTATGCTTGGCGGGCCGAGAACAACACATATAATGCAGCGGCCAAGCTCCCTGTGCACATGTTCAAATTTGATTTTAATGAAGAATATCAGTATGTGATTGCCCTACTGAACAGGGTGACTGGCCAGCCTGATACTGGAGAATTCAGAGACTGGATGTACGGCATAATAATGATGTGCCTATATGCAGACATCAAGCCACTGTGGGGCCAAATCATAAGTGATGCTCTGCATGAGCAGCTGCTGAACCTGGGAGGTTCAGATTGTGCCTTCTACATGACCTCCTATATTGTTTATTCCTGTGCATATAGAGGTACTTTTGATGCCCTGGTCACAGAGGGAAAGCTAACAGGCACGAATGCAGCATATATATGGGATCATCATCCCCAGCTGCAAAGAACCAATTACATCAAGGACTACAAACTGGTCAATGATGCATTCTCTATGCACCTGGTAAGGACCATGGAAGATGACAGAACTAAAAGACTGAGCATGGAAGCTCAGGAGGCAGTATACAGGCATGGGGCATGGTACATCCAATTTGCCACCTTTTCCTACATCAGGATAGAAGGTTTTGAAGGGCATCCCCTGATGCTGCCAAGATATCCTACAGATGCAGTAGTATTAATGGAATTTATCAGGCAGGGCTCCACCATCATACAGACTTATAAGGATGCCAAGAAGCTGCCACCAATTCTGTTCCCAGTCAGCATCGGCAACTACATGTGCCCTGACTCTGACAATATTAAGAAGGTGATGGTCACTCTGAACAAGATGAATTTACTACCCTTCCCAGTAACGAGACCATATGATCCCTACGGCCGAATGCAGAAGATCCTAGGAAAGCCTATTCACCAGAGGCACCTAGAAGATTTTTGGGCTGACTGCGAAGATGAGGCAGAGGCCAGGAGGAGGAGGTATTAGAGGTTAACTCTGAACCAGATTAGAACATTTGACTGCATACCCCTCCCTCAGCAGCTGAAGAGTGATGACGGCAGGATCATGGCAGACGAATATGAGCAGAAAAAGATTTACAATGATACCATTTCTGCCCCTGACCTCACCATGCAGGAGGATATGTCCTTGGACCCATTCTTTGCCAAAACCATACACTTGACCCAAGCTTGGGTAGATGCACAGGTAGAGGCATTGAAGAAAAAGGGTGTTGCCATCACAATAGATAGCAAAAAGAAGGGGCAGGACATCCCCACAAATGAATATGATGACTTCCTGCTGGAGAAGCAGAAGACTAAGGGAGAGAGGATTCCTCCACCACAGCAGCCAAGCAAGAGAGCCCCAAGGGGCAAGAAGGTGGAAAAGGGACCCAAAGGGGTCATAATTGAAAGGGCAGTATTTACGGCTGAGGAGGCAGTCAAAGCAGGATCAGAATTAGATTCTCCTCCAAAGCCCAAGAAAGCCAAGACAGCAGAGGCTGGAACCATAGAGACCCAAGAAGTGGGTCAATCATCCAGATAACCAGGCAAGGATATCCTCACGGAGGAAGAGCCTGAAGAAGAGGAGGAAGCTCCATTGATAATCAGAAGAAAGAGGAGAGCTCCACAGGTGTTGGTTCCTACCACACCTAAGAAACCAAGAACCTCCATGAGAGGTGAGATCAGTCAACCCCCAGTGCAATTACAAGGGGCAGGTAGTGAAGTGCAGAAGGAACTTCAGCACAATGTTCCACTTCCTACCATTGTCAAGTTCAAAACTGAACTTGCAGAAGAACAATAAAAGGAATCATCTCAGGCACAAGCAGAAAAGCATGTCTCGCTAGACGAGACAATAAACTTGTCTGACGATGAGGTGGTGCAGGATGTAGCTGCACAAGAAATGGAAACACTTGCGGCTGCTGGCATCAGTGTGGCTCCTCACAAGCCTCCATCTGTCCAATCAATGCTTGAGGAGATGAAACAAGCAGAGGCGGAGCGAGAAAAGAACCCAGAACCAGAGAAGAGCCCGGAGCAAGTGGCTCAGGACATAGGGCTGGACACACTGATCGCCGAAGTGACAAGTCCTACAGTGGTCGACTTGACAGAGTAGCAGGATGCAAGTCTTGAACAGCCAGTAGGATCACCTGATAAGGGCCACTTAATAAAAGAGATAGAGATGGCAGAAACAGAAGGCCATGCTCTTGAATCAGGCCAACAGAGCCCACAGGATACATCAGCAGGACCTGCTATAGTAGAGGTCCGAGAAGAAGCAAAGGCTGATGATAAGAAGAAAGAAGCGATAGAGGATCCTGCCAACAAGGCACAAGAGGTGGATGCTGCAGGTACAGAACAGATAGCCGCTGCGGAGCAAATGCCATCACCTCAGGTAGATCCTACAATATCAAAAGTGGTGGACATACCACCAGAAGTAGAAAAACAAAAGGAGGATGACCAACCTCCACAGGGGGAAGAACTGGGGACAGGTGAAATAACGAAGGAGAAAGATCATGATCATCATGATCTACCTATAGGTACACCGCCAGATTCCCCACACAGAGAAGATGCTCCCCCGGAAAAAGAAGCTCCTCAACAGGAGGAGGCACCTCAGGATCAACAGCAACAAGGCGAGCATCAAGAGCCGGAAAAAGAAAAGTCACCATCTCCACAACGCTTGTTGGTGGAAACAGGAGATAGAGGTGAACAGCATCATGATGTTGAGAAGCATGATCAGGTGCCTCCATGGTTAGAAAAGGAGGTGAATGTTGAGGAAGAGCTGGAGATTCAAGAGTTCGATGTCTCCACCCTGTTTGCCACAGATATAATGAAACCCAGGAGGAAGGCCAGGATGACTTCGGCCATCAAAAGAGATCCGGCGACAGGGAGAAGGACCGCACAGATTGCTGTACCTGCCGTAGAGAAAGAGAAAGGCAAAATCACTGTAGATGAATTCCAGATAAGAACAGTTGATTTAGGTTTTGCCAATGAAGAGCAGGAAGGTCAGGAAGGAAAAGACATTATAGACTCTCTAATTCAGAAGGTGAAAAGAGAGAAGGAGAAGAATAAGCAACATAAAGAGCACATTGCTCAGTTGCATGCATACATTAAGGGTTTAACCAACCCTGAGGATACCACAGGTGAAGCTGCAGTCCCATTGACTGCCATTTCTCAGGAGGAGGTAAATAAACTGGACCTCATGAAACATGAGGTGTCCGTAATCAGAAAATGAGTGTCATCCACATTGGATGATGCCATTGAAATAATGAAAGGTTCTTTGAAGAGATGGAGCATATTGAGTGACTCCAAAACCAAGGTGGACAGGTTGCAGATGCAGACCGGGAAAAGGTCTTATAAACTGGAGAAAGTCCTCAGCCTGCTGGACGAAATAAGGAAGATAAATCCACAACTGCTTATCAGTAAGCAAGTGTTAAATAATAATACTGCATTATTAGTGGATATATGGTATAAAGATGTACAGTTCGAATGCGGAGTCCTCAAGAGATGCAATAATAAGCTGAGGGAGATCAGCATGAGGCTACGCGATTTAATGGGCATTGAAGCAGACATGCTCGAAGCATTAGAGGGCAAGGTGGAAGGGAAGATAGAGAATCAAGATGAAGATTCTGCCCTCAAGGCTCTGCGTAATAACTTCCAGGTGGAAGATGATGGTCCGCTAGTCCACTTGACAGAAGAGATAATAAATAAAATGATGAGGATCAAGATCAAGATGGAGACCTATAATGAGACACTGCAGGACAGAAAGAATAAGCTGGATAACACCAGGGATAAGTATGAAGCGCACAAACATGCCATTATCAAGGCAAAGACTCAAGATGGCGGAGGAATAGACCAAGTTGTGCAGTCATACGAACAAATCCAGAGCAGCATGCAGCCCCATATGCAGCAGCGTCATCATCCGGATAGCGAAAGTTCAGGAAGTGATGCACATGATGATGACCCGCATGCATCAGATGAAGAACATGATGAAGCTACATCATGAAAGGGAAGTATTTTGCATATGCAGTATAGATAGTTGCCAGCTGGCAACTTGTGTCTTTTGTAAAATTGACATGTCATGAAGTGATGACCGTTGATTTGTATTGATAAATCAGATCCGTGGATCTTTTGTAACGGATTCCTCACCTTATTCTATAAAAGGTGGTGGAATGCCTTGTTATATTCATTCGAAACTTAATTGAAATTTGATTGCTGAAATATTCAGGACTTATTTCAAAGCTGCTGTATATGTACATGTCTTTTGCATACTTAATGAAAGAGAAGAGTGTTTTGATTACAAATCTTCGTAAATCTTGAGTAATCCATGTCTGAATTCTGGATATGTGCTTTGATTTGCTGCGTCCCTTGGAGTGCTCATCATGTTGCATGTATTGTTTTCATTCATTATCCTCTGAAGTTTGCATCAACTGTATCTAGCTGTGGAATGTCCTGGTGAACATATGGTTTGATTTCTTCTCCTCATGACAGTATCAAGCATGTATGTGGATCAAAAGCTAATGGTTCAACTTAATTAGAAGTATTTCCTTTAATTTCTTTCAATTTCAAAGCATCTCACTATCATCATAACTGCAAATCATGATAAATAACAAGCAGAACAGAGAAATATGCTGAAATCCCGTAGGTAACTGAAAATCATTAGCATATTTGAGTTAAATGCATGCAGTATTGAACATATCATGCAAAGAATCATAAATAATGGTAGAAATCATGCAAATATCAGCCTGTAGGCACATTATTTGACTAAATTCACAGTGCAGAGGTAGAATTGTTGGAGATTTATGCAGAGCAGGCATATAGAGCAGGATATTTGAAGAAATAATGATGAACTTTGCAGAAATACGTAAGGCCCCTGAATGGAAAACAACAACTCACATTAACCACTGAGTAACGTCAGTCGATTAAGACCTAATCACCGGAGACTTGGGATCAGGAATTCTTTGAATTCACTGTATCTTTCAAGATGAATAAAGGTTAATGTGTATGTTTATTCTATGTTTGTTTGTGACTAACATCATGACCAACAGTTCCCTTAAAATTTTCTAAATGGGTCAATGACTTGGCAGGAAAAGGGTTGAAAAAGACATCTTAAAAGTACTAAAGTTGTAACTTAAAAGTGTGGTGATGCACCTAATTTGATAGAAAATTGTAACTCTAATTCACAATAAATTTCAAAAAATCTATCCACACAAAACACCTTGGCAATATGATCAAAAAATTGATTCTAAGGAAGGCTTGAATAACTTTCATTTTTGGAGGAAAACTGGGTTCTCACAGCATGAAAGAAAAACTATTCCAATTGCACAACCTAAGACCTATGATTTTTATTGTTGTTCAATGCATGCAAGTATAAATGAGACAATGATTTTTTAAGGTTCAAATACTAAAACACAATAAAATCTCATCAAATCATTCATAAAACAACACAAATGAGAAGGTAGCTACTTGATTCTACTGAAAATAAAGGAACACTTGCATAAAAATGGCAAAAATAGAACCTGTAACCTGCTATAATGTATTAATCTGCAAAATTGAGTTACACTCTTTCTCTCTACAATGTATAAGAGAGAAAAAAGGCAAGAACTAGAAAAACATAAGTTTTTCTCTCAATATATAATCTTCTCACAAAGAAGACCTAAAAGGTCAACTACAGTCAATTGCCTCTTAAAATAATACCTCCAAGATTGATCCACGAGCAAGCATAAAAATCCCTAAAAATAAGGGCTATAACTGATCCAAATTGAGCTAAAATAGCTTCAAACTGCCCCTCTCTATTAGTTTGACCAAGTGGTGGACCAAACTCTCCAATTTTGACCAAAAATCATGCTAAAGATCCCAAAATGGCTTAGTAAGAAATGAAGATGAAATGGAGTAGGGTTTCAAGGTTGTTTCAGGGACTCTTCAAGGATTTTGGAGGTTGTTAAGACTATGTTTTCGCCATATAATCTTGCAACTCTACCTTTAATAGGTAAGAACACTTGATTTTATATCTCTACATGTTGCTTTTATTCACTGGCATAAGAAGGCATTTCCTGCATACTATGTTTTGAAAATCTTCTTGAAAAGTTTTGGAATGAGTTAAAATACTATTGAAATACATATTTATTTTGTTCTAACTCCTGTAATCATGAGTATACCCTGAGACTTCTTTCCTCTTCTCCATTGTTGCTCCTTTGCTCATAGCATACATGACATTTGCTTGTGTTTATGCTTTGTAGGAAAATAATGAAAAATGGGTTTTCTTTTCCTCGCTGTAATAAGAAGCTTGTAAATCTTTCCTTTAAACTTCATTTTGCACAAAAGTATCTCTTACTTTCTGCTCAAGATGTACATAGAAACCATTTCTTGTGAGCTTTTGTCAAATCCGGTGCTTGCAAACTTCTATTTCTTAACTCCTTTGTTTCTTCAAATGTTTAAACCATCAACAACATTGTTGATCAATCTTGGATAGTCGGGTTCATGAGGTGTCCACAACATTAGAGGAATCCAGCTACAACTTTGTTATTACATCATTGGTAGTATGGTTTCCATTGAGAGCTCACTATGTTTGTTGCCTCAAGCTTATTCATGCATGAAACACTGAGATCCATTGACAACCCTTATCTCTGACTTTTATCATGAAGCTTCAATCTTGTTTTGACAAAATCCCTCTATCCTCTGTGTTATTAGTCATTTTAAGGACTACTATGGACTACTATGATTGATACATTGATGTTTGGATGTTCATTGGAGACTATCTATTGTCTCTATGTAAGGCTAATGATCCACATGGCCTATGTTGTCTATAAAAAGCTCCATTTTCATGCATTTTGTGATCTCTTCTAGATGATTGAAAAATCATTTAGCTCTTCTCTGCCTCTTCATTACAGTATAATGCTCTTACTTATTATAGCAGTATTATTCATTTCACTATGTATGATGCACTATTCACTAGGCATGGGTTTGCTGCCCAGTCAATGACTATGAATGGATGATCAATGGTCAGATGTATTACTTTGTAGATGCTACATTGGGTATGAATGACATCTCTCTTGATCTGTTTGGTACAAATGATTTGATTATGTTAGTAGGCCAAAAAGTATTGATTTTCTCTCACCGTCCAATTGACCACTAGTTGGGCTCCTCCTTTTTGTATAGATGTTGCTTCCACTCATACCTATGGAAGTTGATGAATAATGATTTGAGACAAAATCACCATCTGAACCTTTGCCTGGTGTTGAGTTTGAAGCATTCATCCTCTCTCCATAAACAATAGAAGTAGAACCATTTACCAAACTTGGTGAACCATGGGAAAAATGGCCTGAATCAGTTGTAGTCACTGCTTGTCTTGGTGCCTTAATTTGACACAGTTGCACAGATTCTGACTCATTCAATGACAAAATATGGGTGCTAGACAATTGTTTTTTTGTAGACAGGTCCTCTAATTCTAAAGAAGACTCAAAATCAATGGTCTCATGCAAAGAAGATTTTAAAGTATTTAGAGTGTTTCTGAATTATTTGGGTTGAGTCTGAAAAATGGTCTTCACCATTAGTAAAAACATCCTTAGGATGAATTGTTGGTTTTGTCATCATATATTCATTTGTGATCATATTGGAATCACCTAGACAATCACTTTTTCCATTGAATCCCTAGCACTTTTGACTTTCTGTGTCATGTTGTTGTCCTTGTCATATTATCTGGAAGAGAATAGGTCTTCTATTTTGTATGTTGCCTTTTAGTAACCTCTTTAGTATTAGCTTTGTATTAACACTGTCATTGATTGCATAGTCTTCAGTCTCAACTTCTGAAACTCTCATAGTGTTAAAACCATCAAAGTCTTGAAAGATCTTTGCAATCTCCAAGGGTGTGTATCTTCCATTCTCATATTTATAATAAACACTTTCTCTGCTACTGTAGCTGACTATCACAATAGTCTTTATGACTGTTTATGTCCTCTTTCTATCTGTTGTAACAGTCAGAAACCTAACAAGCAATCTTGCAACTCACTCACAATGAAAAGTGGTAAATATTCATTCTATCTTTGTTGTCCAAAACAACTTCTGACTATTGGAATAGATGATACTTAAGAATAACCTTTGATACACTTATCTCCTTCATGATCCTACTCATATTGTCCTCATGCTTTTTTGACTATTCTCGATGACTGTACCTTTTACTTTTGAGACTGTTGTAGCATTTTATGACTGTTTCATGCTCCTGAAGTTGTTGTCTTTGTTAGATTGGTTTGTTGCTCTGGCTAGTAGTAACTTTTATTACTGTCTACTTTGATGGTGATATTATTGCAAGGATCAAACTGTCTTTTGGATGCTTATGACCACTATCTTTCACATGTTCCTGATCTTTTGCATGTACATTCATTGATGATTGTACTCATGAGGCTAGTACAGTCATCAATGGTTGTACCTACATTATATTTGGCTCTACATGGCATATGAATGTCATCCTCGATGGCTCTACGAGTGGCTGCTCTTTTGTCACACATTTGGTTGTCTTTATACATAGTCTACTCATGATCTCTTTGGCATATTAGATAGCTAACATGGCACTTGTATTGTATCATTTATGACATTACCCTGACTGTCTTAGAGCTAATAACATACTTTTAATGACTGGGACAGTCATGATCATGACTGACTTTTGGTCCTTTATGGATGTTTAATGCCTTCAATAGCAATTTTGCACCTCATTCACAACAAAAGATGGTAAATACCTATTTTAATGTTGTCCTGGACTGTTGTTCCATGATGCATCTTTGGTTGTCATGCAAGATCCCTTTAGTCACTGTACTCATTGATGAATGATATTCCTTTCTCTTTGCTTGTAGTGACTGTTGTGACTTGAAGTCACTTCCATTGATGAAAAATACACTTCATATCCCTCTTGATAACCAAGTGGGCAACATGCTGGGCTCAACCCTTGTCGGAGCCCATTTTTTACCACATGCTGAAATATCTTGCATAATGACTGTACATGTACCTACACATTGCATAAACAAGTTAGATAAAATAATGAACGCAATACTCATGTGATGATTTGATATTTTTGGCTCTCTTTCTTATTGATCCAATGCTTCATGATATGTATTGTGTTTCTATTGGTAGGGCATATAGAAGACTCATATCCAGAGCTCTAACCAATTGTTTACCATGATGCAGGTTCACTTGGAGATCAGGAGAGGAGGATAAAGACAAGAAGATCTACCCCAAAGCTACTTCAGGCAATGATGGACATGCCTCTTTCCTTATGCTTCTTTTCATTTCTTCTATCTTTAGATGCATATCATATATTGTGTTGCATTGGTTAGTTACTCCCACGGATTGTGTGGGACCATGGATTACTCTTTTCTTTCCAATGAATACAAATACAATACTTGTGCAATTCTGTGTATAATTTATTAGCAGAATGAATGAAACATGAAATGAATGAAACATTTTTGTACTGAATGAAAGCAAGGTCTTGAGTTCAATATGTACTTTTCTTTATGTCTCCTTACTCTGAGAAACAAAACTGGAATCAAACTTTTCTTAACACTTGAAGTATACCATAATTCAAGCATAGCAGGAATGTGTTAAAAATTCTTCACCTCAAATGTAATGAACTATCTCAACTCTGTCAATTTGAGCTGTAGGTGAAAAATTGGTAACATTACCATGGTCACTCTTAGTAGTATTTTTGTTAGTTAAAGCTCTCTATGGCATTAAGAATAAAATGAAAGCAATGAGTTTTGGGAAAGATTCTCCTTACATATAAGGAATTATATGGCAATATGTTAAAATAAATAGCTTGGAGAGAGTCAATATTAAAGGCATGGTCAAGTACAATTAACCAACTTGTTGTTTAGCCTTGCCATAATATCTATCTAATTTCCATGATAAGAGATGATAGCTTTAGTACTATTAAATTCATGTCATAATCATACTTCTATTTTTCTAGTACCCTCTTATAGTGAATTAAAGTGACTTAGTAATTGTAACGGTGAAATTTGTATCTCCATACTAATATCCATTTAGTTTTGTGTCTATTTTGAGATAGTGATTTTGCTATGCTTGTTATGAAACCAATGTCTACATTTGTTTAACATGAGTTACATTGTGGGCCCATAACCCGTAGGTCCCAAGATCATTTTCACATCTTAAATTTTGGAAGATATAATGTTTAAATGAGTTGGTTGGAATGAAATAATAACCAACTAGATTATCCTCACCTTAGACATGGGGACATGTCAAATTTTATAGGGGGAGAGACTACCTCTAATTTTTCTTTTGATATGGAAGTTCAATGAGAATTATATTAGTATAAACCTATTATATCCAAATCTGGAGAATTTTTTATTTGTAAAGTACCTTGTAGCTGGTAATAGTCTGTTTGTTGTTCTATTTTTGCTTAAGATGCTTTATTTGAATTTTTTGTACTGTCTTTATTTTATTGTACTTGATTAACCCATTAACCTTGTACATGTTTGTATAGGATTGAAATCTAGGTTAGGTATTATAACCACCCTGTTGACAATAACAAACCAATTTACATTTGAATCCTTGTTAGATCTAGACTTGTCCCAAAACATTATTTGAGTGACTAGGAAATTATATAAACATTGATATATTTGTTGCTATTCAATTATATTTGGTATATGAAAAGAGGATATTCATGTAGTTTAGAATGCATGACTATCATCTTTGAATGTATTTTGAGTATATGGTACTCAATGATAAGTGATTACATAGTATGGGATATGCATTTCATTCACTAGGTAAGTGCTATGTGATCACATGATAATACTTTTGTATATTTTATGTTGAAGTGACACCTAAAAGATTGAAATATTTGTATTAAAGATAAGGTTACACATGACTGACCAAATTTCAAAGATTATTTGATAGGAGATTTAGTGTATACACTTGTATTCACAAGTCTCAAGAATAAATTCATGATCTATTTCATGTGAAAATGTACTTATACATCTAATCATGGTATTCATTAACAAAGTATTCCTATGGGATTTAGTTGTTATTTTAGTTAAAGTAGAAGAGTTATTGAAAAGATCTAAAATTTGAGAAATATAATTATAGATAAAGTTAAAATGAAATTGATTCGTTGTGACTGATAGTGTTACATCCACACTTAATTGCCAAATTATTTTTTGGTGAATTATGTTGTAGATTTAACTTGAGCTACTGAGGACAACAACTGATTTACAAGGGGAGAAATGTTATGTGACATTTTCCCACAAATAGAAAAAAGCTATTTTATGAATATCCCTTTAAATTATAAGAGGATAAAGCTTATGTAACCCTTTAAATTAAAAGGAGATGCAAAAACTAAAGGATATTATGATCCTTTGGTTAAAATGGATATAAATAAAGAATATTTAGAAAAACTCTTTTAAAAGGGAGGAATTATTATGTTTATTAAATAATTATTAATGATAACCTTTGTGAAAGGGTGATATGGTTTAGAAACCACTCCTTAGTCCCATGAATAAAAAGGTATTTGCCATTGTAAGAGCATTGAAAAAGTTTAGATATATGTTGGAAAATAACCATATCAAAGTATTAGTTTCTCATCCTAGCGTGAGAGGCTACATAATGGGAATTGAAATCAGTGAAAAGAGAGCAAGCTAGGTCACAAAGATCTTGGAATATGATGTTATTATCAAATCCACTAAGCTGATTAGAGGCAGGGGGTTATGTGAACAATTAACTCAACTACATTGGATGAGGTCAACTCATCCTATCACTTGAATGAGGCAGAACCTATAGCTGACCCAACAGCTATGAGTTCTTGGACAATAGACATGGCCAGGTTCCTATCTACTAGTGAGTATCCTTATGGATTGGACAAGACTAAGAGAAGACATTTTAGGTTGCAGTCCTTTCCTTATGCTTTGGTGGATGGGGTTCCCTTTAAAAGAAACTTGGATGGAGTCTTGCTTAGATGCATTGAAAAAGATCAGGTTGACAGATTGCTCAGTGAGTTCCATGCTAGTCCAGCTGGAGGCCACTTCTCTACAAGAGCTACAACAATGAAAATAGGTTACTTTTGGCCCACATTATTCAATAATGCCCATGTATGGGTAAGAAAATGCAAAGATTGTGCTCTCTTTGCTTGGAAGAAAAGATTAGCATCCCTTCCACTTCATCCTATTTAGGTATATCAGCCTTTCTCATAGTGGGGCCTAGATTTTATTGGCATAATCAACCCTACTTCCAGTGCTGGCCACAAATGGGTTTTAACTGCAACGGACTACTTCACCAGGTGGGTTGAAGTTTTCCCACTTAAAGAGGCTATAGAATCAACAATCATGGATTTCTTAGAGGAAATCATGATAAGGTTTGGAGCTCCTCACACTATCATTTTTGATAATGCAAGAGCTTTTACTGGTTTCAATATAACTGATTGGGCTTTGAATTATAATGTGTTCTTGAAGAGTTCATCTAATTATTACCCCTAAGGTAAAGGTTTAGCTAAATCTACTAACACAAACCTAATCAAAATCTTGAAGAGAACTATGGAAACAAACCAGAGGTAGTGACATAATAAAATCAAACAGGCTCTTTGGGCTAATAGGATCACCTATAAAAGAGCCATTGGTAACTCCCCTTTTGTTCTTATGTATGGAAGAGAGGCTAGATTACCCATATCTTTGGAGTTTCCTTCACTAGAATTGGCTCAGCAAATGGAATTAGAAGGTGAAGATGCTAGGTCTGCAAGGATAGTTGAATTAACTGAGTTAGAAGAACTGAGGCAGTTAGCCATGGCTGCCTTGGAAGAACATCAAATGCAGACCAAGAAATACTTTGACAAAAAGGCCAAAGATTAGTTTTTCAAAGAAGGAGACCTTGTTCTAAAATGGGATGCTGACAAAGCCAAGCCTGGAGGCCACACTAAATTTGATGCTATCTGGAGTGGCCCGTATATCATCATCAGCTGCAAGAAAGCCAATGCTTTCAATCTTTTAGAGCTGGATGGTGAAGTTCTACCGATCTCAGTCAATCGGATCCATCTCAAACCTTACTTCTAAGGTTGGTTTGAGATTTTGTATATACTATTTTGTTTTATTTCTACTTTAGTTTTCCTTTCCCCTAAGTGTTGTTGCATAAGCTGCACTCTCATTAGAAGAATGCAAGCCTTGTTTCCCTTTTGGTGTTGTTTTGAAGGCAAGGTTTTAGTTGTTTTTGGCCTACTACAATCCCTTTTGACTCTATGCCCAATGGATGCTTAAGGCCACTAGTTCATTTGTTTAGCAGGCAAACATCCCTGAGAGGTCGCCAAAATGTTGACCTATTTTCCCCTTCCTAAAGTCAAATAGCCTAGCTTGAAAATATTGAAAATCTTGTTGAATTCCTTAAGTGTCTAGTATCCTTCAGATTTTAGGGTGTTTTCCTTGTAAAAATCCCCAAAATTCCCTAAGGAAAACCCCTAAAAAACCCAGAAAAACCTAAAAAATTCCAAGTTTTACCTTAGTTTTTAGGCCTTAGTCAGAAAAAAGTTGAGTTTGTGAACCCACTAGTTCGCTAACTAAAGGAAGAGGAAAAAAGGCAAAATAACTAAGGAAGAAAAAGAAACAAGTAAAATACACACAAGTTTCCCTTTATTGGCAATTTTCAAATTATGTGAACTCGTCAAAAGGTTTGCATTTTCAAAAGTTTGTCAATCAGGCGAATCACTAAATAAAGGGCCAGGTGAGAAGGCTTTCTTCAAAATAACTAAGGAAAAGAAGGAAGAAGAATGGATTTATTAGGAAGTCAGAGAAAACTCAAACTTGTCCAACAGTTCAAAATTTCCTAGGTTCATCAATCAGGCGAATCACCGATTGAGGGGAAGACTTTCTTCAAAAGGCTACACCAAGGCAAAAATTGGCTAAGGCAAGTGACATTTCAAAGAAATGGTACGTCGCCAACAAAGAAAGGTAAAAAGGTGAGAATTAAGCTTGGTTCGAAAATTGGAAACTTTGTCGACAAAGAGAAAAATGCCAAAAATCGGCTAAGGCAAAAAGGAAGCAGGTAGCTCAATTGATGAATCAGTAAAAAGAAAAAATTATCAAATAGTTTGAAATTTCCTAAATTCACTGATAAGGTGATTCATCAGCAAAGGTAAAGAAAGAAAGGAGAAAAGACAAAGGTTCATGAAGAGGTTTTTTTGCTGAGAAAAGAGGATAAGAACAGATGAAACAAATATGGTTCACAAAAGAAGAATTTCGTTGATAAGGCGAAAAGAAGGAGAGAGAAAAGAGAGTCAGCCAAGGCAAGGTTTGGAAAAATGAAATTTTGCCAATAAAGGCAAAAAAGACAAAGTTTGATAAGTGAAAGTTTTGTCAATAAGGCAAAAGGCAAAGTAAGAGCAAGTTTGAAAAAATGTAACTTTGTCGATAAAGAAAACAAAGAGACAGCAGAAAAGTTCATAAAAATCAAGATTTGCCGACAAAGGGAGAAGACATCAAAGTTTGAAAAAGTAGATTTTTGCTGACAAAGGCCAAAAAGGGGAGAAACAAGCCAAAGTTTGATAAATCAAGAAATTGCTAATAAAAGAAAGAAAGACAGAGAAGAGCCAGGGATAATTCGTAAAGTGGTGATTTTGTCGACTGAAGAGAAAAGATGAAAACAGAAGTAGGCTAATCTTGAGAAAGAGGAACTTTGTCAATAAAGATGAAAATAAAGAGAAAGCAAAGACAAATGGTTCGTAAAAGATAGATTTTGTCAATAGGGCAAAATAAAGGTCAAAATGGTGAAAAGTGAGATAAAATAAAAATAAATCTTGTAATTTAATGTAAAGCTTTAAAATATTTTTCAAGTTAAAATATTTTAAAGTGTTGTAAAAGCTTTATAAAATGATTTTGGCAAGAATAAATGTTTGAAAAATCTATCTTCTCTAGCCACCATTACTATAGAATGAGATCAGGTCAGATGAAGTAGTTGTGCATTTAATTGTTGCAGGTAGATGAATCTACTGCTTGCATTCAAGGCAGTAGATATTCCCTAGCTACTTCATCCTCAAGGTATTTTTTTGCATTGATGTTTTGCAGACAGACATTCTTTTTGTGGAAATATCTTTTGACAAGCCCATGGGGCAAATTTATTGTAGTAAGTGACTTAGGTCAGTGATTGAAATGCTATATATACATCAAAAATCAATGTAATGAGGGTTGGATATAGAGACTTATTTTTTGTGTTCAAATAGAACCCTCCTCTATTGTAATTGTGCCTTTTTAATCAATACAATATTGTGTTCCTTTACCTTTTCATGTCATTCTTTAACTTTGTGTATATTTAGAATTGGTTATTATTTATGAATGCTTATTTCCTTGCAATCCTTTCTTACCATTGCCTCTGTTAATATCTATAGGATTTGTGTGAGTTATCATTTGTATTCCATTATTCTATGCATGTTAGCTTTATGGATGTTCTATATTCAAACCTGATGAATCACCTTTACATTTTTAGTTTCTCCTTCTTCCCCTTTACACAATAATGATTAGATTAGTTTTAGTCTTAGCACATTCTGAATCTCATATTCAGAAAAGGAACCAGCCTTCTCTAGAGGTTTGATTAAATGTTTGAAAAATCTATCTTCTCCAACCGCCATTACTATAGAATCAGATCAGCTCAAATGAAGTAGTTATGCATTTAATTGTTGCAGGTAGATGAATCAGTTGCTTGCATTCAAGGCAGCAGATATTTCCCAGCTACTTCATCCTGAAGATATTTTTTTGCATTGATGTTTTGCAAACAGACATTCCTTTTGTGGAAATATCTTTTGACAAGCCCATGGGGAAAATTTATTCTAATAGATGACTTAGGTCAGTGATTGAAATGCTATATATACATCAAAAATCAATGTAATTAGGGTTGGATATAGAGACTTATTTTTTATGTTCAAACAGAACCCTCCTCTACTGTAACCGTGCCTTTTTAATCAATACAATATTGTGTTATTTTACCTTTTCATGTCGTTCTTTAACTCTGTGTATATTTAGAACTGGTTATTATTTATGAATGCTTATTTCCTTGCAATCCTTTCTTAACATTACCTCTGTTAAGATCTATAGGATTTGTGTGAGTTATCATTTGTATTCCATTATTCTATGCATTTTAGCTTTGTGGGTGTTCTATAACCTAGTGAATCACCTTTACATTTTTGGTTTCTCCTTCTTCCCCTTTACACAACAATGATTAGATTAGGTTTAGTCTTAGCACAATCTAAATCTCATATTCAGAAAAAAGAACCAACCTTCTCTAGAGGTTTGATTTTCTTTGCAGGGTCCCACCCTGGAAATCACTCTAATGTTTCACTAGATTGTTCCAGCATAGGTGCTTCAACATAGGGTACAAATCCAAGTGACAACAAGCCCTAATCTTGATATGTAGAAGGCACTAAGATCAGAAGAAATTAGATTGAAAAATGTTGCAGTTTTCTTTTCTTGTTTAAATATTGAGAAACTTCCTTCCAAAAGATTTTTTGACAATTGGCTTATTTCGGTCTAGGGGAAAAAGTTGGGGATTCAATTTTCCTTCTGAAGGATTATTTAAAATGGGATATTTATCATCTTCTTGCAGACACATAATATGCAGAAGAGGGTTTTAGATAGAAACTATTGGAATATTGGACAAACCCTCTTTAAGGCCTTCTCTTGGGCCTTGGAGACCACATACAAATAGATAATGTTTTGTTCTATACTAAAATGGATTCTTATCAAAATTGTATCAAAAAAAATGTGGAGGTTTTTGCCCTAGATGATTGACCCAATTGGAAAAATATTGAAAATAGATGAGACCAAGGTAACTCTACCCCATATGAATGCTAGGGGCCCTAAAAACAAGTGTGTAAATTCTTGAGACTATTGAAATTTGTTGCAATAATAAGAGGATTATTTGTGATATAATAGGATTAGGGGGTCTTAACTCTTGTTTTCTGTGTAAAATGGAAGGCCACCAAAAAAAGGATTGTCTAGTGATAAATAGAAGAAGAAATAGAGAGGGTGTGAATTTTGAAACTAATGAACCCAATGGGGGCCTTGGGAAGGGGTATTAAAAATAATGAACTCTCCTTTAATAATGACAACTCTGTATCTACACCTTCAATGGCTAAACATTTCAAATTAAACCTAGACCTTAGTATGGAAGACTTGTTTGTTGGAGGTGGTGATAGAGAAACTCAAAATGAGGCTAGTTTGGGTGGAGAAACCCTTGCAATTTTTTCCAACAGAGAAGAACCAATTGCTTTCAAAGATAATTTGAGGAATGAGGAAACCATGAGTGAAGATATCAATAATAGGGCAGAAGATTGCCAAGCTGTGAACACTAAACCTAACTTGATCTCCTTGGAAGGGGAAGATGTTCCTATGTTTGAAAACCCATATTTTGAGGACACAATAAAATATGGGTCTCCTGGGGAGGGCCTCAAGGAAATGGGAGTTAATTCTAACCCTCCTTTAAGTAGTGAAACTATTAAATTGGGAACCAAATAAAAGCCTCTGGTAATGAAAATGGATCTATTGGACATAAAAAAATGCTTAGGAATTGGCATTAGATAAAAATAGAGAAAGAATGGTTCAAGAACAAAGAAAAATACTCGAAATATTGAAAGAAAATTTCCAAACAAGAAGACAACATATCCCAAAGGGGTAGCAGTAGATAACCTGAGAATAAGATTTGAAAATGATACAGAGGAAAGTGATTCCAGTCAAACAAATAATGATGATGAAATACTTGTTGGCAAGAACAAAGAGGTCAATAACAAAAAGAAGATGAAGTTAAAAAAGGGAAGTAGGTTAGTAGAACTAATAGTTATATTAAACCAACGAAAAAAGAACCAAATCCTCAAATGTTTTGATAGGTTGTATAATGGAAATAAATTTAATTCCACCTAAATAATAAAATGATGAAATAAATTTATTGTTATAGCTGGAATGTTAGAGGACTTGAGTCCCCTAACAGGAAATACATAGTCTGAGATTTTTGTAACAAAAATAAGATGGATTTCCTATTTATACAGGAAGTTAAATCTGTAGGATTTCAAATGGAGAACAACTTGAGATTTATATGGAAAGATGCAATTGCTTTCACTTCTAAGCATGAAAAAGGAAAGGGTGGAAATGTCGTGCTCATTAATAGGAAATGGTTGAAGCACATTACACAACAAGGGTGCTCCCTATGTAATAGGTGTCTATGGGTTATCTTAGATATAGACAGTACAAAAGTTGGTCTTTCTTCTATTTATGCCCCAAATGAGTATAGAAATAGAGATTAATTGTGGAACTGGATGGCCAATGAGCTCCCTAGGGTACCTTGGGTAGTGGGAGGAGATTTGAACATGATTTAACTAAAGGAAGATAAATCAAGAGGTATCCCCCATGAATGGAAATGGAATGAAAATTTCTTTTGGGATAGAATGAAAAAGATGATGAAATTATATGACCCATTAGATGGGCAAAAAGGGAATAGTAAAGGCGTATGGTTCTCCTAGTGTAATAGTCAAAGAGGAAATCGGAGGATTTACTATAGGTTGGACAAATTTTATGCACACAAGGATGCTTTCCAATTTCAGTGTTCTTTAAATGATAATATGGTACAAGTTATCCCAAATACATTATCTAATCACCACCCAATTAATATGGTTATTACATTGAAAAACTAATGCAGAACATGTAAATCTAAGAGAGACTACAGCTTTAAACTCAACTGTTATCTGTTGCTTGATAAAGATTTCTTGGATGGCATTAGGAACTTAAGGGAAATCAGTAAAGCCTTAGCAGGAAATACAAATGCCACAACATACTAGAATAAATTGATTAACTCTTGTAAGGTATTTTTTCAAACTATGGGAAAAAATATTCCTTAGATAGAAGAAAGGAGGAATGCTTACTTTAGGAAAAGTTCTTAAGGGATGAGGAGGCTATTCAAATGGATCCTAACAGGACATAGTTAGTGGAAAGAGTGGGGGTAATAAAACATAGGCTCAGACAGTTTCAAGTCAGGAAAGCTCAAGGAGCTAAGGTTAGAGCTAAGTTAAACTGGTTGGAAGGAGGAGATAGGGGCACAAAATATTTCTTTGAGCTGTTAAAGTATAAAAATTTGAAGGAAAAAATAGGTCCCGTTCTAGAGGAAGGAGTGTGGTACCACACCGATAATGAGATAAAGGAAGTTTATAGGAGGTTTTATGAGAACTTGTTTAAATTAGAAGAGAACAAGAAAGGATGTAAGGAAGCATAGGAGATTTGCATGAGAGTATGTAGAAAAATAATAGATGTAGATATGGAAAAATTGGAAGCTGAGATAACAAAGAAATAAATTGAGGAAGCCTTTAGATCCATGGAAAATGGGAAATCACTTGGTGTGGACAGTTTGCTAGTGGAGTTTTACAAAGCAAATTTACATTGGCTGGTAGATGATTTGTATGATGTCTACCAAGATGTGGTGAAGAATGGGACATTAGGAAAGGAAATAAATAGGCGGATCATCAAACTTTTGCCTAAAGATGGGGATAAAGCAAACATTAGAAATTGGATGCCTATCACACTGTTGAATGTTTCTTATAAAATCTTAGCTAAAGTCTTAGCCTTGAGACTGAAAGACATTCTACCCAAAATCATTATTTATACCCAAATTAGGTTTATAAATGGTAGATATATTTTGGAAAACCTCATCACAAGTTGGGAAGCCTTACACTGGGCTAAGGAAACTAATCAAGAGGTAGGTATCCTACTCTTAGACTTTGCAAAGGCCTATGATAGGATTGAGTGGTCATTTGTTTTAATGATGCTAAAAACTATTGACTTTCTTGAATACTACTGTGATTTAGTTAAAATGTTGTTTAGAGATGCTTCTACTTAATTTGAAGTAAATGGTTCTTTGTTTAAGCTATTTCTCATGGAGAGATCTATTAGACAAGGATGCCCACTGGCACCAGCTCTCTTTGTTATTACCTTTAAAGCTTTGTATTACTTGTTAAGAAATGATGTTATGGATGGTGAAATGAAAGGTATTTTGTTACCTAATAAAGATATGCTTTTGAATGTTAAATTTGCTGATGATACTACATTGTTCCCAAGAATTGAGAAGGATAATATTAAAATTATGGAAGATAGACTAGATGTCTTATGTTTAGCATTTGGAGCAAAATACTCTGCCTCTAAATCCATTATGTTGAGTTGGATTGATGAATCTCATGTTCGGTGGGATAGGTCTAACTAGAGTTGGAGGGGGCATTCTAAGCAAGTTAGTTTTTTGGAAATTCCCTTTGCTGTCAGTCCTTCTTTGAAAAATATTTGGTAATGGCTATACTCTAGAATTGAGAGAAAATGAAACAATTGGAATAGACACTTTTTATCCTTGGTTGGTAGAGTACAGGTCTACCAAAAAATACTCTCATCTTACTCAATCTACTATGCATCAATGTGGTTTTTCCACAACTACAAGCCTGATGTGATCCAAAATATTATTAGGTAGTGTTGTGTGGTCTCACAACACACTCCATTTCACCTTACCAAAATAGGGTCTCAACTTTGCTTGTGTGTTTTTCCCTTTGGGCGCAATGGTAAAATGTCATGTCATGATCCATGATCAAAAGTCAAATCAAGATTTTCTCCTTTCAAAGGTCATCAATGGATAAAGAATCAAATTCTAAGAAACTTTGACTTTTACATCATGTCAAAATTCCTTCAAATGAGCAAGATATGTATGTTCAAAGTTCTGGTCAACTGAATATTTAGGTCAAAGGGATATGGATATTATGACTATAATATCTTGTCCATTCTCAAATATTCAGTCTAGTCCTTTTGGCAGTCCAATCCTTTATATTAACCCTCAAATGAACAAACAATGTATCTAGACCTAAAATAATCATTAAATCATGTTAAAACAATGGTCACCCCAACTAGATGGATATAGCCTCTTTGAAAAATATCCATATCCTTATCCCCTCAAAACCATCAAATTCATCATGGTGAATTATGAAAACATCAACCGGAAAGGACATTTGCCCTGGATATATTCAAATGTCGAATATCCATCTCCAAGTCCAATATCCATATCTACTCATGTGACAACCGTCAAATGTACCCCATTAATAAACTTCAAGTGCATGGATATTTTGCATTGGATATTTGGAAATAGATATCAAGTTTCAAGTATCCACATCCATGTCCATGTCTCGAGCACTCAAGTTCTTTAATAACATATTTTCATGCTCTTTTCTTATTCTTATTGGTCTTGTTTTATATTTCTTTAGTTTTAGCTATCATTCTTAGACATTTTTTAACTTGTGTTGTCCCATGTAGTGCTTCATCCCTTGTTGCTCATTTATTTTCCCTTATTTTTCTCCCCTCAGCCACTGCCCTTTGTTTTTCGTTCCCCTCTTCCCCTCTATTTCCTTTATAAGGCTCAAGTCTGCTATTTATTTTTCAATACTCCTCTTCCTGATGATGGATCATTGAGTATGATCTGAAACCTTGATTCAAAAACATACACAGTGGAATCCAGAAGCACATGCAAACTTATTTAACATTTGCCAAATATCCATATCATTGCTGAATAGCCATATCCATATAAACATTTAGATCCATATCCTGATTGAACAAATTGCTCCACATGTCTAATCATTGACTTTTCAACATGATCTTTGTCAAAGGACATTTTACAATAGATATTTCATATATCTCGATCTTTTAAAAGAAAATAAGATCTTGTTGCTCACTTTTCTGGTCAACGAATGTTTGACCAAATTTTGCTGACGTCACCCAAACATTTCAAGCCAAGATATTCATCCTCATGTTTGGTCAAAGTCAAATGGACACTCTAAACTAGATATTAAGCTTCGAATGTCCATATCATAATATCACTTCCTACATTTAATACTATGCATAAGTGTTGTTGGCCTTTTGAATTCAAAAGAGTGCTTTTTTTATAGTTGTTACTTTCTCCTGTGCCTAAATGATGAATGCTCACCTAACCATAGAAAGAATAATTAATATACCCTAATCAATGGATTTTCTAAGGATAAAGGGTAGATTCTCCCGCTATTGTTAGTTACCAAAGCAATTGAAGCTAAAATTGCAGAGAATTAAAAGCGATTAAAGGTAAACTATAGGTGATTAAGGTGATTTTACGACAGCTAGAAAATGGTGTTATAGAGAATAAAAATGGTGAGCACAGCTAAAATGGTATTCATATCTACATCTGTACATTAAGGTTGATAGTGTAACCACCAAGTATGAATAAAACAAGCCTTATCTATCATTTTTATAGTTACAGTATAATTTTTACATGGTCAAAAGGTAAATTTCCCATGACGAAGGTAAATCCTTAGGTGAATTTTATATTTGTGTTGGCAAGAGACACTGCTCTGTTGAATAATTGAGTGTTGTCATTGATGGCAAAAAGGCAAAGAGACTTTACTCCAGCAGATCAGATTGATTTGGCATCAAGGCATGCAAGGCTTCTAGTCTGGAAGGCTAAAATGACTATGGGTAGTACAGAGCAAATGACAGAGATCAGGTTGGTATGTCTCCGTAGTAGAAGTTCATCAGAAGTGGTTCAAGTATGTTGTTTACAGTTTCTTGAAGGTGGTATATCCAAGTTTTCAAGTTTTAAAGATCTTTGAAAGACATTCCATGATTTTGCAACATTGGGATCTCTAGATTCTCTTCGTGGTTTTAGGTTAAACATTTTTCTCCTTATGGTGAGTTGGTAATAGTACGTCTCATCTATGAACCTTAGTATGGTGTTAGAAGGATGCCAAATTTATTGACTTGTTCTTGACTCTAGAAGAAATAAATCCTTTCTGCTTTGTTTTATTTGTGTGTTTGTTATGTGAAAATGAGATGATATATCTAACCATATGTGTTCCCTGAACACTAGTGCTTGCTGATTTTTGAGACCTCAAGTCCCTCTTGTGGTCTTTAGTGCTTTAGAAGCTAGAGGCACGGTTACTTTTAGTGCATGGAATCAAGAGAATGGAACTAGCCCCTCTAGTGATGTGAATATCCTGAACCCATTTTATGTGGGGTATTGTAAAGGGACAGTGGTGTTTGTCTTCCCTAGTTTGGTGAAGTAATCATACCTTGTGTGGTTACATTTAGTTATGGGTGTGGAAGCACCATACCATCTTTATGTTAATGACATTATTTGTGTAAGTATTGGAATGATTTATATATTTGGAGGCATCATGCATTGTTAGACATGTGGTTAAGAGGTATTGTCATGTGTGGGTATCGTAAAGTAGTAGTTTGACATCAATTTTTTTAGTTGCCATGACTTCATGTGGAAGTTCTTTTGTGGATTATGAAAGTTATCATTGTGTATGTATGTAAAAACCAAATGCAGGAGATCAAATTGGAACTTGTGTTAGACCCATCTCATATAAATGTGATACTTTAAGTAAAATGTAGCCTTGATTAAGTATGTTCTTGTGTGCAATATTATCTATTCTTCCTCACATAAGGAAATTGTATTGCATTAAAGGTAGAGATTGTTGTAAATAAGTAATTATTTTGTTGCCTTAAACCCTTGTATAAAAGTTGCTTAGGTATGAGGATGTAGATAACCTAATTATTTATGTGTTGGCGTATGTTCTCTAACACATTCTAGACCTTGTGTCCTGGGTGTTGTGTAGCGGATACTCCCTTTTTGTGGCTAAAATTAGCCACATTGTGATGTGGATTTGTTTGTAATTTGGTTAATTTGAAATTTTTGATGGTTGTTTCATGTGTTGTTAGGGGCTAACAGTGAATTTGTTTTCTTTGAAATTTCTTATGACAAGAGTGGTCACCAAAACTCTTTTCTCTATATTTGTGTTATTGTTGGAAATTGTCGGCATTTTGTGACTTAAGATTGGATTTGGTTATTTTCCCACTTGGGTTTTCACCTTCTTTAAAATTTCAAATGGTGGCTATTCTGAATGTTTGTTTCTGCTAGCCCCGTACTATGTTAAGTGTGGTTTCTATCATGTTCATTTCGAACCTCTGATAGTATGTACAAGGGAGGACTCCGCAGAGAATTGTACTTTACATGTTAGTAATTAGTTGGAACCATAGTGGAAATAGGAAATGAGATGTAATTTTTGATAATCTGTAAATACAGTTCCCTGAATTGTATGAAATTCTCAAAATATGTGTGATTGGTTATAAGTAGATCACATGATACACCTTAAAGGGTAGGAAATGATGTCTTGTATTGTAGTGCCCCCCAACTTGTCGTCTATCAGATTGATGTTTGCTTAGTAGTATTAGACTTTATGACAGTATCTTAGACCATAGATGATGGATCTCTTGTTATCTTGTTACTTCATTATGGACCTAATCAGCATAGTAACAATTGTTGATGTTGGATTCTATTATTTTATGCTTTAGAATTTGATAAATGAATTAGATGTTACAGATGTTTTGATGTTATTCACTATATGGGATTGTAAGAGGATTAAATGTTTTATGTTGTTGACTAGTAATCAGATATCTTGTTCAACATAGTTAATTGTTTATTCATAAACGTGAATGGAACAGTGTCGTATTACTCGCTCTCGTGTACCCTACCCCACTACGATTTCCATTCACTATAGGACTGTATGTGGATGTATATCTTGAATGTTTAACCGTGCGTTGTTGCAGGAATGCAGGTACTAGGCACCGACTCCACCTAATGTACCAGGTCTGAGCGTGCCTTCGCCAATGGATTAGTTGTTTGGAGTTAACGTGAGGTCGCATGTCAGTGTGGTCTGGTTGTTAGTTTATCCTTTGGGTCATTGTCTGTCATTTGATCATGACTTGCAAACAGGTAATGTTGCACCTTGGAGTCTAACTAGGTTAGAAAGTGTCTAAGTGTGTAAGGTATCATTGTGCATTAAATAGAATCATATTACGGAAAGTATAATGTTGATAATTAAATGTATTGATAAAAGATAATATTGAGTATTAGGTCGATAGTTGTTAATTATTGTTGTAAATAAATTATTATTTTATTAGAAGTATAGTTGTTAAATAAAGATTGTAAGAAATTTTGTATTATTTAATATAATATTATTTGCAATAAATATTTAAATAAATTAAGTAGTTGTAAGTTATTTGTGATTTACAACTTAATTAATAAAATAAATTAAAATATAGTTGTAGCAATTATAGATTGTTGTAATATTATAGTTGTACAATTATAGATTGTTGTAATATTATAATTTTATTAATAACACTATGGTTGGTCGGTTATAAAATTAAATGTTGTCGATTAATATTTAAAAAAAGGAACCTCTTGGATCATCAAATTAAATAAAAGATATATCTTGAGGAGGGAGATGCACGGGATCGCGTGCCGAGTTCCTTGGAACATGGAAGCGACTGTGTTATAAAAGAAAAGTTTGTAGAGGCAAGGAGGGGGGAATTTGGTAGGAAGAAGAAGGATCGAGTTTTCTGCAACTGAGGAATTGAATTCTGCATTGAATCGAGGCTTCAGATACAGGTTCTATTGTCTTCCATATTCTGTTGCATTTTTATGAAAGGATGGAAATCTGTCTCTCTTTACTCCTCCAATTTGCTTGTTGCTTGATAGTCTAGAGCCTCTTTGATAATTCATCCTATACCTATTCTGCAACTATTTCATTACAAACAAATTTTCTATTAGAGATATAATTAATTAACGACCCATTTCTGCATAAATAATTGAAGAGAAAATATGAGTCTAATTTTTATTGTTAGGGTTCCAAATTGGTAAAGAGAAAGAAAATCGGCCTCTGAATTTATGCATGATCTGTTTCAGATTAATAAAATCATTCGTGCATTCTTTGTTTTCCTATTCCCTGCACCCTGAAGGCGTCTGCATACAGTTAATACAATTACCTTGCCTATTATGCACCCTTAGCTATGATGGGTGAGAATACTTGTTCCAAGGCTCCTATTTTGGCATATATCTGCCAGCGCCATCTGCTTGATCAGTAGGTTCCTTTCGTGCATATCCTGCAATCGTTGTTTTCCCCGGCGGCTTCAGCGTCCAAGCCATTTCCTTCAACGACTGTGCAAAGATCTTCCTTACTGATAGTTGTGATCTGCCTCTGTGAAACGCAAGCCATTTGATGGTTTTACATTCAACTTCACCCGGGGATCTTTTTAATTACTCTACCATTCGGCGGTCCCAGACCATCTAGCCCTCACACCTTGGCCGCCTATGCAGGAATGCTTGGGAGAAGAACATAAGTCATGCAGTGGTTTAGGCTCCATGTAGAGGTCACCATGTTACGCACTTGTTCGACCACTGCAGATTATAATGTGCAGTAAAAAAGTTAGGGTTTCCTCATCACTGCCCAGCTCGGGCAAGAAGGTCGACCATGCACATATTCAAACCAACGGTAGGTGTATTGCAATAGGGTTGTGTGGATTGAAACAAGTTTCCAACCCTAAAGCTCCCATTTTTATGCAGGCTGGATTATACGCTGGTAAAATGGTGGATCTGGTAACACACCTGCCAAATACGTTGTCTTTACCCCTGCGATTTTTGCTTTTGCTAAATGGTGTTGGGACGCACATACATAGCCGCATGTTCAAATAGATCATTTGCTTAGTGCTGGACGTTTTCCTTGCTAGAAGTGGCGTCAGCGTCTTATGGCTTGCGCCATAGTCAACAAATAGTGAGTGTATCTTAAATGTTTGTATTCTTTTTGTCAGATACTCTTTCCTAATTTTCTAAGGAAGCCCATGCACTTTGATCGTCTAGTTACAGAATATACCAAATATAGGCTTTGTGCATAAATTATTTCTTCTTGCACCCCAGTGATCAGACCTGGGTTATCCAATCCTCTGCTGGCTACGGGTGATGGCGTATAGTAGCTGTATATCTGGTGTCAAACCTGTAGGATGGCAGCAGCATAAGATGTGTCTTGGATGCAATAAGCAGACAATATTAAATGCCCCTGTGTAGCATGAATCCAGGCTGCAATCTGATTGTTGTAGTTTGCACAGAGGTAAATCAAATTCCTCCTTATTGCTGTGAATGCTGGGAATTAATTCACATGTTCCTGTGAGATCTGGTGTGACCTAGCTCCTCATAACAGCAACGACCGCCCTAGGATGTGTGCGATAGCTGCGATAGGTGATGTAGATTTGCTATGCAAATGACAACTCAGCTCCACTGTATGCATCCAAATATGATTTGAATTCCAAATAGGATCTCCCCGTCACTATGTGTCGCTGAAAATTATTGCATATTATACAAAGTCCAGATTGCAAGAAAATTAACAATACAGATATTTACTTATTCTCGGAGGGAAGGTATTTGCTATCTAATGACTCACGTTACATACTATATTATTTAGGAGACACATTCAGGCCTCTACTACTTCTGCATGAATGCCACACGATTGTCCTAGTACTAAACTGTTTGCTTGCAATACACCTACATCCACTTATGTCCAGTGTATCAAATGGGACAACGGTTGCCACACACTACATGCTGCATCCTCCATGTCTATCTGGCTGCAATCTAATACCCTATCCTCCAGCACTATTTGGCTGTATATTACCTGCAATTTTAACAAGGCTACCACTCAGCACACCTTACGGTGCCAGGATATCTTAGGGAAGAGTTGAACCTTGGTCTCCAACATGAGAATTGAGATATCTATTCTATTTTATGCTTGTTCTGTAAGGATGGAGATATGCTCCAGAAATGTAGTTACTAGGAAGAAACAGCATTATGCATGTTATTTTTCTCACTATTTGCATACATTTAAAATAATGCTTGGTATATACAAATGGCCTTCTTTACCATTGAAGTTTAACTCTATGAGATTCAAAAAAATCCATTTTGACACAGTGTTGATAAATAGAAATAGCTTTCGTTATCATTGATTTTCTAAGAGCAAGATTCCAAAATCTATCTATACACAGTGGCTGCTTCATCAAATGTTCTGTAGTATTTTTTTTTTACCTCTATAATTCCCGTCAGAAACATGACCATCTGGCTAACTCATATAGATTAATTGAAATTTATGTGAAATGTCTCAGTGATTTAAATATATAAATTAGATGCTTGTTAGTTGTTAGTGTTTTAATTATGGCAGCAATAGTGTATCTTAAGGTAAAGGCATGGAAAAGCATTTGTGGAGTCTAATTTTTAAGGAAGATAAATTATACGAAATAGTTGTAGAGTTGTTTGTTTAGGTTTAAAGCCTTATTTTGAGCTTTAGGCTGTTTAGATGTGTTGGTCCACTTTTCTGAACTATCTTGTATAAACCCCTAAACTTGTATGCATAATCCATTGCTAGTAAAGTATTATTGTTATGGTTATTATTTATGTTATTATTTAATATTATTATTATTAATTCAGATGATATTGTTGTCATCTCCAAACCGTCTAGAAAATGTATGGGAGAAAGTCTAATGGGAAATTATATAAATCATATGGTTGTTAGTTTTAAAAGTGCCAAGATCAAAAGTAGATTAATATTTTAGTTAAGCTAATAGGTTTAATTTATTGAACTATAAGGAAATGTAGTTAATAGTTTAAATTAAATTGTTATGATTATTGTTGATTAATCTTGGTAATGATCTTATTACAACAACATTATGAAGGTGTTGGTAATTGAAGTTTGATTAAATAGTCTCGATAGTGGATTTATTAACATTGTAAAGAGATTTTTGGTTGTAATGGGGTCCACTGTGCAAGTTGTTGGGTGTCAGTCCAGAGGCATAGGATAACGTGATTTGTTTTCAAGTATAGTGTTTTTATGTATTGGATATATGATGATATGTTGTCTCTAGTTATGTCTGGGATAAAAGACATTGTGAATGATTAATGTATTCCCTTGGGGATGTATTGTTGTATGTTTAATTATATTCATCTTGTATTGAGTTTCGAGTTAGATTTTGAAATGGGGAGACATTGAGTATTGTAATAGAGTAATGTTTATGTATTGTTATGGGCAATATTTGTAAGTTGTCCCTGTGATTAAGCTGATATGCAAGAGGGATAATGCCTTGCATTATTATATTTACATGTGGATATGAGAATAATTGTTATGCAAGATGGTTAATGCCTTGCATGGTTCATGTATCATCATTGTCATGATGATGTTTGCTATGTTGTTGAGTAGGGTCTTCTAGATGCAGGTAGGGGAGTGGCTCTCAATGGGGGTCGGAGCCCAAAAGTGGCGTCCAGGACAACCCATGTGGGAGTTTGATAACTCAGTGATAACCTAAATAATGAATTAGGGGGTTGGGTAGTTAAACACACTAAACAAGATAAGTGGATGCCTCACTCATGGCTCAAGTGCTTGTTTAGGCTTGAGATGAGATGAGAAGGCCTGGAATGGCAAGATCAACTACCTTGTCCTCATGAAAGGTATGTTGATTCCGCATGAGCATTGTATGGGGGCCGGGAGTCGGGAGAGGCTACCAGGACAACCCTAGAAGGGGGGGCGGGGCCTAGGAAGGCTTGCCAGGACAACCCATGACAAGCCATGTGATGACACTCCTCCCTACTGCAGCCTAGCATTCCCTAGTTGTACTCTCCCCATTCGTTATGAGTTGCCTCTGGAAGTTGTGTTGTGTTGTTATTGCCATGTGTAGTATTGGTGTTTGGTCGTCCTTTGTTCATGTTTAGTCTTGTCTACCTGACTGTTATTGTTTGGGACCTCATGTTAACTCCTAGCTCGGGGGGCGGACCTCAGGGTTCCACATGGTCAGGTGGAAGAGCTTTTATCCATTGGTTTTTCTCCTTGCTATTGTTCGTGTGCGAGGATGAGGTACCTTGTGTATCAGCCTTCAGATCTTGTACCAGATATGAAGTAAGTAATTTGTATTCATGTACTTGTCTGTGTATCAGTTGATTTATAATGTATGTGATCAGAAGGTGTTAAGTAACAATGCAATGATGTACTCATATGTGAGAAGAAATTGTAATTATGTACCAGATCCTGGTGATTACTCATCTGATGTTATAAAGATGTAAATGTTTATTGATTAAATGCAATAGGTGTAGAATGATCTATTAATGTTAGTTAATGATGTATGTCATATTATGTTGTTTGATTTGTCAAGTAATGCTCCCATGTTATTTTAGAGTAAAAAGTTGATAGTTTAAAGATGTGTAATGCTGTGTTAAACATTACTTTATTCATTTAAAAAAAAATTATTCTGTTTTGCATAGCATAGATGTGTTGTTCTCTAAGGTGTTCATGCGGGGTGTTACATCTGGTATCAGAGCCAAGTTTCTAACACTGGGTACTCTGGTTTTATACTAGCCCATTAAGCTATATTAGTTGTTAAGCTATATTAGTTGCTCAAACTCTGAAGAACATATTCATTCGTAGCCCTCGCCTAGCAACCTGAAGTTGTTCTTGGGTATGTTGTCCAGAAAGATGCCTAGGGTACGAGGTCGAGGACGTGGACGAGGTAGGGGTCGTGGGAGAGGTGTTGATAATAGCCCTCCTCCTAGTTCCCCTCATGAGAGTGCACAAGAAGGTGGGGGCGAGAATCAAGGTCAGCCAGAGGGTGCTCAACTACGCCAGCTACTTGAGGAGGTTCTTGCTCATCTTGGTCCTAGGTAGGAGATGGATCAACCTGAAGTGAGAGAAAGAGAACGATCTCCTAGAAAGAGAGAAATTATAGCTGAACAAGAAGTTATTCTTGCAGGCCACATGAGAGACCTTATGAGAGCCCGTCCTCCTACTTTCGATGGTTCTGGTAGTGGTATGGAAGCAGAGACATGGCTAATTGATCTGGAGAGGTGTTTCGCCATGCATCCTTATGGTAGCAACACTAAGGCAAGATGCGCCATCATGCATCTCAGAGGTTTCACCTCTACATGGTGGTGACTAGAGGAACAGAAGTTGCATCTAGATATTGCCACAGTGTCTTGGGAACTATTTCTAGATAGGTTCAGAGCTTGATTCTTATCAGACCACTGGAGGCAACGACGAGCGGACGAGTTCCATGGGTTGAGACAGATGACCATGACAGTGGAACAGTACGAGCGCAGGTTTTATGAACTCAAGCAGTATGCAGGCATTGGAAACGATGAGGCCATGCTAGTTCAGCATTTTATTAGGGGTCTAAATGCACGCATCAGTGGAGGAGTTCATGTTTTCGAGCCGAAGACCATGGAGGTAGCAGTCGAGAAGGCTCGACTGGTGGAGGAGAATTTGACCATGGCCCTAGGGGGTCATACAGGCGTGCAAATTGGGAGTGCACCATCAACAGGCTTAGGTTCTCGAGATGGTCAATCTCAAGCAACAAGTTCATCTAGAGGTCATCATGCACCCACTAAGGGCGAACAGCAGCGGCAGCAGTATTCTCAATCAAAACCAAAGAATACCCAACCTCAGCAAGGAGGTGGTTCTCAGTCAGGGAAAAATCGCAATCGGCTGCGGGCCAAGAATTATCATCCCAACCAACCAGTTCAGAGTTCTCAGCCTGCGTTTAGTAGGGGAAATTTTCAACAGTCTAATGCACCTATAGATGGTGGAGGTTTTGGCAGGGGAATAGGATGTTTCTCTTGCGGCCAGCAGGGCCATATTGCTAGGCAGTGCCCACAAAAGAACACTGCAGGATTTAGTCAGAGGCCAACAATTTCAGAGCCAACAGTGGGTGATGCAGGGAGGTCTCATAGAGTGTTCACAGCAGTTAATCACCACCAGATAGAGCATCAGGGGACAGTCTTGGAGACCGCTGGTAGAGGACGAGCAGCTTTCTTTGGAGCTCGTGCGCGTTCTGCAGCTTTGGGGGCTAACCCTCATAAGTAGGGGTCCAATGGGATCCTAATGACGTGGCTTTAGTTGCCTTGGAAGATGCAACCCTTATGTTAGAGTGATACCCGTACTTGTCGCCAGGCTTCCAGGAGTAAGCCTGATCCTAGGGGGGGAGGATGTAGTGCCCCCCAACTTGTCGTCTATCAGATTGATGTTTGCTTAGTAGTATTAGACTTTATGACAGTATCTTAGACCATAGATGATGGATCTCTTGTTATCTTGTTACTTCATTATGGACCTAATCAGCATAGTAACAATTGTTGATGTTGGATTCTATTATTTTATGCTTTAGAATTTGATAAATGAATTAGATGTTACAAATGTTTTGATGTTATTCACTATATGGGATTGTAAGAGGATTGAATGTTTTATGTTGTTGACTAGTAATCAGATATCTTGTTCAACATAGTTAATTGTTTATTCATAAACGTGAATGGAACAGTGTCGTATTACTCGCTCTCGTGTACCCTAACCCACTGCGATTTCCATTCACTATAGGACTGTATGTGGATGTATATCTTGAATGTTTAACCGTGCGTTGTTGCAGGAATGCAGGTACTAGGCACCGACTCCACCTGATGTACCAGGTCTAAGCGTGCCTTCGCCAATGGATTAGTTGTTTGGAGTTAACGTGAGGTCCCATGTCAGTGTGGTCTGGTTGTTAGTTTATCCTTTGGGTCATTGTCTATCATTTGATCATGACTTGCAGACAACTAATGTTGCACCTTGGAGTCTAACTAGGTTAGAAAGTGTCTAAGTGTGTAAGGTATCGTTGTGCATTAAATAGAATCATATTACGGAAAGTATAATGTTGATAATTAAATGTATTGATAAAAGATAATATTGAGTATTAGGTTGATAGTTGTTAATTATTGTTGTAAATAAATTATTATTTTATTAGAAGTATAGTTGTTAAATAAAGATTGTAAGAAATTTTGTATTATTTAATATAATATTATTTGCAATAAATATTTAAATAAATTAAGTAGTTGTAAGTTATTTGTGATTTACAACTTAATTAATAAAATAAATTAAAATATAGTTGTACAATTATAGATTGTTGTAATATTATAGTTGTACAATTATAGATTGTTGTAATATTATAATTTTATTAATAACACTATGGTTGGTCGGTTATAAAATTAAATGTTGTCGATTAATATTTAAAAAAAGGAACCTCTTGGATCATCAAATTAAATAAAAGATATATCTTGAGGAGGGAGATGCACGGGATCACATGCCGAGTTCCTTGGAACATGGAAGGGACTGTGTTATAAAAGAAAAGTTTGTAGAGGCAAGGAGGGGGGAATTTGGCAGGAAGAAGAAGGATCGAGTTTTCTGCAACTGAGGAATTGAATTCTGCATTGAATCGAGGCTTCAGATACAGGTTCTATTGTCTTCCATATTCTGTTGCGTTTTTATGAAAGGATGGAAATCTATCTCTCTTTACTCCTCCAATTTGCTTGTTGCTTGATAGTCTAGAGCCTCTTTGATAATTCATCCTATACCTATTCTGTAACTATTTCATTACAAACAAATTTTCTATTAGAGATATAATTAATTAACGACCCATTTCTGCATAAATAATTGAAGAGAAAATATGAGTCTAATTTTTATTGTTAGGGTTCCAAATTGGTAAAGAGAAAGAAAATCGGCCTCTGAATTTATGCATGATCTGTTTTAGATTAATAAAATCATTCGTGCATTCTTTGTTTTCCTATTCCCTGCACCCTGAAGGCGTCTGCATACAGTTAATACAATTACCTTGCCTATTATGCACCCTTAGCTATGATGGGTGAGCATACTTGTTCCAAGGCTCCTATTTTGGCATATATCTGCCAGCGCCATCTGCTTGATCAGTAGGTTCCTTTCATGCATATCCTGCAATCGTTGTTTTCCCCGGCGGCTTCAGCGTCCAAGCCATTTCCTTCAACGACTGTGCAAAGATCTTCCTTACTGATAGTTGTGATCTGCCTCCTTTGTGAAACGCAAGCCATTTGATGGTTTTACATTCAACTTCACCCAAGGATCTTTTTAATTACTCTACCATTCGGCGGTCCCAGACCATCTAGCCCTCACGCCTTGGCCGCCTATGCAGGAATGCTTGGGAGAAGAACATAAGTCATGCAGTGGTTTAGGCTCCATGTAGAGGTCACCATGTTACGCACTTGTTCGACCACTGCAGATTATAATGTGCAGTAAAAAAGTTAGGGTGTCCTCATCACTGCCCAGCTCGGGCAAGAAGGTCGACCATGCACATATTCAAACCAACGGTAGGTGTATTGCAATAGGGTTGTGTGGATTGAAACAAGTTTCCAACCCCAAAGCTCCCATTTTTATGCAGGCTGGATTATACGCTGGTAAAATGGTGGATCTGGTAACACACCTGCCAAATACGTTGTATTTACCCCTGTGATTTTTGCTTTTGCTAAATGGTGTTGGGACGCACATACATAGCCACATGTTCAAATAGATCATTTGCTTAGTGCTGGACGTTTTCCTTGCTAGAAGTGGCGTCAGCGTCTTATGGCTTGCGCCATAGTCGACAAATGGTGAGTGTATCTTAAATGTTTGTATTCTTTTTGTCAGATACTCTTTCCTGATTTTCTGAGGAAGCCCATGCACTTTGATCGTCTAGTTGCAGAATATACCAAATATAGGCTTTGTGCATAAATTATTTCTTCTTGCACCCCAGTGATCAGACCTGGGTGATCCAATCCTCTGCTGGCTACGGGTGATGGCGTATAGTAGCTATATATCTGGTGTCAGACCTGTAGGATGGCAGCAGCAAAAGATGTGTCTTGGATGCAATAAGTAGACAATATTAAATGCCCCTGTGTAGCATGAATCCAGGCTGCAATCTGATTGTTGTAGTTTGCACAGAGGTAAATCAAATTCCTCCTTATTGCTGTGAATGCTGGGAATTAATTCACATGTTCCCGTGAGATCTGGTGTGACCTAGCTCCTCATAACAGCAACAACCGCCCTAGGATGTGTGCGATAGCTGCGATAGGTGATGTAGATTTGCTATGCAAATGACAACTCATCTCCATTGTATGCATCCAAATATGATTTGAATTCCAAATAGGATCTCCCCGTCACTATGTGTCACTGAAAATTATTGCATATTATACAAAGTCTAGATTGCAAGAAAATTAACGATACAGATATTTACTTATTCTCGGAGGGAAGGTATTTGCTATCTAATGACTCACGTTACATACTATATTATTTAGGAGACACATTCAGGCCTCTACTACTTCTGCATGAATGCCACATGATTGTCCTAGTACTAAACTGTTTGCTTGCAATGCACCTACATCCACTTACGTCCAGTGTATCAAATGGGACAACGGTTGCCACACACTACATGCTGCATCCTCCACATCTATCTGGCTGCAATCTAATACCCTATCCTCTAGCACTATTTGGCTGTATATTACCTGCAATTTTAACAGGGCTACCACTCAGCACACCTTACGGCGCCAGGATATCTTAGGGAAGAGTTGAACCTTGGTCTCCAACATGAGAATTGAGATATCTATTCTGTTTTATGCTTGTTCTGTAAGGATGGAGATATGCTCCAGAAATGTAGTTACTAGGAAGAAACAGCATTATGCATGTTATTTTTCTCACTATTTGCATACATTTAAAATAATGCTTGGTATATACAAATGGCCTTCTTTACCATTGAAGTTTAACTCTATGAGATTCAAAAAAATCCATTTTGACACAGTGTTGATAAATAGAAATAGCTTTCGTTATCATTGATTTTCTAAGAGCAAGATTCCAAAATCTATCTATACACAGTGGCTGCTTCATCAAATGTTCTATAGTATTTTTTTTACCTCTATAATTCCCGTCAGAAACATGACCATCTGGCTAACTCATATAGATTAATTGAAATTTATGTGAAATGTCTCAGTGATTTAAATATATAAATTAGATGCTTGTTAGTTGTTAGTGTTTTAATTATGGCAGCAATAGTGTATCTTAAGGTAAAGGCATGGAAAAGCATTTGTGGAGTCTAATTTTTAAGGAAGATAAATTATATGAAATAGTTGTAGAGTTGTTTGTTTAGGTTTAAAGCCTTATTTTGAGCTTTAGGCTGTTTAGATGTGTTGGTCCACTTTTCTGAATTGTCTTGTATAAACCCCTAAACTTGTATGCATAATCCATTGCTAGTAAAGTATTATTGTTATGGTTATTATTTATGTTATTTTTTAATATTATTATTATTAATTCAGATGATATTGTTGTCATCTCCAAACCGTCTAGAAAATGTATGGGAGGAAGTCTAATGGGAAATTATATAAATCATATGGTTGTTAGTTTTAAAAGTGCCAAGATCAAAAGTAGATTAATATTTTAGTTAAGCTAATAGGTTTAATTTATTGAACTATAAGGAAATGTAGTTAATAGTTTAAATTAAATTGTTATGATTATTGTTGATTAATCTTGGTAATGATCTTATTACAACAACATTATGAAGGTGTTGTTAATTGAAGTTTGATTAAATAGTCTCGATAGTGGATTTATTAACATTGTAAAGAGATTTTTGGTTGTAATGGGGTCCACTGTGCAAGTTGTTGGGTGTCAGTCCAGAGGCATAGGATAACGTGATTTGTTTTCAAGTATAGTGTTTTTATGTATTGGATATATGATGATATGTTGTCTCTAGTTATGTCTGGGATAAAAGACATTGTGAATGATGAATGTATTCCCTTGGGGATGTATTGTTGTACATTTAATTATATTCATCTTGTATTGAGTTTCGTGTTAGATTTTGAAATGGGGAGACATCGAGTATTGTAACAGAGTAATGTTTATGTATTGTTATGGGCAATATTTGTAAGTTGTCCCTGTGATTAAGCTGATATGCAAGAGGGATAATGCCTTGCATTATTATATTTACATGTGGATATGAGAATAATTGTTATGCAAGATGGTTAATGCCTTGCATGGTTCATGTATCATCGTTGTCATGATGATGTTTGCTATGTTGTTGAGTAGGGTCTTCTGGATGCAGGTAGGGGAGTGGCTCTCAATGGGGGCCGGAGCCCAAAAGTGGCATCCAGGACAACCCATGTGAGAGTTTGATAACTCGGTGATAACCTAAATAATGAATTAGGGGGTTGGGTAGTTAAACACACTAAACAAGATAAGTGGATGCCTCACTCATGGCTCAAGTGCTTGTTTAGGCTTGATTTGAGATGAGAAGGCCTGGAATGGCAAGATCAACTACCTTGTCCTCATGAAAGGTATGTTGATTTCGCATGAGTGTTGTATGGGGGCCGGGAGTTGGGAGAGGCTACCAGGACAACCCTAGAAGGGGGGGGCGGGGCCTAGGAAAGCTTGCCAGGACAACCCATGACAAGCCATGTGATGACACTCCTCCCTACTGTAGCCTAGCATTCCCTAGTTGTACTCTCCCCATTCGTTATGAGTTGCCTCTGGAAGTTGTGTTGTGTTGTTATTGCCATGTGTAGTATTGGCGTTTGGTCGTCCTTTGTTCATGTTTAGTCTTGTCTACCTGACTGTTATTGTTTGGGACCTCATGTTAACTCCTAGCTCGGGGGGTGGACCTCAAGGTTCCACATGGTCGGGTGGAAGAGCTTTTATCCATTGGTTTTTCTCCTTGCTATTGTTTGTGTGCGAGGATGAGGTACCTTGTGTATCAGCCTTCAGATCTTGTACCAGATATGAAGTAAGTAATTTGTATTCATGTACTTGTCTGTGTATCAGTTGATTTATAATGTATGTGATCATAAGGTGTTAAGTAACAATGCAATGATGTACTCATATGTGAGAAGAAATTGTAATTATGTACCAGATCCTGGTGATTACTCATCTGATGTTATAAAGATGTAAATGTTTATTGATTAAATGCAATAGGTGTAGAATGATCTATTAATGTTAGTTAATGATGTATGTCAGATTATGTTGTCTGATTTGTCAAGTAATGCTCCCATGTTATTTTAGAGTAAAAAGTTGATAGTTTAAAGATGTGTAATGCTGTGTTAAACATTAATTTATTCATTTAAAAAAAAAAATTATTCTGTTTTGCATAGCGTAGATGTGTTGTTCTCTAAGGTGTTCATGCGGGGCATTACATGTATGCCTTTATTGAACGATTGTGCTTGACTTAGAAACATTTGCTTAATGTGAATGCGTATGTCAGCAATAGAAAATTGTAAGATTAATGTGTTATGTTTCCACCCTAGTCTGTGACTTCCAGGAGTAAGTCAAGTTTTAGGGGGGGAGGATGTAGTGCCCCTCCATTCGCACCTTGGATGTATAGGTGAACTGGTCAAGGCGCATGAAGGTGAAGGTAAAATAACCGAAATATTCAAGATAAGGTAAACAATTGATGTTGTACAATATAGGTAGATGCTTCATCCATGTGTGGTTTCATATGAAAGATAATGTGTTTTATTGATAACCTCTATTGCGGTACTGATGATACAGGCTTTGATATTGTTTTGCATCCAATGTTTAAGATGTCGATCTTACTACAATTGTTATATATTGAATGTATCTCATGTGACTGATTCTGTTAGATTTATTTGTTATGATGGTACTTCTGACACTTATGATTTCATGCACTTGTATGTTAAGTGTAGGGTTCTGTTCAGATTAAGAGATAGATTTGATTTGGTTATGATTATGTGTTGAGCTAATCTAGATTGATATGACGTGGAAGGGACGATGTCGCATCACTCACTTGTGAGCGCCCTGCGATGTTGCGATTCCTTTTTCCACCTAGTGCTAGCTTATATGCATCTATACATGCTTGACCGTGACATTTGTTGCAGGATACAGGTACCAGGCATCGAATCCACCTGAATTAACAGGTCCGAGTGTGCCTTGAACCCAATGGATACGTTGTTTCAGAGATAACTTAAGGTCCCACATCCCAAGTCATTATCCTCAATCAGGATGCATGACATGTCTAGTCAACCTGTCAGTTCTCTTAGTATGTCGGTCTTGCAATTGATTTATATTTGATGGAGCTTGTTGGATAAGTGCATTTTGGCCTGACTTGAGAATATGTTTGATTTGGTCTTTTTGAGAACATGTTTGATTTGGGTTTTGACGGCTGTCCTACTCAGTGGGTTATGTTGTATGCCTATATTTCATTATATAGTCATACTTTAATATTTAATAAGGTCATATAATATTCTTATTATTATTATTAATATTTAATAAGATTAAATTGGTAATTGATAATTACCTAGTTCAAATAATTATTTAAGTTGTTTGAATATGAATTATGTTTTTTTTTTTTTTTTAAAGATAATGCGCCTGGTAAACTTTTTAACGTGACCGGCGACGCTGGTGCGACACGCCCTCCGGCTCCACGCGAATGCTTTTGCCCGGAGCAATGAACCGGTGAGGCCACAACTGGGGGACCTCATCTCCTAGGAAGAACACTTCAAACCCGCGAGCTCATTGGCCCAGCGAAGGCGTAAAGCCTTGCGAGCTCGTTGGCCCAGCGGGGGTTTGAACTCTGGTGGCTGCCACTACATCCTGAGCGACTTAACCACCGAACCATGCCATCATTGGCTTGAATATGAATTATGTTATTACTACTATTAAATTGATTTAATTAAGGGAAGGTCGCTAAACACTAGTAAACGTACTAACCAGACCCTAGAGTAGAGAGGAGACAGTCCTATCATCCAATTGACGAAGCCTAACAATTGGATCAAGAGTGTATTGATTCAGCGTTACACTATGGTTACTTATCAATTTGTGATAATATGCTATTTATGATGGATATATTTTGGCTATATATTGTACTAACACTTCTTGTTGAGTGTACATGTAGAATTATTATGTCAATGGATGAGGGTGGTCATTTAGCCACTTTATGTCTTTCTGTGTGATGTCTGACCTAGGCATGGGGCCCTAAGGTCTATTGGCCATGATGTTAAGAAATATTATTTTTAGTTTTATGTGATAAAATGATTATGTTCTTGTGTGGGATTTAACCTTGTAACTTTTAAAATGATTTTTAAGTGTTTTTAAGAGGTCTAAGTTGTATTTTATGTTTGGAAAATTGTCTTATGTCCAAGGTACATGGGTAAGAAGTTTATTTTTGTCATTTATAATATTTTAAAAGGTTTTTAGACCCTCCTTTAAGCCCCACTTACAAAAGTGACGAAAATGGGAAGGTGGTTGGTTGAATTAGTTGGGTGGTTGAGTTAGTTTTGGGTAGGAAGTTACTCTTTCCTTCTCTTTAAAAACTCTTCATGGAGTGGGGGTGAATGGTTCATTTTATGATTTTCATTCAAGGATTCTACCATTAGTGGGATATTGCGATTGAGGTATCATGTTTTCTTTATTAATTAAATATAAGCATTATATGTTTTTCTTTATTGATTAAATGTAAATTTTATATGTTTTTCTTTATTGATTAAATATAAATATTATATGTTTTTCTTTATTGGTTAAATGTAAATATTGTAAGTTCTAAATATTATATGTATCCTTTATTTATTAAATGTAAAGGTTGTTTTTCTAAGGGTTGTTGCTTGTGAAATTGGAAAAGCAAACATTTCAATGTAAATCTTGAAAGAAGCATATTTGTTGCCTTATTTGCATGTCATAAACCTAGATCATCATAGCATAAGCGGATCTTGTGTAAGTAGAATTAATGTTTCTAATAAGGTTATGGAAGTAATGTATAATAGTTGTAGAAACCATATTTTGTACTCTAGAATTGGTGATGTTTTCTAAGAAGGTTTCTTAAATTGTTGGGACTTATTCGTAAATAAAATAGAATGTTGTGAATCTCAAGTTTTGATTAAGATAAGTATAGACCAGATTTCCTCTTAGGTTCTTCCCATCTTGTATTCTTATTTTGTTGACGATGCTTAGCTAAATGGAAGTATAGAATGTGGATGTTTGTTACTAAGCAGGGAAAATATGGCTAATTAATAGTAGTAGCCTTTGGTACTGAATATCATCATTAAGTTCATATGGTTAGTATTTTACATTTTATTAATTTCATTACCTCAGACCTCTTATTACCTCCTTACGCATAGTTAAACTTTGGTGCTCTCTTGAGAGATACCTTGGGCAATGTATAGTCATGAGACTTTAACTCTAGGAAATGTTGATAACCTTGTCCTGTTTTAAAAGGGAGTTATTTGGAATAGATATCGATCATGATGTTAATAGAATTCTAGGTTTATTCTTTTATGAGTAGGGGAATCAATCTTTTATTGTGGGTTATTGTTGTAAAGAAAAAAAAAAATTAGGATAAGACTTTTGTAGTACCATCATAGTAATGTTATCATTAGAGGAAACGTTCTTCAACTCTTTATTAGTGCATTATAGTATGCTGCAATTGTGGTTAAATATGAGTTCAAATTAATTATTCTACCTAACAAAAAAAAATTGTATTTAGGATTGAATAAGTGGTAATTCAAGTGTATTATGTTAAAGTTGTTTAGTATCTAATTTGGTTATAATTGTTCTTCATTGCATTTGAAGATAGGATGTTGTATTGAGTTGGACTATGACTTATTCTTATTTTGATTTACTAGAATGGCATCCATACTAGAATTTAGCTAATTGGGAACTCCTTGTGTAAGAAAAGTTTAATTATTGGCATAATAAAGGTTATGTGAGTGATCAAGTTTGAATTCTCGATACCTAGCTTGTCTATGTTTTAATCCAGGTAATGTTGTTAATAATAATATGCTGGTAGAGTATTATGTCTTCTATATGAGAACTTTAGTTATCATAAATAAGGTAGGATGTAGGGTTTGGATCTTGAGGTTCTTAGTGAGTATCTCATCTTAGTTTAAAAGTGATATACTTATCATGTTATTGAATTAAGAATAGAATCATTTGTGATCTCTTTTAGATAGTTTATTTCTAAGCGTTGCTCGTCAAGTGTCTTGTTGAGTAATGGTTATTGCTAACTTTTCCTAGTAGTGAATTAAATGTTGAGTATAAGTGCTAACTCTTTGTTATAAGTGTTTTGGACTCTGATGAGATGTTGTTTGCATTCATAATGAAGTCCACATTCATGGATCCCATTTGATATAATAAATTATGTTGTTGTTTATATCTTCTTAGTTACAAGGAATAGTAGAATAATTGAAGTGAATGTTGTATTGATTCATGGGCATCTTATGAGTACGGTACTGCTTTGAAGACCCATGGTTAGTATGTCATATTATATATTGCACTTAGGGTATGTTATTGGATTGGTCTATTTGAAGGAGTTGTGCATTTAAGAGTAAATGTTAATGTGGGGATTGTTGTGTTTCAGTGGTGTCTAGTGAAAGTTTATTCCAGAGGCCAGTAGGGGTAGTTGTGGGTTTGATCCTTGCATTGTTGCATTCTGGTTGAAGAATGAGCATGTTTTGGTTTTATGTGATGTTGACTTTCCTCTGCTTATGGCTTATATGATTTTCACGACTGTGTAAGAGGGATAATGCCTTGCTGAGTATATCTAGTCCTGTTGTTATGTCTTGAATCCATGTTGTTGAGCTCTTCTTGAAGGTTGTGGTTCCCTATTGTGTTGAGCTTGTTTTAATATTCTATGTTGGTTTGTGTTAAGGATTGATTTTGGGAGCAAGAGGACCCATGCCTTGCTCTAGTGATTTATTACATTGTGATTGGTTGCAAGATGGTTGATGCCTTGCATTGTTATGTATATATGTTGTCATGATGATAGTTGTTATGTTTGATGGATAGGGTTTCCTAGGTGCAGATAGGGGAGTGGCTTCTAATGTGGGGCCGATGCCCAAAGTGGCTGCTAGGGTAACCCATTGGAAGTTGGTAATCAAGTGATAACCTAATAATTAATCTAGGGGTTGGGTAGATTTCACATTAACAAGATAATTGGATGCCTCACTCATGCCTGTAGTGCTCGTTTAGGCTAAGGATGAGATGAGAAGGCCGTGGTTGGAAAAATCAACTTCCTTGTCCTCATGAAAGGAATGTTGATTCCGCATGTGTCACCCTATGGGGCCAGAGTCTAGTGAGAGACTGCCAGGGTAACCCATGCTAGGACCATGCGATGACACTCTCCCTACTGCAGCCTAGCATTCCCTAGTTGTACTCTCCCCATTTGTCGTGTGTTGCCTCTGGAAGTGATTTTGAGTTGCTTGTGGTGTTGTCATGTGTTGTAATGGAGTCTTGTTTGGTCTTTGTTCCTGTTAGGCAATTGTCTACTTGACTGTATGACATTTTGGGACCTTATGTTATCTCCTAGCTCGGGGGTGGACCTCAAGGTTCCACATGGTCGGGTGGAAGAGCTTTTATCCATTGGTCTCTCCTTGCCTTTGTTCGTGTGCAAGAAGGTTGTAATCTCCTATAGCAGATTCAGATCATGTACCTGTTTATGGAGATAGTTATTATTCTCATGTACTGGCCTGTGTATTAGATGATTCATTATGTATGTATTCATATGTATTCAAAAGATGATAATGTAACAATGTAATGTTGTACTCATATGTGAGGAGAAATTGTAACTATGTACTAGATCTTGATGAATACTTATATGATGTTATGTAGATGTAAATGTTTTTTGATTTAGTGCATTAGGTTTACAATGAGTTACTGATGTTAATTCATGATGTGTGTTAGATTATGTTAATTGTTTTGTCAAATAATGCAACCATGATATCTTAGAGGACAAGTCATTAGTTTAAATGATGCGTTAATATTACTTTGTTACTTTACTATCTCTTTCAATTTTAAAAAAAAAATTATCCTGTTGCATATGGCATAAATGTGATGTTCTCTGATGTATTCATGGCGGGGCGTTACAATATATATATTAATTATATATAAACTACTATCCAAAAAATTTAACATTTCTCTGTTTTGATATTGAGACTTTGTTACTCTGACCCTAATTGTTAAAGGGGCTTTGTTTTCTGGCAAGGGACATTTTCCATCATTCCCTTTGGTATTTATAAATCAATCTTTCTTCTTTAGCTTCCTTATTGCTTTCATTACATTAGAAAATCCACAAGTCGACATCACAAAGCTCAAATCTCCAGGCTAATATTGCTATAATTTGGAACATAATGGTACCACTTCCCTGCAATTTATTTAGATAGTGGAACTATGTATCAAAATCAAATTGAGCTTTAAATTGCAATCACCATTTCATCTACATTATCAACTCTCAAAATTATAACAATTTAGTGCAGCAATGTTAATTGTTTCAGGCCAATAATACTGCAACAAACTGCAATTCTAAGAAAAGTGTTAAACACCAACAATTACAGAACTTAGGCATTCACTTACCACCAAAACATAATTGTGTCCCTTATAATTACACTACATAGGCAACCATCTTGTAGTATTGCTAAATAATCTTCTCCGCTGCACAAAATTCAAGAGATTTGCAGTAAAATTCACATGATACACATCTCATTCACGAGTAGACATACAACAAACAAATATTTTACTGCAAATCTCTTGAATTTTGTGCAGCAGAGAAGATTCTTTAGCAATACTACAAGATGGTTGCCTATGTAGTGTAATTATAAGGGACACAATTCTGTTTTGGTGGTAAGTGAACTAAGTTCTATAATTGTTGGTGTTTAATACTTTTCTTAGAATTGTTGTTTGTTGCAGTATTATTGGCCTAAAACAGTTAGCATTGCTGCACTAAATTGTTATAATTTCGAGAGTTGATAATGTAGATGAAATGGTGATTGCAATTTAAAGCTCAATTTGATTTTGATACATAGTTTCACTATCTAAATAAATTGCAGGGAAGTGGTACCATTGTGTTCCAAATTATAGCAATTTTAGCCTGGAGATTTGAGCTTTGTGATGTCGACTTGTGGATATTCTAATGTAATGAAAGTAGTAAGGAAGCTAAAGAAGAAAGATGGATTTATAAATACCAAAGGGAATGATGAAAAATATCCCTTGCCAGAAAATAGAGCCCCTTTAACAATTAGGGTTAGAGGAACAAAGTCTCAATATCAAAGCAGAGAAATGTTAATTTTTTTGAACAGTAATATATATATAATAATCTTATAATTATAATTATATAATTATAAAATTATAATTTGTAAGATTAATTTATATAATTATAATTATAAGATTGATTTATATAAATAAATATAATAATATAATAAAATTAATATATTATAAATTAATATATTAATATTATATATGAATATAATTATTATATATTAGTATATTAATAATATTATTATTATATATTAGCATGATATTAATTAATAATATAATAATATTTTAATATTTTTTAAATATAATTATTATATATTAATAATATTATTATTATTGTTATTATAATATATCAACATGATATTAAATAATAATATAATTAATATATATTAATATATATCTAAATATATTATATCTTATTATATATTATAATTAATATTAATATTAATTATATTATTATAATATATATAATTAATTATATATATAAGGAATATTCTTCTTCAAATCATTTAAATTAATACATAATTAATATATAATAATATAATATATAATAATAATGTATATAAATATTAATTAATCTTATTAAAATATTATTTGTAACGCCCGCCTTGAACACCGTAAAGAAACACACACTTATGCTAAAAAAAAACAGGATAATTTTTTTTTAAAGATGTTTAAGTAACGATAACATAATCAATTACGACATATTCTCTAAGGGTTCAAGGCTGCATCACTTATCAAATCGACTAACACAATTAAACATACATCAGCAACTGATCCAAAACCATTCTCAATTAAATAACTTATTCCTATTCATTGCAAATCATCAAATAACGGAATCTGCAAGATTATATACATAACTGAAATGCTTTCATATAAGTACATCAAGACATCATTACATTGCCACTTTTAGTCTACATCAAAGTTACATACATAAAGAATGTTCTGTTACACAAATCTGGTACAAGGTTATGCACTTACATCATCATCATTGGAACAAGTACAACTGGAACAAATCCTTTCTGCATATGATCTTGACAAGAGTAACCAATGGATAAAATAGCTCTTCCACCCGACCATGTGGAACCCTAAGGTCCACCCCCCGAGCTAGGAGTTAACATGAGGTCCCAAACAATGACAGTCAGGTAGACAAAGACTAACATGTACAAAGGATGACCAAATGCCAATACCACACATGGCAATAACAACACAACACATCTTAACTTCCAGAGGCGACACATAACATAACATAAGTGGAGAGACCAAACAAGGAATGCTAGGTTGTAGTAGGGAGAGTGTCATCGCACGGTCCTAACATGGGTTATCCTGACAGCCTCTCACTAGGCGCCGGCCCCCATCTATGGTTATCCTGACAGCCTCTCACTAGGCGCCGGCCCCATAGGGTGACACATGCGGAATCGACCTTCCTTTCATGAGGACAAGGAAGTCAATCGTGCCGACCAGGCCTTCTCTACCCTTCCTTAGTCTAAACAAGCACTACAGGCCATGGGAGAGGAATCCATTAATCTTGTTTAATATGAAATCTACCCTTAACCCCCTAGTTCATTTTAGGTTATCACTTGATTAATCTACTTTCAATAGGTTATCCTGACTGCCACTTTGGGCACCGGCCCCACGTTGAAAGCCACTCTCCTTCCTAACACCTAGTAAACCCCAACCACCATACAAGGCATTATAACATTACTCATACATTTTCACTGCAAGGTATAATTCCTCTTGCATTACAACAGAATCAAACACTCGTTGTAATCCATTTCCTATAACATTACAACACTTTACTCTTATACAGATTCCAGGTCTCTCCATATAACCATTACAACAAAACGGGTACAAGACAGTCATAACTAAATAAATATCTTATCCGGGGATATTACATCCACATAAAGCATTAACAACTTTCAATAAATATACTCAATTAGAGTCACATGTTATAAAACACCACAACACTTAGAACAACTATCCACATGTTGGTTGCACTTAAAATACGACATACAAAGCCTCTGGGATTTTGACCGCTAGCCATTTAACATAATACGACAACAAGAATTCTTAAATTCATATAGTTTGGATTTAATTTCCATAGATAAATCACTAAAACTTCTTCCTAATGCAATGTGAATGACTTTGTGATAAATCAACATTAGATAACATCACCTCTTCTAATCAAACAGATTGATTTAAACTAATCATAACAACATAGTAATACATTACAACTAATTTATCTAGTAATACTGCATTTTGTTTCCAAAAGATAATTTACTAAATAATTTACACCATTTCATTCGTCACTCTTAATATCAATACAATCCTTGTCATCTACCCTTCAAACTTGTCCAATAACTTAACCCTCTCAAGAAAAGAAAAGAATAAGAATGCTACGTTGGTACCATATAACTAAACGACAATTATAACGAGGGACAATAGTCAATGGCGAGCATTATTGTTTAATTTTCTTCAAGACTCTACCTTCAAACAGTTACCCGATAAGATAGTTTAATACACTTGTACGTCTTCGTTGTAATGATAACTCAAAAATGTTTTAATCAAAATGCTTTAAATCTATCTAAATAAAAGATCGGAATGGCCATACATATGCCGTTACGCTTGATAGATGCAATAACTATGTTTATTTCCATGGTGTTCCGCTTTTCATGTAGATGCTTTTGCTGTTTCTTTTACCGCTACTATAGACTATTGTCTTACAATCATTATTCACAGAGGAGGTGATAACTTGTTATTGACTGTTTGACCATTGAAATGGATGACAATGCTTCGATTGATAGCATCAGACTTTAACCAGTTTATTTCTGACAGACATTGACATCACAACACTCTGTAGGTTTCAACAGTTGATCGATGTATGTGCTCAATTGAATTCCTTGCTGCACTGATCTTCAGAGGGAGCGCCAACTCTATCAGTAAGATATCTGTTAAGTCTGTGTGGTTATGTGATCCTGTTTGGCAGACTATTATCCTAATGCAAAAGTGTGGTCAATAGGGAGGAACCTCTCAGACGTTTCAGTACATAGATTCATTGCAATTTACCAGTAATGAGAATACAAATACGGTGGGTTTCCAAAGGCCAACCAAGGTCGCTGGTTTTGAGCTAATAAAAGAGATTAAACTTATGAAATAAGGTACAGCTGACTGACAGAAACAGCGATCTATATGCATTACAAAGATTGCAGGATGTGTGTGGAGCGGAAAAGCTTTCAAAGCAGCGTCCCATATGATTAAATTTTTTTTTTTTTAAAGTGCACCAGCCAAAAAGGCGATCTACATGTTAAATTGACTAATTTTCAGATTCTAACCTAACTTCTTAAGGCGTTTTTCCAGCTAAGAGCGTTGTGAGTGCAGTAGGAAATCACTGTATAGCAAATATACTTAACGACTTAGATATTGAATTCGTTTAACCCCTGCAACTCGCTTATTTACTAAGGAGGATAATACTCGCTCAATTTATAGCAATGGTTTATTTGTTGACAAGCGGAAAACACAATAACCCAAGCTATAAGGTGGACTGGTCAGAGGATGCATCATCCCTTGATACTAGATGGATGACGAAGACCTCCCAAAACGGATAGGTTGAAGAGGCTTCAGAACTTTCAATCAAAGCGAAATATAAGGTAAACGGCAGCGAACTACCTCACAAACCTCCTTCATATTGCGCCCTAATATTACAACTTGTGGCGATACATGATATTATCAATCCACTAATAAATAAAACCAAAAGAAACAAAAATAAATAGAATCTCAGACACAATCGCTAACCAGGTTTTTTTGAACCAATAGACTTCAATCACGGATGATTGAACATATATCCCGTGCGTGGCCCTTGGCATAACCCTAACCTTAACATAAGATACTCGTTAAATCTGTGATGAAATGTATGGATGCGTTTTCTGATACAGCAGATGCTTTAGGTTTAAAATATACCCAACGCCTATGCTTTAGATATAAATGGCCTAGAAAAATGATGAAAGATAGAGAATCTTAAAACGACTTCTAGTATAATTAGACTCACAGCCATAAAATTTGCACATGGGACAGAGATGAAGCAGATCTGGGAATAGCTACGATTTTTTTTTTAATTCAATGGCTCAACTGTTATGAGTTACAGTGCCGATTTGTTTGCTTGATAGAATAGTTTAGTGGGTGAGAGGATAACGAAATGGCAAAAGACAATTCATGGTTGAAACCACGCAAGAAGTTTAGACTGAGAGATCTTACAGAAATGTCGTCTAACATCTTCAAACCCTACCTATTTTACGCCAGTCTGAGAGCACATACAGAAGGTATTACTAAAATACATCCTCAATGATAAAAAGTAAACCATCAAAAATGAATGATTGCAGGGATGAGAAAATGATTCGGCAAAGCAGTGGAAGGAAGACAATTGACTTACGGAATCCTTGAGCAAAAACGAAGTATTTAAACCCTAAGAGAAGATGCTGTTTAAACACAGAGAGGACAGTCTACAGAACTATTTGGAATCAAATAAACTATAACAACATTTGCAGATTCGAAATGAAGTTCAGAGATAAGGCATTCGACGGAACCTGGTTTCGCAATCAACTCGACGAATCTGCTCCAATCGTTGCAGTTCCAAGCTTCTTCTTTCCTTTCACCTGTGATGCTGTCCTTGATGCCCCTACCGCTCTTTTATAACACAGCCTCTCTCCTCTACCAAGGGCTTGGCCCACGATCCCATGCATAACTCCTTTAATATATATATATTTTATTTAATTTAATGATCCCCAATTATTATTTATTTTATTTTATTATTATATTTCTTTATAGCCGACCCAATATATTGTTATTAATAGAGTAGTACTATTTCGACAATCTATAATTTTGTACTATACTTCAATTTATTTTATTAATCAAGTTGTGAATCACAATTTACAAGCATGATATTTATTTATTTAAATATTTATTATAAATAATATTATATTGAACAATACAAATTTCTTACAACTTTATTTAACAACAACACTTCTCATAAAATAATAATTTATTTATAACAATAATCGACAACTAACGACATTATGCCCATTTAACAACATTTATACTCTTTCGTAGAATAATTCTATTTAAAGCACAACATTACCACACATACTTAGACACCCGCAGAACTCATTAGACTCCAAGATACAGTATTACCTGACAGCAAGACATGAGCGAACGACAACCAATAACCACAAGGGTAAACTGACGACGAAGGAACACTGACTAGGGACCTCACGTTAACTCCAACCAACTAATCCATTGGCGAAGGCACGCTCAGACCTGGTAATCAGGTGGAGTCGATGCCTGGTACCTGCATCCTGCAGCAACGCACGGTTAACCATAACAAGATATACATATATATCACGTGCAGTCTTATCGTGAATGGAAATCGCAGTGGGGTAGGGTACTCGAGGGCGAGTAATACGACACTGTTCCATTCACGTTTATGAATAACAATCAACTATACTGAACAAGGTATCAGATTACTAATCTATGACATAAAATGATCAACTAACTTCCAATCCCATATAATGAATAACATCAAAGCATCTAAAACATCAGTTCATTTATCAAATTGTAAAGCATAAAATGACATAATCCAACATCAACATCTGTTATCATAACAATTTGGTTCATACTGAAATAGCAAAATAATTAGAAATCCATCATCAAACGATCTAAAATACTGTCATAATGTCTAGTACTATTAAGCAAACAGCAGTCCAAAAGACGACAAGTTGAGGGGCACTACATTATTATATTATTATTTAATATCATGTTGATATATAATAATAATAATAATATTATTATTATTAATATATAATAATTATATTTAAAAAATATTAAAATATTATTATATTATTATTTAATATCATGCTAATATATAATAATAATATTATTAATATACTAATATATAATAATTATATTCATATATAATATTAATATATTAATTTATAATATATTAATTTTATTATATACATTATTATTATATATTATATTATTATATATTAATTATGTATTAATTTAAATGATTTGAAGAAGAATATTCCTTACATATATAATTAATTATATATACATATATATTATAATAATATTATTAATATTAATATTAATTATAATATATAGTAAGATATAATATATTAATATATATATATATATATATATTAATTATATATATATTAATATTAATATATAATAATTAATATATTAAGATTCCTAAGGATAAGAAACCTATTATATATATTATAATAATAATAATATATTATATTATTATAATTATAATAAATTGTAATTATAGTAATATATATAATAAATTATTATTCTTAATTATTGAATATTATTATATGTAATATAAATATAAGATTAATTTATATAAATTAATATAATAATATAATAATATTAATATATTATATTATATTATATATATAATGGATTTGAAGAAGAATATTTCTTGCTTTTAAAACCTATACATATATATTAATAATTAATATATATATATATATATATATATTATTAATATTAATTATTATACTAATATATATGTATTTTTTTATATTAAAAATTGAGAGAATCCAGTATAATACTTTAAAGAAATTAATTAATTAATTAAAATACATTAAAGTATATATATTTCATTAATAATATTTACTATAATTAATATTAATATTAATAATATTATTATTATATATATTAATTATAATATTAATAAATAATATTAATATATTAATTTATAATAATTATAATATATTAATATTATTATATTATTATATTTATTTATATAAATTAATCTTATAAATTATAATTTTATAATTATATAATTATAATTATAAGATATATATATATATTCAAAAAATTTAACATTTATGTGTTTTGATATTGAGACTTTGTTCCTCTGACCCTAACTGTTAAAGAGGCTCTATTTTCTGGCAAGGGACATTTTTCATCATTCCCTTTGGTATTTATAAATCCATCTTTCTTCTTTAGCTTCCTTAGTGCTTTCATTGCATTAGAATATCCACAAGTTGACATCACAAAGCTCAAATCTCCAGGGTAATATTGCTATAATTTGGAACACAATGGTACCACTTCCTTGCAATTTATTTAAACACTATGTATTAAAATCAAATTAAACTTTAAATTGCAATCACCATTTCATCTGCATTATCAACTCTCAAAATTTTAACAATTTAGTGTCACAATGCTAATTGTTTCAGGCCAATAATACTGCAACAAACTACAATTCTAAGAAAAGTATTAAACACCAACAATTACAGAACTTAGGCATTCACTTACCACCAAAATAGAATTGTGTCCCTCATAATTACACTACATAGGCAACCATCTTGTAGTATTGCTAAAGAATTTTCTCTGCTGCACAAATTCAAGAGATTTGCAGTAAAATATTTGTATGTTGTGTGTCTCCTTCAACAACATTTTTTAAAAAAACTTATATATATATATATAAAATCCTTGCTTTTAAATCCCATACATATATATTAATAATATATATATATATATATATATATATATATATATATATATATATAATTAATATATTAATATATATATATATTATTAATGTTAATTAACACTAATATATATTTTCACTTTAATTAATTAATTATATATATATTAATTAATATTATAATTAATATTAATATTAATAATATTATTATAATATATATAATTAATTATAATTATAATATTATATTATATATATATATATTAATTATATATAAACTACTATCCAAAAAATTTAACATTTCTCTGCTTTGATATTGAGACTTTGTTCCTCTGACCCTAACTGTTAAAGGGGCTTTGTTTTCTGGCAAGGGACATTTTCCATCATTCCCTTTGGTATTTATAAATCAATCTTTCTTCTTTAGCTTCCTTACTGCTTTCATTACATTAGAAAATCCACAAGTCGACATCACAAAGCTCAAATCTCCAAGCTAATATTGTTATAATTTGGAACACAATGGTACCACTTCCCTGCAATTTATTTAGATAGTGAAACTATGTATCAAAATTAAATTGAGCTTTAAATTGCAATCACCATTTCATCTACATTATCAACTCTCAAAATTATATCAATTTAGTGCAGCATGTAGTGCCCCTCAACTCGTCGTCTATCAGACTGATGTTTGCTTAGTAGTTGAAATATTCCGAGCCAAATTTTTTGTTTTTTCAAATTACAAATTACAAACCAATGCACCCGTTAAGGTTAGCAGCTAAACCAAAACGTTGCTGAAGCAACTCTAACCAGAATATACACCAGGATCCCGATGTGGGCAAGGTGTGAGCATTGGTCAGAGGATCTTAATCAAAATGCTTATGCAATAACTCTAACCAAGAATGGCGCCAATGATGGCGAGCATATGGTCAGAGGGTCTTCTACACTAAGTACTGAAAGAGAACTCGACACCAAGTATGTGCTACCCAATCCAATATGGAGTTGAGGCGACCATATGGCAGAGTATTACAAATTACAATGCTTGAAAGAAATCGCTGTAATGCTGAAAGTACTCAACACCCAGAATGTGCTTTCTATCCCAGAATGGGAAAGTAGCTACCATAGGGCGGAGGTAAAGTAAATACAAAAGCAAATACTGGAAGTAGAGTTGAGCATTACAAATCAGAATTGAACAAGATTGAGAATTACTGCCAGTACTACTATCAGTTTACAAAATGAATCTCATTTGCCTTTAAATTAAAACCAGCAACCTATGAATTTACTCATATGCTCATATCTCCCTCATAACTCATCCAACTGACTTGAAACAAAATGCAATATTCCCTAAGAATGATGATGCTTAGGATAGAACACTGAAAACAGATCAAAATGCCATGTATTATTTATGCATAGATTCCAATGCATCAGCAGAGGGTACGGCCTTCAAGAAAGGGCGATCTGCCTTTTAAAAATCATAGCTATCTCAAAAAAATCTACAAACTAGAGGAAAGTGACGCCTTGACCAGACAATGAGAATAAGAGAATACCCAGAACAATATTTTTGTTGTTTTTTGACTTATGAATAAAACATAAATCTGCTGTAGCTAAAAATGCAATGCCGGAAAAACTCTAATATGCAAAACTAAACTAAAGCCAAAAGCTAATTACAATGCACAAATCCCAATGCAAACTCACAAACTAGACTATTTCACCACTAGTCGCTATCTTTCAAGCGAGAAGCAATGCCAAGCTAGGAGGCATACATTCCTCGAAGCAATCCCAAGGCCAATCCAACAGCATAACATTATCAAGATTTCGGATCCGAAATGAGAGCACTCTTCCTCCTTTTATACTTTTCCAACTGGGAGTCTCTAAAATCCTCTTGCATATGGGATAAAACATGAGAGGGAAAATAATATAATCTTCTTCAATTCTTTTTCACCCTCAACATTAAGTCGTTGAGCCTAGGCACCAAGGTCCAAAATTAAATAATAATGTTTAATTTATGGACTTTAAAACGGAGGCCAAGATGATGTCGGAAACCAATGATCTATAGCTTGTTGGAAAGGTCTTGACAAGACGAATCCAACCCCACTCTCAAAATCCCGTTCCGGTGCCAATCTCGAACTTACTAAAAATAGTAAATTCTAGAATGTCGAGAAAACACATCCTTGCGAATGTAACGCCCGCCTAGTACACCTCAAAGAATTACACATTTATGCTACATGAAACAGGAACATTTTTTTTTTTAAATGTTTAAGACAACAAATAATGTTAACATAACTAACTACGTCATAATCTCTAAGGATACAAGGCTGCATTACTTTACAAACCAACTAACATAATTTAACATTCATCAGTAACTAATCTAAATCAAATGCATAATTGAATAAATGATTCATATTCATTACATACCGTCAGATAATACATTCTACATGATCAAAACATAACTGAAATGCTTTTATTACACATGAGTACATCATGACATCATTACATTACCATTTAGTTTATATCAAAAGTTGCATACATAAAGAATGTTCTGTTACACAAATCTGGTACAAGGTTATGCACTTACATCATCATCATTGGAACAAGTACAACTGGAACAAATCCTTTTCTGCATATGATCTTGACAAGAATAACCAATGGATAAAATAGCTCTTCCACCCGACCATGTGTAACCCTAAGGTCCACCCCCCGAGCTAGGAGTTAACATGAGGTCCCAAACACTGACAGTCAGGTAGACGAAAGACAAACAAGAACAAAGGACGACCAAATGCCAATACAACACATGGCAATATCAATACAACACAACATAACTTAACTTAACTTTCACTTCACTTCCAGAGACGACACAAAACAAATGAGGAGAGACCGAACAAGGGATGCTAGGTTGTAGTAGGGAGAGTGTCATCGCACGGTCCTAACATGGGTTATCCTGACAGCCTCTCACTAGGCGCCGGCCCCCATCTATGGTTATCCTGACAGCCCCTCACTAGGCGCCGGCCCCATAGGGTGACACATGCGGAATCGACTTTCCTTTCATGAGGACAAGGAAGTCAATCATGCCGACCAGGCCTTCTCTACCCATCCTTAGTCTAAACAAGCACTACAGGCCATGGGAGAGGAATCCATTAATCTTATTAATGTGAAATCTACCCTTAACCCCCTAGTTTATTTTTAGGTTATCACTTGATTAATCTACTTCCAACGGGTTATCCTGACTGCCACTTTGGGCACCAGCCCCACGTTGAAAGCCACTCTCCTTCCTAACACCTAGTAAACCTTAAAACATCATGCAAGACTTAATAACAACACACGTATAAGTACACTGCAAGGCATAAACCTTCTTGCATCAAAATAGAATCATAACATCAATTGTTATCCAACACTTTTAACATCACGATACTTTATTCTTTACAGATTTTGGGTCTCTCCATACGACAAAACGGTACAATAAGATCACAAGAGGTTTGATATCTCATCCTGAGATTATTACTTTACAAGACACAACATTCAACCTTGACAGTACCTCATTATACTTTATACTTTGTTTGATACACATAAACGCTATTACATCGTAATTACCAAAACAACAATACACAAGTTGCAAATACTTAACAACGACAACTTAGCCTCTGGAATACAAGTTTGAACAACTTCAATCTGACTCATTACAACACTCAATCAATTCCATTCAATTCAGATTCAGGAGATGAAATACTACAATTCATTCTCAATTCAATGCAAACGACTTCTGAAATAAAATCAACATTATATTATAACAATTAAATTAATACCTTGCAACTAAATCTCTAACTAACCTTTATTTGTTTCAAGAGATAAATAGTTTGATTAACTAAATCATTACAATAATTGATAAAAGAACCACTTAATTTCTATTTACCATTCGACACTTTCATAACGATACGATCTTATATACTTTCCTTCAATCTTGTACAATTAACTTTATTCTATTAAGGATAATAACGCTAGGAGAGATATCTTACGACTGAACGGCAATCACACGAGGCAAATTCAATCACGAAATGTTTGTTATCCTTCATACGGTCTTGCAGACACTCTAGTGAGCTCAATCAAATGGATTCTTTTATGATGGTTTGAAGATGTCTCTGAAACTGATTTTATCCATAGTGATTTAATTCCTCAAAGAGAACGATCGTAAATGTGCCCTATGCGAACAGCTTGGGATATCTTACTACTGAGATGTAAAATTGCTATTGACTGTTTTACCACTGACGTGAATAGTATATGATTGTATCAGCGTTCGTCAACTTGGAATTTTAATAACTTGATGGCACAACTTAAGGGTTTTCTCTCTCTAACAAAGAGGCAAGGACTGCAGGAAAACAATTACACACAGAAATGACGAACTAGAGTTGTCGAAAAGATTACTTACGGCCTCTAACAACGTTCTTCAAATACTCAACACCATGCAGATTTCCAATTACAAAAAGGTGTAGAAATAGTGTTACAAACTGAAGGAAGTTTATCTCTGACGGAAGGTCGCAGATTACAAATCCTCTGTAGATTTCGACTGCTGTTTACTGTGTGAAGACAGAACCTTCTTCCTTGGCAGCGCATGCCTTTCTATGCTAACTCAGTTATTGATATATCTGATAAATCTGCACTGATTGTACGAATCATTTTCCAGAAAACAGTTGAATGAGGGTAAAGGTGAAACTTGAGCGCTCAGCTGAGTACAACGTTCCAAATAGATGGAATGATTACAGGCCAACAATACTGGATTTGTTGCACAAACTCTACAAACTCGTCATAGGGCGATCCGTGGTTATAAATCTGAATTCTACAGAAATACTGTTTGGATTGCAATTGTATGGTGATCCTATTGCGGTACAAAGTTCGCTGGTATACACAAAATGAGTTTGCTGTTTCTCTGTCCTCTTAAAACCCCACCTGCATAGGTTTTACAATTGTTAACATATTCAACTAATTTTTGTAGTAAGTTTGAACAGCTATCAGGTTGCATGGTAATGCTTCTTGATATATCATGCATCTCCAAATTACGAGTACCAGTTGTAGATTCTTTCTTTTGTTTCGAGTCTTCTTCTGAAATTAGAGCTTGAGGCTTTCCAAGAGCTGATGAAGTAGACAAAGCACAATATTTACAGGCAAGGAATTTATGATGCCAATGAAAACCAAGTAGGGATGCAGTTAGAGGTACTCACGATTAAGATAATGAAGTGCTGCTGTGTATCGAACATTAAAGAGAACATTGTACCCACAGCGCACCCAACGGATGGCCAGTTCGGCCAGTCATCAGCAAACAGTCCGTGAGAGCACAATAATTTGACACCAATGTTTTCCAACGTTTTGCCATCTGCTCGCCAAGAACTCGTTAACTGCAATACCATTATGAGCGTCCATGAGAGGAAAAACCTCTGGAGATGATGAATCCTCCCTCTGGCAGATATGCGCTTATCTCCAAGCGACTAGGAATACACTAGGACGAGTGCAGAGTTGTATCCAAACAGAAGAACCTTTAATAATAAAAAATGATAAGGTTTCATTTGCTCCAGCTATGGCATAGGTTAGTCAGCGGCAACACCGTATAATACTAAGTGAATGGCGAAGAAAAGGGATTCGAAACTTTCATACAGATGAATGAAAGCCAGGCAGAAACGCAGGAAGCAAGGCAGAGTCAATATCCAAGAAGACTTCATAACCGTTAATGAGAGGGTTCGATAGCTCCAGCTGTGGAGTAAACCTAGACAGCATAACACTCAGAAAATGGCGAATAAAAAGAATCTGGTCTTTCATTCAAACGGGAATATCCAGGCAGCGAACTACCTATTATGATCGGTCCACCACCGGAATAATGCCAAACGCACAACAATATACATAGGATATCGTTTCAAGGCTTCGGAACTCCCATTCACAACGAAGGATAGCAAGGCAACGGACACATCGAGTAATACTCGGTAACCTGGCTTAAGCAAGGGATTCGGCATTCTCCATTCGAACGAGTGATAAAAAGAACAGCGGTCTACCTATTATTCCTGGTCCACGAAGAGATAAAACCAAACACCACGAAACAATATACATGGGACAACGAACAACATGGCTACAGAGGTTTTTAACCAGATTGAATAACCATAAAACAAAAGCAGCGGACTGCCTATCACGCCTAGCCTTGCAATATGTAGCGCTCTCTATTATCATCGATTCATTTGTAAATAATACTAAGGAATATAAAAAGGATAAATTAAATCTCCAGTAACAATCGTTATGCAGGTCTCTGACAATTAGAACTTCCATTTGCAGATGTGGGGACAGGTTAAAAAGGAACACTGATCAATGATCAATGGATAGACGGAATGAATCACAAGGAAGGGACGCATTTGCTAGAATGGTCGACTCACTATTATTACCTATTTTTTTAAAACTATGATGGAAGCGATACCATCTGTATATGCCCGATCCACTGCCTGTCAATGTTCTCTTTCTAAACTAGGGTTCAAAGGCCGTAAGGAAGCAAGGAACAGAATTGTTTTCACACAAACAAATCGCTTGCCCCGAGGTGTTAGGAGATTTCAGTGTAAATAAGAACCCTTGGTCGTCTAATGTCTGAGAGAGAAGGTAAGCTACAGAAAACACATCATGTCATCTATGATTTGGAACCCTCATACGGACGATCTCCATTAAATGTAACCTGGAAAAATAGTTCTAATCTGTTGGAGGACGGTGGAAGGATGGTAAGACAATTCCATTTATTACAGACCCAAGGTTTTCATCTAAACCCGTCTACAGAGAATACACATTTGCAGATATGACAGAAAGTTCCAGCAGAAACCATTGAACCAAAACCATTACATAAATCAGACAAAGACGCAAACAATCAACATGCTCAGATTCAGAGAAAATAAACAGCGAAAGAAGGCAAGTATTCCAAGGAACCTAGTTTCGCAATCAACTCAACGAATCTGCTCCAATCGTTGCAGTTCCAAGCTGCTTCTTCCCTTTCACCTGTGATGCCGTCCTTGATGCACCAACAGCTCTTTTATAACTCAGCCTCTCTCCTCTCCAAGGGCTTGGCACGCGATTCCGTGCAAACTTCTTTAAAGAATATGTATTTTTTATTTAATTAAAAGATCCCAATTATTAGATATTTTATTTTATTATTATTTTTTTATAGCCGACCCAAAATATTGTTATAAATAGGATAGTACTATTTCGACAAACTATAATTTTGTACTATACTTTAATTTATCTTATTAATCAAGTTGTAAATCACAATTTACAACATGATTACATCTATTTATTTATTTAAATATTTATTATAATTAATATTATATCGAATAATACAAACTTCTTACAACTTTATTTATCAACAACACTTCTATTAAAATAATAATTTATTTATAGCTAAAATCGACAACTAACGACATTATGCCCATTTAACAACATTTATACTCCTTCGTAGAATGATTCTAATTAAAGCACAACATTACCACACATACTTAAACACCTGCAGAACTCATTAGACTCCAAGATACAATATTACCTGACAGTAAGACATGGGCGAATGACAACCAATGACCACAAGGGTAAACTGACGAAGAAGGAACACTGACTAGGGACCTCACGTTAACTCCAACCAACTAATCCATTGGCAAAGGCACGCTCAGACCTGTAATCAGGTGGAGTCGATGCCTAGTACCTGCATCCTGCAGCAACGCACAGTTAACCATAACAAGACATACATATACATCACATGCAGTCCTATCGTGAATGGAAATCGCAGTGAGGTAGGGTACTCGAGAACGAGTAATACAACACTGTTCCATTCACGTTTATAAATAACAATCAACTATATTGAACAATGTATCAGATTACTAATCTACGACATAAAATGATCAACTAACTTCCAATCCCATATAATGAATAACATCAAAGCATCTAAAACATTAGTTCATTTATCAAATTGTAAAGCATAAAATGGCATAATCCAACATCAACATCTGTTATCTTAACAATTAAGTTCATACTGAAATAGCAAAATAACTAGAAATCCATCATCAACGATCTAAAAATACTGTCAAAATGTCCAGTACTACTAAGCAAACATCAGTCCAAAAGACAATAAGTTGAGGGGCACTACAGCGAAGCTCTCTGAAAACCCCAATTTCATCCTCCAAGTAGCCTACGGGTTTCCGAAATAGGCCAATGGTCAACTGTAAAAGATCAAGCTGGAAAACGGAACATTACAGTCCGCCCTTCCCAAGATTGCTTGTCCTCAAGCAATTGCAAGCCTGGATGCTGCAGAATCTCATCATTCTCCCAAGTCGCATCCTCTATAGGCAAGTTCTTCCACTTCACCAAATACTCTCTGATAGTTCTTTTCCTCAAAGAACGCTCCCTGGAATCAAGAATCTCTTTTGGAATCAAAACTAACTGTCCTTCTTCATCCAAAGATGGCAACTGTGATGAAGCAACAACATTGTGTCCAAGTGCCTTCTTGAGGCGAGACACGTGGAATACATTGTGTACTCTGCTATCTGAAGGTAGCTCCAACTCATAAGCTACTGCCCCCACCCTCCTAGTGACCTTGAACGGCCCATAGAAACGTGGTTTGAGCTTCTCAGCTCCACTTTTCTTGAGAGTGGACTGTCTGTAAGGTTGTAGTCAAAGATAAACCATATCTCCAACTTCAAAAGAGTGCTCAACACGCCGCTGATCAACGTACATCTTCTACTGATTCTGTGCAATCTGAAGATTGTTCTTCAATGAGTTCAAGATATCTTGACTCTGCTGCAACAAATCTTTGGCCTGAGGGGCTTTGCTATCACCAAACACCAAATCAGCAAAGCTAGGAGCCTCATAACCGTAAAGAGCCATGAAAGGTGACATCCTTATTGACATGTGAAAAGTAGAATTATAACAATACTCGCCCATGTGAAGCCACTTCACCCAAGCTCTTTGCTGCTCTGAAACATAGTTTCTCAGGTAACCTTCCAACCACTTGTTCACTATCTCCGTCTGTCCATCAGTTTGAGGGTGATAACTAGTGCTTGGAGTAAGCACTGTACCACTCATTCTGAAAACCTCTTGCCAAAAAGTGCTTAGGAACTTGCTGTCCCTATCACTCACAATGTTTTTTGGCAACCCATGTAATCTAAACACCTCATGAAAAAATAGATCTGCAACTTGGGCTACTGAAAAAGAGCTGGCAATGGCAAAGAAGTGAGCAAATTTTGTTAATCTGTCCACTACAACATAGATACAGTCTTTACCTTGAACCTTGGGCAACCCTGTGATGAAGTCCATTGATATGCTTTCCCATTTTTGATTGGGAATGGGAAGAGGTTGCAGAAGACCAGCTGGTAAAGCATGCTCATTTTTGTTCATCTGACAAGTGGGGCACTCTTGAATGTATCGTTGAACCTCCCCTTTCAGCCCTTTCCAAGAAAATATTTCCCTGATCTGCCTATATGTCTTGAAAAACCCTTGATGACCAGCAAGTGGAATGTCATGAAAGGTCAACAAAATCTTCTTTTTGAGCTTAGAATCAGCCACCACAAAGATTCTACCCTTGTAGTGTATCAACCCTTCAACCATTTTGTACCTTTCGTCAAGAAAAGTACCCTCAATGATGCTGGTTGCAAACTGATTTTTGGCATAATCAGCAGGCAACATGTCCCTCCAATTAGCTGTAAGCTCACACAATGAGCTCAAATGAGGTCTCCTAGATAGAGCATCAGCCACAATATTATTTTTCCCTTTGACATATTCGATGTCAAAATCGTAAGCTTGAAGCTTACTCACCCACTTTTGTTGCCTCTCGTTCAAATCTCTTTGATGCATGAAGTGCTTGAGGCTATTGTGATCAGTCTTCACCACAAACTTGCTTCCCACCAAGTACTGTCTGAACTTAGCTAATGCATGCATAATGGCAAGCATCTCCTTGTCGTAGATGGAGTAGGTCCTTTCAACACCTCTTAATTTTCTGCTTTCAAACACAATGGGATGTTTGTCTTGCATCAAAACAACCCCAACTCCTTCACCGGATGCATCACACTATAGCTCGAACAGCTTGGAGAAGTCTGGGATAGCTAACACTGGACAAGAGCTCATTATCCCTTTAAATTTATCAAAAGTAGTTTGAGCCTTTTCTGACCAACAAAAGGCACCCTTTTTCGTGAGGTCAGTAAGAGGAGCAACATTCTGAGAGTAGCCCTTCACAAATCTTTTGTAGAATCCACAAAGACCCAAAAATCCTTTCAGATGAGTCAAATTCTCAGGAGGTGGCCAATCAACAATTGCCTTGACCTTTTCAGGATCAACCTTCACTCCTTCAGCACTGATTATATGGCCAAGGTAAAGTAACTCCTTCATTCCAAATTCACATTTGGATTCTTTGGCAAACAAACTCTCTGATTCCAAGATGCTAAGCACTTCCTCCAAGTGCTTGAGATGTTCTTCCCATGTCTTGCTATAGATCAGGATGTCATCAAAAAATATCAATACAAACTTCCTCAACTACTTCTGAAAGATTTTGTTCATACATGATTGGAAGGTAGTAGGAGCATTAGTCAACCCAAATGGCATGACTAGAAACTTGAAGTGGCCATAGTGACATCTAAATGCTGTCTTCTCAACATCGGATCCTCTCATCCGAATATGGTAATAACCCAATCTCAAATTGATCTTTGAAAAGAACTTGGCTCCATGTAGCTCATCAATGAGCTCATCTATCCTCGGGATGGGATATCAATTTTTGATGGTGCTTTGATTCAAAGCACGATAGTCCACACACATGCGGATGGTACCGTCCTTCTTCTTTACCAGGACAACTACCGAAGCAAAGGGGCTCTTGCTTAGATGAATGAAGCCCATCTCCAAGAGTTCTCGAATGTTTTTCTCAATCTCGTCCTTCTGCTTCTTAGGATACCGATAAGGAATTGTAATAACTGGTTTAGCTCCTTCCTTGAGCTCTATGACATGCTCCGAACCTCGATCAAGAGGTGGTCCAGGAGGTAGATCAGCAAACACCTTGCTCTTCTTTGTGAGTAAAGACTGAATATCAGGAGGGTAGTCTCTCTTTGTTTCAACCGGACTAGCAGGCAAAATCATACACTCTGCAGCCCACTCAACTTGATCATGACAAATCAGCCTCGCCATCCTCTTGAATGACACAATCCGAGGACCACCATTGGACATTCCTCTTATCACTACATTCTTCCCTTCGGATTGAAACTTGAGCTCCATGGTTTGTAGATTTAGAGTGATCTCCCCGAGTGAACGCAGCCATTGAATGCCTAGGACGGCATCCGTATCTCCAATTTTGACTACATAGAAGTCATCCTTGACTTCATAGTTTCCCACTTGCATGGTCATGTTTGAGATCTTCTTGGTGCAGGTGATGTGAAAACCATCAGCAACCATAACCTTGAAGCCTTCAAACTCTTCTGTTTGCAGCCCCTTCTTTGCCACTACAGCTTCATCAATGAAGTTATGCATTGCTCCAGTGTCAATCAAAGCAACTATGCGTTGCCCCTTAATCATCCCTCAAACTTTGAGGGATTCATTCCTTTGAAAGCTTGAAAGTTGAGCCAAAGTGCCTCCACTTCCCTTTTCATCTTCGGATTCCCCTGGGACCTTTTCCACTTCACTGTCTTCAGAATCAGACTGCTGGTCTGACAAATCAGAATTACTTTCTTCAACTGAATAGTATTCAATTTGATGAAATTTGCCTCCTTTTGGGCAAACATGATCTTGGGACCATTTTTCTCTACACCGAAAACATAACCCTTTTCTTCTGAGTTCATTAAGTGTCTCGGGATCCAACCTTGTTACATGAGGTTGATGCTGTTTGAACTCCTTATGCTGAGGTCTTTTTCCTTTATCTCTTTTGTGAAATGATGGCTTGGGTTGAAACTTTGCTTTAGGAGCTGCCCACTCCATGTTTCTTGCCTTCTTCATTGCCTCTTGTAGAGAAGGTGGATCAAAACCTTTAATCCAACCCTTGAGTGGCTCCGTCAATCCTTCACTGAATAGGATCACCAAGCGCCTCTCAATGACTCCTGTGACCATGACTGAAAGCCTTTGAAACTCAGCTATGTAGGCATCAACTGTACCATATTGCTTAAGTTGTGCCAATTCTCTGAAATGCACTTTTGGATCTTTTTTCTCAAATCTCTCTATGAGCTTATTGGTAAACTCATCATAGGTAGTGATAGACCGATAACCCAAGGTGACTAGACCATGGTACCACCACTCGTGTGCCACCCCATCCAGGTGTAGCGTAGTGAACTTAATCGCCTCCTCCTCCTCCATGGGTCTAAGAGCTAGATAGTTGTCTAACTTCTGTATCCAAGCTCTGGCTGAACTATTGTCACTCCCATCAAAATGTGGAAGCATAACCTTGTTGATAGCTTGATGCAAATCCCCATGAACTATTGTCCTCCTTTGTTCATAATGTCTTCCTTGTCCTTTATCCTTCCTTTTATGATCCATAAAATCATTATAAGACATATCTACCTTAATTTCATCAGGTAGAGAATCATACTCAGCGCGGCCGAGTCTCAACTGTTCAACAAATGACACATTTTCTTCTGGATCAAGATGAGGTTTTACTGGTGCCAAGAAAGTGGGTTTGAATGGCCTGGAAGAAATGTTTGTGTTATTTGAAGCAGGCTGAGCAACATGTCCGTTATGCTGGTTGGTGGCACTGTGTTCTCCACCATGTCCTGAATTGTTCAGTAGAGGTTGGTTCTGACCCATTCTCCCCATCATGAGAGATATCATATCCATTAAAGTATCCATCTTCCTCTCGAACCTCTTTGCCAGACTTAACGATCTTTCTCTTCCTTTCCCATTATTATCTTTATTACCTCCCGACGTCCCCTCATTATCCCCCATTTCTCCTTCAGGAGAAGACTCCCAATTGGCTCTTAATACCTCTGAAGCTGTCTGACCTTCTGGGGCCTGATGCCAATGAAATTGACTGGTAGCCTTCTTGTATTCTCCTGCTAAGTACCTCTGTTCTCTGTCACTCATAGAAGGTTTGTTTTCATAGGATGGCAGGATGCATGGCTCTGATACCACTGAAATATTCTGAGCCAAATTTTTTGTTTTTTCAAATTACAAATTACAAACCAATGCACCTGTTAAGGTTAGCAGCTAAACCAAAACGTTGCTGAAGCAACTCTAACCAGAATGTACACCAGGATCCCGATGTGGGCAAGGTGTGAGCATTGGTCAGAGGAACTTAATCAAAATGCTTATGCAATAACTCTAACCAAGAATGGCGCCAATGATGGCGAGCATATGGTCAGATGGTCTTCTACACTAAGTACTAAAAGAGAACTCGACACCAAGTATGTGCTACCCAATCCAATATGGAGTTGAGGCGACCATATGGCAGAGTATTACAAATTACAATGCTTGAAAGAAATAACTGTAAAGCTGAAAGTACTCAACACCCAGAATGTGCTTTCTATCCTGGAATGGGAAAGTAGCTACCATAGGGCAGAGGTAAAGTAAATACAAAAGCAAATACTGGAAGTAGAGTTGAGCATTACAAATTAGAATTGAACAAGATTGAGAATTACTGCCAGTACTACTGTCAATTTACAAAATGAATCTCATTCGCCTTTAAATTAAAACCAACAACCTATGAATTTACTCATATGCTCATATCTCCCTCATAACTCATCCAACTGACTTGAAACAAAATGCAATATTCCCTAAGAATGATGATGCTTAGGATAAAACACTGAAAATAGATCAAAATGCCATGTATTATTTATGCATAGATTCCAATGCATCAGCAGAGGGTACGGCCTTCAAGAAAGGGCGATCTGCCTTTTAAAAATCATAGCTATCTCAAAAAAATCTGCAAACTGGAGGAAAGTGACGCCTTGACCAGACAATGAGAATAAGAGAATACCCAGAACAATATTTTTGTTGTTTTTTGACTTATGAATAAAACACAAATCTGCTGTAGCTAAAAATGCAATGTCGGAAAAACTCTAATATGCAAAACTGAACTAAAGCCAAAAGTTGATTACAATGCACAAATCCCAATGCAAACTCACAAACTAGACTATTTCACCACTAGTCGCTATCTTTCAAGCGAGAAGCAATGCCAAGCTAGGAGGCATACATTCCTCGAAGCAATCCCAAGGCCAATCCGGCAGCATAACATTATCAAGATTTCGGATCCAAAATGAGAGCACTCTTCCTCCTTTTATACTTTTCCAACTGGGAGTCTCTAAAATCCTCTTGCATATGGGATAAAACATGAGAGGGAAAATAATATAATCTTCTTCAATTCTTTTTCACCCTCAACATTAAGTCGTTGAGCCTAGGCACCAAGGTCCAAAATTAAATAATAATGTTTAATTTACGGACTTTAAAACGGAGGCCAAGATGTCGGAAACCAATGATCTATAGCTCGTTGGAAAGGTCTTGACAAGACGAATCCAACCCCACTCTCAAAATCCCGTTCCAGTGCCAATCCTGAACTTACTAAAAATAGTAAATTCTAGAATGTCGAGAAAACACATCCCTGCAAAGCTCTCTGAAAACCCCAATTTCATCCTCCAAGTAGCCTACGGGTTTCCGGAATAGGCCAACTGTAAAAGATCAAGCTGGAAAACGGAACATTACAGTAGTATTAGACTTTATGATAGTATCTTAGATCGTAGATGATGGATCTCTTGTTATTTTGTTAATTCATTATGGACCTAATTGTTATGATAACAGATGTTGATGTTGGATTATGTTATTTTATGCATTAGAATTTGATGAATGAAATAGATGTTACAGATGTTTTGATGTCAATTGCGATATTGGATTGTAAGAGGATTGAATGTTTTATGTTGTTGACTAGTAAACAGATACCTTGTTCAACATAGTTAATCGTTTATTCATAAAACATGAATGGAACAGTGTCGTATTACTCGCTCTCGAGTACCCTACCTCACTGCGATTTCCATTCACTATAGGACTACATGTTGATATATATCTTGTATGTTTTAACTGTGCGTTGCTACAGGATGCAGGTACTAGGCACCGACTCCACCTGATTTACCAGGTCTGAGCGTGCCTTCGCCAATGGATTAGTTGTTTGGAGTTAACGTGAGGTCCCTTGTCAGTGTTGTCTGGTTGTCAGTTTATCCTTTTGGTCATTGTCTGTCATTCGATCATGACTTGTTGTCAGGTAATATTGCACCTTGAAGTCTAACTAGGTTAGAAAGTGTCTAAGTGTGTAAGGTATCGTTGTGCATTAAATAGAATCATATTACAAAAAGTATAATGTTGATAATTAAATGTATTGATAAAAGATAATATTGAGTTTTAGGTCGATAGTTGTTAATTATTGTTGTAAATAAATTATTATTTTATTAGAAGTATAGTTGTTAAATATAGATTGTAAGAAATTTTGTATTATTTAATATAATATTATTTGCAATAAATATTTAAATAAATAAAATAGTTGTAAGTTATGTTGTAATTAGTGATTTACAACTAAATTAATAAAATAAATTAATATATAGTTGTAATATTATAACTTTATTAATTACAATATGGTTGGACGGTTATAAAGTAATTAAATTTTGTCGGAATTGTGTGTTAATATTTTAAAAAAAGAAACCTTTTTGGGATCATTAAATTAAATAAAAATATATATATATCTGGAGGAGATGCACGGGATCGCGTGCCGAGTTCCTTGGGAGATGGAAGGGACTGTGTTATAAAAGAAAAGTTTGTAGAGGCAAGGAGGGGAGAATTTTGCAGGAAGAAGAAGGATTGAGGAGGAGAAAATTACAGGTTTCAGGACAGAGAGGAGGTAGCTGATTGTAGTTGAGTAATTGCAATCTTTCATTGGCGAGCGTGGGAATCCAGGTTCCACAAATTATTTTAAATTCATTCTCTAATCCCTAAATCTGCTTGTGATGAAGTTGGATGATTCCTTCTTGTCAAATTGAATGTTTTGTTGAATATTTAATGTAGGATTAAGTCCATTTTGTATTTGATCTATGAACATAATTTTCCTTCACCAATGCATAGTTCCTGTGTCCATTGATGCAAACTCGATTTCCATTAGCTGTGCAAAGAATCCCTTTTTGTCTTTGGGTACGTACTGTCTCCTCTTTGTCTAGTGCATACAATCTTATGACCATTAAACCAACTATGCTCAGGGATCATTGTAATTCCTCCATATCTGTTCAATCACCTGGCCGCTTCTACCACTTCTGCATAGGCATTGAGAATAGGCCAGAAGCTATGGAAAATGACAATACTTTTTAGAATAGAAATTATGATGAATCGGTCTAATAATAATGCGTAAGCATCTTGCGGATCAAGTTCATAATATTACAATTCAAAGCAAGCATATACAGAGTCATGTGCAGTCGTAAGTCAAGGGAAATAAACATATATGTAGGGTTTTAGGTATTATAACAATAGATGATTTTCTATATGCTGGTAAATTCTATTAGAAGACAAAACCCTTGACTCCGTCGAACCAGTGGTTGGCGAGGGTGTAGAATAGTTTCAGGATCCAAACAAAGCAGCAGTGTCACTGTGTATACGCCTAAGCCTAAATTCATATGTGATCTGTGATAACACATCCATGTTTCCCCTTCATTTCTCATGCCGTGCGTAGGTCATAATTTATATGCTTTATCTTTAACATAACCCATTTCAGTCAGGAGAAATGTTGTAATTTAGAAAATGATGTCATTGACTGGTAAAGTGGTAATCACTCAAATTTTGAATCCACTATCAGGTGCAGAATATTGGTATCCTGCAATCAATGCATCCCAGGCGGCTTAAGCATCCAAGTCAATTTCCCCAACGGCTGTGCAAGTTTGCCCTTACCTACAGATGTGATCTGCCTCCTACGGAAAACTCATGCCATGTTAGGGTTTTCAATCCAACTGCACCCAGGGATCTTTTTATTTACTCTAACATTCGGGTGTCTCCAGACCATATAGCCTCACATCTTGGCCATCGATGCAGGTATGTATGGGAAAGGAACATAAGTTATATAAAAGGCATCATGATACGCATTTAGTCCACCACCGCAGATTTTAATGTGTATCTTAGTGATAACGTTTAGGGTGTCCTCATCATCGTCCAGCTCGGGCAAGAAAGTCGACCATGCACATATTAAAATCAACTGTAGGTGTATTGCAATAGGGTTACATCGGTGGATTGAAATTAGTTTTCCAGTAGGACCACGCTTACTTAAAAAGGGTACACCTCAAGTTTACAATCTACCTATTAAATCTATGCCGAAATCCATGCCGAAAGCCATGGTGGCAGGGACTGCGTGTGGGAGCAGAGAGAGCTACAAGTGGTTTCTGTGGGTTGTGATGTGTACTCAAATACAAACAATATACAAGTTTATGATTCCATGGAAAATTCGTGGAGGGTTGTTCTCCAGCTGCCTATCAATGTTTCGATATCCAGGCATCATGGTATGGTACTACGCAAAGATGTTCAAGTTTGTACCGCAAGACTGCCCAGGGTATGTTTTATGGTCTATAATATACAAGAGGGTAAGTCAAGCATGAGTTTGGTACCTTTCCCTGGGGTGATAGGGAAATGTAAATGGCATTTGGTTGCATGTGGATCCTCAGTTGTATTAGTAAGAGCAATCTTGGCTAATTGGCGTGAGAACTATTGGTATTTGAAGGATGTGATTGTGTGGGTCTTAGAGAAGGAAGAGGGTTCATGTTCTAATTGGAATTGGAAAGAGATTACAAGGATGCCACCCTCTTTATGCCAGTATCCTAAGTGGAGATGTCCCTTTTTCTATGAATGTGAGTGCATTGGATTAGAGAACTACCTGTGCTTGAGAAGGAAAGGCTCTAAATAGATATAGCAAGTAACAATCTCCAACTCCGCAATACATTAGTGCCACCTCAGAAAACAAATGATTGATAATTGTTCTGTTAGCAATCAATTACAGCATTTCTGCACAATCGTTAACAGTGCGACTGAAAACCAATAATGCTACATATACTTCTGAGTCAATAATCATATGTGATCTATAATCCCTTGAGGACGCATCTTTACAACCGGTGCAGATTTAGTAGATATCTCAATGATAAAGTTTAGGGTATATCATTAGGTCAAAATGCAATTCCATTATAACCATCATCTCTTTCGCATGTAGAACGGTGTATTCTTCTGCTCATATAAGTTTGTTATTTTATCTTTGACGAAGAAACTATCTGCTCTTTATTTTCTTCTACAATTTAGAACAGCCTAACTTGACACCTCAATAGATTCTTCTCCACCACTCAATAGCTCTCACTTAAATAGAATCAATGCTTTCTAGTCTTTACACATCTCGCAAAAAAAACCAGAGAGGAATCAATATTTTTTTACAGACCTATCATCATATATACAACCACCACCACCACTACAATCATGCAACCTGTGTTGCACAATCACTTAACCAACCTGCTGTAAAAGTTGCCAAAGTTTCTCTCGCCAGTAGTTTTTTTTATCTCATATTTGTTTCTAGCTACCATTACATTGCAGGCCTCAATGTTTATAGTTGTAGTAGAAATGCTTATAACGATTATAACTTGCTTTAACAATTTTATTTGACAACTTGTCAAACTGCCTTCCTTATAGTGTGCCTATTTAATGGACAAACATGTAAAGTTGACATTAAAGATGGACTGTTGCTTATCAAACAATAAAACATGGGCACCCTTTGGCATGCACTTGGCTCCATAATGCAAAGTGTGGTGCGTCAGCATTCAACAAATACAATATATAACAATGATGAATAGCTTGTATGTCACGACTTCACATGCCTCTTATGATCAAGCATATTTCTGTTCTACTCCCACATCTATCAATTCCTCGTTCATAATTCAGCTTCTATTTTGGCAGGAACATGACGCAATGCGTCTCTTGTTATTTATGTTATTGTTTAATATTATTATTATTAATGCAAATGATATTGTTGTCATCTCCAAGCCGTCTAGAAAATGTATGGGAGGAAGTCTAATGGGAAATTGTATAAATTATATGGTTGTTAGTTTTAAAAGTGCCAAAATCAAAAGTAGATTAATATTTTAGTTAAGTTAATAGATTTAATTTATTGAACTATAAGGAAATGTAGTTAATAGTTTAATTTAAATTGTTATGATTATTGTTGATTAATCTTGGTAACGATCTTATTACAACGTCATTATGAAGGTGTTGTTAATTGAAGTTTGATTAAATAGTCTCGATAGTGGATTTATTAACATTGTAATGAGATTATTGGTTGTAATGGGGTCCACTGTGCAAGTTGTTTGGGTGTCAGTCCAGAGGCATAGGATAACGTGATTTATTTTCAAGTATAGTGTTTTATGTATTGGATTTATGATGATATGTTGTCTCTAGTTATGTCTAGGATAAAAGACAATGTGAATGATGAATGTATTTCCTTGGGGATGTATTGTTGTTCGTTTAATTATATTTATCTTGTTTTGAGTTTTGTGTCAGATTTTGAAATGGGGAGACATCGAGTATTGTAATAGAGTAATGTTATGTATTGTTATGGGCAATATTTGTGAGTTGTCCCTGTGATTAAGTTGATATGCAAGAGGGATAATGCCTTGCATTATTATATTTACATGTGGATATGAGGATAATTGTTATGCAAGATGGTTAATGCCTTGCATGGTTCATGTATCATCGTTGTCATGATGATGTTTACTATGTTTGTTGAGTAGGGTCTTCTAGATGCAGGTAGGGGAGTGGCTCTCAATGGGGGCCGGAGCCCAAAAGTGGCGTCCAGGACAACCCATGTGGGAGTTTGATAACTCAGTGATAACCTAAATAATGAATTAGGGGATTGGGTAGTTAAGCACACTAAACAAGATAAGTGGATGCCTCACTCATGGCTCAAGTGCTTGTTTAGACTTGAGATGAGATGAGAAGGCCTGGAATGGCAAGATCAACTACCTTGTCCTCATGAAAGGTATGTTGATTCCGCATGAGCGTTGTATGGGGGCCGGGAGTCGAGAGAGGCTACCAGAACAACCCAAGATGGGGGCCGGGGCCTAGGAAGGCTTACCAGGACAACCCATGACAAGCCATGTGATGACACTCCTCCCTACTATAGCCTAGCATTCCCTAGTTGTACTCTCCCCATTCGTTATGTGTTACCTCTGGAAGCTAAGTTGTGTTGTGTTGTTATTGCCATGTGTTGTATTGGCGTTTGGTCATCCTTTGTTCTTGTTTGTCTATTGTCTGCCTGACTGTCACTGTTTGGGACCTCATGTTAACTCCTAGCTCGGGGGGTGGACCTTAGGGTTCCACATGGTCGGGTGGAAGAGCTTTATTATCCATTGGTGTTTCCTTGTCAAGTTCATGTGCAGAAAAGATTTATTCCAGATGGTTGTACTTGTACTAGCTGATGAAGATGTATGTGTAATCTTGTACTAGACTTGTGTAACAGATCATTCATAATGTATGTAATTCTGATGTAGTCTGAAAATGGCAATGTAATGATGTGATGATGTACTTATGAGTAAGGAAAGCATTTCAGTTATGTATTTGATCATGTATCATTTAACGATATGTAATGAATAGGAATAAGTTATCTACTTGTGCATTGGAATCAAATCAGTTACTGATGTATGTTAAATTATGTTAGTTGGTTTGTAAGTAATGCAGCCTTGAAACCTTGGAGAACATGTCGTAAGTTTAATGGTGGAATTAGTTATGTTGACATTACTTTGTTATTTTAATCATTAAAAAAAAAAAATTCTCTAAGGTGTTCAAGGCGAGGCGTTACACAGCAATGTTAATTGTTTCAGGCCAATAATATTGCAACAAACTGCAATTCTAAGAAAAGTGTTAAACACCAACAATTACAGAAATTAGGCATTCACTTACCACCAAAATAGAATTGTGTCCCTTATAATTACACTACATAGGCAACCATCTTGTAGTATTGCTAAATAATCTTCTCCGCTGCACAAAATTCAAGAGATTTGCAGTAAAATTCACATGATACACATCTCCTTCAAGAGTAGACACACAACAAACAAATATTTTACTGCAAATCTCTTGAATTTTGTGCAGCGGAGAAGATTCTTTAGCAATACTACAAGATGGTTGCCTATGTAGTGTAATTATAAGGGACACAATTCTATTTTGGTGGTAAGTGAATGCCTAAGTTCTGTAATTGTTGGTGTTTAACACTTTTATTAGAATTGTTGTTTGTTGTAGTATTATTGGCCTGAAACAGTTAACATTGCTGCACTAAATTGTTATAATTTCGAGAGTTGATCATGTAGATGAAATGATGATTGAAATTTAAAGCTCAATTTGATTTTGATACATAGTTCCACTATCTAAATAAATTGCAGGGAAGTGGTACCATTGTGTTCCAAATTATAGCAATATTAGCCTGGAGATTTGAGCTTTGTGATGTGGACTTGTGGATTTTCTAATGTAATGAAAGTAGTAAGGAAGCTAAAGAAGGTAGATGAAATGGTGATTGCAATTTAAAGCTCAATTTGATTTTGATACATAGTTTCACTATCTAAATAAATTATAGAGAAGTGGTACCATTGTGTTCCAAATTATAGCAATATTAGCCTGGAGATTTGTGCTTTGTGATGTCGACTTGTGGATATTCTAATGTAATGAAAGTAGTAAGGAAGCTAAAGAAGAAAGATGGATTTATAAATACCAAAGGGAATGATGGAAAATATCCGTTGCCAGAAAATAGAGCCCCTTTAACAATTAGGGTCAAAGGAACAAAGTCTCAATATCAAAGCAGAGAAATGTTAATTTTTTTAACAGTAATATATATATATATATATATATATATATATATATATATATATATATATATATATAATAATCTTATAATTATAATTATATAATTATAAAATTATAATTATATAATTATAAAATTATAATTTGTAAGATTAATTTATATAATTATAATTATAAGATTGATTTATATAAATAAATATAATAATATAATAAAATTAATATATTATAAATTAATATAATAATATTATATATGAATATAATTATTATATATTAGCATGATATTAAATAATAATATAATAATAGTTTAATATTTTTTAAATATAATTATTATATATTAATAATATTTTTATTATATATCAGCATGATATTAAATAATAATATTTTAATAAGATTAATTAATATTTATATACATTATTATTATATATTATATTATTATATATTAATTATGTATTAATTTAAACAATTTGAAGAAGAATATTCCTTATATATATAATTATAATTAATTATATATATTATAATAATATTATTAATATTAATATTAATTATAATATATAATAAGATATAATATATTAATATATATATATATATATATTAATTAATATAATATATTAATTATATATATATTAATATTAATATATAATAATTAATATATTAAGATTCCTAAGGATAAGAAACCTATTATATATATTATAATAATAATAATTTATTATATTATTATAATTATAATAAATTGTAATTATAGTAATATATATAATAAATTATTATTCTTAATTATAGAATATTATTATATGTAATATAAATATAAGATTAATTTATATAAATAAATATAATAATATAATAATATTAATATAATATATTATATTATATATATATAATGGATTTGAAGAAGAATATTTCTTGCTTTTAAAACCTATACATATATATATATATATATATTAATAATTAATATATATATTAATATAATATATATATAAATTATTAATAATAATTATTATACTAATATATATGTATTTTTTTATATTAAAAATTGAGAGAATCCAGTATAATACTTTAAAGAAATTAATTTATTAATTAAAATACATTAAAGTATATATATTTCATTAATAATATTTATTATAATTAATATTAATATTAATAATATTATTATTATATATATTAATTATAATATCAATAAATAATATTAATATATTAATTTATAATAATTATAATATATTAATATTATTATATTTATTTATATAAATTAATCTTATAATTATAAATATATAAATTAATCTTATAAATTATAATTTTATAATTTTATAATTATAATTATAAGATTATTATATATATATATATATATATATATATATATATATATATATATATATATATATATATATATATATATATTACTATTCAAAAAATTTAACATTTCTTTGTTTTGATATTGAGACTTTGTTCCTCTGACCCTAATTGTTAAAGAGGCTCTATTTTCTGGCAAGGGACATTTTCCATCATTCCCTTTGGTATTTATAAATCCATCTTTCTTCTTTAACTTCCTTACTACTTTCATTGCATTAGAATATCCACAAGTTGACATCACAAAGCTCAAATCTCCAAGCTAATATTGCTATAATTTGGAACACAATGGTACCACTTCCCTGCAATTTATTTAGACACTATGTATCAAAATCAAATTAAACTTTAAATTGCAATCACCATTTCATCTGCATTATCAACTCTCAAAATTATAACAATTTAGTGCAGCAATGCTAACTATTTCAGGCCAATAATACTGCAACAAACTGCAATTCTAAGAAAAGTATTAAACACCAACAATTACAGAACTTAGGCATTCACTTACCGCCAAAATAGAATTGTGTCCCTTATAATTACACTACATAGGCAACCATCTTCTAGTATTGCTAAAGAATTTTCTCTGCTGCACAAATTCAAGAGATTTGCAGTAAAATATTTGTATGTTGTGTGTCTCTTTCAACAACATTTAAAAAAAATTTCTATATATATATATAAAATCCTTACTTTTAAATCCTATACATATATATATTAATAATTAATACATATATATTAATAACTAATATATTAATATATAATTAATTATATATATGTATATTAATTAATATTAATATTAATAATATTATTATATTATATATATTAATTATATATAAACTACTATCCAAAAAATTTAACATTTCTCTGTTTTGATATTGAGACTTTGTTCCTCTGACCCTATCTGTTCAAGGGCCTTTGTTTTCTGGCAAGGGACATTTTCCATCATTCCCTTTGGTATTTATAAATCAATCTTTCTTCTTTAGCTTCCTTACTACTTTCATTACATTAGAAAATCCACAAGTCGACATCACAAAGCTCGAATCTCCAGGCTAATATTGCTATAATTTGGAACACAATGGTACCACTTCCCTGCAATTTATTTAGATAGTGGAACTATGTATCAAAATCAAATTGAGCTTTAAATTTCAATCACCATTTCATCTACATGATCAACTCTCAAAATTATAACAATTTAGTGTAGCAATGTTAACTGTTTCAGGCCAATACTACTACAACAAATTGCAATTCTAAGAAAAGTGTTAAACACCAACAATTACAGAACTTAGGCATTCACTTACCACCAAAACAGAATTGTGTCCCTTATAATTACACTACATAGGCAACCATCTTGTAGTATTGCTAAAGAATCTTCTCCGTTGCACAAAATTCAAGAGATTTGCAGTAAAATTCACATGATACACATCTCCTTCAAGAGTAGACACACAACATACAAATATTTTATTGTAAATCTCTTGAATTTTGTGCAGCAGAGAAGATTCTTTAGCAATACTACAAGATGGTTGCCTATGTAGTGTAATTATAAGGGACACAATTCTATTTTGGTGGTAAGTGAACTAAGTTCTATAATTGTTGGTGTTTAATACTTTTCTTAGAATTGTTGTTTGTTGCAGTATTATTGGCCTAAAACAATTAGCATTGCTGCACTAAATTGTTATAATTTCGAGAGTTGACAATGTAGATGAAATGGTGATTGCAATTTAAAGCTCAATTTGATTTTGATACATAGTTTCACTATCTAAATATATTGTAGGGAAGTGGTACCATTGTGTTCCAAATTATGGCAATATTAGCCTAGAGATTTGAGCTTTGTGATGTTGACTTGTGGATATTCTAATGTAATGAAAGTAGTAAGGAAGCTAAAGAAGAAAGATGGATTTATAAATACCAAAGGGAATGATGGAAAATATCCCTTGCCAGAAAATAGAGCCCCTTTAACAATTAGGGTCAGAGGAACAAAGTCTCAATATCAAAGCAAAGAAATGTTAATTTTTTTGAACAGTAATATATATATATATATATATATATATATATATATATATATATATATATATATAAATAATTATAAAATTATAATTTGTAAGATTAATTTATATAATTATAATTATAAGATTGATTTATATAAATAAATATAATAATATTAATATATTATAATTATTATAAATTAATATATTAATATTATAATTAATATATATAATAATAATATATTATATTATTATAATTATAATTAATTATATATATTATAATAATATTATTAATATTAATGCTGATGATGGCATGGTTCGGTGGTTAAGTCACTCGGTTGTAGTGGCGGCCACCAAAATTCAAACCCCCACTGGGCCAACGAACTCGCAAGGCTTTACGCCTTCGTTGGGCCAATGAGCTCACGGGTTTGAAGTGTTCTTCCTAGGGGATGAGGTCCCCCATGTTGTGGCCTCACCGGTTCATTGCTCCAGGCAAAATCATTCACGTGGAGCCAGAGGGCGTGTTGCACCAGCGTCGCCGGTCACATTAAAAAGTTTACCAAGCGCATTATCTTTAAAAAAATATTATTAATATTAATTATAATAAATTTTAATAATGAAATATATATATATAGTCAAAGGCAACATTAGATCAGTCCAACTGATATCAAATAGTGCATCGTTGTGGAATGGTTTGTAGGCCATTTTGGAAAATGAAGTTGCCATGGCAACAGACGAATAAGAAGGGACTTAGATGCAAGGTTGGGTAGCCAATGATGCCCATTGGCTGGGATGTCCCAAAGTAGCCCAAGTAGATATATAAGCTATGAACAAGTTGTATGACTCCATGAATTGATGGACGCTAGTTGGTATGGCAGCTTACTCTTTGTACAAGATTTGTTTTTTGATTCAATAAAATGGACACTTCCCCTTTTTTTTTTTTAAAACGTGCCTGGTAAACTTTTTAACGTGACCGGTGACGTTGGTGCGACACGCCCTCCGGCTCCACGCGAATGCTTTTGCCCGGAGCAATGAACCGGTGAGGCCACAACTGGGGGACCTCATCCCCTAGGAAGAACACTTCAAACCCGTGAGCTTATTGGCCCACCGAAGGCATAAAGCCTTGCGAGCTCGTTGGCCCAGTGGGGGTTTGAACTCTAGTGGCCGCCACTACATCCTGAGCGACTTAACCACCGAACCATGCCATTATCGGCAAAATGGACACTCCCCTTGGTAGCAATTTGTCTATCTATATATATAGTAATTAATATTAATATTAATAATATTATTATAATATATATAATTAATATATACATATATATTTATATTAATAAGATATAATATATTAATTAATAATATATATAATTAATTATAATTATAATAATATAATATATTATATATATAAAAGCAAGGAATATTCTTCTTCCAATCCATTAAATTAATACATAATTAATATATAATAATAATTATATAAATATTAATTAATCATATGAAAATATTATTATATTATTATTTAATATCATGGTGATATATAATAATAATATTTCTAATATATTAATATATAATAATTATATTTAAAAAATATTAAAATATTATTATATTATTATTTAATATCATGCTAATATAGAATAATAATATTATTAATACTTTAACATATAATAATTATATTAATATATTAATTTATAATAATTATAATATATTAATTATATTATATTATTATATTTATTTATATAAATTAATCTTATAATTATATTACATATGATAATATTAAATATGTATATAGATATATATATTAAAAGCAAAGAATATTCTTCTTCAAATTCATTTTATATATATATATATATATAATTATTAAATATTATTATATGTAATATAATTTTAAGAATTATATATATAATATTTCTTGCTTTTAATATATATATATATATATATATATATATTATATGTAGTATAATTGTAAGATGAACTTATATAAATAAATATAATAATGGAATATAATTAATATATTATAATTATTATAAATTAATATATTAATATTATATATTAATATATTAATAATATTATTATTATATATCAGCACCTTATCTAAATAATATATATATATATATATATATATATATATATATATATATATATATATATAATTCAAAAATTGAAAAAAAAATTATTAAATATGATAGTTAACTAGTAAATATGATAGCTAAAATAAGGGTTTTTTTTAAAAATTTGCATTTTGCTTAAACAAAAAGGGAGTTTTCTAAAAAAATTATTTTTTATTGCTAACTTTAACATGCCAAAATGTTAAAGGTAAAAATTTATCTAATGACATGTAAATGCAAATACTAGCTAGCCTCATTGAGCATAAATGAAAGGTGAAGAAAACAATGTAAAACTCAAATACAAAGGTTAAATACCTTTTGTGATGTTGTGATTTTCTCCAAGTTGATGGATAATGATGATGGATGGATGGATGTTGAGTTACTCTTGATCTCCTCAATGTGACAACATAGATCTGTGGATTTTTGTTGATGCCAAATGCTTGAGGATGGGTAGGATTTATAGGTTTTAGGAGAGATGAATGGAGGGATAGGATTTAATCTTGTATTCAACTATGGAGATTAATTAGCTTGTATGATGGAATGACAAGATAACAAGTGTCAATTTGAGAGAGGTGCAAGATGATGGGACATGGATTGAGGAAAAATGGACGGTTGAGATCTTCTTGATTTGAATGAAGGGTAGGGATTGAAATCTCTCATATGTGTGAGAACACTCATGGGAATTTGTGATGGGACATCTCACACATGTGTGAGAGTCACATTTTTGGGATGAAGGGTGTGGATTCTCTAGGGATAATGTATGGTGGGGATTAAATCTTAATCTCATTAAGGATTAAGAGATAGATAGCTAGGATTAGGCTAGAAAAATTGATGGCTAGAATTTAGGATTGATTTGATGAAAAGGACTATAAATTATTATTAAAATGGGTGTTTGATAGAAGTGAATTTTTAATTAGAGGAAATAGTGATGTGGAATTTTAGATAAGGTGACATTGGCTTAGTTATATATATATATATATATAGAAATAGAAATAGCAAAAGACAAGCTACAGTAATGGCATTGGCAGCCATGACCCCGCTTCCAGAAGAATCATATGGTAGTAGAAGTTTTTTATGTAATTTTTTTAAAATTGACTAGACATGATTGGCTCAAGACATTTTTAGAAATAATTTATTTTCAATAGGAATCACAGTGTAGTAGAAGTTTTTTTTAAAATGTTGTTGAAAGAGACACACAACATACAAATATTTTAATGCAAATCTTTTGAATTTTGTGCAGCAGAGAAAATTCTTTAGCTATACTACAAGATGGTTGCCTATGTAGTGTAATTATAAGGGACACAATTTTGTTTTGGTAGTAAGTGAATGCCTAAGTTTTGTAATTGTTGGTGTTTAATACTTTTCTTAGAATTGCAGTTTGTTGCAGTATTATTGGCCTGAAATAGTTAGCATTGCTACACTAAATTATTATAATTTTGAGAGTTGATAATGTAGATGAAATGGTGATTGCAATTTAAAGCTCAATTTGATTTTGATACATAGTTCCACTGTCTAAATAAATTGCACGGAAGTGGTACCCTTGTGTTCCAAATTATAGCAATATTAGCCTGGAGATTTAGACTTTGTGATGTCAACTTGTGGATATTCTAATGTAATGAAAGCAGTAAGGAAGCTAAAGAAGAAAGATGGATTTATAAATACCAAAGGGAATGATGGAAAATGTCCCTTGCCAGAAAATAGAGCTCCTTTAACAATTAGAGTCAAAGGAACAAAGTCTCATTATCAAAGCAGAGAAATGTTAAATTTTTTGAATAGTAATATATATATATATATATTATAATTATAATTATATAAATATAAAATTATAATTTATAAGATTAATTTATATAGTTATAATTATAAGATTAATTTATATAAATAAATATAATAATATAACAATATTAATATATTATAATTATTATAAATTAATATGTTAATATTATAATTAATATATATAATAATAATATATTATATTATTATAATTATAATTAATTATATATATTATAATAATATTATTAATATTAATATTAATTATAATAAATATTATTAATGAAATATATATATATTGTCGAATGTAGCATTAGATCAGTCTGACTACCTGATATCAAATAGTGCATCATGGTGGAATGGTTTGCAGGCCATTTTCGAAAATGAAGCTACCATGGCAACAAATGAATAAGAAGGGACTTAGATGCAAGGTTGGGCAGCCAATGATGCCCATTGGCTGGGATGTCCCAAAGTAGCCCAAGTGGATATATAAGCTATGAACAAGCTATATGGCTCCATGAATTGATGGATGCCAGTTGGTATGGCAGCTTACTCTCTATACAGGATTTGATTTTTGATTCAATAAAATGGGTGCTACCCCCTTTTTAGCAATTTGTCAAAAAAATATATATGTAATTTTTAAAAAATTGACTAGACATGATTGGCTCAAGACATTTTTAGAAACAATTTATTTTCAATAGGAATCACAGTGTAGTAGAAGTTTTTTTTTAAATGTTGTTGAAGGAGACACACAACATACAAATATTTTACTACAAACCTCTTGAATTTTGTGCAGCAGAGAAAATTCTTTAGCAATACTACAAGATGGTTGCCTATGTAGTGTAATTATAAGGGACATAATTATGTTTTGGCGGTAAGTGAATGCCTAAGTTCTGTAATTGTTGGTGTTTAATACTTTTCTTAGAATTGCAGGTTGTTGTAGTATTATTGGCTTGAAACAGTTAGCATTGCTGCACTAAATTTGTAGTGCCCCTCAACTGGTCGTCTACCGGACTGATGTTTGCTTTATAGTACTGGACATTAGGACAGTATTTTGGATCGTTTGATGATGGATTTCTAGTTATTTTGCTATTTCAGTATGAACCTAATTGTTATGATAACAGATGTTGATATTGGATTATGTCATTTTATGCTTTACAATTTGATAAATGAACTGGATGTTTTAAATGCTTTGATGTTATTCACTATATGGGATTGGAAGTTAGTTGATCATTTTATGTTGTAGACTAGTAATCTGATACCTTGTTCAATATAGTTGATTGTTATTCATAAATGTGAATGGAACAGTGTCGTATTACTCGTTCTCGAGTACCCTACCCCACTGCGATTTCCATTCACTATAGGACTGCATGTGATGTATATATATATATATCTTGTTATGGTTAACCGTGCGTTGCTGCAGGATGCAGGTACTAGGCATCGACTCCACCTGATTACCAGGTCTGAGCGTGCCTTCGCCAATGGATCAGTTGATTGGAGTTAACGTGAGGTCCCTAGTCAGTGTTGTCTGGTCGTCAGTTTACCCTTGTGGTTATTGGTTGTCTTTCGATCATGTCTTGTGGTCAGGTAAAACTATACCTTGGAGTCTAATTAGTTCTGAAGGTGTCTAAGTGTGTATGGTAGTATTGTGCTTTAATTAGAATCATTATACGAAAGAATATAAATGTTGATAAATGAGCGTAATGTCGTTAATTGTCGATTATCATTATAAATAAATTATTATTTTATTAGAAGTGTTGTTAAATAAAGTTGTAAGAAATTTTGTATTGTTCGATATAATGTTTATAATAAATATTTAAATCAATAAATAGTTGTAATCATGTTGTAAATTGTGATTTACAACTTGATTAATAAAATAAATTAAAATATAGTTACAAAATTATAGATTGATGAAATAGTACAATTTTATTAATAACAATATATTGGGTCGGCTATAAAGAAATTAGATTTTGTCTGAAATTATGTGTTTACATTTAAAAATAATAATAATAATAAAATAAAATAAATAATATTTGGGGATCTTTAAATTAAATAAAATATATTTTTTTAGAGGAGAGGTGCACGGGATCGCGTGCCAAGCTCCTTGGTAGATGAGAGAGACTGTGTTATAAAAGAGCGGTAGAGGCATTAAGGACAGCATTACAGGTGAAAGGAAATAAGCAGCTTGGAACTACAGCGATTGAAGCAGATTCGTCGAGTTGATTACGTAGCCAGGTTCCGTCGAATGCCTTATCTCTGAACTTTATTTCGAATCTGCAAATGCTGTTGTGGTTTATTTGATTCCAAATAGTTTGATCTGAAATTAGTTTGTATTCTGTGTTGTGCCATCAAAGCTCATGTCTGTAGACTGTCCTCTTTGTGTTTAAACAGCATCTTCTCTTAGGGTCTTAAATTCTTCTTTTCTGCTCAAGGATTCCGTAAGTCAATTGTCTTCCTTCCACTGTTTGCCGAATCATTCTGTATGCACTCTCAGACCGGCGTAATATTGGTAGGGTTTGTAGATGTAAAACGACACTGTGTTGTGTGGTATGCCCTCGGTGTATTGCGAAACCTTGCATCTGGAAAAGAGACCGTAACAGGCTGTGAATAGGGTTTTCGTATATCATTCTTAGAAAGCCCCATCATAGGTAAATACATTAAATTCACAAGTTGAGTAGTGTTCTCTGACTTGGTTTTTACCCCAGTAGGCAGATGGCATTGACGCCTTGAGAAGGTCGTTCCAGATTTCTTTAGAAACCAGTTTTCTGTCACAAATTTGGTTGCAATATCTTCCATTTCCTTTTCTGCCGTCGATACCTTCAAACAAACTTTAACTGGCATTGAAATCGTATTACTTGTCGGTGCCGTTGTGAGAGCTTTGAAACAAAACCAAAGGTCACATAGTGGTTTTCCTGCACACTTCCGTCTTTACAGGCTCGTATACTCTTGTTTTATATGTTGAGGCCTGCGTGAGAAGCTATTAAACATTTGGTTTCTCTTATCTAGGGTTAGTGAACACTTTCTAGAGACATAATATTTGATAATACGGCAGTTGCAATTAATCAATGGTTAGGGTTATCCCAAGAGCCGCACAGGTTATCCGTTCAAATGTCTGCGATGGAAGTTCTTTTGTTTGCGAAACTGGGTTAGTGACTTTGCTGAGATTCTATGTATTATTTTTGTTGCGTTTGGTATTGTTATTAGTGGACCAAATTATTTATAGGGAATGCTGCAAGTGGTAATGCCTGGGCATGATGGAGAGATCGCTGCTATTGCCTTGTTTCGCCTTCATTGAAGATCCGGAAGTCTTTACAACATGTCCATTTTGTGGCCTCCGTCAGTCATTCGCAGTTTTGAGACGATGTTTCTTTTATATCAGTCCACTTTATAGTTTGGGATACCACGATTTCGTTGGCTTTAAACAAGCTGAGCAACATTATTATCCCTGGAGGATGACGGAGGCTGTAGTATTCTTGATCGAAGTTGAATAGTGTATTCGTCATTCATCAATCTCTAACCGCATTCACAGCGTATATAGCTGCAGTAATGTCTTAAGAGCTTATGTTTTCTGCAGTTGCTAGAGGTAAAACTTAGTCGGTTTAATCTGTAGGTTGCCTTATCTTGGCTGGCGCATTTCTAAAAAGTTTGGGTGTTTATAATCTGTAATGTTTAAACCTCAGTTAAAACCCATTATAATGCATCGATCCTTTTCTATGTTGTCTCTTGCGACTTAAAACTAAATGCTGCACCCGTTAAGAATGGTAATAAGTTTATTTGAAGCGCTTCTTATGGCTGTGGCATTCTACAAGAAACGGCAAGTAAAAAAAAACATCTTAGATAAGCTTATCAAATCACAGTTTGCAAATATTAGAGGTTAAATTTTGTACGTTCATTCATATAATCCCTGCATACATTCAATTTTATGAGACGTTGTCTTATTCTGATGGTCAATAGCTTGTGACTAATGACCCAACGTTGCACCCAATCCTCTTTTTTTCTTTCAAATGTTAGGTATTTTTAACAGATATGTTTCCCCGCGACTGATATAAATGAGAAGGTGTTTAAATGCATGTTACTGATATGATTGAGAAGGTTTTAAAATGAAGCGACTTTAGATCTGTGAGTTTTACTGTGTTTCGAATGAGTTTCGAGGATAAATCTAATTCAATCTACGAGACTCAACAGTACCTCATTGATAAAGATTAGAGTTTTCTCTGGAGGTTAGCGCAGTAAGGAGATCTACTATGCAGATCAGCGATCATTATGTAGCATTAGAATTCCTGCAACAGTTGAATCTCAAGTAGTTTCTGTGTTGAGTATAATGTTATACCACAGATCGCCTTGTGGTAATGTTTAAAGTCCTTGCAACAAATTCATTACTAATTTATCCTGCTATCATACCATTCTTTTGCAGAGCTATTCTTAGCTGAGCACATAATTGAAAGGTTCCTTCCTACAGATCATACCTTCACATTAGTTTAGCGGACTGCAATATAGTCCACACAACCAACACAGTCTTAACTGATATCTCACTGATGGAGATGGCACTTCCTCTGCAGGCCGATGCAGCAATATCCACTTCTGTCAGAAATTAAACCTGAGGGGAAGTGATTTCTGAACTCGTAATTACACTTTCCATGTTTGGGAGATCAGCACAACAGTTAGAAGCACGAACAAGATGCGGGGATCTCAAAGAACATCCTTGGATACCGTAAGAACTTAGCCATCAAACCTATTGCCTTCATTATTTTTGTGATCAGTGGATACCGTCAGATTTGCAAGTTGAGGAAGTTGTTAGACTAATCAACTGTCATCCATTTCAATGATAAAATAATCAATAGCCATTTTACTCCTCATTGACAACCTATACGAGCTGTTCACGTTCCATTCAAATAGGATCATGTACTATTCTCTTGCATGACAGTAGGATTATAATAAACAGTAATAGTAAAGAATGTAATCTAATGTTGATTTTATTACAAAAGTTGTTTACATTGAACAGAGAAGAAATTGTAGTGTTGACTTTGGAACTGTATTAAACGGTATAAGTTCAGTATTTCTGTTGTTGTAAAGAGTCGAATTGAGAGTGGATAAACTCGAATTCTAGAGGCTAAGTTGTCATAGTTAAGTATTTGCAACTTGTGTATTGTTGTTTTTGTGTTTACGATGTAATAACGGGTATGTGGGTCAAACATAGTATGAAGTATATTGAGATAATGTCAAGTTGTTTATGTGTATTGAAAGTAATATTTTCCTGTGAGGATGTTAAACCACTTGTGATCTTATTGCACCATTTTGTCGTATGGAGAGACCTGAAATCTGTAAAAGAATAAAGTATTGTAATGTTGAAAGTGTTGGATAACAATTGATGTTATGATTCTATTTTGATGCAAGAGGGTTTATGCCTTGCAGTGTACATATACGTGTTTTGTTATAAAGTCTTGTATGATGTTAAGGTTACTAGGTGTTAGGAAGGAGAGTGACTTTCAATGTGGGGCCGGCACCCAAAGTGGCAGTCAGGATAACCCGTTGGAAGTAGATTAATCAAGTGACAACCTAAAATCAACTAGGGGGGGTTAAGGGTAGATTTCACATTAATAAGATTAGTGGATTCCTCTCCCATGACCTGTAGTGCTTGTTTAGACTAAGGATGGGTAGAGAAGGCCTGGTCGGCATGATTGACTTCCTTGTCCTCATGAAAGGAAGGTCGATTCCGCATGTGTCACCCTATGGGGCCGGCGCCTAGTGAGAGGCTGTCAGGATAACCATAGATGGGGGCCGGCGCCTAGTGAGAGGCTGTCAGGATAACCCATGTTAGGACCGTGCAATGACACTATCCCTACTACAACCTAGCATCCCTTGTTCGGTCTCTCCTCATTTGTTTTGTGTCGCCTCTGGAAGTTAAGTTGTGTTGTATTGTTATTGCCATGTGGTCGTCCTTTGTTCTTGTTTGTCTTTCGTCTACCTGACTGTCATTGTTGGGACCTCATGTTAACTCCTAGCTCGGGGGGTGGACCTTAGGGTTCCACATGGTCGAGTGGAAGAGCTATTTTATCCATTGGTTACTCTTGTCAAGATCATATGCAGAAAGGATTTGTTCCAGTTGTACTTGTTCCAATGATGATGATGTAAGTGTATAACCTTGTACCAGATTTGTGTAATAGAACATTCTTTATGTATGTAATTTTGATGTAGACTAAAAAATGGCAATGTAATGATGTCATGATGTACTTATATGAAAGCATTTCAGTTATGTATTTAATCATGCAGATTCTGTTATTTGATTATATGCAATGAATATGAATAAGTTATTTATTTGAGCATGAATTTGGATCAGTTACTGATGTATGATAAATTATGTTAGTTGATTTGTTAAGTGATGCAGCCTTGAATCCTTAGAGAATATGTCGTAATTAGTTATGTTAACGTTACTTAATCATTTGAAAAAAAAATTCCTGTTTCATATAGCATAAGTGTGTATTTTTTTAAGGTGTTCAAGGCGGGCGTTACAAAATTATTATAATTTTGAGAGTTGATAATGTAGATGAAATGGTGATTGCAATTTAAAGCTCAATTTGATTTTGATAGATAGTTCCACTATCTAAATAAATTGCAGACAAGTGGTACCATTGTGTTCCAAATTATAGCAATATTAGCTTAGAGATTTGAGCTTTGTGATGTCGACTTGTGGATATTCTAATATAATGAAAGTTAAGGAAGCTAAAGAAGAAAGATGGATTTATAAATACCAAAGGGAATGATGGAAAATGTCCCTTGCCAGAAAATAGAGTCTCTTTAACAGTTAGGGTCAGAGGAACAAAGTCTCAATATCAAAGCAGAGAAATGTTAAATTTATTGGATAGTAAATACATATATATATATATATATATATATATCTTATAATTATAAAATTATAATTTATAAGATTAATTTATATAAATAAATATAATAATATTAATATATTATAATTATTATAAATTAATATATTAATATTATAATTACTATATATAATAATAATAATATTAATATTAATGCCGATGATGGCATGGTTTGGTGGTTAAGTCGTTCAGTTGTAGTGGCGGCCACCAGAGTTCAAACCCCCACTGGGCCAATGAACTCGCAAGGCTTTACGCTTTTGTTGGGCCAACGAGCTCGTTGTAATTATAAGGGACACAATTTTGTTTTGGCATGCACTAAATTGTTATAATTTTGAGAGTTGATAATGTAGATGAAATTGCTGGGAAGTGGTACCATTATGTTCCAAATTATAGCAATATTAGCCTGGAGATTTAAGCTTTGTGATGTCAACTTGTGGATATTCTAATGTAATGAAAGTAGTAAGGAAGCTAAAGAAGAAAGATGGATGTATAAATACCAAAGGGAATGATGGAAAATATCCCTTGCCAGAAAACAGAGCTCCTTTAACAATTAGGGTCAGAGGAACAAAGTTTCAATATCAAAGCAGAGAAATGTTAAATTTTTTGAATAGTAATATATATATATATATATATATATATATATATATATATATATATATATATATATATATATATATATATATATATAAATAATTATAATTTATAAGATTAATTTATATAATTATAATTATAAGATTAATTTATATAAATAAATATAATAATATAACAATATTAATATATTATAATTATTATAAATTAATATATATAATAATAATAATATATTATATTATTATAATTATAATTAATTTTATATATTATAATAATATTATTAATATTAATATTAGTTATAATAAATATTATTAATGAAATATATATATATATATATATATATTATCGAATGCAGCATTAGATCAGTCTGACTGCCTGATATCAAATAGTGCATCATGGTGGAATGGTTTGCAAGCCATTTTGGAAAATGAAGCTGCCATGGCAACAGACGAATAAGAAGGGACTTAGATGCAAGGTTGGGCAGCCAATGATGCCCATTGGTTGGGATGTCCCAAAGTAGCCCAAGTGGATATATAAGCTATGAACAAGCTGTATGGCTCCATGACTTGATGGACTCCAGTTGGTATGGCAGCTTACTCTCTGTACAGGATTTGATTTTTGATTCAATAAAATAGGTGCTACCCCCTTGGTAGCAATTTGTGAAAAATATATATGTAATTTTTAAAAAATTGACTAGCATGATTGGCTCAAGATATTTTTAGAAACAATTTATTTTCAATAGGAATCACAATGTAGTAGAAGTTTTTTTTAAAATGTTGTTGAAGGAGACACACAACATACAAATATTTTACTACAAATCTCTTAAATTTTGTGTGGTGGAGAAAATTCTTTAGCAATACTACAAGATGGTTTCCTATGTAGTGTAATTATAAGGGACATAATTCTGTTTTGGCGGTAAGTGAATGCCTAAGTTCTGTAATTGTTGGTGTTTAATACTTTTCTTAGAATTGCAGGTTGTTGCAGTATTATTGGCCTGAAATAGTTAGCATTGCTACACTAAATTGTTATAATTTTGAGAGTTGATAATGCAGATGAAATGGTGATTGCAATTTAAAGCTCGATTTGATTTTGATACATAATTCCACTGTCTAAATAAATTGCAGGGAAGTGGTACCATTGTGTTCCAAATTATAGCAATATTAGCTTGGAGATTTGAGCTTTGTGATGTCAACTTGTGGATATTCTAATGTAATGAAAGTAGTAAGGAAGCTAAAGAAGAAAGATGGATTTATAAATACCAAAGGGAATGATGGAAAATGTCCCTTGCCAGAAAACAAAGCCCCTTTAACAGTTAGGGTCAGAGGAACAAAGTCTCAATATCAAAGCATAGAAATGTTAAATTTATTTGCTAGTAATATATATATATCTTATAATTATAAAATTATAATTTATAAGATTAATTTATATAAATAAATATAATAATATTAATATCTTATAATTACTATAAATTAATATATTAATATTATATATTAATATTATAATTACTATATATAATAATAATATATTATATTATTATAATTATAATTAATTATATATATTATAATAATATATATTAATATTAATATTAATTATAATAAATATTAATAATGAAATATATATTAATATTTTTGAAAATGAAGCTGTCATGGCGACGAATGAATAAGAAGGGACTTAGATGTAAGGTTGGGTAGCCAATGATGCCCATTGGCTGGGATGTCTCAAAGTAGCCCAAGTGAATGTATAAGCTATGAACAAGCTGTATGGCTCCATGAATTGATGGATGCCAGTTGGTATGGCAGCTTACTCTCTATACAAGATTTGTTTTTGATTCAATAAAATGGGTGCTACCCCCTTGATAGCAATTTGTCAATATATATATATATATAATTAAAATAAAAATACATATATATTAGTATAATAATTAATATATATGTATTAATTATTAATATATATGTATAGGTTTTAAAAGTAAGGAATATTCTTCTTCAAATCCATTAAATTAATATATATATATATATATATATATATATATAATAAATATAATATATTAATATTATTATATTATTATATTTATTTATATAAATTAATCTTATATTTATATTACATATAATAATATTCAATAATTAAAAATAATAATTTATTATATATATTACTATAATTACAATTTATTATAATTATAATAATATAATAAATTATTATTATTATATATATAATAGGTTTCTTATGCTTAGGAATCTTAATATATTAATTATTATATATTAATATTAATAATATTTTTATTATATATATATATATATATATATATATATATATATAAGCAAGGAATATTCTTCTTCAAATCCATTAAATTAATACATAATTAATATATAATAATATAATATATAATAATAATGTATATAAATATTAATTAATTGTATTAAAATATTATTATATTATTATTTAATATCATGCTGATATATAATAATATTATTATTAATATATAATAATTATCTTTAAAACATATTAAAGTATTATTATATTATTATTTAATATCATGCTAATATATAATAATATTATTATTAATAGACTAATATATAGTAATTATATTCATATATAGTATTAATATATTAATTTATAATAATTATAATATATTAATTATATTATATTATTATATTTATTTATATAAATTAATCTTATAATTATACTACATATGATAATATTTAATAATTAAGAATTACATATATATAATATGAATTTCAAGAAGAATATTCCTTGCTTTTAATATATATAATTATTATTCTTAATTATTGAATATTATTCTATGTAATATAATTATAAAATTAATTTATATAAATAAATATAATAATATAATATAATATAATTATTATAAATTAATATATTAATATTATATATTAATATATTAATAAAATTATTATTATTATATAATAGCACCTTATCTAAATTATATATATATATATCTATATATATATATATATATATATATATATATAATTCAATAATTGAAAAAAAAATTATTAAATATGATAGTTAACTAGTAAATATGATAGCTAAAATAAGGTTTTTTTTTTTAATTTGCATTTTGCTTAAACAAAAAGGGAGTTTTCTAAAAAAATTATTTTTTATTGCTAACTTTAACATGCCAAAATGTAAAAGGTAAAAATTTATCTAATGATGTGGAAATGTAAATACTAGCTAACCTCATTGAGCATAAATGAAAGGTGAAGAAAACAATGCAAAACTCAAATACAAAGGTTATATACCTTTTGTGATGTCATTATTTGCTTCAACTTGATGGATAATGATGATGGATGGATGGATGTTGAGTTACTCTTGATCTCCTTGTAATGCCCCGCAATGTACACCTTAGAGAACAAAACATCTATGCTATGCAATGCGGAAATTTTTTTTTCTTGTATAAGGTAACAAGGTAATGTTTAACAAATCAATACACATCATTAAACTAACAACTTGTCTTCTAAGGTTCCATGATTGCATTACTTGACAAATTAATCAACATAATTTAACATACAGTATTAACTGACGTCAGCAGATCATTCTAAATCTATTGCACTAATGATTATACATATACATCTCTATTTCATGACATCAGTTAGATAATCAACTTGATCAAGATTTCATGTACATATTCAAAGTCCATACATATGAGTACATCATCATGTAGTTTACATTATCACTATCTTGATTACATCTGAATACATACATTATGAATCAACTGATACACAGGATAGTACATGAGCATAACAACTGTCTTAATAAACAAGTACAAGATCTGATGTCTGATACACAAGATATATCCTCCTCGCTCAGGAACAACGGCAAGGGAAAAACCAATGGATAAAGCTCTTCCACCCAACCATGTGGAACCCTGAGGTCCACCCCCCCGAGCTAGGAGTTAACATAAGGTCCCCACTACAACCTACAGTCAGGTAGACAGTAGACTATAAGACAACACATGACTCCAACATCACAAGTCAATATCACAACCAACACAATAGTACTTCCAGAGGCAGACACTTAACAAATGGGGAGAGTACAACTAGGGGATGCTAGGCTGTAGTAAGGAGAGTGTCATCGCATGGTCCTAACATGGGTTACCCAGGCTATCTATCACCAGAAGCCGGCCCCCATCTATGGTTACCCTAGCAGCCTCTCTCTAGGCACCGGCCCCATAGGGTGACACGTGCGGAATCAACATTCCTTTCATGAGGACAAGGAAGTTGATTTTGCCAACCAAGGCCTTCTCATCTCATCCTTAGCCTGAACGAGCACTATAGGCATGAGTGAGGCATCCAATTATCTTGTTAGTGTGAAAACTACCCAACCCCTAGATTAATTATTAGGTTTTTACTTGATTACCAACTCCCAATGGGTTACCCTGGCTAGCCACTTTGGGCACCGGCCCCACATTGGAAGCCACTCCCCTATCTGCACCTAGGAAACCCCATCCATCAAGCCATGCACAAATCATCATAACAATAAACTTTGCATACACATTGCAAGGCATTAACCCTCTTGCAAACTATGGCATAATCACAAGGACATACTCTCAATACATTATCCATGGCTTCCAGATGAAGTAACACATGAGAAATTGCTTCTTTACAGATGACAATGTGTCCCCATGGTCTTAACCAACACGATATCTTATAACATACTCAAAACAAATAAATAATTGCAACATCCATGAAGGACTTAATTATCACACCATGAGGCATTCTCAACATACCATGTACATGAGGACAAACGTTATAACCTATGCCTCTGGAACTAACCACTCAGGTAGATGTAATAACATAGGGACCATGATGACATATCTAATTCACTTTCCACAAATCAAGTTTCATAACCTTGTTATGTGTAACGCCCCGCCCTGAACACCTTAGAGAAACTCACATCTAAGCCATATGAAACCGGAAATTTTTTTTTTAAAAGATTAAGATAACACAGTAATGGTAACATAACTAATTACGACATATTCTCTAAGGATTCAAGGCTGCATTACTTAACAATTCAACTAACATAATTTAACATTCATCAGTAACTGATCTAATGCACAATTGAATAACTAATTCATATTCATTTCATATCGTCAAATAATACAATCTACATGATCAAAAACATAACTGAAATGCTTTTATTACACATAAGTACATCATGACATCATTACATTGCCATTTTCAGACTACATCAGAATTACGTATATATGAATGATCTGTTACACAAGTCTGGTACAAGATTACACATACATCTTCATCAGCTGGTACAAGTACAATCATCTGGAATAAATCTTTTCTGCACATGAACTTGACGAAGAATAACCAATGGATAATAAAGCTCTTCCACCCGACCATGTGGAACCCTAAGGTCCACCCCCCGAGCTAGGAGTTAACATGAGGTCCCAAACAATGATAGTCAGGTAGACAAAGACTAACATGAACAAAGGATGACCAAACGCCAATACAACACATGGCAATAACATAAACAACACAACACAACTTCCAGAGGTGACACATAACATAAGTGGAGAGACCAAACAAGGAATGCTAGGTTGTAGTAGGGAGAGTGTCATCGCACGGTCCTAGCATGGGTTATCCTGACAGCCTCTCACTAGGCGCCGGCCCCCATCTATGGTTATCCTGATAGCCTCTCACTAGGCACCAGCCCCATAGGGTGACACATGCGGAATCGACCTTCCTTTCGTGAGGACAAGGAAGTCAATCATGCCAACCAGGCCTTCTCTACCCATCCTTAGTCTATACAAGCACTACAGGCCATGGGAGAGGAATCCATTAATCTTGTTTAATGTGAAATCTACCCTTAACCCCCTAGTTCATTTTAGGTTATCACTTGATTAATCTACTTTCAACAGGTTATCCTGACTACCACTTTGGGCGCCGGCCCCACGTTGAAAGCCACTCTCCTTCCTAAGACCTAGTAAACCTTAACCATCATACAAGGCATTATAGCAATACACATACATGTTCATTGCAAGGCATAAACCCTCTTGCATTACAAACAGAATCATAACACCAATTGTTATCCATCGCCTATAGCATTACAACATTTTACACTTTTACAGATACCAGGTCTCTCCAACAACAATTATGACAAAACGGATACAAGATAGTCACAACTGGTTAAATATCTCATCCAGAGAATATTATATCCACAAAATACATTAACAACTTTCGACAATTCTTCATTCGTGATAGAATGTACTTCATGCTCAATTAGAATCACATGTTTAAGACAACGCAACACTAGAACACCTATCCACATGTTGGTTGTACTCAGACACGACATACTATGCCTCTAGAATTTTGACCACTAGCAATTTATCATATTACGACAACAAGAATTCTTAATTTCATACAGTTTAAATTTAATTTCCAAAGTTAAATCACCAAAACTCCTTCTTAGTACAATGTGAACGACTTGTAAATTCAACATTAGATTTCATCATTTCTTTTAAATCAAACTGATTGATTTAAATTAATTGCAACAAACATATTAATACATTACAACTAATTTATCTAAATGTACTACATTTTGTTTCAAAAGATAAATTACTAAATAGTTACAACATTTCATTTGTAAAAGAATCACTTAGTATCCTTATACTATTTAATTCCTACTTATCATTACACACTCTCATTATCCATACGATCTTTATCATTTATCTTTCAAACTTACCCAATTAACTTAACTCTTTCAAGTAATAAAATGAATAAGAATGCTAAGTCAAGTATAACTAAACGATAATTATAACGAGGGACAATCGTCAACGGCGAACATTATTGTTTTATTTCCCTCAAGACTCTGCCTTCATACAGTCATTGATTAACTAGATAAGATAGTTTAAAATACTTGCATGTCTTCGTCGTAATGATGACTCAGAAATGTTATAAACAAAGATTTGTCTAAGACGATTGGAACTGGTAATTCTCATGTCGCCAATACTTATTAAATGTATCAGCTATGTTTGTTCCAACGCATTAGAGTTTTTTGGTAAATACTTCCACTATAGCTGTGACAATCTTCTGTCTTGTAGGAACCTATGGATTCACGATCAGCTTTTTTTATGAGTTGTAAAGGAGGTGTAAAATTGTTATTGACTGTCTTACCATTGAAATGGATGATAGCAACTTCTAACAGTGTTCATATACCTCCCTGCAAGTCGATTGAATTGATGGAAATTGGTTTTAAAAATAGTTTTCTTCCAATTCCAAGTCTAGGATTTTGGGTATTAGCAGAGAGAGCAGTGGCTAAAATAGAGCACTCAGAATCTGGCTGCCCCCATTTTTCAACAACCTCGGGCTTTCCATTTTCTCCACGCACCTCGATTACCATATCAACATAGATAATGGTGTCACCATATAAGCATAGAAATATATCTTAAAAAAACATAATATTGATCTTGTCACCTTTGACGAGGCCCAAAATATCAATTGAGAGTACTCTGAGCGGAGGGCAGCCTTGGCAGTCCACTGCGCTGATACGAGGCATTGCCTCAAATCAACACAAACCAGGCTCGACTTACACTTCCCTTCTCCAATATAGACTTCAACTAATTCCTTATTTAACTCGTTAAATTTATTGTTCGAAATAAACTCCTAATTAAACCTAAGTCCTAAGCATTTTCGCGGCGGATACAGAATTTTCAGGTCTCTGACAACCGCTTTAAGCACCAAAATTTCCTAGCGTTTTTACCTGGAGACGACTGTGAATTTGGTATCTACTGTTTCAAAGGAATGAAGGCCGAAGCTGTATTAGGTCTAAAATCTAGTTTACTTGGAGTGGACGAATAGTATAAACAACTTAATGATCAATGTCTACTTTCTAATTTGTAGAGGCATCCCTAGTTTTTAATTATAATTTCAGTTTGTAATATTATTTAATCCTTCTACGATTGCGTATACTCCCTTTGTTCCTTTCTTTTGCGTGAATGAGATGCAACTTCTCGGTTCTTGACAATCCTCAATAAGCGCTTGGAATAAAGTATTTGGCAACATGTCTTGGCCTCTTCATTTCTACTTGCCCAACTCTGAATTCGAATTCTATAATAGGCCCAGCCTGGATACCTTTGGAAGTTCGGCGACCCTCAGTGATTACTTCTGATGGAGCTGAACTATCTCAATTTTAGTTCTTATTGGTATAGCGATGACCTCGGATTCGATACCTCTTCCATCGTTAATTCTCCCTACTGGCGTTGTCTATATAAGTGTCGGGGACACAATATCGTGATTGTCACTTGCGCGGAAACCTTCAATTTCAGTCCATACTCCACCTCTCTTCCTTATGTGATGTCTTTTGCTGCCTCCTATACTCAGACAAATGATCAGTTATAAGGGAAACACAGTTGAAGATCCCTTCCTTCAATTTTTAAAAAAACTCGCAACAACTCCGGAAGATTTCCTTGGCAGATATAATAGTATCGAATGGAGAACCTGCGTATGCTGTGCCTCCAATTAGGTGACAAGTTCTTGGGTCTAAACACTTGGGTTTTGCATCCTGTTGATTATTTTTTTTTTAAAACACCGTCAAGCTGATTAGAAGTGCATCCAATCGGATTAGTTATGCAATGTGAATACAAATACAAAATATGACGAGCTCCTAAGTTATGCCAAGATCGTTGGTTTTCAAGGCTATACAGAAAACATTGAACTTGTAATTCAAGGCGACTAGCTGTAGACAAACAGCGATCTGTAAGTATCGAAATGATTGCCGTGTAATGCCCGCCTTGAACGCCTTAAAGAATACACATTTATGCAATATGAAACTAGAAATTTTTTTTTTAAACCTGATAAAGGAAGTTAATACAACTAATTACAACATATTCTCTAAGGGACCAAGGCTGCATCACTTAACGAATCATCTAACATAAATTAACATACATCAGCAATTGATCCAAATTCCCTTTCAAATAAATAACTCATTCACATTCATTGCAAACAGAGAATAGCGGAATCAGCATGATAAAATACATAACTGAAATGCTTTCATATAAGTACATCAAAACATCATTACATTGACACTTTTAGTCTATGTCAAAAAAGGTTACATACATAAGGAATATTCTGTTACACAAATCTGGTACAAGGTTGTACACTTGCATCATCATCATTGAAACAAGTACAACTGAAACAAATCCTTTTCTGCATAAGATCCTGACAAGAGAACCAATGGATAAAATAGCTCTTCCACCCGACCATGTGGAACCCTAAGTTCCACCCCCCGAGCTAGGAGTTAACATGAGGTCCCAAACACTGACAGTCAGGTAGACGAAAGACAAACAAGAACAAAGGACGGCCAATGCCAATACAACACATGGCTATAACAATACAACACAACATAACTTAACTTAACTTCCACTTCACTTCCAGAGGCGACACAAAACAAACGAGGAGAGACCGAACGAGGGATGCTAGGATTGTAGTAGGGAGAGTGTCATCGCATGGTCCTAACATGGGTTATCCTGACAGCCTCTCACTAGGCGCCGGCCCCCATCTATGGTTATCCTGACAGCCTCTCACTAGGCGCCGGCCCCATAGGGTGACACATGCGGAATCGACCTTCCTTTCATGAGGACAAGGAAGTCAATCATGCCGACCAGGCCTTCTCTACCCATCCTTAGTCTAAACAAGCACTACAGGCCATGGGAGAGGAATCCATTAATCTTATTAATGTGAGATCTACCCTTAACCCCCTAGTTAATTTTTAGGTTATCACTTGATTAATCTACTTCCAACGGGTTATCCTGACTGCCACTTTGGGCGCCGGCCCCACGTTGAAAGCCACTCTCCCTCCTAACACCTAGTAAACCTTAAAACATCATGCAAGACTTATAACAATACACGTAAATGAACACTGCAAGGCATAAACCCTCTTGCATCAAAATAGAATCATAACATCAATTGTTATCCAATACTTTTAACATTACATAACTTTATTCTTTTACAGATTTCAGGTCTCTCCTTACGACAAAACGGTACAATAAGGTCACAAGAGGATTGATATCTCATCCCGAGATTAATACTTTACAAGACACAACATTCAACCGTGACAGTACCTCATTATACTACACACTTGTTTGATACACATAAACGCTATTATGTCGTAATTACAAAAACAACAATACACAAGTTGCGAATACATAACAACGACAACTAAGCCTCTCGAATACAAGTTTGAACAACCTCAATACGACTCATTACAACACTCAATCAATTCAATTCAAATTCAAGAGATGAAATACTACAATTCATTCTCAGTTTTAATGCAAACAACTTCTGAAATAAAATCAACATTATATTATAACACTTGCAACTAAATCTCTAACTAATCCTTATTTTGCTTCAAAAGATCAGTAAATTGATTAACTAAATCATTACAATAATTGATGTAAGAACCACTTAATTCCAGATACGATCTGATATACTTTCCTTCAATCTTGAGGCGAATTCAATCACGAAATGTTTGTTATCCTTCATACGATCTTGCAGACATTCTAGCGAGCTCAATCAAATGGATTCTTTTATGATGGTTTGAAGATGTCTCCGAAACTAATTTTATCTGAGATGATTTAATTCCTTAAGGAGAATGATCGTAAAAGTGCCCTATGCGAACAGCTCGGATTACTTTACTACTGAGATGTAAAATTGCTATTGACTGTTTAATCACTGACGTGAATGATATGCATCCGGTCTGACGACTTCCGGCTATGTTCACTAAACTTGCAAATTTTACTGCGTTTACGGTATCCACGTAAATCGGAAAGAATTGGAGAGTGTTTATGATGTGATAAAAGAAGACCACGGTTTTGCCCACACAACAATCTCATTTCAACTCAGTAAGCGAACTGCATTCGTTAGTATACTAGAATGGCTTTCTGCCTGTAAGAAGAGCTATGTCGATAATTTTTCTATCACACTACTGCTGCCGAGTCTGTTATCAGATTTCTGAGATATTCAGATGTTGAGGATTAACCAAAACGAGACAGTAGCTATTAGAAACAGACAGCTGCTCAAATTACATTTGGAACTATTACTACATTATACCAACAGTTGGTTATTGACCATCTTGCCTTCACTGGCTATCTTGAGGTCACCCCAAACTTTTTCAGACGTGCACCAGCTAAGACAACGGCAGTCTACAGATTAAACCTGACTAAGTTTAGATTTTCACCTCTAGCAACTGCAATAAGCATAAACTCTTAAGACATTATTACTGCTATATAAGCTATGAGTGCGGTCAGAGATTGATGTATGACGAATACCCTAATCAACTTTGATATTGAATGCTATAGCCTCCATCATCTTCCAGGGTTAATGATGTTTGCTCAGCGTGTTTGAAAGCCAGTGAAATCGCGGTATCCCAAGCTATAAGATGGCTGGTGTACAAAGAATCATCGTCCCAAAACTGACAATGACTGACGGTGGCCATAAAATGGTCATGTTGAAAAGACTTCTGTGACTTCAACAAGAGCGAATAACAATAAGGCCACGGCAGCGAGCATCTCAACCTTGCAGCGTTACCTGATATCCCGATCCACTAATAACCAATATCAACCGCAACTAAAATACATAGAATCTCAGACAAGTTGGCTCACCAGTTTTCTTTTAAACAAGCAGAACTTCAATCGAGAGCGAATGGTGAGACAAAACGGTAGCGAGCTACCCGACTCATCACCTCCCATCGCGCCCTGACTTAACAATATGCAGCGTCTCCAACATTAACGACCCACTGCTAAACATTATCAAACGCTACAAGGCATAACGAATAGAGTGCCAGCCAGATCGCTAAACTAGGGTTAATCAGCAACGAACAGCCTGTCAAAAATATGCATTCAACCTCTCTAGAAAGAATCTGCACTTTACACGCTCGGAAATTCACGCAAGTCTAGGCATTTCTGTAAATTTTGATTTGCACCAGGTGTATAAGATCGAGCTGGCTGTTGGAACGCATTGTCCTTGAGAGACTCCTCTTATACTTTCATGGAGATGCATGACAAGATGACACTGACGCATGTGCAGAAAGGTATCAAAACAAGAAGAAACTCCAGCTAAGGAATACGCTAGACAATGGAAAAAGGAACCCGTGGGTTTAACCCCAAAGACAACACAACCTGGCCGCTCAGCTATAAAGAACAAGAGAAAGATTTTTTTGTTCCTCTCGATAGCCAGAATTCGCAAGTAACCAATCTCTAAAGTAGGGATGACGTATTATGGAGAACCATATCTGAGCCAAAGATGACATTCATCCCTAATAACTAGCATTTACTGTCACAACCTAGACGCTTCATTCTATTTACAAAATCGTATATTGTAAAGACAAAATGGTATAGATCCCCTTACCACGCAATAAGATTCTAAAGAAACCCTTGTTTGCTTAAATCTGAGACTACTGAGATACTGAAGTTGAATTCCCTTCTTCTATGGCAAATCTGCCAATTAAAAATTTCCCGACAACCCTCGCAAGACCATCCAACCTACAGAAATGAAACCAACAGCCCAGGTTTCCCAAAACGCAACCCAGAAACGACAAATTTGGCCGAACCCCAGTTGCCTCCATTTCCTTCGTTTACGCTGGAAGGAAAATTTCAATGCATCGTGCTCGTTGAGCCCTACAGTTTCAGTTTCTTGTATGCTCAGCAGTCAATCTCCAGTAACAATCGCTATACAGGTTTCTGAGCCAAAAGAATTTCCAGTTGCAGATGTGGGAGGGCAGGTTAAAGAGGTACGCAACCGAGGAAATCGAATGAATACAAAGCGACTTACAGAGAAGGAAACAATAACAACATTAATCTGATCTTACAGGAACAACTAGCTGTAGCCAACAGCGATTTACGGCAATTCTATCAAGGTGTCCTACAAACCCTACCAAGATCACGCCGGTCTGAGAATGCATGCAGAATAATTCGGCAACCAGTGGAAGGAAAACATTTGACTTACAGAATCCTTGAGCAGAAACGATGTATTTAAACCCTAAGAGAAGATGCTGATTACACACAGAGAAGACAGTCTACAGAACTATTTGGAATCCAATAAACTATAACAACATTTGCAGATTCAAAATGAAGTTCAGAGATAAGACATTCGACGGAACCTGGTTTCGCAATCAACTCGACGAATCTGCTCCAATCGTTGCAGTTCCAAGCTGCTTCTTCCCTTTCACCTCTCATCATCTCCTTGATGCCCCTCCAGCTCTTTTATAACTCAGTCTCTCTCTCCTCTCCTAGGGCTTGACACGTGATTCCGTGAAACTCCTTTTAAAGAATATGTATTTTTTTTAATTTAATTTAATGATTCCCAATTATTAGATACTTTATTTTATTATTATTTTTCTTTATGACCGACCCCAAAATATTGTCATTAATAGAATAGTACTATTTCAACTATCCATATTTTTGTACTATCCTATAATTTATTTTATTAATCCAGTTGTGAAACACAATTTACAAGTGTGGCTATATCTATTTATTTATTTAAATATTTATTATAAATAATATTATATCGAATAATACAAACTTCTTACAACTTTATTTATCAACAACACTTCTAGTAAAATAATAATTTATTTATAGCTAAAATCAACAACTAATGACATTATGCCCATTTAACAACACTTAAACTCTTCCGTAGAATGATTCTGATTAAAGCACAACATTACCACACATACTTAGACACCTTCGAACTTGGTTTGACTCCAGAATACAATATTACCTGACAGTGAGACATGGGCGAATGACAACCAATAACCACAAGGGTAAACTGACGACGAAGGAACACTGACTAGGGACCTCATGTTAACTCCAACCAACTAATCCATTGGCAAAGGCACGCTCAGACCTGTAATCAGGTGGAGTCGATGCCTAGTACCTGCATCCTGCAGCAACGCACAGTTAACCATAACCAGATATACATATACATCACATGCAGTCCTATCGTGAATGGAAATCGCAGTGAGGTAGGGTACTCGAGAACGAGTAATACAACACTGTTCCATTCACGTTTATAAATAATAATCAACTAAATTGAACAAGATATCAGATTACTAATCTACGACATCAAATGATCAACTAACTTCCAATCCCATATAATGAATAACATCAAAGCATTTAAAACATCAGTTCATTTATCAAATTGTAGAGCATAAAATGACATAATCCAACATCAACATCTGCTATCATAATAATTAGGTTCATACTAAAATAGCAGGATAACTAGAAATCCAACATCAACGGTCCAAAAATACTGTCAAAATGTCCAGTACTACTAAGCAAACATCAGTCCAAAAGACGATAAGTTGAGGGGCACTACATCCTCCCCCCCTAGGATCAGGCTTACTCCTGGAAGCCTGCGAACAAATATGGGTATAGCTCTCGCATACGGGAAGTATCCTCCCAGGTCGCTGAAGTCTCATCATTAGGATCCCATTGGACCCTTACCTGCTCTATGACTCTGCCCCTGAGAGCGAGTCGCCTGTGCTCTAAAATGCCTACGGGCTCCAAAGCTAGCTGCCCGTCCTCTACCTGTAAAGCATTCCAATCAAGGACATGAGAAATATCTGGATGATAAGGTCTAAGAACAGAAACATGAAATACGTCATGGACGCGTGACAAGCTAGGCGCCAAAGCAAGACGGTATGCAACAGGACCGATTCTCTCCAAAACCTCGAATGGCCCCACAAAGCGTGGCGCGAGCTTAGAGCCTTTTCCGTAACGGATCAGACTCTTTCGCGGATGCACCCGCAAGAACACCCGATCACCAACAGAAAACTGATGATCAAGTCTGTGAGCATCTGCATATTTCTTCTGTCTATCCTGAGCTGCTACCAGATGCTCTCTGATACGATCAACCTGCTGCTCCATCTCTTGGAGCATCTGTGGACCTAGGAGAACTCTATCCTCAAGGTGATCCCAACTAAATGGGGTACGACAAGGACGACCATACAGGGCCTGAAAAGGAGACATGCCAATGGAACTGTGGTACCCATTATTGTACGCAAACTCCACCAAATATAAATAATCTTCCCATCGGTTTTGCTGATCCATCACATACATACGGAGCATATCCTCGAGGACCTGATTGACCCTCTCAGTTTGCCCATCAGTCTCTGGATGATAAGCTGAACTGAAGTTCAATTGAGTCCCCAAAGCATGCTGAAGAGATGTCCAAAGAGCTGAAGTAAAAACTAGATCACGATCGGAGATAATCTTGCGAGGAATCCCGTGCAATCTGACGATATCCTCCATGAAAATTTTGGCCATAGAAGAAGCATTATATGAAGATCGGACAGGAGAAAAGTGTGCTACTTTCGTAAGCCTGTCTACAGTGACCATTATCGCATCGTGGCGACGAGAAGACATGGGTAAACCAACTATAAAGTCTATTGAAATGATGTCCCATTTCCATTCCGGAATAAGATGTGGCTGAAGAAGACCTGCGGGATGTTGATGTTCCGCCTTAACTCTCTGACATTCTAAGCATCTCGAAACAAAATCAGCAATATCCCTCTTCATTCCAGCCCAAAAATATATCTGACGAAGGTCTGCATACATCTTCTTGACACCTGGATGCACAGAATAAGGTGCCCGATGAGCCTCAGTCATGATTAGGGTACGAAGACCCTCTGTAGAAGGCACATAAATACGACCTAAATGTCGCAAGAGACCATCTGACTCGATAGAATACCCTGCATATCTACCCTCCAAGGTTCTACCAGACTCCACTTCAGCTTTCACTTCCTGATACCATCTATCTGCAGGGAGTGCTGCAAGAACCTGCCCTCTCAAATCCACTCCAAGAGTGATAGATGAAAGTTCATGTCTTCGACGACTAAGGGCATCCGCCACCACATTCTCCTTACCTTAGATATATTTTACCTCAAAATCATACTCACATAAAAACTCCATCCACCGCCTCTGTCTCGCATTCAGGTTTGGCTGAGTAAAGATATACTGTAAACTTCGGTGATCACTGTGCAGCTCAAACCGATGCCCCAGTAAGAAGTGTCTCCATCTTACCAATGCATGAACAACTGCAGCTAACTCTAGGTCATGTGTAGGATAATTCAACTCATGATCTTTGAGTTTACGGGACTCGTAAGCTATCACACGACCCTCCTGCATTAAAACTGCTCCTAAACCTTCCAAAGATGCATCAGTACAAACCACAAAATCTCCGGCAGGATCCGGCACTGCTAGAATAGGTGCACTGGTTAACCGCTCCTTAAGACTCTGAAAGGCTGCTTGACACTGTTCTGACCAAATGAACTTCTTTCCTTTTCTCTGAAGAGAAGTTATAGGGTGAGCTATCTTTGAAAATCCTTCCACAAATCGCCGATAATAGCCTGCTAAACCCATGAAACTACGAACCTCCGAAACATTGGTAGGAGCAGGCCAGTCCATGATCGCTTGAATCTTTGAAGGATCCACTACAATACCCTTGTCCGAAATAACATGTCCCAAATATTTTACTTCAGTTTGAAAGAAATCACATTTAGCCAAATTTGCATACAACTGATTCTCTCTTAAACACTGCAAAACCTGCCGCAAATGCTCTTCATGCTCCTCCATAGACCTTGAATAAATCAATATATCATCTAAGAAGACAAGAACAAATCTATCCAGATAGGTACGGAACACACCATTCATCAGGCTCATGAATACTGATGGCGCATTTGTCAATCCAAAAGGTACAACAGTGAACTCATAATGCCCATAGCGAGTGCGAAATGCTGTCTTGTGGATGTCAGCCTCAAAAATGCGCAACTGATGATATCCCGATTTTAGGTCTATCTTGGAGAACACCTTAGCTCCCTTGATTTGATCAAAAAGGTCATCAATTCGCGGCAATGGGTACCTGTTCTTCACAGTCACCTTATTAAGTTGCCGATAGTCGATGCACAAACGTAGAGATCCATCCTTCTTCTTCACAAAAATCACAGGTGCTCCCCATGGAGAAACACTTGGTCGAATGAATCCCTTCACTAATAACTCTTCTAGCTGCAATCGAAGCTCCTTAAGTTCCTGAGTAGTCATTCGATATGGAGCTCGTGAGATAGGTTCTGCTCCAGGAACAAGGTCTATCTTGAAATCAATATCTCGCTTTGGTGGCATACCTGGAATCTCGCTAGGAAAGACATCTTCATACTCCTTGAGAATAGGATAATCATCAAGGGATGCCTCCCTATTTTCCCCAAAATCTAAGTCATTAACTGTCACAGCAAACAACTTGCATCCTTGACGCAAACATCTCTTCAATTGCATAGCAGAAATCATGCGCAAGGAGATGGGTCTCTGAATCCCAACCACTTCTACTTCTTTGCCCGAATCATCAACACACCTTACTAATTTGCGGCGACAGTCTATCACCGCTTGATGAGCATCCAACCAATCCATTCCCAGCACTATATCATAGGATCCTAATGGTATAATGCGAAGATCCGCTGTGGTAGATAAAGGTCCTATCCTCAACTCGCAACCATGCACAAGAGAGTCTACTGATACTCTAGATCCCGAGGCCAATTCCACATGCCACTTAACATCTTGCTTTGCTGCCACTAATTTGCAACGTTCCACTATAGAAGGGGAAATAAAAGAATCTGAAGCACCAGAGTCAAAAAGAACAGAAATGGTAATACCTCGCAAGACACCTGTAGCCTCCACAACGGTACCTTGGTGCTCCGCTTGGCGATTATCCACCGCCGCAAACACTCTATGTGACCTGCCTGCATCACCCACAGTGGGCTCTGACACTGTGGGTCTCTGACCAAATCCTGAAGTATTCTTACGCGGGCACTGTCTAGCAATGTGGCCCTGCTGGCCGCAAGAAAAACATCCTGTTCCCCTGCCAAAACCTCCACCGCCTACAGGAGCATTAGATTGTTGAAAACTACCTCTACTTGCTGCAGATTGTGTGCTTTGCGCTGGTTGACTGGCCCGATCACGTTTAACTCTCTGCCAACTTCGATCCTTCCTAGAATGAAATCTGTTGCTTTGCTGATACTGAGAGTTTCTTGATTTCATCTGGGAAAACTGTTGTTGCTGCTGTCCACTCTTAGAAGGTACCTGTTGACTCCTCGAGTTACCTGCTGCATGAGACTGACCACCTCGGAAACCCGAACCTGCTCGAGATGAGCTACCAATCTGTACACCTGTATGACCCCCTAGGGCCATGGTCAGGTTCTCTTCCACCAATCTAGCCTTCTCAACTGCTACCTCCATGGTCTTCGGCTCGAACACCCGAACTCCTCCGCTGATGCGTGCATTCAGACCTCTAATAAAATGCTGAACTAACATGGCCTCGTCGTTTCCAATCCCTGCATATTGCTTGAGTTCATAAAACCTGCGCTCATACTGTTCCACTGTCATGGCCATCTGTCTCAACCCATGGAATTCATCCGCTCGTCGTTGCCTCCAGTGATCAGATAAAAATCGCGCTCTGAACCTATCCAGAAATAGTTCCCATGAAATTGTCGCAATATCTAGATGCAACTTTTGTTCCTCAAGACACCACCAAGTAGAGGCGAATCCTCTTAGATGCATGATGGCGCATCTTGCCTTAGTGTTGCTGCCATATGGATGCATAGCAAAGCAACTCTCCAAATCGATTAGCCATGTTTCTGCTTCCAAACCGCTACCGGAGCCATCGAAAGTAGGAGGACGGGCTCTCATCAGGTCTCTCATGTGGCCCGCAAGAATGGCTTCTTGTTCAGCTATGACCTCTCTCCTTCTAGGAGATCTTTCTCTTTCTCTTTCTTCTGGTTGCACCACCTCCTGCCTCGGACCAAGACGAGCAAGCACCTCCTCAAGGAGCTGGCGTAGTTGAGCACCCTCAGGCTGAACCTGATTCTCCTGATACTCGCTTCCACCTTCTTGTGTACTCCCATGAGGGGAACTAGGAGGAGGGCTGATTTCAACACCTCTCCCACGACCCCTACCTCGACCACGTCCTCGGCCTCGTACCCTAGGCATCTTCCTGGACAACACATCCAAGAACAAACTTCAGGTTGTTAGGCAAGGACTATGAATGAATATGTCCTTCAGAGTTTAAGCAACTAGCATAGCTTAATGGGCTAATTATAAAACCAGAGTACCCAGTGTTAGTAACCTGGCTCTGATACCAGATGTAATGCCCGCCTTGAACGCCTTAAAGAATACACATTTATGCAATATGAAACTAGAAATTTTTTTTTTAAACCTGATAAAGGAAGTTAATACAACTAATTACAACATATTCTCTAAGGGACCAAGGCTGCATCACTTAACGAATCATCTAACATAAATTAACATACATCAGTAATTGATCCAAATTCCCTTTCAAATAAATAACTCATTCACATTCATTGCAAACAGAGAATAGCGGAATCAGCATGATAAAATACATAACTGAAATGCTTTCATATAAGTACATCAAAACATCATTACATTGACACTTTTAGTCTACGTCAAAAAAGGTTACATACATAAGGAATATTCTGTTACACAAATCTGGTACAAGGTTGTACACTTGCATCATCATCATTGAAACAAGTACAACTGAAACAAATCCTTTTCTGCATAAGATCCTGACAAGAGAACCAATGGATAAAATAGCTCTTCCACCCGACCATGTGGAACCCTAAGTTCCACCCCCCGAGCTAGGAGTTAACATGAGGTCCCAAACACTGACAGTCAGGTAGACGAAAGACAAACAAGAAAAAAGGACGGCCAATGCCAATACAACACATGGCTATAACAATACAACACAACATAACTTAACTTAACTTCCACTTCACTTCCAGAGGCGACACAAAACAAACGAGGAGAGACCGAACGAGGGATGCTAGGATTGTAGTAGGGAGAGTGTCATCGCATGGTCCTAACATGGGTTATCCTGACAGCCTCTCACTAGGCGCCGGCCCCCATCTATGGTTATCCTGACAGCCTCTCACTAGGCGCCGGCCCCATAGGGTGACACATGCGGAATCAACCTTCCTTTCATGAGGACAAGGAAGTCAATCATGCTGACCAGGCCTTCTCTACCCATCCTTAGTCTAAACAAGCACTACAGGCCATGGGAGAGGAATCCATTAATCTTATTAATGTGAGATCTACCCTTAACCCCCTAGTTAATTTTTAGGTTATCACTTGATTAATCTACTTCCAACGGGTTATCCTGACTGCCACTTTGGGCGCCGGCCCCACGTTGAAAGCCACTCTCCCTCCTAACACCTAGTAAACCTTAAAACATCATGCAAGACTTATAACAATACACGTAAATGAACACTGCAAGGCATAAACCCTCTTGCATCAAAATAGAATCATAACATCAATTGTTATCCAATACTTTTAACATTACATAACTTTATTCTTTTACAGATTTCAGGTCTCTCCTTACGACAAAACGGTACAATAAGGTCACAAGAGGATTGATATCTCATCCCGAGATTAATACTTTACAAGACACAACATTCAACCGTGACAGTACCTCATTATACTACACACTTGTTTGATACACATAAACGCTATTATGTCGTAATTACAAAAACAACAATACACAAGTTGCGAATACATAACAACGACAACTAAGCCTCTCGAATACAAGTTTGAACAACCTCAATACGACTCATTACAACACTCAATCAATTCAATTCAAATTCAAGAGATGAAATACTACAATTCATTCTCAGTTTTAATGCAAACAACTTCTGAAATAAAATCAACATTATATTATAACACTTGCAACTAAATCTCTAACTAATCCTTATTTTGCTTCAAAAGATCAGTAAATTGATTAACTAAATCATTACAATAATTGATGTAAGAACCACTTAATTCCAGATACGATCTGATATACTTTCCTTCAATCTTGAGGCGAATTCAATCACGAAATGTTTGTTATCCTTCATACGATCTTGCAGACATTCTAGCGAGCTCAATCAAATGGATTCTTTTATGATGGTTTGAAGATGTCTCCGAAACTGATTTTATTCGAGATGATTTAATTCCTTAAGGAGAATGATCGTAAAAGTGCCCTATGCGAACAGCTCGGATTACTTTACTACTGAGATGTAAAATTGCTATTGATTGTTTAATCACTGACGTGAATGATATGCATCCGGTCTGACGACTTCTGGCTATGTTCTCTAAACTTGCAAATTTTACTGCGTTTACGGTATCCACGTAAATCGGAAAGAACTGGAGAGTGTTTATGATGTGATAAAAGAAGACCACGGTTTTGCCCACACAGCAATCTCATTTCAACTCAGTAAGCGAACTGCATTCGTTAGTATACTAGAATGGCTTTCTGCCTGTAAGAAGAGCTATGTCGATAATTTTTCTATCACACTGCTGCTGCCGAGTCTGTTATCAGATTTCTGAGATATTCAGATGTTGAGGATTAACCAAAACGAGACAGTAGCTATTAGAAACAGACAGCTGCTCAAATTACATTTGGAACTATTACTACATTATACCAACAGTTGGTTATTGACCATCTTGCCTTCACTGGCTATCTTGAGGTCACCCCAAACTTTTTCAGACGTGCACCAGCTAAGACAACGGCAGTCTACAGATTAAACCTGACTAAGTTTAGATTTTCACCTCTAGCAACTGCAGTAAGCATAAACTCTTAAGACATTATTACTGCTATATAAGCTATGAGTGCGGTCAGAGATTGATGTATGACGAATACCCTAATCAACTTCGATATTGAATGCTACAGCCTCCATCATCTTCCAGGGTTAATGATGTTTGCTCAGCGTGTTTGAAAGCCAGTGAAATCGCGGTATCCCAAGCTATAAGATGGCTGGTGTACAAAGAATCATCATCCCAAAACTGACAATGACTGACGGTGGCCATAAAATGGTCATGTTGAAAAGACTTCTGTGACTTCAACAAGAGCGAATAACAATAAGGCCACGGCAGCGAGCATCTCAACCTTGCAGCGTTACCTGATATCCCGATCCACTAATAACCAATATCAACCGCAACTAAAATACATAGAATCTCAGACAAGTTGGCTCACCAGTTTTCTTTTAAACAAGCAGAACTTCAATCGAGAGCGAATGGTGAGACAAAACGGCAGCGAGCTACCCGACTCATCACCTCCCATCGCGCCCTGACTTAACAATATGCAGCGTCTCCAACATTAACGACCCACTGCTAAACATTATCAAACGCTACAAGGCATAACGAATAGAGTGCCGGCCAGATCGCTAAACTAGGGTTAATCAGCAACGAACAGCCTGTCAAAAATATGCATTCAACCTCTCTAGAAAGAATCTGCACTTTACACGCTTGGAAATTCACGCAAGTCTAGGCATTTCTGTAAATTTTGATTTGCACCAGGTGTATAAGATCGAGCTGGCTGTTGGAACGCATTGTCCTTGAGAGACTCCTCTTATACTTTCATGGAGATCCATGACAAGATGACACTGACGCGTGTGCAGAAAGGTATCAAAACAAGAAGAAACTCCAGCTAAGGAATACGCTAGACAATGGAAAAAGGAACCCGTGGGTTTAACCCCAAAGACAACACAACCTGGTTGCTCAGCTATAAAGAACAAGAGAAAGATTTTTTTGTTCCTCTCAATAGCCAGAATTCGCAAGTAACCAATCTCTAAAGTAGGGATGACGTATTATGGAGAACCATATCTGAGCCAAAGACGACATTCATCCCTAATAACTAGCATTTACTGTCACAACCTAGACGCTTCATTCTATTTACAAAATCGTATATTGTAAAGACAAAATGGTATAGATCCCCTTACCACGCAATAAGATTCTAAAGAAACCCTTGTTTGCTTAAATCTGAGACTACTGAGATACTGAAGTTGAATTCCCTTCTTCTATGGCAAATCTGCCAATTAAAAATTTCCCGACAACCCTCGCAAGACCATCCAACCTACAGAAATGAAACCAACAGCCCAGGTTTCCCAAAACGCAACCCAGAAACGACAAATTTGGCCGAACCCCAGTTGCCTCCATTTCCTTCATTTACGCTGGAAGGAAAATTTCAATGCATCGTGCTCGTTGAGCCCTACAGTTTCAGTTTCTTGTATGCTCAGCAGTCAATCTCCAGTAACAATTGCTATACAGGTTTCTGAGCCAAAAGAATTTCCAGTTGCAGATGTGGGAGGGCAGGTTAAAGAGGTACGCAACCGAGGAAATCGAATGAATACAAAGCGACTTACAGAGAAGGAAACAATAACAACATTAATCTGATCTTACAGGAGCAACTAGCTGTAGCCAACAGCGATTTACGGCAATTCTATCAAGGTGTCCTACAAACCCTACCAAGATCACGCCGGTCTGAGAATGCATGCAGAATAATTCGGCAACCAGTGGAAGGAAAACATTTGACTTACAGAATCCTTGAGCAGAAACGATGTATTTAAACCCTAAGAGAAGATGCTGATTACACACAAAGAAGACAGTCTACAGAACTATTTGGAATCCAATAAACTATAACAACATTTGCAGATTCAAAATGAAGTTCAGAGATAAGACATTCGACGGAACCTGGTTTCGCAATCAACTCGACGAATCTGCTCCAATCGTTGCAGTTCCAAGCTGCTTCTTCCCTTTCACCTCTCATCATCTCCTTGATGCCCCTCCAGCTCTTTTATAACTCAGTCTCTCTCTCCTCTCCTAGGGCTTGACACGTGATTCCGTGAAACTCCTTTTAAAGAATATGTATTTTTTTTAATTTAATTTAATGATTCCCAATTATTAGATACTTTATTTTATTATTATTTTTCTTTATGACCGACCCCAAAATATTGTCATTAATAGAATAGTACTATTTCAACTATCCATATTTTTGTACTATCCTATAATTTATTTTATTAATCCAGTTGTGAAACACAATTTACAAGTGTGGCTATATCTATTTATTTATTTAAATATTTATTATAAATAATATTATATCGAATAATACAAACTTCTTACAACTTTATTTATCAACAACACTTCTAGTAAAATAATAATTTATTTATAGCTAAAATCGACAACTAATGACATTATGCCCGTTTAACAACACTTAAACTCTTCTGTAGAATGATTCTGATTAAAGCACAACATTACCACACATACTTAGACACCTTCGAACTTGGTTTGACTCCAGAATACAATATTACCTGACAGTGAGACATGGGCGAATGACAACCAATAACCACAAGGGTAAACTGACGACGAAGGAACACTGACTAGGGACCTCATGTTAACTCCAACCAACTAATCCATTGGCAAAGGCACGCTCAGACCTGTAATCAGGTGGAGTCGATGCCTAGTACCTGCATCCTGCAGCAACGCACAGTTAACCATAACCAGATATACATATACATCACATGCAGTCCTATCGTGAATGGAAATCGCAGTGAGGTAGGGTACTCGAGAACGAGTAATACAACACTGTTCCATTCACGTTTATAAATAATAATCAACTAAATTGAACAAGATATCAGATTACTAATCTACGACATCAAATGATCAACTAACTTCCAATCCCATATAATGAATAACATCAAAGCATTTAAAACATCAGTTCATTTATCAAATTGTAGAGCATAAAATGACATAATCCAACATCAACATCTGCTATCATAATAATTAGGTTCATACTAAAATAGCAGGATAACTAGAAATCCAACATCAACGGTCCAAAAATACTGTCAAAATGTCCAGTACTACTAAGCAAACATCAGTCCAAAAGACGATAAGTTGAGGGGCACTACATGCCGGATATGCCAACGGGGTGCACTAACAGTTTTAATTTCATCCATCCGTTTGTTAGCTTCAGCCGCTTCCTACAGAATACCATAGCAGTATAGGGTAATGCTCCAATTAATCTTCTTACTGTTCAAATCTAATGCAGCGTCTGGTTTTAACTCGCAAAAAGCTTATCTGTTAGATAGATTAAGACAAAATTTCACAGAATGGGCCGGTTATTATATTGATTCTTTTAAATATGAACTCGCAAATGCATATTACAAAACACTCGCTCCATGAACTTCCGCCATTACCATATCGATGGCTAGGGATCGTGATGAATGGCAGTGTCAAACGAATAAAGATAGAACAGTTAAATGTCTGTGAGGATAAGGAATTTGCAGAGAAAAAATATGTGATTGAATCTATGCAAGAAGTTTAGCAGGAGAGATCTGAAAGATCTTAAGGAAACGTTATCTTGGATCTTCAAACCCTATCAATCATACGCTGGTCTGAGATTACAAAAAAAAGAGGAATTGCCGAATTACATCCTCAGTGGTATGAAGAAGACCATTGAAATGATTGATTGCACGGATGACAGAATGATTCGGCAAATGCAGTGGCAGGAAGACAATTTTGAAGAACGGACTCCTTGAGCAGAAAAAAAAAATTTAAAACCCTAAGAGATGTTACTATTTAAACATATAGAGGACAACCTACAGAAATGAGCACCGGGTTTAGGATTTGGTGGCAAAAACTCAGAATACAAACTGATTGCAGATTGGAGCATATCTTTAAGCATAAATTTAACCCAAACAAATCATTTGGAAGATTAAACAACCAACAACATTTGCAGATTCAGAAAGAGAAGTAGAGGAATAAATTAAACGTTTAATGGAACCTGGCTGCGATGCCGATTCGACAATTTCATTTCAACTGTTGCAGTCCAAGCCTTTTCCTGATCTTCTTCACTTTTCTTCTACCTGCAATCCCCCCCTCCTTGCCTCTACAAACTTTTTGTTTATAACACAGTCCCTTTCCTCTTCCAAGGAACTCGGCACGCGATCCCGTGCATCTCCCTTCTAAAAAATATATATTTATTTAATTTAATGATCCCAAAAAAGGTTACTTTTTTAAATATTAACACACAGTTCCGATAAAATTTAATTACTTTATAGCCGACCAACCATATTGTATTTAATAAAGTTATAACATTACAACAATCTATATTTTTACAACTATATTTTAGTTTATTTTATTAATTAAGTTGTAAATCACAACATAACTTACAACTATTTTATTTATTTAAATATTTATTATAAATAATATTATATTGAACAATACAAAATTTCTTACAACTTTATTTAATAACTGCACTTCTAATAAAATAATAATTTATTTATAACGATAATTAGCAACTAACGACATTATGCTCAATTATCAACATTTATATTCTTTTGTATAATGATTCTAATTAAAGCACAATACTACCATACACACTTAGACACCTTCGGAACTAATTAGACTCCAAGGTACAGTTTTACCTGACAGCAAGACATGATCGAATGACAACCAATAACCACAAGGGTAAACTGACGACCAGACAACACTGACTAGGGACCTCACGTTAACTCCAACCAACTAATCCATTGGCGAAGGCACGCTCAGACCTGGTAATCAGGTGGAGTCGGTGCACTAGTACCTACATCCTGCAGCAATGCACGGTTAACCATAACAAGATATATATACATCACATGCAATCCTATAGTGAATGGAAATCGCAGTGGGGTAGGGTACTCGAGAGCGAGTAATACGACACTGTTCCATTCACGTTTATGAATAAACAATTAACTATGTTGAACAAGGTATCTGATTACTAGTCATCAACATAAAGTGATCAACTATCTCACAATCCCATATAGTGAATAACATCAAAACATCTGTAACATCTAGTTCATTTATCAAATTCTAAAGCATAAAATAACATAATCCAACATCAACATCTGTTATCATAATAATTAGGTCCATACTGAAATAACAAAATAACTAGGAATCCATCATCAAACGATCTAAAATACTGTCATAATGTCCAGTACTACTAAGCAAACATTAGTCCGATAGACGACCAGTTGAGGGGCACTACATTATGCAAGCAAATTGTACTCAATAAGAAGCCATTTTAAAACAATAATTTATGTTTATTTTAAACACTAATTGACTATATTACGTTTCAGTTAATGATGTCAATTAAATAATTTAACATTATCAAATTCAAACATAACTTGTAATTCATTTTTTAATTTGGAATAAATCAACAGATTACATAAGATTATTGGCTAAATATATATATATATATATATATATATATATATATATATATATATATATATATATATATATATGTATTCAGTTACATTCTAAAAGGCCTAACACAATATAAATATACTTCTTCTTATTGTAAAAGAATATTTAATTTCTCTGGCATAAACTTTGTTATCCGGTTTGAGGCCTCCTTAATATTGTCTTAGATTTAATTAAAATACGAGGTTAGAGATATAATTACCTATCGAAATGTATAGCTATAAAACTATAATACCTATAATGTAAATTGGGTAAATAACTACTTGTAATTTAAATCCCAACCCTAAAGTTAATAATAACATTATTCTATATTTCATTTGCAAAGAAAACTAGTATTTTAATATTAAAACATAGTGTATCATCGATTGTATTCTCGTTAAGAATAAATCTACAATTACATTAAAATAAATACATGAAAATACTTATTAAAATAATTATTCAATTGATTTACAAAGATACAAATATTATTAACCTAACTGAAGTAAACCACTATTGTCATTGTTATAAATCAAATTAATTAAATAATTACAATGAAATCTAAATTCAATTCTTGGGGATAACTTGAGGTTTCCTATTTATTTTATGACCATATAAAAACCCTAAAACTCGTAGTAACATATTTAACTTAAAAGTAAAAAGAAACAACTTTAATTACTTCTACGTAACATCATTCCTTCTATGGTGAAACAACCAATAACAATTTACTAAAAAAAAGACTTTAATTTCCATCTTAACCTAATATTTCATTAGTTTACTATTCACGAGTTTAAATGTCGAATCAATCTATCCTGATATAAAATTTCTACCATGGGAGATATAAAGAATTTCTAAATCTTGGACAAAGATTAAAAAAAAAAAAATTTAAACCAAATTAACTCGATATATAAAATTTATACAAATTGATTTCTATTATCTAAATTCAAAATTCTAGTAAATTAAATAACTAATCAACATTTTTCTTGTAACATAATCTAAAGAAACAAAGGGAAAATTTTTAAGCTATCTATGATTAGATTAATACTCAAATTGCCTCAAAAGTATATATATAGTTATATTCTAATTAAAATTTGCGGAACTTCCTGAAGGGTAGGTCAAACTTACTAATAGATAAAACTATTTAAAAAGAACTTTCTAAAAACAAATTTTCTTTTTCCCAAAAAGAAACTTACTTTTTTCGAATTCCTATAAGGAAGATTTCTATAACTACTTCTAATTGGAGTCTACAGCATACAAAATGAAATGAAAACTAGAATCAATGAGTGGAAATGCAAGCCATTATCTAAAGAGAGTTATCTCATGAAATGAAGTGATTGCAGTACACGAGCAAAATGGATTGATACTAAAGGCTTGGGAATCCTCCAACAAGGGTGTTACAATAGGGACGTGAGTTGATTGATAGAATGCCTCTGAGAGAGGCCATCCCATGCTATACATTGATTGCAGAATGCACTGAAAATGAACTTGTTGTCCAGGCTTAAAGACTTCCCAAGCAAAAGCAGTGGCAGTAGCATAGACAAGGAAGGTAAAATGTTTAGTAGATTGCCTCAAGGGTACGCCGCTCCAAGGAGAGCAAGGATTGCAGGATAAGGATAAAACAGAATTGTTACGAGGGCGCTAACTTCACAGCAAGGCAATGTGAACAGCACGACCACAAGGTCTATCAATGATAAAGTCCAGGGTGCCCACAAGCTAGCCTACGACAAGGAGATCAATCTACGCACTCACAACAACTTTAGGTGTAATGCACGAAAGGTAAAAGAATTACAGATACATTTATAAGACTTAAGGACTTTTAAGAAAATATAATTTATGTGGGATGAGGTAGGAGTAAAATGAACTTCATATTTAACCAGCTTCCACTAGTGATTTAGAACGCTTAGCACTATATATTATTTTCTATAAATCTGGCAGCAGTGGGAATGTATATTATTTTCTGGCAGTGGTGGGACTATATATGGCTTATCATGCAGGGAAGAAAATGTACTATATAACCTGGGCTATATGGTCGCACAAAAATGGATTCGTTGACAGGCTTAGGATTATCTACAGCGACATTAGAGTTTGTTTTGGATCATGAATATCTCACACAAATTATGTTCTTTTCTCAACATCTATACAGAAATGGGCAAGTATTGTGATGATTTAGTAACTTTCCACTAATGCGATGAGGAAGCAGAGACTGGTGCGTGAACTGTTAAATAGAATGCCTCAGAGGCAAGTCTTCTATGAGATACAACTGGCAAGTTTAAAACAAGATCCACTTCCTCTGTCAGCATCCATTCCAGCCTACGCTAGCCTGAGGCAAAAAGGGAGCTTGAAACAGGTATGGACATCCTTCACAGCACAAAGAATAAAGGAAATCCGTCAAATATTAAAGTTGAAGCACTCTGGTACACATCCTAATATTGTAAGCTTTGTGGATTTTCTAGCGCATAAGCAGCCATGCAGGATTGATGGATGGAAGCTGAGCATGGTATACCATCTTGCCTTCTTAGTAAATCTATTTGTCATAGTACCTACTAACATTTGTAATACTATTGTGGAAAGATATGCTAATTATCATAGTACAGGTGATGCAGAGTGAATTTCTAATAAATTGTCTCGTCAGACTTGATATCACGGGATGCAATGCTTTCAGGGTATTTATAGAATGGTAGGATAGATATGGCATGTTTCCTGCTTTAGAGAGTGACTGATCCAGATGTAGTATCCTGGAGTGCAATGATTGAAGGATATGAACAGAATGGGTAAAATGAGGAGGCTCTATTACTCTAAATTATGATACCATGATATTCTAGTTGTGAACAACATTCTACACCAAATAGTAAATTTGAAATGATCTCTAGCATCCTTCGATGCATGAGGAATAGAGGCATTTGTCAATGTAATTAATTACCCAGATTGGCATGCATGCAGAGCCAGATTGCTAACAAACTGGAAGAATAAAAATTTGCATTCATAGACAAAATGTAAAAGAGTACAGAGATAAAAATTGATGAAACCTGGTTGCCACGTTTATCTGGGCTAAGATTTGAAGCTGGATTGAAATGTCGCAACTGCCAAAAAAACCCCCAATCCTTTTTTTTCCCCAAACCAAGACTCAACTCCTCAGATAAATGCAGGAGACATCCTCTCTTCCCAACAACCCACTTTCTCAAAACAAGGGTTGAACTCCTCGAGTAAATGCAGAAACATGCCTCTCTTTTCCCAACAACCCACTCTCTCGTGAGATTCAAAATTTAACTATATCAAAATATTCCCCAACCTCCAATTTGTAATTGACGGCACACGGCATAATTTGCATATCCCCAAAATACTAAATACATGATACAAAGCGACAACCCCAACTTCTCTTACAATATTCCAAAGAAATATTATTATTTTATTAATTTAATATTAACTATGTATTTCTTTTAACACAATTTATAATTATATTTATTTACTTATTTATGCAATATGTCCATTGTAATTTTATTCATTTACAACCAATTGAGTCATTTATAAACAACTCATAATTTAGTAATTAATTTATTTATTATTTCATATAATTTTATTAATCATATTTTCTATATAACTTAATTTATATTGAAACAATTATATTCATTTATCAAAATTATATTCCCAGTCTAATAAATCTATTTGAATGCATCAATTTACCAAACGTAACTTAGGCAATTCTGACCTAGTTAATCCTCATTGTGGAACATTACTTGACTAACAAGCAAGATTAGACGACAAGACAACAATCACGGAGGTAGACAGGGAAACATACAATAATGACAAGGAACCCCATGTTAACTCCGTTTAACAATTCCATTGGCTAGGGCATGCTCAGACCTACTAGTTCAGGTGGAGTCGATGCCCGGTACCTGCATCCTGCAACAAACAACAAGGTTGTACATATATATATAAACATGTAGTCATAGACATAATGAATGGAAGTTGCAGCGTGGCAGGGTACTCGGACACGAGTAATGCGACACTATTTCATTCATGTAAACACATCATTAAATAGCTACATCCATTACCAGTAATGCATCATAATCATGATCGAATAACACATTAAACTCAGAATAACATTAGTCTATAATCATCAAATATGTCCATCAAGATCACAGAGAACATAAACCATAACATACTAGTCCAAATGTCTCGAGACTGTAAATATGCAATATAAGACTATCAACTATACCAGAACTGTCATAGGAAATTTGGAAATAACATCTATCACAAGCCAAAAGCAAGGGGCATTACACTCCTCAATGTGACAACATAGATCTATGGATTTTTGTTGATGCCAAATGCTTGAAGATGGGTAGGATTTATAGGTTTGAGGAGAGATGAATGGAGGGATAGGATTCAATCTTGTATTCAACTATGGATATTAATTAGCTTGCATGATGGAATGACAAGATAACAAGTGTCAATTTGAGAGAGGTGCAAGATGATGGGACATGGATTGAGGAAAAATAGAGGGTTGAGATCTTCTTGATTTGAATGAAGGGTAGGGATTGAAATCTCTCACATGTGTGAGAACACTCATGGGAATTTGTGATGGGACATCTCACACATGTGAGAGTCACATTTTTGGAATGAAGGGTGTGGATTCTCTAGGGATCATATATGCTGGGGATTAAATCTTAATCTCATTTAGGATTAAGAGATAGATAGCTAGGATTAGGCTGGAAAAATTGGTGGCTAGAATTTAGGATTGATTTGATGAAATGGAATATAAATTATTATCAAAATGGGTGTTTGATAGAAGTGAATTTTTAATTAGAAGAAATAGTGATGTGGAATTTTAGATAAGGTGACATTGGCTTAGTTAATTATATATATATATAGAAATAGAAATAGCAAAAGACAAGCTACAGTAATGGCATTAGCAGCCATGACCCCGCTTCCAGAAGAATCACAGGGTAGTAGAAGTTTTTTATGTAATTTTTTAAAATTGACTAGACATGATTGGCTCAAGACATTTTTAGAAACAATTTATTTTCAATAGGAATCAGAGTGTAGTAGAAGTTATTTTTAAAATGTTGTTGAAGGAGACACACAACATACAAATATTTTACTGCAAATCTCTTGAATTTTATGCAATAAAGAAAATTCTTTAGCAATACTACAAGATGGTTGCCTATGTAGTGTAATTATAAGGGACACAATTCTATTTTGGTGGTAAGTGAATGCCTAAGTTTTGTAATTGTTGGTGTTTAATACTTTTCTTAGAATTGCAGTTTGTTGCAGTATTATTGGCCTAAAACAGTTAGCATTGATGCCCTAAATTGTTATAATTTTGAGAGTTGATAATGTAGATGAAATGGTGATTGCAATTTAAAGCTCAATTTGATTTTGATACATAGTTCCACTATCTAAATAAATTGCAGGGAAGTGGTACCATTGTGTTCCAAATTATAGAAATATTAGCCTGGAGATTTGAGCTTTGTGATGTCGACTTGTGGATATTCTAATGTAATGAAAGCAGTAAGGAAGATAAAGAAGAAAGATGGATTTATAAATACCAAAGGGAATGACGGAAAATGTCCCTTGCCAGAAAACAAAGCCCCTTTAACAATTAGGGTTAGAGGAACAAAGTCTCAATATCAAAGTAGAGAAATGTTAAATTTTTTGAACAGCAATATATATATATAATTATATAATTATAAAATTATAATTTGTACAATTAATTTTTATAATTATAATTATAAGATTAATTTATATAAATAAATATAATAATATTATAATATTAATATATTAATATTATAATTAATATATATAATAATATATTATTATATTATTATAATTATAATTAATTATATATATTATAATAATATTATTAATATTAATTATAATATATATAATAAGCTATAATATATATTAATATTAATGATAATAAATATTAATATTAATTATAATAAATATTAATAATGAAATATATATATTAATATTATAATTATATTTATATATATATATAGTCGAAGGCAATATTAGATCAGTCCGACTGCCTAATATCAAATAGTGCATCATTGTGGAATGGTTTGCAGGCCATTTTGGAAAATGAAGCTGCCATGGTAACAGACGAATAAGAAGGGACTTAGATGCAAGGTTGGGTAGCTAATGATGCCCATTGGCTGGGGTGTCCCAAAGTAGCCCTAGTGGATGTATAAGCTATGAATAAGCTGTATGACTCCATGAATTGATGGACGCCAGTTGGTATGGCAGCATACTCTTTGTACAGGATTTGTTTTTTGATTAAATAAAATGGGCACTACCCCCATGGTAGCAATATATATATATATATATATATATATATATATATATATATATATATATATATATATATATATATATATATATATATAAAAGCTATGAACAAGCTATATGACTCCATGAATTGATGGACGCCAATTGGTATGGCAGCTTACTTTTTGTACAGGATTTGTTTTTTGATTAAATAAAATGGGCACTACCCCCATGGTAGCAATATATATATATATATATATATATATAATCTTATTATATATTATAATTAATATTTTTATATTAACTATAGGTGGATCAATTACAAAAAATATGTCATTGAGAGTATCAACAAAGAGGCCAAGCCTCACCATGAAATCAGAGTATCATATATACAAAAGAGGATCAAAATGAAGCAGCGAACAACTAATGAAGGACATCATAGTGGGTATCAACCCAAGCCGTCCAACCAAGCAGGCCCTCCATCCAAACAATGTTCTTATGTTCTTGTATCTGAAGCAACATAAACAGCTCTTCTTTCCTTGTATTGACATTCTTCCTGATTTCTTTGTTCAGTCTTTTACAAGCCTGTTCAAACATCTGCAAGTCGTCCAGGGTTCTCCTCCACTCATAACCATGCTTTAGCTCGTAGAAGAAAAAGGTGGCGTGCCCATCCTTAGGAACTTCCTCAGCTTCTCTTTTTCTATCATCATAGTAGTGTGAACCTGCAGAAAAATTTTAAGATGTGTGAGGTTTCAAAAAAACTCAGTAAGAACTCTCGGTTTACCTTGGTACCTCTCCTCGTTCCTGCACTTCCAGATCTGCCAGAGGATGTTAGAAGACAGCATATTCCAAAATAAGTTGGTATCCTTATGGAGACCATTGATATGACCAGTAACAATTTCCAAAATATTTACATTAACAGGGTAAAAGACACCAAACATATTCCAGATCTCTTTAGCAAAGATACAATCAAATAAAATATGTCTACCTGTTTCAGGGAGCCTGCATAAGTTACAAATGTCAATATTATGACCATCTTTTTTAATGGGTAGTCTATCAAGCAGAACTAACCATTTAAAACATCTAATTTTAGGTTCAACAGGACTTTGCCACAAAATGTCAAAATATTTTTTCCAAGAATCGGCATCAAGAGAGGAATACCAAACAGTGTTAATGTGATAAATAATATCTTCATTGTGATCAATGATTCTATAAATATTTTTGGCTTTGAGATTAGCCATGATGACCCCATTCGGCCACTTACACTTTAAGTGCCTATGGGAATCCACATGACAAACAATAGGAAGAATTTTAGTAGCCTGAACAATCATATTATAGGTCTTCTTGTGCGAATCAGGAATATTATACTTATTCTTGAGCTCATCCCATTGAATGATATTATCCAGTCCAAAAAGATCAAAATTGAGATATACCCTTTTTAGCCCATAACCTGGCAGAACATCCTTGGGAGAGGGCTAGGGGTTTACCATTCAGGTGCAAGTTCCACCAAATGGATCTTTCACCATGGATCTGCTTATCATCATAAAACTCCTTGTTGGTGATAAAGTTCCTGACATGGTCCTAGGCTCTCCAAATGGATTTGAAAACAGCAGAGCCTTGGACAATGACCGAGAAATTGCCAACAATAAGATCACATAATGGGAGATTTTTCCAACTTCTGGCTTTTTTAGGAAAACCTCTTTCAATATTATGCCTAACCAACACCTTCCAAATTATTACCCTCCATGGAGTGAAAGATCCATTTGGCAGATAAGGCAATACCTTGAATGTTAAGGTCTTTAAGCCCTAGCCCCCCAAGGATTTTGTCAGTATGGCACCAGTCCCATTTGACTGCATGTGTAGTGCCCCTCCATTCTCACCTTGGATGTGCAGGTAGTTTGGCTAAGGAACCTGATGATGAGGATGGAACAAGAGCTTCTGTTAATACTTTTGGGAGCATGATGCATATTGTTATTATGCAGAGATTTATTTGGATAAGGTGATGCAGTAGTATGTTGTTAGGACAGGTGGAAAGGGTGGCATCATACCATTGGACGTATGGGTGACATACGAGTATGAGATATGATTGCTAGAGTCCCTTCCCTAGTGCTTTGGCTATTATGTACATGTGCTCTAACTTGTATGTTTGAGTGAACAAGTACCAGGCATCGACTCCACCTGAATTGGCAGGTTTGAGCGTGCCTTGCACCCAATGGAAGTAGTTGACCGGAGATAGCACTTGGTCCCCCACCCTAACTATCATCCTCGAAGAGGATGAGTACCTAGTTTGATACCTTGTCAAGTACTATCAGTGGCCAGTCAGTGTTGCTTGAAGTTTTGCCTTTTGACCTTGGTTAGTGGTTAGGTAATTGTTTTGGCTTTTGGTTTAATTTGTCTGATAATATGCCTTGGTTATCTTATGCATTAAAATGGATTGATAAATAATATATATAATCCTAGTTGATAATAAAATAAAATTATAGTGTAATATTATAATTAAGAAATAATAATAAAATAGTAAATAAATAGAATATTATAAAGTTGGTTATATAATTAATTATAATATGTGAGTGAGTGTGGGTAAATGGTTTTACCCGTTTGTGTAAAATTATTTATTGTGTGTATGTTTAAATTATGTTGGTTGCATATATTTTATTTATTTTTAATAAGGGTTAGTAGGTAGTTAATTGGGGTAGTTGTAAATTTATTTTGTACGGGAGTGGGAAAAATAACTTCCCTCCCTTCATTATTTATTAAATGGGGAGGGGGAATTTCGACCTGGAGAATTTGGGGGCTTTTTAATCTTTTTGGAAATTACTTTATTGGGAACACTGTGCATTATAAATTTCCATGGAGTTTTTTTAAGAGGTGGCTGTAATATTTTAGACCCGAAGAACATAAGTTAATTGAATGGTAAGTGCATTATATTTTATAGATTTTGTCACTAATTTTTACTTATGTTTTTTACACAATGAAATTTAAATTATTATCTTTTCATTGTTGTTTATAATTATATTTTGTTAGGGTTTAATATAGTGCTATAAAATAATATTTTATACTATCTTTTAAATTTACATCACTCTATTTTATTTACAAGTGTGGTACAATATTTTATATTTTATAAAGGTTATTTCCAACACTACATTTTATTTACTGGTATAAAATATACTATTAGGGTAAAATATACTATTTTATTAGGGTTTATTTCCAGTGCTATATTGTCATGTCCCCATATTAAAGCCTTGTTTAAATTGAAGATTTAAACAATATATTTAATTACACATAAATATTAATAATTAAATATTAATAAGTTATATAATATATTATCATATTACATGAATATAAATATCAAATATTATTATTATTATACTCATAAGATATTAATAGATATAAATATTATTATAATATATATTATTAATAGGAATTAATTAATTAATTAATATATATATATTAGATATTAATATTATGTATGTGACTCTTTGAAGGGTCACCATTCTCCATAAGAGGCATAATGGAACATATATAATATAAATGGCAGCAGCAAGGAAGGAAAGGGGATCAGATTTGGGGATATAAGAAAATAAGGAAGTCTAAAGCAAACAGAAGTCTTTAAATATGAAAGTCAGAAAGTATGGAATAACAGTAGCTTGCATTTAATTTAAGAGGAAGTATTATAAATATATGGGAAATAAATAAAAAAGGAATATCGGCATTATAAATAAATATAATTAAATCCACATTATATTTATATATTTAAATCTGCATTATATATATATATATATATATATATATTTCTAAGTCATAAGTAGGAAAGATATCATAAATACATATAGGGAGGAATTATTCAAGTAAAAATATATATATATATATACAATAATATTAATAGCATATATAATAATATAATATAGAGATATTATTAATATTATAACAAATACTATAATATATAAATATTAAAGAATAGGCGAAAGAGAATAGAATCCAGTGAGCAGATTCAACAAGACAAGCAGCATAAAGAGGTATGTGCACTTTCCTTTATTAATAGGTTAGGTAATATAAATATTGTAGATGAATAATATGAATATAAATAAATGAATACTGCTTATATCAGCATAATAATAATTGGAATATATTACCATCATTGATGTATATACATTCATTATGTATAAGTATGCATACAGAATAGGTATAATAATATGAGAATAAATAGGAGTGTAGAAATAAGGTAAATCTGCTTACATATATGAAAATGGATATAAATATGAATATGAAAGTGAATATAAAAATTATTATGAATATGAAAATGGGATTATGAGATCATAAGCATAAGGACATAAGTATGAAAGGATTTTTAACTATGTACTTATCAATTAAATCAAGCTTTTAGTGATGAATAAATATATTGGTCAGTGGATTGATTACTTCTTATAGATAAGTCATTGAGAGTTGGGGACATTTAAAATAAATAAATAAATAAATTATGTCTAATTATAAACTTTGTTAGGAATAAGTAGTTATAACGTTTCTTATACCATTTAAACAATGTTTTGTTTATAAGATTATATTCTTTACGTAGAATAAATTATTTATAGATGACAATTGAAATGTATTCTTCTAGTTAGAATTTACAATATACCAGTTGTAGAAAAATTAAAACCATGGTAAAAACATTCAACAACTCTAGAGACTTAAGTTCCAAATTAAGGCTTAGTTGATGTTTTAATTGAGTAGAGTCATGTATAGGTAAGAATAGTAAGTAGTTAATCTTAATTAGATTTTAAATAATTATGAATTATCTTTTTATATGCTATCTTTGAATAAAGAGAGAAAGAGATCTCATAGAAGGATCTCATGTTTAGAATATAGGATTTTCTTAATTTTCTGTTATAATAAAAGTTGGCTCTTTGTGTTAAGTAAGAATAGATTATTGTGAAATAATTACATATAGGTAATTGTCTTTTATGTTTACTATCTACTTACACTGTGTAATGCCCCGTCATGTAACCCCAGAGTGCTAGATAAAAAGTGCAAAAGTTATAGAACTAATTTTTTTTTTTGAAAGCAAGATAGTGAAAAGTAGAAACCAGACATAACACATTGCATGAAATTACTCTTCTAACCACTCTAGGGCAACATAACTGCATTAATAATAGGAAACAAAACTACAGAAGCCATAACCATTATACTGCTAAAATAGATACAAATAACTTCCAATGAAGCAGAATAAATTAGCAGTACCCTGTCCATGAACACCTTGATAGACAACACTTATCAGCAAGCAAAGCGGAAATATTTTCTTTTATAAATAGGACAACAAGTGAGGTTTAGCAGATCAAACACATCAATAGTTAACAACTTGTCTCCCAAGGTGACAAGGATGCACTACTTAACAATAAACAATATCGTTACATGCATTGCTAACTAACATCGGTAAATCATACAACTCTATAATGATTAGTCAAATACATCTACATTCCATGCCATAACCTAGGTAATCAATTTGGATAAGGATACATGCACTTTTACCAAGTTTATACAATTGAGTACATCAACATGAGATTTACATTATCGACATCCTGATTACAACTGAATATAAACAATGAGATACAATAAATACACAAGGCTATGCATGAGCACAAGAAACTGTCTTCACCAAATAGGTACAAGGTCTGATGTCTGGCACACAAGGTGAATCCTCCTCGCTCACGAACAAACAGCAAGGGAGAAAACCAATGGATCTAGCTCTTTCCACCCAACCATGTGGACCCTAAGGCCCACCCCTCCGAGCTAGGAGTTAACATGAGGGCCCCACAAGAACAACGGTCAGGCAGACAGTGGATTAAGAACATCACAAGACTCCAACATCACTAGCCAATCTCACAACAACACAACATTACTTCCAGAGGCAACACATAACACTGTCATCATTAATAGAAAATATACATAATGGTGCAAGGCATCAACCATCTTGCAACCAATCACAATACAATGAATCACTCGAGCAAGGCATGGGTCCTCTTGCTCCCAACAATTCAATCCTTTGCATAGACCAACAAGGAATTAAAACAAGCTCAACACAATAGGAGACCTCAATCTACAAGAAGAGATCGACAGCATGGATTCAAGACAAAACAATAGGTCTAGGTATACACATTGCAAGGCATTAACCTTCTTGCAATTATGGCATAAACATAAGGCAAAGTCCCAATACATAATTCAAGGTTTCCAAACGAAGTAATACTTGGGAGATCTATTCTATACCGATGACGGTGTGACCCCATTGTCTTGACCATCACAATAGTTCAACAAACTTAGACAAATAATGATTGCAACACTCATGAAGGACTTAATCATTACCCCAATATGCATTCACAAGATACCATGCGCATGAACACAAAATTACAACCTAGGCCTCTGGGACTAAAACACTTTAATGACTTGCACAAGGAGTCTCATTAAAACCCACCATCAAACATATGACCAATCTTGTTTCCTTGATGCAACTGAGTTCACATACACTCATTATCTTAGCAACTCTTAATATCAACTTAATTAATAAATTTTACAAGGAGAACATACAATTTCACTGACGGATTAATATAATTAACATTCGACCAAAACCAACTTGAAATGGAAATCTTCACTACATAATAAATTTCTATTTAACAATCTCATGCAAAGTTTAAATAACTGCACCCAGGTAATTAAAAGACACATAACGATATGCAAATTTTTCCGTATGAGAGATAAATAATACTAATAATAATAATAAAATAATAATAATGATAACAAAATTCTATATTTATTCACAAGGAAGACTTTAACATAATAATAATATATTTATTTAACATAGTGCATTCTCGATTATATCCTTGTAAACAAGAAAGAACCAATTCCAAATTTACATTACGATTCCTTACTATTGACTTAGATTAATTAGAAAACGAGAGTAGGATTATCACCGCTTATCAATTTGCAAAACTATAATATCAATAGCGTAAATTGATTAAATATCTACTTGCCGTTAAGTTCCCATCAAAACTTTATATAAACATTACTCTACCCTTAAAAAAAACAAGGAAAACCATTTAATACGAAAACATGGTTGTAATCTTGTTACGAATGGATCTTACAATGACATTAAATAGCAATAAGAACTATTAATTACACCATTATGTTAAAATAACTATACCCAAATAATTTATTAAGGAAACTAATATAATTGCTCTACAAGACACCCTCGTCATAACCTAACTAAAAAGACCATTAATGCCATTGTTATAAATCAATTAAATTAACTAGTACCAATGAAGTCTAATTCAACTCTTGCGGAGGGTTCCTAACAAGGGGTTTGACAACAGCAAATTAATTTACAACTATAATTTAATATTACTCAGTTTACCAACTCCAATATATACCTTCTCTAATATCTACTTTCAAACTACAAATTATCTTCTAAAGGAATATGCCTTCATTCCCTACATCTAAGGAGTCATTAAAATAATTTGCAATAATCAATTTTCCTTCTGGCAACTGCAGCTAGACTAATGATGCTGTGAGGTAAGGCCTACAATTTAGATAGCCAAATCGTGGCCTGCAATGAATGAGAGATCTGGTCTAATCCTTCCATAATCAAACTATCCAAAAAGGCAAGAGGACAGTGCAATAAAAAGAAATACTGACAAGCCAGGGATCAGATTAACCATAATTTCCTTTTTAGCTGGCAGAGGTCGCAGTTGTGAGAGATAGTCCAATTTCATATAGGGCTCTTATGTGATACGTAGTTTAATGCTTCCAAACATGATGTGCTGTGGCAGAAGGTTTAAATAACAAGCACATGCTTAGTGTCATGCATTTCCAAGAACTAGAAATGGATGCCATGTGAATACCAGGTCCTTCCATCTAGCAACGTGACTTCTCTACATATACTAGATTGCACCTAATATCTAAAAGTGTATTTAAGTTGTTTTGGTCTAGAGATGGTATGTTAAAGTCTGTTACAACTATGATGGTTTTTAGCAAGGATGCTCTCAAAATATTTGAACTAACAAAGCACATGGAATATATCCTAACATTGCAGGCTTTACATGCGGTCTAGATGCATGCAGCCCTGTAGTTTACCGGATGGGGGCTACCCATACTACAATCACACTGTAACCCTAACAGCAATTGCCTTTCACCGACTCAACAGGGAATACCACAGATCTGAGCATTAAGTTTCTATGAGATTTATAAAGTTCTAAGGTCAAGGCACTTATTTGTCAAATAATGCAGCACCAGATGTTTACGCAAAACAACATGGGACAGCATGGAGCAGGAAGCAACGCACAAGGTGCCAGTGGGAAGCAAGCGAGTGCAATGGGGTTCAGTTTTCTTTTGCAGACATAAAGAAATGGTAGCAAACAGATTTTAGCTTTTGTGCTAGAAAGACAAAGAAGCGATGCAAATACCTTTTCCATTTGAAGGATGATTTCCTCCAAAGCCTTGGATCGAATCCTCAGAAGGCGATTGTTTTATTTTCAGAATCCCGCATCTGTTGAGTGAGCTCTGGTATAGTTGGCGCGTGGTATTGCATGAGACCCACGAGAGGTCAATGGAGCAAAACCCACCATGAAGAAGTACAGGCGGGGGAAGGGGATCAGATTCACGGCCAGCTTCCTCAGATCTGAGTTCAGCTATCTAGGGAACCGAAGGTAGCAGGTCACTCCGCTCATCGTGGCTGAGATTAAGTGATTCCCATCTCCAAAGCTTGGCGTAGTGAGCTTCATAGTCTTGAAACCCTTGGAGACCGTCACAGTTTTCTGCCTCCTTCCTGACCACATCGAGCACAGATTCGATGAGCTCAGCCCCCTTAGTGCCCTCAGTTCAATAGCTTCTGCATATTTTGCCCTCCAATTCTCAGCACCCTCAATAGCTCCTCACTACCCTTCTTGTCCACTTTCCCTCTTTTTGAACACCCTCCTCTCAATCTCCCAAAAATTTTGAACAAGAGATGGCAATCCTTAGCTCCTAGACTGCTGTAAATTCCAAGCAGATACCCTAGCCACCTGTGAGCCCAACCTAGCAATTAGGACTTAAAAAAAAAGAGATGGCAATCCTCCGGTGAATAGCAACCAGAAAGCTTCAATGGCGGCAACCAGAGGAAACAACAGAAAATTGAAACCAGGGGTGTTTGAAGCCACGAACTGCATGTTTCAAAAGAGTTAAACACTTGCAAATGTTGTGAAGAGCGTTGACCACTACCGATAATAAGAAAACTACAACCGTTGTAATGTTGAAGCCCTAAACACAAAATGCAGGCTTTTAACCTCTTCAACCAATGTCCAAAAGTGACCTGCACTACAAAATCCATGACTTTGAACCACCAAATCCTCAGTCTAGTGAGTCATCCAAATAGAAGATACAACAAATGCCTCCTCTCGAACAAACACAGTGGCAAGAAAGAACCCTAGCTTGAAAGGAGAAACAAAGGCCGTCCGAGAAAATAGCACCCTAAATCTTTACCTCCCGAACCTCTCCCAAATATATATATATATATATATTATATATATATATATATATATATTTTAAAACCCTAGAATAGACCAATAAACCATGGCAAAATTATTATCTTATAAATCTAATATTAACATGCATTTCAATAAACACAATTTACATTATATCAATCTATGCATTAATGAAATTTATGAACATTGCCATATATCGTTTAAACATTTACAACACTCACAAATTAGGCAATATAATTTATTTATTAATTCACATAGTATTAAATAATTATATTTTCTACATTATTTAATTCTTATTGAAACCATTAATATTTATTTAACATAATTATATTCCTAGTCAAGTAATTATATTCGAATGCATCAAAACACTGACGTAACACAGGCAACTCTGACCTTGTTAAACCTCGTGGTGGCACTAAACTTGACTGACAAGCAAGATTGGAAGACAAGACAAGACCACAATGATGGAGGCAAACAGACAACCGACACAAAAGACCAGGAACCCCATGTTAACTCCGTTCCACGAATCCATCAGCTAGGGCACGCTCAGACCTGCTAGTCCAGGTGGAGTCGATGCCCGGTACCTGCATACTGCATCGAAACAACAGGGTTGTACATATATACATGTTATCATAAACATAATGAACGGAAGTCGCAGCGTGGCAGGGTACTTGGACACAAGTAATGCCACACTGTTCCGTTCAGTAACTCATCAAATAAATAACTGCATCCAATCCTAGACATACATCATAATCATGATCAAACAATACCTTAAACATAAAGTAACACTAATATGAAATCATGATCATATTAAACTGAAATTAACATCAAACCATAATATGTCCATCAACTAAGAATGCACAAGGTACAAGAGATCAAGCATCATCTAACATAATCCATATCTAGTTCGTATGATAATCAAGTGTCTAGCAATATCAAAGAAAACATCAACCATAGCATAGAAATCAAAGTGTCTCAAAACTGAAAACATGCACTAAAGGACTATCATCGGTACTAGGATTGTCATAGGAATCATGAGAACAACATCTATCACAAACGAAAAGGCGAGGGGCATTACACACTGTGCATAGAATTATGAAATTGGTCTGTTCTAAAATTGAGATTGGATAATAACCAAGTTAGAATCTTATATTGATAACTTTGTTATGATAAATTCTCTGTAGTAACCAATGTATCTAGACTATTGGATTAAATGTTCATGCTTTTGTTATAGTGGGATGTAAGTTCTGTGTCATTGGGAAGTTGGATTGTAGAGGCTAAGAAGGGTGTAGTTGTGTGTATGGTCCATGTGATATGTAACCCTAAAATGTTGTCTCCTATTCTGACATGAACTCATTTAATTGTGATGAACATTCAAAGATGATTAATGCCTTGTTTGGTGTATGGATTATGTGGTTATGATGGTTGTGCAAGATGGTCAATGCCTTGCCCAGTGTAGGGTTTACTAGTTGCAAAGTAGGGGGAGTGGCTCTCAATGGGGGCCGAAACCCATAATGGTGTCCAGGACAACCCATTGAAGGGTTTCTTAATCCAGTGATAACATTAATAATGAAATAGGGGAATGGGTAGAATTCACATTAATCAAGATAATGTATGCCTCACTCGTGGCTCAAATGCTCATTTAGGCTTGAGATGAGATGAGAAGGCCTGGAATGGTAAGATCAACTACCTTGTCCCCATGAAAGGTACATTGATTCTGCATGAGTTTGTGTGGGGACCGGGGATCGAGAGAGGCTGCCAAGACAACCCAAAGATGGGAGTCAGGGCCTAGTGAAGTCCAACAGGACAACCCATATCAATCCATGTGATGACACTCCTCCTTATTGCAGTCTAGCACTCCCTAGTTGTATTTCCTCCCTCAATTGCGTAAGTGCCTCTGGAAGAGCAGTTAAGTATGTCAGTGATGTTTATTGTGGACAGTTTGATAATTGGTGTCATGTATAACCCTACTGCTTGTGTTAGTCTATTGTTCTCCTTACTATCTATGAGTGTGGGATCTTGTGTTATCTCCTAGCTCAGGGGGTGGACCTTAGGGTTCCACATGGTCAGGTGGAAGAGCTTTTATTTCCATTGGTTTTTCCCTTGCCGATGTTCATGGGTGAGGAGGATGTATCTTGTGCATTAGATATCAGATCTTGAACCAGTTAGAGGAAGATGATTATGCATACTCATGGTCTAGCCTTGTGTGACAATCGATTCATAATGTATGTATTTAGAAAGGTGATAATGTAATCAATGTAATGAATTACTCATGTGTATAGGAATTTGTACATTCACATGTAATCCTGATCATGTCGATTATTCATCTGATGTTATGATATGGAGATGTATATGTTTATTCATTTAATGCTATAGATTTAGAATGATCTACTAATGTTAGTTAATAATGTATGTTGAATTATGTTGATTGATTTGGCAAGTAATGCAACCATGAAATCTTAGAGGACAAGTCGTTAGTTCAAATGATGTGTATAGATGTGTTAACATTACTTTGTTATCTTATTCATATAAAAAAAAAATTATCCTGCTTTGCATAGCATAGATATGTTGTTCTCTAAGGTGTTCATGGCGGGGCATTACAGCATGCACCTTTTTATTACCTTTACCATCAGACCAAAGAAAGTGCCTGATAGCCTTCTGGATTTCTAAAATCTGATAATTATTGAACATCCAAGCAGAGGAATAATAAATACTATATGAAGACAACATCTTCTGACAGACCTGAATTCTGCCAGCAAGAGATAATGACCTGTTATGCCATTTATTGAGCTTCTTATCAATTTTTTCCTTTATCCAAGACCACATATCTTTAAGCGAAGGTTCAATAGAGAAGGGGATGCCAAGATATTTGACAATCTTGCTGAGACCACCCCATTGGAAGTTATACTGAGAAAACTAGCAAGGAGGTTGCTATTCCCATCCTAGGCAAATGGATTTGGCTTGAGATATACGAGCACCAGAAATGGAACAGAACAGATCAAGTTTAGCTTGCAAAGCTTTAAAATTTCTATCAGAGAGCTCAAAAAAAGGGCAGTATCATTAGCAAATTGACAATTAATAAGCTCATCATTATTAGGAAGATAAAGACCTCTAACCTCAGGGGATAACGAATTATCTCTAAGGATATAAAAAAGGGCTTCTGAGGCAATAACAAATAGGGTAGGAGCTAAAGGGCAACCTTGTTTGATGGACCGGCCAAGAGAAGAAGGGTTGGAAAGGGAACCATTGACCTCCACCTGGGCGGAGGCATCATTAAGAAGCACCCGGACAGCATTGCAAAAGAAGGGGGGGAAACTGAAGGCTTCAAGCATCATGATGATGAAATTCCATTCAACCCTATCATAGGCTTTCTCGAAGTCCAGAAGTAACATAGCAGAGTTCTGATGGGAGCACTTAGCCCAATCCATAGCTTCCCAGCTAGTAATAAGGTTCTCCAGAATGTATCTACCCTTGATAAAACTAGTTTGAGTAGCACAAACAAATTTAGGAAGAATATTCACAAGTCTGAGGGCCAGGATTTTAGCCAAGATTTTATAAGAAACATTGAGGAGCATGATCGGTCTCCAATTTCTTATGAGATCTTTGTCCCCATCTTTGGGAAGGAGCTTGATGATGCCACTATTGATCTCAGGGCCTAGGGTGCCATTAATGATGGCTTCAGCATACATATCATGAAGATCTTTGCAGATCCAACTAATATTATGTAGTGCCCCTCAACTTGTCGTCTGTCAGACTGATGTTTGTTTAGTAGTATTGGATATTATGATAGTATCTTAGATTATTCGATGATGGATCTCTTGTTATGTTGTTAATTCATTAAGGACCTAATCAGTATAGTAACAATTGTTGATGTTGGATTCTATTATTTTATGCTTTAGAATTTGATAAATGAACTAGATGTTACAGATGTTTTGATGTCAATTGCGATATTGGATTGTAAGAGGATTGAATGTTTTATGTTGTTGACTAGTAATCAGAAATCTTGCTCAAACTAGTTACATGTTTATACATAAACGTGAATGGAACAGTGTTGTATTACTCGCTCTCGAGTACCCTACACCACTGCGATTTCCATTCACTACAGGACTGCATGTGGATATATATATTTTGTTATGTTTAACTGTGCGTTGCTGCAGGATGCAGGTACTAGGCACCAACTCCACCTGATTTACCAGGTCTGAGCGTGCCTTCGCCAATGGATTAGTTGTTTGGAGTTAACGTGAGGTCCCATGTCAGTGTTGTCTGGTTGTCAGTTTCTCCTTTTGGTCATTGTCTGTCATTCGATCATGACTTGCAGACAGGTAATATTGTACCTTGGAGTCTAACTAGGTTAGAAAGTGTCTAAGTATGTAAGGTGTCGTTGTGCTTTAATTAGAATCATTATACGAAAAGTATAATGTTGATAATTAAATATATTTATAAAAGATAATATTGAGTATAATGTCGATAGTTGTTAATTATTGTTGTAAATAAATTATTATTTTATTAGAAGTATAGTTGTTAAATATAGATTGTAAGAAATTTTGTATTATTTAATATAATATTATTTACAATAAATATTTAAATAAATTAAATAGTTGTAAGTTATGTTGTAATTAGTGATTTGCAACCAAATTAATAAAATAAATTAATATATAGTTGTAATATTATAACTTTATTAATAACCATTTTGGTTGGTCGGCTATAAAGAAATTAAATGTTGTCGGAATTGTGTGTTAATATTTAAAAAAGTAACCTTTTTGGGATCATTAAATTAAATAAAAGTATATCTTGAGGAGGGAGATGCACGGGATTGCGTGCCGAGTTCCTTGGATGATGGAAGGGACTGTTCTATAAAAGAGAAGCTTGTAGAGGCAAAGAGGGGGGAATTGCAGGTAGAAGAGCAGGAAAGAAGACAAGGAAAAGTTTGGATTGCAGCAGTTGGAACGGTATTGTTGAATCGACATCGCAGCCAGGTTCCACCGAATGCCTAATCTCTAAATCTTATTTTGAATCTGTAAATGTTGTTGTTGTTTATTTTATTTCCAACGGTTTGTTGGCTGAATATTCGCTTTATGATATACCCTAACCTGCAATTAGTTTGTATCCTGAGTTTTTCCCCACCAAATCTTGAACCCGGTCGCTCATTTCGGTAAGCTGCCTTGTCTACGTTTAAACAGTGCAACTCATAGGGTTTACAAATCATTTTCGGCTCAAAGAATTTTGTCATTTATTTGGCTCCCTTCCACTCCATTTACTTGAACATTCTATCGCTTCTGCAATTGTTCACCTCCAATGGACGGAATTGATTTGTGGGTCGTTGGGTTGTAGCAGATACATAGAACCCTTGCAGTCTTCTCACCTCCCATCAGAATCTTAAACTAAAAAGTGTTTTCTTCAAGGTGAGATCGCCACAGTTCTGTATAATAATTGGTCTTCCTTCAAAGGTATAACAATGAATCCTTGGTAATTAACATATACTCTCAGTCGTATTTACCTGCAGTAGATTTCAACATGGCATCGGGTGTATGGAATCGCAACTCTCTTTCTCTCAGCCGCTAAACATACATGCATCAAACAACAGACTCCAACTCCGCATTGCAACCCTAAACAATCTCTGTACAAGCGATTTGATATGTTATGACAACTTCATATTGTGTGGAACGTCCTTGGAGTGTCACAAAACTTCATATTTGGTATCAACATATAGTTGTTAGGTTTTGAACTTACAAATAGACGTCAGAAAAATATGTAAACCATTACTAGATCCACTGTTGTAATTAATGTCCCACTTTGATGTGCTGAAGTTACTGTTTTAAGAAAGATTGTGATGAAGTTGGGGAAACTGCAGCAACAGATACCAAATGCTTGCTTTCATACTCGATTCTGTAAATCTATTCTTCTGAGTACTCCCTGGGTGTTTTATAAGGGATCTCAAGATCGATCCCAGTCGTCACAAGACTAGCTTCCAAAATGGTCGTGTTCTACACAGCCTTAAACACGAACCAGAAGCTGAAGAAGAACGATCCAAGGAGCCAAGTGTTGAAGTTGTCCATGGCATGCCATATGAGGATGCGAGATGGTCGTTTAATCCTAGATCAGCGTCAAAGAATATGGATCAGCGGGAGAGTGTTGAGAGTCGTTACCAACAAAGGAGGAAACGAGTAGGAGAGAGCCTTGAGCTGGCAGGAGAAGATCTGGAACAAGATCGGAGGAGTTGAGGAATGAAGCACGATTTGGATGCCGAAGAATGATCACCAGAACCAATCGTAGCCAGGACCCAAGGTACGCCAAAACAGGAAGTTTGCTAGTAGTATAAACCTGAGGCATCAAATAATGTTTAAAGTAAAAGAAGCGTGGTATTATTGCAAGCGCCGCTCCTTTCAAATCACAAGTCGTAGCCAGTAAAGGAAGTTCGTGGGTTATCTCAAGTCTGTGTAAAGAGTTAAAGAGCTATATTACAGGAGCATCAGTGATATAGAATCATAAACTGGCAGCATCTGAAGAATCAACATAGCTTTTCATTGAAAGATTTGATTTGTAACATAGGCCGAACAATACACTGCAACGATAGTTGTCATACTCAGGCAATACACAACGATCTCACAGTTGGTAATTGTGATCAATTTGAGCATAAGGCATAGTAGCAAAGTGCATTGTGATAGCAGCGGTCAATATTGGAAGGTTCTATAGTTTGCAGATTCGTCATCATAGAAGACTGATGGTCACTCAACATCATCAAATCGTGCCATTCTGACAATATCTATATCAGAAGAAGCTGTCACATGTTAAGAAGGATTCATGACCATTTGCCATCAATAAAGGATCTGTGTATTCATGTTTGATTTAGAAAGCCGTCAAGCCGTCCAAGAGTATATCAGCACCATATCTATGATATCATGCAAGTTGTCCAGTCCAACGCCTTGTGTATCTACATCAAAGCTTCATAGTAAATGAGAAGGAAATTCATTGATTATCAGAGTTTCGTAGCTGGTCTTTACGTAGGATTGAGTCTTTACATTTGAGACATCATAAGACAAGATAATAGACTTATGGTTGGTATGTTTACTATTTTGTATCTAATCATAAGTTTGTTGGTCTAATTTCAAATAAATCTGGTTTCCTATCATTGAAATGTAAATGTGATCTATCATTCAAATCTTTAATTTGAATGATTATATATCTACAACCTGTTAGAAAATCAGAAACTCAAACAATAGCAGACTCGACAGGCTCATGGCCTGGACAGTGATAGTGTGGTGGAAAAATCAGTGACTTAGTCCTTCTTGCAAAGAAGAAAGCTTTTCCAGTAATTCAACAAATTCAATTCACATACAAAGTTGAAATGAGATTGCTATGTTGGAAAAACCCTTATCTTCTTTTCAAATAACACGTCATAAACATTCTCCAGTTTCCTAGTTATTCATTGATCGGGTTATTAGACGATTACATCTCTAGTAGTCCTCTGTAAGAACTTAGATGACAACCATAGTGTGCATTATGGAGAGTTCTTGAGTCCCTTGCAACAATTCCATTTCGTATATACCTTGCAATCATTCTTTTACTAAGGATCGTTGTTTTACCTGGGCACACTTCTGAGAGGTTCCTTCCTGCAGATCACACCTTCACATTAGTTTAACGGACTGCAATACAGTCCACACAACCGACACAGTCTTAACTGATATATCACTGATGGAGATGCGCTGCCTCTGAAGGCCGGTGCAGCAAGGGACAGCTAAACACATACAGCAATCAGCGATTTGAGAACTACTAAGATGTTTGTAATCTATCCATTTTTGTCAGAAATTAAACCTGAGGGGAAGTGATTGCTGAACTTGTAATTACACTTTCCATGTTGGGAGATCTGCACAACAGTTGGAAGCATGAACAAGATGCGGGGATCTCAAAGAACGTCCTTGGATACCGTAAAAAAAAAAAAACTTAGCCATCAAATCTATTGCCTTCGTTATTTTTGTGATTATTGAATACCGTCAATCTTATTAGATTTGCAAGTTGAGGAAGTTGTTAGACTAATCAACTGTCATCCATATCAATGATAAAACAGTCAATAGCCATTTTACTCCTCATTGCCAACCTATACGAGCTGTTCACGTTCCATTCAAATAGGATCATTTACGATTCTCTTACAAGACAGTAGGTTATAATAAACAGTAATAGTAGAGAATGTAATCTAATGTTGATTTTATTACAGAAGTTGTTTACATTGAACAGAGAAGAAATTGTAATGTTAACTCTAGAACTGTATTAAACTGTAGGAAATTAAGAATTCTTGTTGTTGTAATATGATAAATGGCTAGTGGTCAAAATTCTAGAGGCATAGTATGTCGTGTCTGAGTACAACCAACATGTGGATAGGTATTCTAGTGTTGTGTTGTCTTAAACATGTGATTCTAATTGAGTATGAAGTACAATCTATCACGAATGAAGAATTGTCGAAAGTTGTTTTGTGGATATAATATTCTCTGGATGAGATATTTAACCAGTTGTGACTGTCTTGTACCTATTTTTTTGTAATGGTCATATGGAGAGACCTGGAATCTGTAAAAGAGTAAAGTGTTGTAATGTGATAGGAAATGGATTACAATTAGTGTTTGATTCTGTTTGTAATGCAAGAGGAATTATACCTTGCAGTGAATATGTATGAGTAATGTTATAATGCATTGTATGGTGGTTAGGGTTTACTAGGTGTTAGGAAGGAGAGTGGCTTTCAACGTGGGGCCGGCGCCCAAAGTGGCAGTCAGGATAACTCATTGAAAGTAGATTAATCAAGTGATAACCTAAAATGAACTAGGGGGTTAAGGGTAGTTTTCACATTAAACAAGATTAATGGATGCCTCTCCCATGGCCTGTAGTGCTTGTATAGACTAAGGATGGGTAGAGAAGGCCTGGTCGGCATGATTGACTTCTTTGTCCTCACAAAAGGAAGGTCGATTCCGCATGTGCCACCCTATGGGGCCGGCGCCTAGTGAGAGGCTGTCAGGATAACCATAGATGGGGGCCGGCGCCTAGTGAGAGGCTATCAAGATAACCCATGCTAGGACCGTGCGATGACACTCTCCCTACTACAACCTAGCATTCCTTGTTTGGTCTCTCCACTTACGTTATGTTTCGCCTCTGGAAGTTAAGTTGTGTTGTGTTGTTTATGTTATTGCCATGTGTTGTATTGGTGTTTGGTCGCCCTTTGTTCATGTTAGTCTTTGTCTACCTGACTGTCATTGTTTGGGACCTCATGTTAACTCCTAGCTTGGGGGTGGACCTTAGGGTTCCACATGGTCGGGTGGAAGAGCTTTATTATCCATTGGTTATTCCTTGTCAAGTTCATATGCAGAAAAGATTTATTCCAGTCTTCAGACAATTTGTACTTGTACTAGTTGAAGGAGATGCATGTGTATAATCTTGTACCAGATTTGTGTAACAGAACATTCATTATGTATGTGATTATGATGTAATCTAAAAATGGCAATGTAATGATGTACTTATGAGTAAGGAAAGCATTTCAATTATGTATTTAATTATGTAGATTGTATTACATTATTTGTCGACATGCAATGAATATGAATAAGTTATTTAATTGTGCATGGGTTTTAGATCAGTTACTGATGTATGTAAATAATGTTAGTTGAATTGTTAAGTAATGCGGCCTTGAAACCTTAGAGAATATGTCGTAATTAGTTATGTTAATGTTACTTAATCATCTTTAAAAAAAAATTTCCTGTTTCATGTAGCATAAATGTGTATTTCTTTAAGGTGTTCAAGACGGGCGTTACATATTAGCCTTATAAAACTCAATAGGAAGCCCGTCAGGGCCAGGGGCCTTATCATTATTGAGGGCTTTAATAGCAATATCAACCTCATCCAAAGTGATTTCCTTAGATAAGATAGAGATATCACCATACTCCAGTTTATTGGGAATCAGGGGTTTACATTTAATTCTAAGGTCCTCAGCCTCCTTAGAGTCTTCAGAGGTGAAGAGATTTTTATAATAATCAGTAAAGGCCTGGATGATGACAACAGGGTCCTAGACTTCATGGCTGTCTATTGAGAGTCTGTCAATAGACTCTTTGTTATGCTTATGTTTAAGAAGATTAAAGAAAAATTTGGAGCCCCGGTCCCCATGTTGGAGCCAATGGGCACGAGATCTAATTTTGGCACCGCGGATTTTGAGTTATTGATGTTTCCTCAGGGCATCCTTAGTGGACATAACCTAAAACAAAAGTTCAAGATTGGAAGAGTCCTCCTGAATATTGCTTTCTGCATCTTGAAGATTAGAACATAAACGTTTCTCAATAAACCTATAATCCTTGGCCTTCTTTTGACCAATGGTCTGGAGAAAACACTTCCAGGCTGGGAGATTAGCTTTCCATCTATCTAACTTGGAATGGTCATGGAGATTCACATTATTAATGCCCCTAATAATCTGAATGGCAGCAAGGACGTCCTCATCCAGAAGGAGACTGGTATTTAAGATGAATTTGGGGTTACAAGTTTTATGGTGAATAGGACTGATATTAAGATTGACACGAGTGGAAATGGGGTGGTGATCAGAAAGGGTGGTGGCGGTAACAAGAACAATGTTTCCCTGTTTGTCAGGAAGAAAGGAGGAGTTTTTATTACCATAAAAATGATCAAACCTGGAATAAATCTGAGAGTGACCCTGTTGAAAGTTGCACCAAATGTGCCAAATACCGGGGTTATAGTCCTTATTACCAGCAAGAGGGTCAAACAGAGATTTTGAGTTTATAAATCTATTCCAATGAAATTTTTCATTATCCTTCCAATTAAAGGGGTTGCCACCCAACTTATCATTTTGGGATTCAACCATATTAAAGTCTCCACCAAAAAACCAAGGTATATCAGGGAGATTAGTCAACCAGTTCTAGAGAGAAGCCCTCTCTTTAGGTTCATTGGAAGCATAAATAGAGCAAATGCCAAATAAATTATTGTCATGATGAACAATAATCCAAATAGCCCTTTGGCAGGGAGAGGTACCATTATCAGTTATGTACCTCCCCCATTTGGGGTTAATGAGGAGAGCAATTCCTCCTCTGCCTCTGTTGTGATTAGTAAAAAATTTGATAGCATCATTCCATATAAAATTAAGGTTGGATTCAACCATGAATCCAACAGCTTTAACTTCTTGCATCATGAACACATCCATAGAATTGAAAGAATCAAGAAGACGCTTAATAACAAACTTCCTATCCGAGGATTCAAGGCCCCTTACATTCCAAGAAAGACAATTCATTAGGAAACATTAGAGGGGGTAGGGCACACATCACTAGCCTCATCAGCTGAAGGTAGAGACTTGTTCAAGTTATCCCCTGATTTCTTACTAGAAGATTTGTTCTTAGACCCAGGCAGCCTTCCCCTACGTCTCGCAGCTAAGGCATCTGCTTTAGGATCATCCTCATATTCTGATTGGGAATCCATCTCCATAGAAGGCACGCTTGGGGAACCATCAAAAGGGGGTATAGCAAGGATGATTTCAAGAGAGCAATCATTGCCAAGTTCTTTAAAAACTTTTGGTGGGAACTTCCGAGAGGAATCAATAGTAGAATTACTATTAATTCTGCTATTGTCGATATTCTGCGGCATATCCCTGATAATCTCAACCTCAGGGTTGATAACAGGGGGAGTTTGGGGAAGGATCTTTCTGGCGGAGGCAGGAATCTAAATTTTTGATTGAACATTATTGTTACCTTTATGCTTTTGTTTATTGCGAACAATCATAAAACCATCATCAGAGTTAATTAAGTCGATAGCCATTTCCGAAGACAGAACCGAGAGAGGAATGGAAGGGGGAGAAGGAGAGACAGAAAAGGATGCAGGAGGCGGCTTGGGTGAATTTCCTTCAAGTGAGGTCAGGTAACTAGGGAGTGAAATAGAGTTAGCCAAGCTGGGGGGAGGATTAGGGATAGGCGGGGTAGGGTTTTTAACAGGGTTTCTCTTGATAATAGGGCAATCTTTCCTAAGGTGTCCCTCCTTTCGACAAAGAAAGCAGGCATTTAATCCACCCAATATTTCAACCGGGCACACAAAAGTTTCATTTAAGATATTAACCGAGATATCAGCTAGAATTTCTTTACCAGGAAGAAGAGAAATTAATACTCTGGCATCCATATGGGGTACCAACCTAACAGTATCGTCCATACGAATGGTTTTTCCCAGCGGGTCGAGTAATTGGGGTAAGAACCGACATAAGAAAGGAGGGATGTTTTTAACCAAAATCCATCTAGGGGCCGATAAGGCCAAAACTTCTTCGTGAACAGCCTCAGGCGTCCAAGCCAGAGCTCGGAAGGAAGTGGACCCAACTGTCCAATATTGCTTTTTAAGAACTTCCTTTTGAGCTTCCTGATTAACAAAGAAAATAACATACAATCCCTTTTGAATCTGACGGTAGAAAGAAATATGAAACCCTAATTTATTATTCCAATAATTATGAAACCAGTCGTCAAGAAATTTCCGTGAAGGGCATTTGTCCAATTCAACAGTTGAAAAAAATACCGCAGTATTTCTTAACCTATTTTTTTCCTTAACTATCTCAGCAAGCATTTCAGGATTAGGAGCGATAGAGAAAGGAGCAAGGAAGCCAAGGAGATCTTACCGGGGTCAACGGCTTTATGGGCACGTGGACCAGCAAAATCTGTAACGCCCGCCTTGTACACCTCAAAGAAATACACATTTATGCTACATGAAACAGGAACATTTTTTTTTTTTAAATGTTTAAGATAAATAATGTTAACATAACTAACTACGACATAATTCTCTAAGGATACAAGGCTGCATTACTTTACAAACCTACTAACATAATTTAACATTCATCAGTAACTAATCTGAATCCAAAGCACAATTAAATAACTTATTCATACTCCTTACATATCGTCAGATAATACAATCTACATAATCAAAAACATAACTGAAATGCTTTCATATAATGACATCATGACATCATTACATTGCCATTTTCAGACTACATTAGAATCACATACATTATGATTGATCTATTACACAAATCTGGTACAAGATAATACACATACATCTTCATTCACTGGTACAAGTACAATCATCTGAATACTGGAATAAATCTCTTCTGTACATGAGCTTCGACAAGAATAACCAATGGATAAAATAGCTCTTCCACCCGACCATGTGGAACCCTAAGGTCCACCCCCCGAGCTAGGAGTTAACATGAGGTCCCAAACAATGACAGTCAGGTAGACAAAGACTAACATGGATAAAGGACGACCAAACGCCAATACAACACATGACAGATAACATAAACAACACAATACAACTTAACTTCCAGAGGCAACACATAACAAATGGGGAGAGTACAACTAGGGACTGCTAGGTTGCAGTAGGGAGAAGTGTCATCACATGGCTTGTCATGGGTTGTCATGGTAAGCCTTCCTAGGCCCCGGCCCCCATCTTGGGTTGTCCTGGTAGCCTCTCCCGACTCCCGGCCCCCATACAATGCTCATGCGGAAATCAACATACCTTTCGTGAGGACAAGGTAGTTGATCTTGCCATTCCAGTTCTTCTCATCTCATCTCAAGCCTAAACAAGCACTTGAGCCATGAGTGAGGCATCCACTTATCTTGTTTAGTGTGCTTAACTACCCAACCCCCTAATTAATTATTTAGGTTATCACTTGATTAATCTACTTCCAACGGGTTATCCTGACTGCCACTTTGGGCACCGGCCCCACGTTGAAAGCCACTCCCCTACCTGCATCTAGAAGACCCTACTCAACAAACATAGCAAACATCATCATGACGACGATGATACATAAACCATGCAAGGCATTAACCATCTTGCATAACCATTATTCTGATATGAACATATACAAGTAATAATGCAAGGCATTTACCTTCTTGCATATCAACTTAATCGCAGGGACAACTCACAAATATTGCCCATAACAATACATAAACATTACTCTGTTACAATACTCGATGTCTCCCCATTTCAAAATCTAACACAAAACTCAATACAAGATGAATATAATTAAACGAACAACAATACATCCCCAAGGGAATACATTCATCATTCACAATGTCTTTTATCCCAGACATAACTAGAGACAACATATCATCATATATCCAATACATAAAACACTATACTTGAAAACAAATCATGTTATTTTATGCCTCTGGACTGACACCCAAACAACTTGCACAGTAGACCCCATTACAACCAATAATCTCATCCAGAGAATATCACATTACAAAACATATTAACAATTGAACCAAAACTTCATTATACCTCAAACTAAATTCGAGCCACACAACCGTTACAACATCATAATACCAGAACACCTATCCACATGATCAAAACACAGCATACTAAGCCTCAGGAATTTTGACCACTAGCAATTTATCATATTACGACAACAAGAATTCTTAAATTCATCCAGTTTAAATTTAATTTCCAGAGTTAAATCACTAAACTCCTTCTTAGTACAATGTGAACGACTTTGTAAAATCAACATTAGATTCCATCCTCTCTTTTAATCAAACTGATTGATTTAAATTAATTACAACAAACATATTAATACATTACAACTAATTTATCTAAATATACTACATTTTGTTTCAAAAGATAAATTACTAAATAACCTACAATATTTCATTTGTAAAAGAATCACTTAGTACCATTATACTATTTAATTCCTACTATCAATACACACTCTCATTATCAATACGATCCTTATCATCTATTTTTCAAACTTGCCCAATTAACTCAACTCTTTCAAGTAATAAAATGGATAAGAACGCTAAGTTAAGTATAACCAAACGATAATTACAACGAGGAAAAAAATCATCAACGAGGAGCATTATTGTTTTATTCTGCCTTGTAGTAACCTATGGATTCACGATCAGCTTATATGAATTGTAAATGAGGTGTAAAATTATTATTGGCTGTCTTACCATTGAAATGGATGATATTTGTTTGTATCACCAACTTCTGGCAGCGTCCGACAACTTGGAATTTTAATAAATTGATGGCAACAACTTAAACGGTTTTCTCTCTCTAACGAAAGGTAATGACTACAGGAAAACAATGATACACAGCAACGACAAACTGGAGTTGCTGAAAAGACTACTTACAGCTTCTAACAACGTTCTTCTTATACTCAGCGCCAAACGATTCTTCTTACCGTTATGCGGATTTCCAATTACAAAAAGGTGTGATTACAGTGTTACATGATGGAGGAAGTTTATTTCTGACAGAAGGTCACAGATTACAAATCCTCTGCAGATCTCAACTGCTGTTTGCTGTGTGAAGGCAGGTCCATCTTCCTTGGCAGCGCATGCCTTTCTATGTGCTAACTCAGTTAATGCGTCCTCTCATAATATAATATGCAGCACCACTACCAAAAGTTCTAAAGATAAGGATCAGTTTTACAACTTTACAGTTTACGGCTCAGAGACAACTACCCACTACACTATTGTATGCAGTTCCGAGTTCCCATAAGTACTGCCGAGCCCCCTACCATTGAGTCACCAGTCCCTTGCAGGTTCAGGGTTTGGCAAAGGGCGAATTGAATCTCCAACAACCCTTTAAAGCAGGACACAACAACCTAGTTCTAAAACCATTTAGGAAAGCATGGGCCACCTAAGATTCAAACCTAAGATGACCAATATGAAATGTTGAAGCTCCAACATCCTCTTGGATTATCGCAGAAGTTCAAGTAACCACCCTACATTGTTGTAGTAACATTGAGTCTCTAAATAAAACCTTAGCTTAATCGCAAGTACTGTATCTTAGACATTTCGTATGTACTAGAAAAAGTAAACTTACCGTGAATCTCAGAAGAAGACATGACTTTCCCACAGCAGAATCCCCCACAAGCAACACCTTGAATAGGTAATCATACTCAGCACTCATCTTGAATGGTCCAATCCGCAGAACCAGGTGATCTCGTACTGTAGTCTGGTAAACGGGGAAAAAGCCGGTAGAATGAGATGAGATGAGGCATGTGGGAATGTAAACACCTCACATGTAATCACTATGAATGAGACAGGGCTGAGAGAATCCAAAATGGCGACAGAATACCAAAAGTGTCATATCAGACTTCATCGGCAATAGATTTTCTACAACCCCCTTTCTGTGAGCTACATTTTTGTGCTGCTTTCAGAATCCACAGATTTTTCATCATTGCGTTCAGACATTTATCTATGGGATAGTTGCCCCCCAACCTTTTTCCAAAACCTTGATAGCAGCTAACGTTTTCTCCACACCTTCAACTCTGTCACTGATAACTAGTGGCAACCCAGGGATAGACTCGATCATGTGACCTCTGGCCATGACCAGTGCTGGAACCGACGACACCGCGAGGGTAGAAACGAAAGCAAATTTAGATGTGAACCTTTTACCAGGAATTTTGTCAAACAGTTCACATGATTTCTCTATAACTAACTGTGGCCTGCATGTTGGACATAACATTTTATCATTTGATGAGCCTGGTTAATTTTTTTGTATACCAATCCGCAACCATGATATAGCTGCCTTCAGATAAATCACGGCCTTCATTTTTTTTGCACTTCATTATTCACATCTCTCCTCGCAGGCATCACCAAGATGCTGGAAGAGGTTGCCTCTGCCTCTTTGAAAAGATTCTGCAAATTTTATTTACATGCTTCTCTCTGTAGTTTTCTCAACGAATAACCTTGAAGCCATACCCATCTGATAGGTCGACATTTTGAATCTCGCAAGGAAAAATGAACAAGAGCTTATCTGAAAACTTAATTTCCTATAAAAGGTGCAAGTCTATGACTACGTCTTCCTCTATTACCACAGCTTTATGATGCAACTTGGTTTAGCGATTTACTCTCCTCAAATTTAAGTTTGGTAGCTATGAATTTTGGTGCCCTCCATTTACCTGCAATCTAACCACTAAAGCAATCTGGGTACGATTTGCAAACAGTTGTTTCCTTCGAAGTTTCTTTGTCCCTATTGTTAACCTAGATTTTACTCTTATAGATTGTTGAAATGTAATGGTTACGGAATAAGTATAAAATGGATTATCAGAGAGACTCTAGATCTTTCAAGCAATGCGAATTGGAGGAGTAAAACTAGATTCCCGTCATTCATTCCAAAGAAAACAAGGATAGAATAAAGAAAAACATTAGAACCTGTACCCGTAGCTTAGATTCAATGCAGAAATCAATTCTTCAGTTGAAAAACTCGTTCCTGCAATTTTTCTCCTCAATCCTTCTTCTTCCTGCCAACTCTCCCCTCCTTGCCTCTACAACCTTCCCTTTTATAAAACAGTCCCTTTCATCGTTTGAGGAACTCGGCACGCGATCCTATTTTTATTTCCTCCTCCCAAGAGGTTTCTTTTTTAAATATTAACACTCAAATCCGACAACATTTAATTATTTTATAGCCGACCAAGCATATTGCATTTAATAAAGTTATAATATTACAACTATCTATAATTATACAAATATATATTAATTTATTTTATTAATCTAGTTGTAAATCACTAATTACAACATAACTTACAACTATTTTATTTATTTAAATATTTATTGTAAATAATATTATATTAAATAATACAAAACCTCTTACAATCTTTATTTAACAATAATACTTCTATTAAAATAATAATTTATTTACAACAATAATTAACAACTATCGACTCAATATTATCTTTTATAAATATATTTAATTATCAACATTATAATTTCCATAATATGATTCTAATAAAAGCACAATGACACCTTACACACTTAGACACTTTCTAACCTAGTTAGACTCCAAGGTGCAATATTACCTGACATCAAGTCATGATCGAATGACAACAATAACCACAAGGGTAAACTGACGGCCAGACAACACTGACTAGGGACCTCACGTTAACTCCAATCAACTAATCCATTGGCGAAGGCACACTCAGACCTGGTAATCAGGTGGAGTCGGTGCCTAGTACCTGCATCCTGCAGCAACGCACAGTTAACCATACAAGATATATATCCACATATAGTCCTATAGTGAATGGAAATCGCAGTGAGGTAGGGTACTCGAGAGCGAGTAATACAACACTGTTCCATTCACGTTTATGTATAAACAGTTAACTATATTGAGCAAGGTATCTGATATTAATCAACAACATAAAACATTCAATCCTCTTACAATCCAACATCGCAATTAACATCAAACATCTGTAACATCTAGTTTATTTATCAAATTCTAAAGCATAAAATAACATAAATCAACAATCATTACTATACTGATTAGGTCCATAATGAAGTAACAAGATAAAAAGAGATCCATCATCTACGGTCTAAGACACTATCATAAAGTCTAAGCAAACATCAATCTGATGGACGACGATATGAGGGGCATTACAAAATCAAACTTGGCTTTCTCATTGACGGAACCAAAAGATTGAGCCACAACTTCAAAGAAAGATTTGAGTCTATTGCTTGATAAAAGGGGATTAGCAAGTAAGCCATTAAGGCCGGCGTCATTTGACACTGTGGGAGGAGTGCTAGTGGGTATGGGATCGGCAGGATTGCAGAGAGAGGAGGTATTAGGACCAAGCATTTCAATATCATTAATGAGGGGAGAGGAAACAACTACACTTGGATCGAGGATGCTCTCGAAGACATCCAGCTATCTCCCGTCGCCCCCCACAAGACCGCCGAAGGAAGCCACGTAAATATTTATATTAATAAGATATAATATATTAATTAATAATATATATAATTGATTATAATTATAATAATATAATATATTATATATATAAGTAGTTGAGTGGGTGTGGTCGAGTGGTTAAGACCACTTGGTCCTTATTATGGAGACCAAGGTTCAAATCCCTCCAAAGACATCTTGGCTTGTAAATGGTTGTGGCTCTATGTAGGTGACTCTTGGCACTCTGAGATCCTTAAGTGGAGTGTGTTCGAATTTTGGTGTACTTTGGGTTGTGGTAGCAATGTTGTACAATGACGAATCCACCGGTGGTGATCTGCTTGGACCAGCCTAAAAATCCCTCACTTACCAATCAAATATATATATATATATAAGCAAGGAATATTCTTCTTCAAATCCATTAAATTAATACATAATTAATATATAATAATAATTAATCATATTAAAATATTATTATATTATTATTTAATATCATGCTAATATATAATAATAATATTAATAATATATTAATATATAATAATTATATTTAAAAAATATTAAAATATTATTATATTATTATTTAATATCATGCTAATATATAATAATAATATTATTAATATACTAATATATAATAATTATATTAATTTATAATAATTATAATATATTAATTATATTATATTATTATATTTATTTATGTAAATTAATCTTATAATTATACTACATATGATAATATTCAATATGCATATAGATATATATATTAAAAGCAATTTATATATATATATATATTGAATATTATTATATGTAATATAATTATAAGATTAATTTATATAAATAAATATTATTTATATATATATAAATATAATATTCCTTGCTTTTAATATATATAGATATATATATTAAAAGCAAGGAATATTCTTTTCAAATTCATTATATATATATATATATATATATATATTATATGTAATATAATTGTAAGATTAATTTATATAAATAAATATAATAATATAATATAATTATTATAAATTAATATATTATTAATAATATTATTATATATCAGCACCTTATCTAAATCATTTATATTTATATATATATATAATTAAATTAAATATATATATATATATATATAATGCAAAAATTGAATTTTTTTTTATTAAATATGATAGTTAACTAGTAAATATGATAGCTAAAATAAGAGTTTTTTTTTTTTAATTTGCATTCTGCTTAAACAAAAAGGGAGTTTTCTAAAAAAATATTTTTTATTGCTAACTTTAACATGCCAAAATGTAAAAGGTAAAAATTAATCTAATGACGTGTAAATGCAAATACAAGCTAACCTCATTGAGCATAAATGAAAGGTGAAGAAAACAATGCAAAACTCAAATACAAAGTTTATATACCTTTTGTGATGTCGTTATTTGCTCCAAGTTGATGGATAATGATGATGGACGGATGGATGTTGAGTTACTCTTGATCTGTAACGCCCCGCCATCAACACCTTAGAGGACAACATATCTATGCTATGCAATGCAGAAATTTTCTTTTTTTATAAGATAACAAGGTAATGTTTAACAAATCAATACACATCATTAACTAACAACTTGTCTTCTAAGGTCCCATGGTTGCATTACTTGACAAATTAATCAACATAATTTACATGCATTACTAACTAACATCGGTAGAACATTCTAAATCTAATACACTAATGATTATACATAAACATCTCCATTTCATGACATCAGTTAGATAATCAACTTGATCAAGATTACATGTACATATTCAAAGTTCATACATATGAGTACATCATCATGTAGTTAACATTATCACCATCCTGATTACATCTAAATATATATACAATATGATACGACTGATACATAAGGCAAGTACATGAATATAAATCACTGCCTTCATAACTAGTACAAGATCTGATGCCTTATACACAAGATATATCCTCCTCACACATGAATATCGGCAAGGAAAAAAAAACCAATGGATAAAAGCTCTTCCACCCGACCATGTGGAACCCTAAGGTCCACCCCCCGAGCTAGGAGATAACATAAGGTCCCACTATAACGGATAGTCAGGTAGACAGAGGACTATAAGAATCAAAGACAACACATGACTTCCAACCACACAAGTCAATATCACAAACAACCCAACATCACTTCTAGAGGCAAACACTTAACAAATGGGGAGAGTACAACTAGGGAATGCTAAGTTGTAGTAGGGAGAGTGCCATCACATGGTCCTACATGGGTTACCCTGACAGTCTCTAGCTAGACGCCGGCCCCCATCCATGGGTTACCCTGATAGTCTCTCGCTAGGCGCCGGCCCCCATCTATGGTTACCCTGACAGTCTCTCACTAGACGCTGGCCCCATAGGGTGACACATGCGGAATAAACATTCCTTTCATGAGGACAAGGAAGTTGATTTTGCCAACCACGGCCTTCTCATCTCATCCTTAGCCTGAATGAGCGCTATAGGCATGAGTGAGGCATCCAATTATCTTGATTAGTGTGAAAACTACCCAACCCTCTAAATTTATTATTAAGTTATCACTAGATTAACAACTTCCAATGGGTTACCCTGATAGCCACTTTAGGCACCGGCCCCGCATTGAAAGCCACTCCCCTACCTGCACCTAGAAATCCTATCCATTAACATAACAACCATCATCATAACAGCAATTATACATAACAATGCAAGGCATCAACCATCTTGCAACCAATCACAACATAATAAATCACCAGAGCAAGGCATGGGTCCTCTTGCTCCAACATCTCCACCATAACAAGGTGTATTCCAAAGCAAGGCATGGCTCCTCTTGCTCCAAAAAAATCTCATAAAATAAACCAACCCAGAAATTTATTACATGCCAACAACAATAATGAACCACCACAATTATGAAGGACTCTACCACATGGATTCAAGACATAACAACAGGACTAGATATACTGAGCAAGGCATTATCCCTCTTGCATAGTCATTAAAATCATATAAACCATAAGCAGAGAGAAGTCAACATCACATAAAACCAAAACATGCTCATCCTTTAACCAGAATGCAATAATACAAGGATTAAACCCACATCTACCCCTACTGGCCTCTGGAATAACTTTCACTAGACACCACTAAAACATCCCACATTAACATTTACTCTTAAAAGCACATCTCCTTCAAATAGATCAATCCAATTAACATACCCTAAGTGCAATATATAATATGACATACTAACCATGGGTCTTCAAACAGTACCGTACTCATAAGATGCCCATGAATCAATACAACATTCACTTCAATTATTCTACCATTCCTTGTAACAAGAAGATATAAACAACAACATAATTTATTATATCAAATGGGATCCATGAATGTGGACTTCATTATGAATGCAAACAATAACCATTACTCGACAAGACACTTGACGAGCAACGCTTAGAACTAAACTATCTAAAAGACATCACAAATGATTCTATTCTTAATTCAATAACATGATAAGCATATCACTTTTAAACTAAGATGCGATGCTCACTAAGAACCTCAAGATCCAAACCCTACATCCTACCTTATTTATGATAACTAAAGTTCTCATACAGGAGACATCATGTTCTGACAACATCAACACAATATATCAAATCTTATTATCCTATGCCTCTAGAACACAAACCTTTACGACCTACACTTAAGCCCATTACAACCCATGATACAACTTACACAAGATGTAGTGCCCCTCCGTTCTCACCTTGGATGTACAGGTGAACTAATCAAGGCGCATGAGGATGAAGGTAAAATAACAGGAATAAATATGGTAAGGTATACAATTGATGTTGTACAATATAGATAGATGTTTCATCCATGTGAGGTTTCATATGATAGTTAATGTGTTTTATTGACAATCTCTATTACGACACTGATAATGCAGGCTTCGACATTATTTTGTATTCCAATGATCAAGATGTCGATCTTACTACAATTGTTATGGATCTCATGGTCTGATTCTATTAGATTTATGTGTTATGATGATGCTTCTGGGACTTATTCAATGTCATGCACCTATATGTTTAGTGTATGGTTCTGTTCAGATAATGAGGTAGATTCAAGTGGTTATGATCACGTGTTATCTAATCTAGATTGATATGATGTGGAGAGGACGATGTCACATCACTTGCTTGCGAGTGCCCTGTGATATTGTGATTCCTTTTTCACCTAGTGATAGCTTTTGTGCATTTATATATATGCTTAACTGTGTCATTTGCTGCAGGATGCAGGTATTTGGCATCGACTCCACCTGAAATAACAGGTCTGAGCGTGCCTTGAACCCAATGGATAAGTTGTACCGGAGATAACTTAAGGTCCCACATCCCAAGTCATCATCCTATATTCTTGATGCATGACATGTCTAGTTAAATTGTCAGTTCTGTCAGTATGTCGGGTCTTGCAATTGAGGTATATTTGATGGAGCTTGCTTGGTTAAGTGTGTTTTGGCCTGGCTTGTGAACATGTTTGATTCGGCTTTTAACGGTTGTTCTACTCAGTGGGTTATGTTATATGCTTTGATTGCGTTATATAGTCATGTTATTATTTGATCCACTATAATACTTAACAGGATTACATCAATTATCATTATTAATAATAAATAAGGTTAAAATGATAACTGATAATTACCTAGCTCAAGGTAATTATCCTAAGTTGTTTGAATAATTACTGTTAGTAAATTGAGTTATTTGGGGGTAATTATAGATGTAAATAAGTTTTAGTATCTTAATATTTTATTATGATTTCGCAATATTTATTTTAGTTTGGGGAACAATATTTCTCATAGTTATGTTTGTAAAAAGGGTCAGATTATTACTCGTGTTATACTAAATAAAATACATAAATTAATGTGTCTTGGTTCAAAGGTTATAAAAATAAGGTATAAATAATTATAACATATATGATAAATATATATATCTATAGTATAATACTAAAATAAAACATTATAGTGTTAGTTGAAAATTAAACTATGAGCTGTAAGGAGATAAATTTAATTAATAGTTGTGATAGTTAGCATGGGATCATGTGCCAAGCCTTCTTCAAAGGTGGGAAGAATCTGGAAATTAGGGCAGATCTCTCCCTCTCTCTCGCTCTTGGGGGAAAAGGGGGAGGAATGGAGGAGAAGATAAGCATGACAGAGCTCTAATGTCGTGGAGGAATTGAGCCGTTGAGGCATAATCCTGCTCTATAAATACCTAATACAACAGTTTATGAGGGGCTGTGAGTAGTGGTTTGAAGGGAAATTTTAGTTAAAGCCCTGGAAGCAAACCAGATTAATGTCGCAGGATGCATCTCACCAGTAAGTATGATTTGAGATTTTAATTTTTGAATTTTCTTTTGATGCTCTTAAAATTTTTAAGTTACAAATTCCTTCATGAAATTTTCCCCGATTTGGAGATTTGTGTATTTCTCAGTTGCTATTTATTAATGGAGGGTTCACTTAGGGTTTAGAAATTATTTGGAAAATGTATTTAAATCTCTGCTAATTAGTGGAGCTTCTGTCAGGGTTTAGGAAATGATTTTTGCATAATTTTGTGTAGCTTAAAAAACTGAGTAAAGCTCTTACTGTGTTTCTTCCTCTCATCGCCATTAATTACTGTATTGTTTAGTGTATGGAAAAGGGTGGGCTCCGTGACTGGTGGTTGGAAGAAATTGGACTGGTCACAAGTTTTCACAATCCTAAATTATGTAATGGTGTTTTCCGTTAATGACAGAGATAATCAAATGTGAAGCGACATAGAATGGCCGTCCCATCTTGTTTGTCCTCTTTTTCTTTGTTCCTTCATTTTGCTTTTCTAGAGGATGGGAAAGTGTATAAAAGCCTATTCCATCGTATGACCTCTGCAACATTTTGCATCATTCCAATCAGGCTAGTCTCTACACTGCATTGTTACGGCCTAGGTGACGCCATATTTGCATGCGAGACATTAATTTTATTTGTGAAGCATGGGATTAGATTTGTCTCCTTTCAGATCTGGCAGGAACTGCTTAGTATAATATAAAGGTGAATTGATGGCTGTGATGTTTTGTTTGAAGCTGTCAATTTACATGGGAAACCTTATTTTCCGGAGAGGGAGAATTCAAAGGGTTGCGATTTTAGGGTTTTTGTCAAGGCTGTGATTTTAGACTAGGAAGATCCCAGCACACAGTTATGAACCTCCTAGACCAAGCTCATAGTAAATCGTAGGAAAACTACCAATTCCAGAGTTTCAAAGATCAAGCCTTGGATCTGTTTCACATTACCTTATGAGCGGCAGTAACCCAGATTTTATAGTAAGAAATGGCAAACTGTAAAGCTTCGTTTATATCATACCATTGACCCTGCATAATAAATAATATGTCTTTCTCCCGTCATCAGTGTGGTGGATAATGGTAGACAGCTCTAGGGTTCTAGACTTAGCGAAGGAAGGCGGTTAAATATGAAGTTCATCGTATGAAATTAAAATAGCTTCTAATATGTGTCGAGTGTTTAATAGTAGATAACTCACACGATTTCATCTGCATTAGCATCATACGTTTTCCTAGTCCCATGGTCTCAGCATCTCTGCAAGAGAAATATGAGTGATATGATGTGCTCTGATATATGAAGGACGATGGAACTTGATGCTCATGTTACGATATATGAATGGAACAATAGATAATTATATCTCTTCGTTGAATGAAATGGCAGGCTCATTGTGGCGAGATTGCAGTAAGGTTTGATTTACATCAAAATTAGATGCGGTGTCATTTTGGCGTTGAAATATCAAACTTGAAGCAACTTAATAAAAAGCTGGCAAAACAATGTTTTAAGTGAACGTTTTTGATATGATTCTTGATTTGAAACAATTAGAATACCTATCTGGATATTTATGCAGTGTTTGTTTAGGTAAATCTATCAGGTCTTAATTTGATTGTAATATTTACACATCAAAGAGCCCATATTTGCCTTTTTAGTTTATTCTAATCTACCTATAGGATAGACTGGCAAACTATGGTGGCGCTACTGATTTGCACATTGAAGTAATTTTTCTTGCAGCGAAATTTGTTTCAGTATTCAACTGTCTGTCACGATCCGGGGCTACCACTTTTGGTTTATAACTTATATTGCCCTTTTCATTGGAACTGTATGTGAAGTCGGTTTAGCACTTCTGGAGTTTCCCTGCAGACAAATTACGAACTGGGTCAGGTGATTAGTGGGTTTTTCTGTGTAACAGTTCCTTGCAGTACTCCTACGCATAATATAGCTATTGCTTTGCCAACCCAGGAAACTAGCTTGATATAAGTTGCCGCCTCAGTGGTGTGATGTTATCTCTAGATACAAAGCTTCATGGGTTATTGCTGGTCAATAGTTGACGACCTCTAGTTTTGTTGCAAATCGTATCCTTGCAGAGCTAAGTTCTCACATTAGCTAAGTTTCTTTACCCCTCGGTGGATGTCCATACGACCTTCCAAAGCTCCCATTTTGACGTATGTGGAATGGACGTAGGCTTGGGGTAGGGAATAGAGTTCACCTTGCCATTTCAAAAGCTTTCAAAATCTTTTTCTTTCCTCGGCATAGTTTCGGGTGCCTAATATTTGTAAGTCTGCCATAAAAGACGCTTAGGGCCGGCCAAGCTGGTATTTGATCTTCATTAAGATTTAGGGTTGCCTCTTCCCATAAATTAGGATTAGATCTGCAAATATTTCTATGTCTATCATTTATTGGCAATAGGTAATTAATATATATATATCATTATATCTTCCTGCACACGCCAGGGCAGTGTCGTATGCATTCCGTTACTTGCGCTCTCATCTCTCTTGGGCACGCTACACTCTTCAGCACCAGCTTCAACCATGGCCTTTCCATACTTGGAAGTAGTTGTTGGTTTCATGATCTTCATGTACTTTGTTGAGACATACCTTGATCTACGGCAACATGCAGCTCTTAAGCTTCCCCATCTGCCTAAGCCTATAGAAGGAGTGGTGAGCAAAGAGAAGTTTGAAAAGTCTAGGGCCTATAGCATTGACAAGAGTCGTTTTCACTTTGTTCATGCTGTAGTGACAATCATTGGAGACGCTTTAATTTTACCTTTTAGAGTATTACCATGGCTTTGGCAGAAATCAGAAGTTGTAGTTTTAAAGTTGGGGTTGGATCCTCAAAATGAAATCATTCATACGTTGGGATTTTTGGCAGCTGTTACTTTGTGGTCTTAGTTCAGACCTGTGCACCAAGTTCAGTGTCACACTATGGGAAATTAGTTCTGTATGCTTGTAGGTATGCCAAAACCATGTGTCCCATTAGTTTAGGGTTTGATATCAGGATCTTTCCAATTAAAGAGCTATATAATGATTGTCTTTTTATATTGGAATAATTTATTAAGATAATTATAATGCATATGCTCTAGATAGATAAATTATGTTTGATGCATGTAATATTCAGTTGCTAATAAATTTAATTTAAATTGTTATTGAATTTATTATGATTTCTTGATAATGATTTGTTAAGATTGGGAATTGGATTGGTAGGTTGGAATTTAGAGGTATAATCATTGTAAGAAGTATTTGATTTATAAGAATTTTGTAACTAGCATTACCTATGCAATTGTTTAGCTTGAAGATTATGTTTATATGTAATTGATGACTGATTTATTATATTAGATAGAATTAATATTTATTAAATTAGATCGAAGATATATGAATTCTTGTGGAGATATTACTTGTCTTTGGTTGTTAATATGATTAAATGTAAATTGATATGATTAAATAGTTAGTGTGGATGAAATGTAATCTAGGTTGATTGGTTTGGTAAAGATCATTTCATAAGGCTTTTGTTAAGTTGAAGTTGGGTTGAAAGCTTGGAGTTAAGTGAAACCTATAGGTAACTGAATGACTAAGAGATTGAATTGCTTTTGTAATAAAAATTTACGTTGTCAATGAGTTGATTAGTTGAAATCTCTTATTGCAAGCAAAATTTTCATGAGAGTGGGTCTTTGTGTAAATTGTCAAGTTTAGATTCCAGAGGCATAAGGTAATAGGATTTGTTCGTATGTATTCTATTTGTAGTTGTCTTGAAATGAAGATGTTGTAAGAACATGATGTCTCTTGTCGGTGTATGTGGGTCTTGATGATGTACATATTGTGTCATGAATTTATTTCAATGGGTTTAATTTTCCTTCATGTATGTGTTGATATCAAGCTTGTGATTAGTATGGAAATGGGGAGATCTTGTCATTGTAATGAGAAACTGTTTTGGTTCATATCTGTGATTGGAAGAGAAAGATGACCCATACCTTGCTCTGGATATGTGTTATGATTATTGCGACTGACGACTGAAAGTTTTCGGACAATGATCTAAAGGTTGGTTATCCTGACTATGTTTTGTATGCAAGAAGGGAAATGCCTTGCATTGTTTATGTATACTTATCAGTATGAAAGTGATTGTCTTGCTTGATGGTTCGGGTTTCTAGATGCAGGTAGGGGAGTGGCTTTCAATGTGGGGCCGGCGCCCAAAGTGGCTGTCAGGATAACCCATTGAAAGTTGTTAATTAAGTGAAAACCTAAAAATAAGCATCATAAATCACTTTGCTTAGCTTCTTGAGCATGTGCAACATCCTTTTCCTATGTTTTAATAACCAGACAATGTTATTGCCTTCATAAAATCAAATGTATAGTAAAATCATAGCCTATATAGTGTGACAGGATTTATGTTAAAGTCATGTTCTATAATATGAATGAAGTGTCATGACATTGAACTATTTTTAGGAAACATGTACAACTTTGGAATGAAAAGATGTAGAAATGGAAAATGGAAAAGTGGAAGGAGAGGAACATTTGACGGGGATAGAAAGTTGCTCAACTAACAGGAAATGTGAGAGAAGGCTTCAAATCAATCTCATTCTTGGAGAGGATGAGGAAGCATCTCATTTTAGTTTTTTACAACCACTGTTATTAGTTTGTATAGTCCCTTTGTTTGGATAGTTGTATCTTCTTGTGCCCGTGTTAGGTCTTTCATTTGTACTAAATTACATGTGTTATATTATGTTAAAAAAATTGTATTTGGTCATGTGGATTTTCATCTATTTTGGTAAGAGATTTCTAATGTTGTTTCACATCCATTTTCTTTCTTGGAGAGATAATGTATGTTTGTGACCTCACAATGTTCTTTTTCTTCACCATGATTTCAATTTGTTTGCTTTTATTTTGAGATAAGTTCTTATAATTTGTGTATGCAAAAGTAAAGTCAACTTTTTATTTCTATTGCATGTATATGTGTGATGCTTGGAAGACATGCATAATAAGGCTAATAGAATGATATTAGTGAGAAGAGAATATAATTTATACAATAATCTAGGAGGAAATAAGACACTCATGAGATCATAACTCAATCAGTATTTACACATGGGTTACTTGGCTTTGTTAACAACTTAGTCATGATCAACATAACACATGGCTAGAAGGCAACAACCTAACTCCTCTTTAGACTTGCTGCACACATCCTATGACATTAATTCTAGCAAACCTGTTCGACACAAGCAATTGCAGTACTATTCTTAGATAATGGCCATAAGAGGAATCTTTCTAGGACTTGGTAGAGCATAGACTATCTTATAACTATGAACTACTCATCATCCTCCTACATGTATAATAATCTATAGTACCATTCTTTATAATAAATAGACAACATCTTAGTAAGTTAGCTAGCTTAGTGGTAGAACATGAAGATGACTTAGGCATTCATACATTCAACCTCTTTGATCTTGTACAAAACTATACAATACAATACAATTTTGCATATTACCATTCTCATCTAGTGTCTAGTTGTCCTGTTATTTCACTTTCTATTGCACTTTGATATAGTTCTCACCCTTTGTCACTCAAAAAAAGATTTTGCCATAGCACATTTCAGTCTCCTAAGTTTGTCCATCCATCCTAGTCCTTGAATCATTGGCATTAGAGCCTATATACTTCATATCATGACCAGTGGTATTAAAAAATTGTATCGTGTCTTAGTTTGTATGCCCATCCATATGAGGTTATATTATGGAAAGTTGAGGTTAGATTATGGAATGTTTATCCCAAGAATCCAAGTTGGGTGTGCTCTTCCCTCGTGTCGAAAGGCAATCTTAGGAATCAAAAGTACTTGGAATTATTTCCCTTTAAAGGCTTGCTTAAGGATTTCATCACCTTAGAGGACGACCCAAACCATGTGTTCTGGCAGGGTATACAAAGGGGGGAGAGTGAAAGTTGTACCTTAAAGGAGTCATCATCGTGTCTAGCATAGCCTTGGCACCCCTTTTCGTAAGGAGTCAAGGTCAAGTGGGATTGGATTTGACCATGAACACATGCTTGTAGATGGACTCTAGTTCACGGACTTAGGCCTCACATATCTTCAGGTATTTTGAGGATATCCCCTAGAAAGCTTGTAAAACCTAGTTTAGGACCTATCAGTCATATTTTTTCATGGTGCACTGGTAAGCAATTAGCCCCGAGAAGTTACTCACACCATACTTCTAAGTTTGTAGAGATAGAACTCACTGTGGGTAGGGCCTTGGCCTCCATGGTAAGGTGTGTATAGGTGGTACATGACCTTACATTCCCTAGCCATCTGCAACTCAGTAGATAGTATAATTGTGGGCCCACAAAGATCACACCCTTTTCACTAATCTAGGTTGTTGATGTGTTTGCTTTGTTTATTATTGTGAAAAATTTGTGCTTGTTTGCAAGTCTTAAACCAAACTGATCCCTCAACTCACAACATTATCTTGAGAAAACATAGATCATGAGCCAATGTTTGAAGCCAAGGACTTAAATCCATCAAACCTTTGAAATCCCAGACATTTCCTATCATTAGATCATTTCCCGAAATTCACAACAATCCCATCTATACCTCAAGCCTAACCATTGCACCTTTCCAACCCTCAATCTTTGATCTACATCCTAAACCCCATCTGATCTACATCCTAAACCCCATCGTCCTTAAGACAACCCTAGTCACAACATCCCTAGTCCTACCATCCAAAATTACCTTTCAATTCCTAATCACCCATCCTTTTAGGACATCCTAAATGAAAACACACCCACCCCATGTTATCTTTGGACAAGCTGAAAATCACCTTTGGATCCCTAAATCGAACAATCAAATCAAATCAATCCATCCTTGGGACCTTAATCATCTTTAGGTTCCCCAAATCAAATCATCAAATCAATCTATCCTTGGGGCCTTAATCATCCTTAGACCCCATCAATCAAATCATCATCAATACAACCTTGGGACCTTAATCATCCTTAGGCCCCACAATCCAATTAACCAACAATCATCTTAAGGATCCAAAACTTGACTATCCAATAGCCCAAGTTCCCCAAACTCGATTGGTTATCCTATCCACAAATCCAATTATCCCATACTTATCCTCACAACCTTATGATACTCTTAGATCCAACCCAATCAATCCAACTCCTTCAATCTAATCCCTTAGCCACCCTTGGGATTTATCATTCCCAATCTTGAGTCACATCATCCAACCCTATCCAAAACAAATCATTCAAAATAATCCAACATTGATCATCCTCAAGGTTTGCATTCCCTAATTCAAATAACCTTAGTCCTCACACCACTAGTAGTTTTCCAAAGTATTTCCCTTTTGGAGACTTTGATCCAGAGCCAAGGTCCACCATCCAAAGAATCAATCCTTAGCCAAGAGTAAAGATCCAAATCAAAACAACATCAACCTTCCCAAATCACTCCCCTAACACTTGCTTGCATGCCTCCTCTCACAAGGAAATAAGCTATGTTAAGGATGGAGTTCAATGAAGAAAGCCCCTTCCTTCCTTTGACCTACCATCCTCATGTGGGAGGGCCATCCCATCCTCATGATAATGAGGCCCCTAATTAACTTGAGTACACCTTTGATTATGACCAATTCCTTAATTCCCAACAAGGATGTGATATTATAAAAAGGTTCATTGAAATGAACCCAAATGATGTCCTTCGTTGAGCAATTGACTCAGGGGCTAAGTTGCCTCCCAATTATGACCTCTCGAACCTTGATAACATAGTGTAATCCAAAGTCCCCAACCATGGCCATAATCACATAGAAAATTCAACCCCCGATCATCACATTCCTAACCAAAGCCATGACCATCCTCATCATATTGACCTTAATACCAAGGATAGACCTAAATCACCCCTTGTGATAAAGGGGCAAGACACACAAGAAGAATAAAAAAGGTCTTCCCACCATATTGATCCCCTTAACATACCTTCCACTTCCCAACCTACACCCTCCATTGACTCTCACAACAAATCCAAACTCTATGCCAACTACTACAAACATGACCATATCCCAAACTATCCCTATGCCAACATGTCCATCCCCAACTATGGCCACACTTCAAAATCCAACCGCATCCCTTCTAATAACCCAAACCATCACTCACAACATCAACATTACCAACACACCTACATCCCTCCTCCTTTGCCTCATGGTACCCCTTTTGATCTCAAATGGCAGGCCATGAAAGATGCCATTAAAGGATTGCAAGAAAGACAATGAAAGTCCTATATGTTTGAAGAATTATGTCCTTACCCCCTTGATCCTTCTATCTCATGAATCTTGTTCCCCCCTTTCTTTGGAATTCCAAAATTTGAAAAATACATAGGTAAGGGTGACCCTAGGGAACACCTAAAAGAATTTTACATGGCTTGCCAAGAAGTCACACATGAGGACATGCACTTGCTTCGCCTTTTCCTCCGAAGCCTAGGAGGCCAAGCACTAGACTGGTTCTCCCACTAACCTAAAGGATCCATTACTACTTTTCCTGACCTCGCGAAGAAATTTATAAACCATTTCTCCTACAATGTTGAGCATGAACTAACAATGATGGACCTTTTCAACACCAAGCAACGATCTAGGGAGAGTTTCTCATCATTCCTCCAGCAATGGAGGGGCCTAACAAGGCGATTCCCTTGGCTCATCCCAAAAAAGCAAATAATTCACATTATCATCACCAACCTTAACTTGGAATTAACATTTCACTTGCACGTACATTGTGTGACAACATTCAATGATACCATTAAAAAGCCCTTATTGCTAGAGGATTAATCAAACTCTATTCAAAGGATCATAATCAAAATGACAAACCAAAATTCTTTAGCAAAGACAAGAAGATAGTTAGTGATGGGGTCACCAACTCTAAACGTGTCCAAAATTTGCAACAACCTTCATCTATCATAGTCCCTGCGGGAAAACCCAAACAAGAGAAGAACAAGAGACAATTCACCCCACTTGGTGAGCCTATTGAAGTTGCCTTCCAAAAGCTTGTCAAAGCTATTATGATAACCTTTCCCCTCACCCAAACTTTCGACAAGAAGCAACCTAAATCATCATGGTTCCGTGAGAGTGAGTATTGTGATTATCATTGCATTAAGGGTCATGCCATGGGAGAATGCATTAAATTGAAACATTATATCCAAGATGTTGTTGACCATGGTGAGATTGAAATTGAAGGATCCTCTAACTCATCACCTAACAAAGATTTGGGTATATACCAAAACCCCTTCCCCAAACATGATCAACACCAATCAACATAAACACAAAATCAGGTACACAATTCCTACACCCATAACATCCACTACCATAAAGTCCCCTATAATTATGATTCTATCATTGGAAATCTCGAGCAATCCCATGACCATGTTCACACCCTCAAAATAAAATCCTCTGATTGTGCCATTACCACTTGACGTAGCAAAGTTGGCATCCAAGGCCCTCCTCTGACCAATCCCAAAAAAATTATGATCTACTTGACCATCTTGAGTGAACCCCTGCCCAAATATCCATCCTTGATCTCCTTCGAACATCATCCACTCATCGAGATATCTTGAACCACGTACTCCAGTGTTTGCATGTCCCCAATGGTCCCGATCCATTCCACTTCCAAGCCCTCATTAGTCACCTTTCCACCAATCATCGATTAACCTTCAACCATAGCGACATGCCTTCAATCAATCCCTCACATACTCATCCCCTTCACATTGAAACCATCCTATCCAAACATAAAGTCAAAAGAGTGCTCATAGATAATGGGTTAGGCCAGAATCTTTGCACTTCTAGATTGGTGCAACAACTTGGTTACTCAGAAGAGGCCTTACATCCATAGATTATCATTATTAAGGCATATGACAATGCAGAAAGAGAATCAGTTGGCACTATACAACAATACCGAGGGCTCTAATCTCCTCATCAGTGGATCTTCCCAATCTATACTTCTTTTGCAAAGTCTATTTCAATTCACAGATGTCAAGCTTATTCACACATGGATCCTCTTCCTCTTCATTAGATAATACTTGCTAATGGAAGTATGGTTCTTCTAACCTTTTGTTGTCACAATCAATTTTATATCCATCCTCATCGGATGAGATTCTTTGATCATCCAAGTAGTTATATCTATACAACATGTGTACATCTTGGCCATCTTGATCTTTGTCATAATTATTTTCTTCAACATATTCTTGATAATCTGTCTACCTCCATTGCCAAAGCAATAACACATTGAGTAAAAGTATGAAGGAGGTCACATGCTTCACACCAAGGAGCTTCCTCAATAGAATTTATATTAGATCCCTTCAAAGGATTGGTTGTCTCTTTGCTAAAATTTCTCTAGCCACGCCTCTTATGACCTACATTGTTTGCATCTTGGATAGGTTTGCCATTCTTCTATCATGTATTGTAAGTTCTATTTGATAGTTTCATCATCTTATCTTTGGTGAACTTACCTCTCAAAGATAATAACTTTCTCATTCCTTGCTACTTTTTAGCTTAGTTCTTTCAAGGTTTGCATATTCTTATCCAATTTATTATCAATAGGAGGTGGCCTATTAAACTCAATTCTATCTTGATGTTGTAATCTCAACTCCCCCCTCCGGGCTCCTTCCCAAAAGATTTCTTATTGCTCTCAATATATCTAGCCACTTGATATGCTTCTCTAAGGGTCAGCGGATTCGTATCCCTTAATAGATACCCCATTTAACATCATAAGAAATACAGTAGAGTACTAGAAACATGGCTTCATTTGGCCTCATATTTTGAAGCGTTCTCAATATTAACCTCATGAATCTAGTATTAAAGTCTAAGACAGTTTCATTAGATCCCTTAGCAATATTAGTGAACCCATGGATTGTGAACCTAGGGTCGATTCTATCCCCATATTATTCTCTAAAAATATTTTGAATTTTTTTCAATGTGTAAATAATGTGCTCCAGTAGACCCTTGTACCATTCTCTAGCAATGGACCATCTAAGGATTGAATAAATAGTTTCATCACGACATCTTCATCCATAATATCAAAGTCCTTAGTGATTTTGATGAAAACTCTCAAGTAAACTTCCCTTGAAACTACGTTGTTCCCTTGGAACTGAGGGATTCTATCTTTGACTTCTTTTAGGATTGGGTTTGGGTAGCCAATAATACCTTCCAAATTTATCTGTCTATATCTATCCAAAGCCAGAGTCCTCCTTACAGGTGCATATTTTACATTGTTTATTGGAGCTCTAGGAATTCTTCTCCTATTTATAGGATCTTCCACTCATCTTCTTTCATGACCAAGATTTCTTGGATCTAGAGCTTGATTTTGTATTTGGGCATGAGCCTCTGGAAACCTAAAGTCTCCTTAAGGTACCTTGGAGTTTTGCCATTTGTTTTTGAATTTATTCCTCAAATGGAACAAACTCTTCTTCCTCCACCTTGGGTCTAGCATCTTCATACTCCAACTTAGTCTCATACAACTCCTCTTTCTCTAGGAATTCACCCTCCTCTTCATTAACAAGATTCTGGTCTTCAAGGTTAGGGATTCTACTGTTATCAGGAATTATTGTTAACAGCATAAAACCATTAATAAACCAATGAACATCAATAGAAATTGCGAATAATAAGATTGAACAAATAAAGCACAAACCTCACAAACCTTGTTATCCTACGGCTTCCATTGTTCGCCTAGTCTCGATCAATCTTTTGTGATGAAAGTTACCCTCAGGAAGCGCACTCCCTTGCTTCGTTCTTCAAGATGGCGGAGAAATGGCTGTGATACTTTATTGCTATGAAGATGAGCTTCAAAGCAATGGAGGTGATCTCAAGCAAATGTATGGTAGTGGGGGTGCCAAAGGCGCGCTGGTAATTCAACAGAGTAATTGTACTAAAAGCTTGGATCCTTGAAATGGAGGAATAAGGTTCAATTTATAGACTCAGAAGAGAAGAGATCAACAGTTGAGAAGAAATAAGAAGATCAACGGTTGAGAATGGTTGAGGAATGTGCGTGAATAGAAAGAGGACAAGTGTCCAAGCTCCTTCATGCAACAGGGGAGTTAACATAATAGATTGAAGAGTTAATAGAATAGACCAATCAGTTAAGTGAATTGATTGATTAGTGAACTCAAATAACTAATTAGTTAACTGATTTGATTGATGAATTAACTAATCTTGATTGGAGGATAAATAGGACATGTGGGTGAGGGAATATTAGCTAATTAAATATTTAAAATATTTAATTACATGTGCAACATGGTGAGGTGGAAAAGGTGAGGTGGAAAGGTGAGGTGGAAAGGTGAGGTAGATTGGTGAGGTGGATTTATGGAATTAGGACTTAGGATAGAGGAATTTAGGATTTATTAAATAATTTAGGATTATTTAATTATGTGAGACATTAGAAGAATTTAGGAAATTTTATTAAATAAATTGATTTTTATTTAATTATGGGATAATGAACCAATCAAATAAACTTAGAATATTTATTTAATTGATAGAAGAAAATAAGAATTAAGATAAATATTAAAATATTTACTTAATTCGACATGAGCCAATTTTAGGTGTATACATCTACTTCTAACTTCATTTGGGATTGGGTTTGGGTAGCTAGGAATACCTTCAAAACTTATCTATCCAAAGCCAAAGGCCTCCTTATAGGCACATACTTTGCTTTGTTTATTGGAGCTCTAGGAATTCTTCTCCTATTTCTAAGATCCTCCACTAGTCTTCTTTCATGACCAATATTTCTTAGATCTAGAGCTTGATTTTATAATTTGGGAATGAGCCACTCTAGTAACCTAGAGTCTCCTTAAGGTAGCTTGGAGTTCTACCACTTCTTGTTGAATTTCTTCCTCAAATGGAACATACTCTTCTTCCTCCACTTTAGGTCTAGCATCTTCATACTCCAATCTGGTTTCATACAACTCCTCTTCCTCCAAGACTTTGTCCTCTTGATTAATAGGATTTTGGACTTCAGGATCAACTCTAAGGACAAGGGTAATAGGTCTGGATTGGGGACAAGGAAATCTAGGTATAGAGATACCCCAAGGTTCATGCTCTCTATCATTTCTTGTGTTCTCTTCCCTCAACCTATCCCTCTCATTGATTAGTCTTTGGAAATGGGGGCCATGGGTTTCATTATTTATCCCAGACTTGTTAGAATAATAACCATCATCCAACAAGTAATTAGCTCTCCTAGATGTACTTGGTTCAAAATAATTTCTACAGGGCCCAAGAGGCTTACCCGTATCTTTCACCCTCCATGTTGTATTACTTTTGGGTTCAAGCTCAAGGACCAAATTCACATTAGGATTGCTCCTGATCATAGATCTTCCATCCATATTGAATTTATTTCTCAGGTTCCTTCAATAGAGTTGCCACCCACTTACAAATGAGGAAAATTTATACATACAAGATCATTACTACACAACTTTAAGGATTTTTCTCTTCAAATTAAATACTAGCAGTACTAACTAAACCGAAAGAAATCCACCCTTGTCTCAAGAGACAATTCCTTTAGATCTCAAAGTTGGAAAGAATTTGCAAGGGTTTTACAAATTCATGCAACATTCACATAGATATCCATAAATACTCAAAGGGAACCATGAATAAGCACTCACAAACATATTTCAAATAAACTTTCCAATAAAGTGGATTTAGACTAACCAATAGGGCATGCCTTAACATTCTTCATTTCATTAGATATAGGGGTATGCCTTAACATTCTTCATTTCATTAGATATAGATCTATTCTAATGGGTGAGTAATCTGTAATATTATCACTAGTTTAGTTTTGTCAAGACAAATATTTTTATATTTAAAATATAGCTATAAAAAGCCTTCATAAAGTAGACATTAAAGTTGTTACGGGACACTTTTTTTTTGAAGTGTTAAAAGACTTTTTTATTATTAATTGGTTCAGATATTTTTTTTAACCACTTCTTATTAATGTTATGAAAAATATTTAAAACAAATAAGTAAGATATTTAGTATTTGTATTATATATTTATTTTTTTAAGGGGGAAGGGGTTAAAGTTGCACAAATTTCCTTTTCAAAAATATTGTATGGGACAATGTACATGCACTCTGAGCTCTATTTTTTTAAGTAGATTTTCACTCAAAGACTCAACTTTAATTAGCAATGGGAATAATACACTTTATCTCAAGGCTCAAGCTTCAATTTATCCACTTTATGTTATATGTCATACAGATCTAATGCTCCTAATTCATTCATTTGAAATCAATGGCTAGGGGTAAATCTTGTAAACATCAATGCATTATCAACTATGTTTCCCCATTTTACCAAGGTTTTGGCAAATGTCATGCTAAGATCATTTTTGATTTATGGCTTGTGATTGCCTTTCTAATTCTACATGTCTTGTTACTATTGAATATGGATTACACCATGGTGAGTGAGGGAATATTCATATAAGTACCCATTAAACTTATGCAACAATCGATAATGCACATCATCTCTCCTCAAATATATGGTGTCATAAACTAGGAAAAGGTTTAAAGTGTTAGATCATTGTTCTATTATCTTGCCTAAATGTTGACATGTGGAAAGTCTTTGTGGTAATGAATACAATGTGCCTAATAATTTTATGGGGCATGTCATCTACTTGTGTTTGTCAAAGTTTAATGAGGTATATGAAAATCAGATGGTCTAGGTTGATAACTTTAAGATCGATGGCTACGGTGAAAACACTTGAACATAAAACTATGCAACTCATGCTCTTCTATTTTGCCAAAGTCACCCAAATGGCGACATTGATGCCTATGATTATATGGGTGCCTCGATCTTTCATTTTGACTAATTTGTTACACTTCACACATCACATATAGGGTAGATTTATTTTTTGAAGATCAATGGGGTAGGGTAAAGGGTTAAAACACAATATGCTAGACCTCCCTTCTTTTGTTTCAACTCAAAGATGACACATCTTAGTCTTTGGATAGGGAATCTCTTGACTGACTCAAACTTTCAAGTCACTATAACTAGCAAGGAATTCAAATTTTGATTATCCCAAACCCATAATAGAAACATATATGGTACCTAACCAAATCCGCGAGCTCATGCCAGTGTATAACCAAGACAATTAAGATAGAGACTGATAGGTCCTATTGTTTGCAGAGTATGTTCTATGTATATCAAAGTTGTAAATTAAATAATAGATTTCCACGTCTATTTGTGATTATTTTGTATAACATACTGCTATATAATCTAAGAACAATATTATAAATCTAATACTTATACTTCTACATCTTATTCTCTACTTCTACATTTTATTTTATGTAAATAAAATTACTAAATAAAATAATATATCTCTTATATCATTCCTTAATTTGTACTATGTAACATATTATTTAACATATAATTTACTATTGACATACCCATTGTACCCCTAATAGTACAAGTACTAGTATTATTTCACAAGGCGTTCTACATAGCATCAAGAAGCACTGTCATGTCGTGACAAAAACCTATTTAAAACTAACACTTATTAAAAAAATATAATAAAAAATAACTCTTAAATAAATATTTTTTTTTAAAACAATAGATGTATTAAGATATAGTTGGCTTGTTGGTGAAAACTTGCCCTCATATTAGAAGCACAGTTAATGAGGTAGTCTCATATGTTATAAGCCACCAAAATCAATTTCCATTTCCATAAGTAATTATTAAATTATTATTTTTTCCACAGCCCGTACAACCAGCGCCTTGTTTATCTTGGTTTTATACTATTTAGAAGCGTGGCAAAGTTGGATAAGTTTTGGAAGCAGAGAGTGTACTAGTGATGGCTATTTCTCTGTCCTCCTGTTCCTCTGTCTCCACCATTACTAATATCAGCATCAACATTAACCGGGATACGATTCCAGCGATTCCAACCATAAAAAACAAGCATTTCATCCGAACGCTCAATCTCAATCCGGATCAGGAGTGGGCTCGTCTCCTTCAAGCTTGCTCTCAAAGCAGAAACCTGCTATTGGGTAAACAGGTACATGCTCGCTATGTAATCATATTCTTGGTTTGTTTAGTATGGTTTCATGTCAATGCCAATGTTCAATGACATTGCGTGTTGTGATGTAGTCCCCTGTGCTTTAAACAGGTTCATGCACATTTGATTAAATCTGAATCCAATTTGGCTACTTTTGTTTGGAATAATCTCCTAAATATGTATGCAAAATGTGGGGTTTTGGATGATGCGTGCCAAGTGTTTGAAAAATTGTCTGAACGGGATTTAGTGTCCTGGAATGGGGTTATTGCTGCCTGTGTTAGAAATGGGCACTATGAGGACGCGTTATGTTTCTATGGGCAAATGCAAGAGCTCGGTGTGAAACCCAATCAGTACACTTTGGGAAGTGTTCTCAAGGCATGCGCTACTGTTGGGAACTTGGATCAAGGAGTAGAGATTCACAATCATATTGCTCAAAGTGGAACTAAGTTGGATGTGTTTGTTGGAAGTGCGCTTATTGATTTGTATGCCAAGTGTGGTAGTGTTGATGATGCCAAGAGAGTTTTCGAGGGAATGATCGAGCGGAATGCAGTCACATGGAATACAATGATCACCATGTATTATCAGAATGGATATGGCAAGGAAGCCTTTGAATTGTTTTCTGCTATGCGACGAGCTGGTTTGAAACCTGACATGTTTATCTTTGCCAGCATTCTCAGCTGTTGTGCCAGTCTTGCCCTTCCAAACCACAGTAAGATTTTTCATGCTGATATTATCAAGAATGGATTTTTGTCTGATGTCTTTGTGGGCAGTGCCCTTGTGGATGCATATGCAAAATCGCAGAACATGGAGGATGCTAGCCAACTGTTTGGTAGTCTGTTAAATAGGAATACAGTTTCATGGAATGCTATGATTGCAGGATATAACCAAATAGGACAGGGGTGGGAGGTGCTGAGATTTTTTTGTCAAATGAAAAAGGCTGGTGTGAAGCCAGACCACTTCAGCTTTGCTAGCCTTTTAAGTGCATGTGCTGCCATGGGAGCTCTAAAAAATGGGGAGGTGATTCACTCTGAAATTATCAAAACTGAATCTGAATTGCATGTCTTTGTTGGCAGTGCTCTTGTGGACATGTATGCAAAATGTAAGAGCATGGCAAGTGCACAGCGTGTGTTTGACAAATTGCATACGCGGAATTTAGTATCATGGAATGCTATGATTATAGGGCATGCCCATAATGGACAAGGTGCAGATGCCTTGAAACTATTTTTTGAAATGCTACAAATCAGGGTGGAACCAGACCATTTCACATTCACCAGTGTGCTCAAAGCATGCACTACCCTGACAACTTTAGAAAGTGGGAAGCAGATTCATGCATATATCATCAAAGCTGGACTTGAGACATGTGTAGTTGTGGGAACTGCCCTTGTTGACATGTACGCCACATGTGGGAGTTTGGTAGATTCTTATGAAGTCTTTGATAGAATGCCTGAACGAAATGCAATCTCATGGACTGCAATGATTGGAGGGTATGCTCAACATGGCCACAGCAAAGAGGCTCTTGAACTTTTCGAGCAAATGCAAGAGGAAGGCATACAACCAAACAAGGTCACCTTTATTTGTATTCTCTCTGCATGTAGCAATATGGGCCTAGTGGATGAAGGCCGCATTCATTTTGATTCCATGACCCAACTTTATGGCATCATGCCCGAGATGGAGCATTATGCCTGCATGGTTGATATCCTTGGTCGTTCTGGCCAACTTGATGCAGCTCTCAACTTTATTGCAGATATGCCTTTTTCCCCTGGTACTTCAGTTTGGCAATCCATGCTTGGTGCCTGCAGAATCCATGGGAATTTGCAGCTAGGAGAACAAGTTGCAAAGTTTATTCTTGAGCTGGATCCACAACATTCTTCAACATATGTCCTCCTTTCCAACATGTATGCTGCAAAGGGCAGGTGGAATGATGTTGAAAAGGTAAGGACCATGATGAGAAATAGAGGGGTGGTTAAGGTTCCAGGTTGCAGTTGGATTGAGGTCAAAAACAGGATACATACATTCTTTGTGAAAGATAGATCTCACCCACATACAAAAGAGATTTATGCAAAGTTGGAGGAATTGACTTTGTTAATGAAAAGTGCAGGCTATGTACCTGACACAAATTTTGTGTTGCATGATGTGGAAGAGGAGCAAAAGGAAACCTTTCTGTCCTATCACAGTGAAAAACTTGCTGTTGCTTTTGGGCTTATTAACACCTCACCAGGTTCACCTATTCGAGTTGTGAAAAATCTTCGTGTGTGTGGTGATTGCCATACTGTGATGAAGTTTATTTCAAAGATTGTGGACCGAGAGATTTTCATGAGGGATAACAATCGGTTCCATCATTTTAAGAGTGGAATGTGTTCTTGTGGTGATTATTGGTGATGCCAAGCAATGTATTTATGGTAAAATAGTTAGCACATTCATTAAGATTGAGACCTGTCTGAGTTATGCTGCTAGTCCAGAGATCTTGAGAAAATGCATCTTGGGAGGGGATTTTATTCGGACGTTCTGGCAATTTTAAAAATGGAGACTGGATTAGGAAATTTTCATGTCCAATCATTAAATTTTACTTCCCTAGGCAGGGCCACTAAGGTAAGTTCTTCCTAATTCTGTTTTGATTAGAATAATCATATGCTTACATCAATGGGAAGATAAGTAGAGCTTTAAGAAAGCATCTCGGGAGTGTTACTGCAGTCATATTTACCAATAGGTGGAATTCTGTTTTGCTGCACTATCCTTCACAAGATCAACTTTTCTTTGGTTCAAACAGAGCCAATATCTCTCTCCAACAAACATACTTTGGCTTTATAGTGAAGTGGCTATAGTTAGTTAATATGTTGGAGAATTCCACATGACTGCGAACAATGAACATCTTCCTTCTTTGGAAAACATGTTATTTAATGATCACTTGAAAGGACTTCAATCATGATTATCAATCAGCTGGCCCAAGAAACAACAAAAGGTATATGGGGTACCTTCCTTCACCAATTGATTGACGGCCTCCTTTTCAAACCTTCACCAATTGATTGACAGCCTCCCTTTCAAACCTGGCCTCTCTATCCCACTTCAACAAGAACAAATTTCAGTATGACTCATTCAAGCATATGCATAATCAGTTTTCTTATCTCTCTCTCCCATGGCTGATCAGAATACTGTTTCATGGAATGCTATCATTGCAGGATGTAACCAAATAGGACAGGGGTGGGACTCTGGGAGGTACTGAGATTTTTTTGTGAAATAAAAAAGGCTGGTCTGAAGCCAGACCACTTCAGCTTTGGTAGCCTTTTAAGCGCATGTTCTTCTATGAGAACTCTAAAAAATGGGGAGGTGATCCATTTTGAAATCATCAAAACCGAGTCTGAGTTGCATGTCTTTGTTGGCAATGCTCTTGTGGACATGGCTGTAAACTGCAGGAGCGTGGCAAGTGCATAGCTTGTCTTTGACAAATTGCTTACCCAGAATTTGGTAACATGGATGCTATGATTATAGGGCATGCCCTTATTGGACATGATGCAGATGCCTTGAAATTGTTTTTTGAAATGCTACAAATCAGGGTGGAACTGGACCATTTCACATTCACCATTGTGCTAAAAGCATGCACTGCCCTAACAATTCTAGAAAGTGGCAAGTGGATTCATGCACATACCATCAAAGCTGGACTTGAGACGTATAGTAATGAGAACCACCCTTGTTGACATGTACACCATGTCGGAGTTTGGCAGATTCTTATTAAGTCTTTGATAGAATGCATGAATGAAATGCAATCTCACGGACTGCAATGTTTGGAGAGTATGCTCCACATGGCCACAACAAGGAGGATTGAACTCTTTGAGCAAATGCAAGAGGAAGGCATACAACCAAACATGGTCACCTCTATTTGTATTCTCTCTGTGTGCAGCAATATGGCCCTAGTGGATGAAGGCCACATTCATTTTGATTCTAGGACCCAATTTTATGGCATCATGCCCGAGATGGATCATTATGACTGCATGGTTGATATCCTTGGTCGTTCTGGTCAACTGAATGCAGCTCTCAACTTTATTGCAGATATATCTTCCCACCCTGGTACTTCAGTTTGACAATCCAGGTTTAGTGCCTGCAGAATCCATGGGAATTTGCAGCTAGGAGAAAAGTCACAAAGTGTATTCTTGAGATGGATCCACAACATTCTTCATCATATATCCGCCTTTCCAACATGTATGCTGCAAATAGCAGGTGGAATGATGCTGAAAAGGTAAGGAACATAATGGGAAATAGGGGGTGGTTAAGGTTCCAAGTTGCAGTTGGATTGATGTCAAAAATTGGATACATACATTCTTTTTGAAAGAAAGATCTCACCTGCATACAAAAGAGATTTATGCAAAGTTGAAGGAATTGCGTTGTTTATGAAAAGTGCAGCCTATGTACCTGACACAAATTTTGTATTGCATGATGTAGAAGAGAAGCAAAAGGAAACCTTTCTGTCACGACCTCATTTCAATTGACTTAATAACTTATCAAATTGTATTGTTTATTTTGCAATTATCCCTTAAATATAATAATTAATATTATTTTTATTAGTTAAATATAATTATTAAGAGTATATCAACTATTATGTTTTTACTATTAATTTGAACCATTATTTAAGTTTAAATAATACTATTATCTTTTATTATCACCTTTTTTGGTCAAACCCCCAACGAAGGTACACAGCTAGCCCAGTGAAGGCACACTTAGCTTGCGAGCACGGCAACCCAGCGAAGGCATGCATGACCTGCGAGCTCGTTGGCCCTGCGGGGGTTTGAACTTTGGTGGCCGCCACAACAACCATGCGACTTGACCACCGAACCACGCCCTTATCGGCATTATCATTTGAATTTTAATAATACTAATATTATAAGAAATTAAAAATTCCTCGTTATCTCCTTTGCTGTAATAAATGGAGAAGAGGAAAAGTAGACCCTCTGTGTAAGCCACGTAAATCATTCCGTGGCAAAATTGTAAGGAAGTTAGAGTAGCGGAAACAACTTCCAACACCAATCTTGAGGAGGGATATTATGCAAACTTTAAAAATTGATCTAATAGTTACAGAAAATTCCAGAAATACATTCATAACAGAAAATAAACAATGAACACAAAACACCAGATATACATGGAGAAAACTCTTTCGGGTGAAAAAACCCACACTCCACAAGCCTGCCCAATGTATTTCAAATCCAACAACAAGATTACATACACTTGCAAAGCAAGTTTATTACAGGAGTATCACCAACAAACAATTCTGGAAAAATTTTGACAGTATAACAGTACCTGCAAACTCACACACTCACAAACTACTCCTCAAGCCTTCAATTTATAGACTTCTAGCTACATAAGAAATCATCTGTGGTTTACAAAACCATGTGCTTAACTTCTCAACCAAGATTCCAGTCTAAAAATCAGAGCTCACATCCAAATTGATATCCCCTATTTTAGACCCTTACAATTGTCATAGAATCTGTCATAATACCTCTAAAAATAGTCCTTCCATGATATACTATCATGTGGGCATCTTTTGACAACTAATATTTCAATTTTCAAGGCACCGACATGTGACAAAATTGCCAATTAAGAATTCTTATGCCTCTACATTGTTTTGGAGCTAAATAAAAATAATAACTGATTGTGGGAAAATATTAAATACAAAATAAATAAATACGGGAAATGTGCAAGGTTGAGACACCTAATTTTCCAACATTCTCCCACTTGTCGAATACCTTGCAAGAGCAAGGGGAATAACACCATCATGGATCAACTACTAGGGGTTGAAAGACCCATAGACTCGGAACACCACCTGAATTTCGCTGTGCTCACGGGCTTAGTTAATGCATTTGCAACATTCACCACTGTCGCTACCTTTTTCAGCTTCACCCTGTCATCCTCGACCATATCTCTTACAAAGTGATACTGAACATCAATGTGTTTGGTCTTGGCATGAAAAGTTGGGTTCCTCGCAAGGCAAATTGCGCTCTGACTGTCGCAATAAATTGTAAATGCACCCTGTTTCAATCCAATATCTGAACACAAATGCTTTAGCCAAATGGCCTCTTTACAAGCATGAGTAGCTGCCATGTACTCTGCCTCGGTAGTGGACAAAGCGACCACAACTTGTCGCTTGCTCATCCAATTGATTTCACCACCATTAAGAGTAAACACATATGCACTGGTGGACCTTTTGCTATTGACATCACCGGCCCAGTTTGAATCCACAAAACTGCGAATACTCAAGGAATGATGATCCCCTGTACCATGAAAACATAGAGTACTCTATTGCACCCCACAAATATCTGAAGACTCTTTTAACTGCATCCCAATGCACTCTTCCAGGATTAGACATGAAATGAGAAAGAACTCCCACCACTTGGGCAATGTCTGGTCTTGTACAAACCATAGCATACATTAAGCTTCCAATTGCACTCTGGTAAGATACTCTACTCATGTCTTCCATCTCCCATGGGGATATATGACATTGCGAAATAGAGAGCTTCGTTCCCAATGTAACAGGAACACAAAGTGGTTTACAATCCTACATGTTAAACTTTTGCAAAACTGAACAAACATACTTACTCTAGCCAAGCCATAGCTTTTTGTTCTCACGATCTCTTCTAGTCTCCATCCCAAGTATGTGTTTTGCTGCACCAAGATCTTTCATTTCAAATTTCATAGAGCTGAGATTTCAATTCTGCAATCAAACCTTTGCCTTTCCCAATAAACATGTCATCAACATATAAAGCAATTACCAGGAAACATTCACCATCAGATTTAAAATATACACAGTGACCGGATTTCGATCGCACAAATCCCAAACTCAACACATATGTATTGAACTTTTGGTACCACATCCTAGGACTTTGTTTAAGGCCATACATAGATTTCTTTAACTTACAAACCAACTTGCTTTTACCTTTCACTACGTAGTGCTCTGGCTATGTCATATAGATTTCTTCCTCCAAATCACCATGAAGGAAAGCAGTTTTCACATCCATTTGTTCGACCTCTAGGTCATAAGTTGCTGCAATAGATAATAAAAACCGAATGGATGTCATTTTAACAACGGGAGAAAAGATCTTACCATAATCAATACCCTCAACCTGAGATTATCCCTTCGCAACCAACTGTGCCTTATACTTTTCAACATTTCCATCTGAACCAATCTTTTTCTTAAACACCCTTTTACATCCAATAGGTTTGTGTCCTTCAGGCAATGGTACAAGGTCCCATGTATCATTTCTCTCAAGGGCTGCCATTTCTTCATCCAAGGCTATTTTCCAGGACTTTGCATCATTCATACCTAAAGCCTCTTGCACAGATTTCGGTTCATCAATGTTAGTACTCAAAGCAAATATACACTTCCAATCATCAAGTGAATACCCATACCTTTCAGGTGGTTGCCTATGCCTTGTGGACCTTCGAACAAGCTGAGGTGGAGGTTCTTCCACTTCTTCCTCTTCTGAAGATTGAGAGCTTGATGAGCTCTCCTCAACTTCTGGGCTAACTTGGGGCCTCGATTCAACTTTCTCAGGCGTAGAAGGAAGTTGAATCACATCCTTTTTCTGTTCAATTTCTTTAAGCTATTTTGGTTGAAAATAACAAGAGAAGATTTAGTCTCTCTAAAAATAACACTTCTGGAATAAATTACCTTATGTGCAACAGGGTCCCAAAGCTTGTATCCTTTCAGACTATAGCTATAGCCGATGAAGATACATTTGACAACCTTAGAATCCAACTTTGTTCTATTCCCCTTAGGTACATGTGCATATGCCTCACAACCAAAAACTCTCATATGTCTAAATGAAGGCTTTTTCCCCAACCACGCCTCCATTGGCATTTTATCAACAAGCGCTAATGTAGGAGATCTATTGATTAAATAACAAGCAGTGGCAACAGCTTCAGCCCAAAACTTTTGTTTTAGACCAACTCCACTCAACATGGTCCTAGCCTTCTCCATCAACATTCTGTTCATTCTCTCTGCAACTCCATTCTATTGAGGAGAATACAGAGTTGTCTTTTGTCTTTTAATCCCACAATCTATACAGAATCTATCAAAATCTATAGAACAGTACTCACCGCCATTGTCAGTCCTTAAACATTTAATTTCCTTTCCAGTTTGAGTTTCTACCATAGCTTTGAACTCCTTAAAACGTCTGAAAACTTCAAATTTACTCTTTAAAAAATATACCCATGTTCTCCTACTGAAATCATCAATGAAAGTCACATAATAAACTGATTTACCAATAGAAGCAATATCAACAGGACCAAATACTTCTGAATGGAGTAGATCCAAGATACATGAAGACTTATGAGAAGACAAGTAAAACTGAACGTGGTTCTGTTTTCCATAAATACAATGTTCACAGAAATCAAACACTAGATTGCAATCATTCAACCCCTCAACGGGGTTCTTATTTTTCAGGGCTTCCCTTTTCTCCAATGCGGCCAAGCTTTTGGTGCCATAACATGGTCTTCTCTACATGCGACTTTGATTCAGTAGACAGAGCACCCTTGGGTACGCAGAAGCCACGACCATCCGCAGAAGAGGAAACCATCTCTTTTTTTGGTGAAGTAGTTTCTGGCTTAATTTTATCATAAGTATTATTGCACTCAACCGTGCATGCATCGAGCTAGTACAATGTACCCAATTTGCTTCCTCTTGTTAACACCATAACACCTATCACCATTTTCACACTTGCTTCAGAAAACTATACATGCACACCCACATCTATTAGCTTGCTAACAGATAATAAATTTCTTGCTAGTCCTGGGATATGCAAGTCACCATCAAATCGTCTACCTCTACCATCAAAAAATTTCACATGAATACTACCATGGCCAACAATGTCAAGGAAAAAATTATTACCCAAATACACCTTACCACCATCATAGTTTTCATACTTACTATACCAGTTTTTGTTAGGAGTCACGTGGAAAGATGCATTTGAGTCTATCAACCATGCATTATCACCTGCATGAGTGGCTAAGGCTACAATAAAGGCGTCTCCATCTTTCTTTTCGGACTCATAATCAAAATCTTGCTTCTTTTTCTTCTCTTCCTTATAGTCCTTTTGGAAGTGTCCAGATTTGCCATAGTTCCAGCATATTGCCTTGGACTTGCTAGGAGATTTTGATCTCCCCTTATTCTTGGGCATATTGCCACGTTCTTTTGGTCTTCCTCGAACACTCAAAGCCTCTTTGGCATTCAGAGAGACCTTCCTTCTCATCTCTTCGGAGAGTAGAGAACCAACATCATCCTCCATTTTCAAGATGACTAAAGTGCTCCCAATGGCCATGACTAAGTTGTCCCATGAGTCTGGCAGTGAGCATAACAAAGTTTGACACCTTTCTTCTTCGTCCATCTTAACCCCAATCGAGGTCAACTGAGTCACCAACATATTGAATGTTTCATGATGCTCAGAAATCCATCCACCTTCTTCCATTCTCAAGGAGTACTTCTTCCTCAAGAAAATCTTATTTATTAGAGATTTGGCTTGGTATATCTCATTTAGCTTCTTCCATAGCTTATTCGAAGTGGATTCTTCGTAGACATTTATCAAAATCGAGTCTGCAAGGCATAGTCTTATGAGACCTTTAACTTTTCTATCCATTACATCATATTGTGCAGCCAATGTTGGATCCGTAGGCCTCTGGACTTTTTCATCCACTGCATCCCATAGATCTTGATCAATCAACAGAGCTTCCATCTTCAGCTTTCACATTTCAAAGTTCATTCTTGAAAACTTCTCTACCTCAATCTTCCCAGATGTGTTCGCCATTTGAAAAATATCTGCAACAAGATCACAAAGTATCCTCTGCATAAACTCCCACTCAAACCTTGATTAGCACAAAAAAACCCAACAACCCACAACTGAAACCAAAGGTAATCAGGGTCTGATACCACTTGTAAGGAAGTTAGGGTAGCAGAAACAACTTCCTATGCTAATCTTGATGAGATATATTATACAAACTTTAAAAACTGATTTAACAATTACAGAAAATTTCAGAAACACATTCATAACAAAAAATAAACAATGAACACAAAACACCAGATATATGTGGGGAAAACCCTTTTGGGTGAAAAACCCCACTCCAAAAGCATGCACAATGTATTTCAAATCCAACAACAAGATTACATACACTTGCAGAGCAGATTTATTATAGGAGTATCACTAGTAAACAATTCTGGAAGAATTCTGGTAGCATAATAGTATCTACAAACTCACACTCACAAACTACTCCTCAAGCCTTCAATTTATAGACTTGTAGCTCAACAAGAAACCTTCTGTTGTTTACAAAACCATGTGCTTAACTTATCAACCAAGATTCTAGTCTAAAAATTAGCTCTCACATCCAAATTGATATCTGTTGGGAATTAAGGTGTCTCAACCTTGCAATTCCTAGCATTGTTTATTATCCAGAAGCACATGCAAACTTATTATCATGGACTGTGGAAAACTCATGCCTTCTATTCATAGCATTGTTTATTAGATTATTTATTTATTTGCCTATGTTGTAATTTATGTTGCACATCATGTTTTGTCATTTAGTGTGAAGTGGCATGGTGAGTTGTCACTCAACTTATAAGGTGACTAGGATGGTCAACTCATCCCATGTGGATATAGGCATCCCATTTGAGGTGGCACTAATATGCTATGTGTCGGCATCTTGTGGTATGATAGAGGAGTAATTTTATATAACGAAATCTATAACGCGTAAGCGCCAAGTATAGAGATTCCTATGACAAGTGAAGACAAGTGTCGAAGAGCATCTTTGCATGTGGAGAAGGCATCTTTGGGCGCCCAAGTTGGGTTATGACATGTAAAAGGAATATGCTATTTTTAGTCTTGTATGATGGATTCTCTTACAACATTAAGTGTTGTTATGTTGGGCATATTTTATGCTAGCTGTAAGATGCGTAAGAGCATCTGTCATAGCCTATTTTTAGCAGGAGTGCTCCATTCTTTGGAAGTCAAATCTACCATGTATGACAAATGTAAGAGAGGTGTATGCATGTTGGACAAGTGTCATCAGGTGTGTGAAATGGGCCATGTGGCCAAGATGGACGCCCACCTCTAGAAGCTTCTCATTTTGCCTTGCAACTCTATATATTGAGGTGTTTTGGGGTAGTAGTAGGCATAGTGTTTGTACATGTACTGTTATGCTGCTGGAATTACTCCATAAACGACATTTGTAGACTCCTGGAAGAACTTGCATTGCAAGTGTGTTGTAAACAATCTTGTTTTGATAATACATTGTGCAGTTTTTGGAGTGGGGTTTTTTTCCTGAAAAGGTTTTCCCCACGATATATCTTGTGTCTCTCTTGCATTCTTGTGTTGTGTTTGCTGCTGTAATCTCTATGTTAAACACATAACATAACTGTAATTGTAAGGATTTTAAAGAATTTGCACTCTAATTCTCTCATTAGGTTGGTGTAGGAGGTGAGTTCCATGTACCTTGCTTCCTTTCAGTTGGTATCAAAGCTTGATCACCTTTGATCCTAGTTGTTGGGTGGGGGTTTTTTGAGCTAATCTTCATTTGAGTGGGAGTCTGTGCAGAGTATTCTACAATCTTGTTGTAGGAAGGAGATGGTAGGCACATTCAGAAGAATAGAGTTGGAAAAGTTTATTGGCAGCAATTTCGAGTTGTGGAAACTTAAAATGGAAGACATGTTTGTGATAGAGACCTATGGAAAACAATTTCCGAAACAAAACCAATGGCAATGACTCAGGCAAATTGGGATCTCAAAGATTGTAAAGTTAAGGGTCTTGCAAGACTATGTTTAGCTGATTCCATTCTGTTAAATGTTCATGAAGAGAAGACCGTGAAAGAGCTATGGAAGAAACTTGGTGATGTTTATCAGACCAAATCCTTGGTAAACAAGTTATTTATGAGAAAGAAGTTGTATTCTCCGAGGATGGAAGATGGAGGATCGGTTGCAGATCACTTGAATGCCTTTAACATGCTAGTTGCATAGTTGACTTCCATTGGTGTGAAAATGGAGGAGGATCATTGCATGACCTTGCTTTGTTCTTTGCTAGACTCGTGGGACCACCTTGTCATGGCCATTGGGAGTACTACAACCACCTTCAAGATGGATGAAGTGGTGTCTTCGCTGTTATCTGAAGAAATGTGGCTTGTGGTAGACCCAAGGAGAAAGGGAAAATGAAAGACAAGAAAGTTGAAAAGGGCAAATCCAAATCCCGTGGGAGGTCCAAATATCCTGGAAAGTCTAAGGCATTGTGTTTGAACTGTGGTAAAACTAGGCACTTCCGAAAGGAGTGCAAGGGGAGAAGCAGAAAAAGAACACCTCCAATTCAGATTCTGACAAATCTCAAGATGATGGTGATGCTTTTATTGCTTCCTTGGCCACCCATGCATCAGAAGATGTGTGGTTGATTTCCTCCAGTGCTTCCTTCCACATGACCTCACATCGAGGTTGGTTCACAAAGTATGAAGAGTTCGATGATGGGAAGGTGTACCTAGGTGATGACTCTCACCTAAAGATAGTTGGCTGTGGAAGAGTCTTGATCCGATTCCTTGATGGACAAGTGAAGGGGATCAATGTGGTTATGAACATCCCCGGTTTAGCATGAAACCCGCTCTCTGTAAGTAAATTGAATGATGCAGGTGTGCAGGTTTTCTTCTCGAGTGGAGGATGCAAGATGACAAGAGGAGCTATGGTGCTTGCTAAGGATACTCGGAGAGGTACTCTGTTTCAGCTGGATGCATGTACTACTCAGTGCAATAGTTTTTCTGTTTTGAAGAAAAGAGCTTCAGATTCTTCATCCTCACCATTAGAACTAGCAACGAAGAGATGTGTTGCTTCAACTTCTGATGGTAGTGCTTTCTAGGTAGCTAAGGGTGCTTTTGCTTTGGAAATGAAACTTTCTGCTAAGAAGACAATGTTGTGGCATAAGAGACTTGGTCACATTGGTGAGAAGGGTCTTAGAGCCCTGAAAAATAAAAACCTCGTCAAGGGATTAAATGATTGTAATCTCGAGTTCAACTTTTGCGAACATTGTATATATATGGAAAGCAAAACCGTATTCAGTTTTACTCTAGTTCTCACAAGTTTTCTGGTGTGTTGGATCTTATTCATTCTGATGTGTGTGGTCATTTGAATGTTCCTTCGATTTCTAAGTCATTATATTTTGTATCATTCATTGATGATTATAGTAGGACACACTACAACAAATCTCTGTGATTAGCTCCCTTTTTTGCTTTGTTTTTTGCTTCCACCCACTGTTTTAATGTATTTTTTTCTAATTTTTTGAAAAAGTCGGCACTATTTATCAGGATGACGCTATTTTTGGCATTTTTTTGCGCTGATCAGAACAAATAGGTGCTAAATTAGCGCCTAATTTAGCATCTAAATTAGCGCCTAATTTAGCGCTAATTAGGGTTACTTGGGTTTAGGGGTATTATTTAGGGTTTAGGGTTTATAGTTTTGGGGTTAGGGGTTAAGGTTTAGACTTTGAGGGTTTAGGGTTTAGAGAGATAGAGGACCAATAGGGAGATATACAGGAGACCGAGGGGAGAGATAGGGAGATAGAGAGTGAGGGACATGGCCAGAGACATAGGGAGAGAGATTGAGAGCTAGAGGGACAAAGGCGATAAGGAGAGAGGGGAGAGATACGGAGATAGAGATTTAGGGTTACTTGGATTTAGGGTTTAGGGGTTTGGGGTTTAGGGTTTCTTGGGTTTAGGGGTTAGGGTTTAGGGGCATTATTTAGGGTTTATTGTTTAGGGGTTAGGGGTGCAGGTTTAGAGGTTTAGGGTTTAGGGTTTATAAAGAGAGAGGAATGATAGGGAGATATAGAGGAGACTGTGGAGAGAGATAGGGAGATATAGAGTGAGGCACATGCCCAGGGACATAGGGAGAGAGATTGAGAGGTAGAGGGATGATAGATATAGGGAAATAGGGGAGAGATAGGGAGATAGAGAGTGAACAAGATATCCAGAGAGATAGGGAGAAGGATTGAGAGGTAGAGGGACGATAGAGATAGGGAGATAGGGGTTAAGTTTTAGGAGCATTATTTAGGGTTTACGGTTTAGGGTTTAGTGTTTAGAGAGAGAGGACCAATAGGGAGATATAGAGAGTGAGGTACATGGCCGAAGACATAGGAAGAGATAGGGATATGGAGAGTGAGGGACATGGCCAGAGACATAGAGAGAGAGATTGAGGGGTAGAGGAATGGTAGAGATAGAGAGATAGGGAGATAGAGGTTTAGGGTTGCTTGGGTTTAGTGTTTAGGGTTTAGGGGTTTGGGTTTAGGATTTATGGGTTTAGGGTTTCTCAGGTTTAGGGTTTAGGACTCAGGGCTTAGGGGCATTATTTAGGGTTTATGTTTTAGGGGTTAGGGGTTAGGGTTTAGGGTTTAGGGGCATTATTCAGGGTTTATGGTTGCATGTCAAAAGAAGTCTCTCTCTCTAAATCCCTCAACCCTAAATAATGCCCCTAATCCCTAACCCCTAACCCCTAACCCAGAACCCCTAAACCCTAAACCTGAGCAACCCTAAACCTCTATCTCCCTATCTCTCCCTTATCTCCCTCTCTCTATCATCCCTCTACCTCTCAATCTCTCTCCCTATCTCTCTAGACATCTCACTCACTCTCTATCTCCCTGTCTCTCCCTCTGTCTCCTCTATCTCTCCCAATCTATCTCCTCTCTCTCTCTCTCTACCTATCTATCTCTCCCTATCTCTTGCCTTTCTCTCCCCTATCATTCCTCTATCTCCCTATCTCTCTAGACATCTCTGTCACTCTCTATCTCCCTATCTCTCCCCTCTGTCTCCTCTATCTCTCCCTATTTGTCTCCTCTCTATCTCTCTCTACCTAGCTATCTTTCCCTATCTCTCTACCTCTTGCCTCTCTCCCCTTATCATTCCTATATCTTTGTATCTCTCCCTTCTATTTCTCCCTCTCCCTTATCGATGAAGGAAATGAACAAGAAAACTAGGACTCTCTCTCTCCCTCTTTGTCCCTATCTGTCTCCCTTATTAACAAAGCAAATGGAAACAAGAAAACTAGGACATGAAAAGAGGGATGAGGATATAAATTGGCAGGATGAAATGGAAACAAGATAAAACTAAAGTTCATTGGATGGGAGAATGATGAGAGGAGAGGTGGAAAATAGTAAAATAGGGAAAATTTGGTGGGATCTAAAGGGAAATTGGAAAGGAAAAGGAAAACTAGGAAAGCTAGGAAAAGGATTTAACTAGGAGGTAGATAGGTCAGAGAGAGAGAGAGAGAGAGAGAGAGAGAGAGAGAGAGAGAGAGAGAGAGAGAGAGAGAGAGGTTTGGGGTTGCTTGGGTTTAGGGGCATTATTTAGGGTTTAGGGTTTATTGTTTAATGGTTAGGGGTTCAAGTTTAGTGGTTTAGGGTTTAGGGTTTATAGAGAGAGATGAATGATAGGGAGATATAGAGGAAATTGAGGAGAGAGATAGGGAGATAGAGAGTGAGGCACATGGCCAGGGACATAGGGAGAGAGATTGAGAGGTAGAGGGATGATAGAGATAGGGAGATAGGGGAGAGATATGGCGATAGATGTTTAGAGTTGATTGGATTTAGAGTTTAGGGGTTTGGGGTTTAGGGGTTTAGGGTTGCTCAAGTTTGGAGATAGCTAGATAGATAGAGAGAGAGGAGACATATTAGGAGAGATAGAGGAGATAGAGGGGAGAGATAAGGAGATAGAGAGTGAGCGAGATGTCCAAAGAAATAGGGAGAAGGATTGAGAGGTAGAGGGACGATAGAGATAGGAAGATAAGGGAGAGATAGGCAGATAGGGGTTTAGGGTTGCTCGGGTTTAGGGTTTAGGGGTTAAGGTTTAGGGGCATTATTTAGGGTTTAGGGTTTATGGTTTAGGGGTTAAGGTTTAGAGGTTTAGGGTTTAGTGTTTAGAGAGAGAGGACCAATAGAGAGATATAGAGAGTGAGGGACATGGCCAGAAACATAGGGAGAGATATTGAGAGGTAGAGGAATGATAGAGATAGGGAGATAGGGAGATAGAGGTTTATGGTTGCTTGGGTTTAGTGTTTAGGGTTTAGGGGTTTGTAGTTTAGGATTTAGGGGTTTAGGGTTTCTCAGGTTTAGGGTTTATGGGTTAGGGGTCAGGGCTTAGGGGCATTATTTGGGTTTATGGTTTAGGGATTAGGGGTTAGGGTTTAGGGGCATTATTCGGGGTTTACGGTTGCATGTCAAAAGAAGTCCCTCTCTCTCTCTAAATCCCTCAACTCTAAATAATGCCCCTAATCCTTAACCCATAACCCCTAAACCCTAAACCTGAGCAACCCTAAACCTCTATCTCCAGGTATCTCTCCCTTATCTCCCTCTATCATCCCTCTACCTCTCAATTTCTCTCCCTATGTCTTTGGACATCTCACCCACTCTCTATCTCCCTATCTCTCCCCCTGTCTCCTCTATCTCTCCCAATCTATCTCCTCTCTCTCTACCTATCTATCTCTTCCTATCTCTTGTCTCTCTCTCCCCTATCATTCCTCTATCTCCCTATCTCTCTGGACATCTCACTCACTCTCTATCTCCCTATCTCTCCCCTTTGTCTCCTCTATCTCTCCCTATCTGTCTCCTCTCTATCTCTCTCTCCCTAGCTATCTCTCCCTATCTCTCTCTCTCTCTCTCTTGCTTCTCTCCCCCTATCATTCCTATATCTCCCTATCTCTCCCCTCTATCTCTCCCTCTCCCTTATCGATGAAGGAAATGAAAACAAGAAAACTAGGACTCTCTCTCTCTCTCTCCATGCACACACCCATTAGGTAGGCTATTTTGCATATGGTGGTCATATCCTTTAGGTCCAATCACCTCCAAACTTCACAAATAGACATAGAGCACAATTCTAAGCATCTTTCATAAAGACCACTTCTCTACATAGGTGCAACTAATACCACTTTTTTATTTTTTTCCACATTTAATACTAATTCTTTTCCATTTTCCAAGTCCTACATGTGTCCAAGTTGTATTGTTTGTCAAGTTTTTAGTCTAATTGTTAGTCCTAGCTCTCATGGTTATTAAAATGTTAGTATAGTTATATTTATCCTTAGGTAACATTAATTTACACATTGTTGCACAAACAACCACACTAAAAAATATCCTTACCTAATTAAGGTTAACCTTTAAGGTTCTTTCCTTTGGTGAGCCTAACAGATCCAACTAGTTCAATCTTCTTATAGTCCATGCTTAGCCTTCCAAGAGAGTTCATGCCATGTTAACTTTGCATTATGTCCTCACTTTCCTCTTGCTAGTTGTAGTACTCTTATTTTCTAATCCTATCCCTATATCATACTATTGTTGTTGACTTTTCTTTCCATCTTCATCATCATAGTCCTAGTTATCCTATTTTGAGCCTACCATTTATCCTGTCTTGTACTTCTTCTATTCATGTTAATTTTAATGACCAAGCCAAATTTTCCATAAATTCTTCTCCACCAAACCCCAGACCCTCACCCAAATCCTTACTTTCCTAATAAAAGCCCTTCCCCAAACATCATTTGATCATGTGGCTCCTTCCATCACTAGACATGTACCCCTACTTTCCATTATTCATCCAATACAATCCTAATGTCATAGATCACATTCCCACACCTACATTCATAGACTCCATTCCCCCTATCGACACCATCATTGATAATCTTTTTAAGGAGTCTCCCTTGAATAATCATTAAACCATGGATTATCCCATATCCCCATCTAACACTTTCCTCACCTTTGAACCCTTAGAAGATGGCATTTAGCTATCCCCACCATTACCAATCACACTTTCTAGCAATCCCACATAAGACACCTTACCCATCACTTCACCTAGGTCATCACCAATTAAATCACCTCATTACTCCATTCAACCATACCCATACCACCTCTTTCTTACTCCACAACCTGTATTAACGCATGATTCACCCCATGACATGCTACAGTTACCACAATGCCAATTCACTCTACCATCATTCTTCATATTATCTTATGAATCACCATCCTTTCTTCCCATTCCTTAAGACATCATACCATTACACACATCCCTTCCTCCATTACATCCTCCCTAACCCTTTCCCAACATTGATAGCCCACTACTCATGCCACCTTATTTTCATAACACATTTGACCATAACATTGCCACAACAATCATCATTCATCCCGACACCATCCTCCACCATGTGATAGTTATCTAACATATATTCCCAATTATAATTATATCCACACAAAACTCAAGGTGTTGTAAGTACAATTAGAAGACCTTAACAATGTTTAAATGATAAGCGTTAAATTAGGCACAACTAGGCGCTAAATTAGGTACACTTTGCACCGCCTTTGGTGCCCCAAAGAGATTACATTATAGTTTTAAAGTTAGCACTAAAGTCGTCATTAACTATGCCGACTATAGCTCCGACTAATGAATCAAAAACAAAAAAATAAAAATTCCCACCAAGCGTAGGGTGAAGACAATAGGCGACAAGTGTAGGAAGAGGAGGATCGACGTCAGTGCATCTCTTATGGGCAGCAGAAAGTGTGAGGCGGCAACAGGGGCAATCGTGGCTAGAAGAGAGGCGTCCATGGTGGTGCCGGAGCTTACAGGAAGGGCAACAGGGCTTTCAACGGAGAAGGATACCAACATTGGTGTCCCGCACAACATGAAGGCAATAGGAATGGATGGTCGGGGAAGAAAAGAGGGGGTTACCCCCCACACCTCTCAAACAGAAGGCAAAATCACTCTAGGATCCCACGAAACAATCAACACAAACCAGGTGATTGGAGGAGAAATAGAAATCAGGCTTCTGGTGTGTCGGTGCCCAAAAACAACTTGCAAAGTGGTAAACCCTACTCTCCACTGGATAGGAGAAGCAGAATAATGAAACTTGCCACCAGTTATATACAGCCATGAAGGGATTACCTGAAGGAGTTCAGGCTATTTGCAAAATGGATTGGTCAGGAGGCATCAAAAAAGGAAATCATCGAGTGGATCAACTCACAATTTGAGGGCCAAGTAAGAACTAGATCCTTATCCAATAATTTCTTCTTATTAGAATGTGCAGATACGAAAATTCAAAACAAAATTATATATGGTGAGCCATGTTAACAGAAAGCAACACAATTTTAGCTATGGATGCCATCACCTTATCAAATTTTGCAATTTCTTATTCTTGAAATATATTTCCAAATATTATTTATCAATTTATAACATATGAGAGATGTTCTGCATTCTAATAACTACCAAGATAATGCATCTAATGTTACATTTTATTTTTGCAGGCAAGGCCAATGATTACAAGCAAGGGTCATGCAAATGTCTATGAACGCATATTAATCTTGACATGGAGATCATGCTTGAACATGGCCAGATATTTTAATTACTTTTGGTTGTGGCTAATGTTGTATTTGTTGCTTATGATCTATATGGGGACAATCTTCATAAATATAGGCCATACACTATTTTCAGTTAAGGTAAGTGGAGGTATTACTACTTTTTGATTGGAAGAGAATTCGTGTGATATAATTCTATTTCTGAATGCCTACTTAAATAAGAGAAGACTATATTTATTTTCTAAAAGTCTAATAAAGTCATTTAATGTTTCCAACTTCCACCTACTGACTTCCAACTGTTCACCTCCTTTTAAAGTTATTTCGATTTACCCTTTGAACAAGTTTACTCACTTGCATAGGGATTTTTACTGATACAAAATTATAGCTAATACAGTTACTATAATGGATGTCCTAATCATTTCATCCCTATTTAGAGAAAATTGTCCCCAATTTCTACATATGACCTACAAACTTCTCTTGAAAAACAGACTCGGAAAACTATGCAGCCTACATTGGTAGAGTCCTTTCTGGCTGACAAGTCGTATGGTGACTTTCCCCTTGTTACTAGTGTGAGTCTGAGCATCAAGCAAACTTTCCTTGGTCAATGAATCGTGAAGGTTAGGAATTGTAGTCTCAGGATGATTGATTAAGGTCAGGAATTGTAGTATAAGGTCTGATCTTATGGGATTTACCTTATGATGCTTGTTGTGAAACTTTCGTTTATCCATGTGAAGCAAAATAAAGTCACCAACTTGGAAATAATGAGTTACTTGATGTTAGTCATGAAGTGACTTGAATTAGGCTTGAGTTTGTTGCGAATCTCCTAAATTTGTGTGAACTTTTGCTAGATTTTGCACAAATGATGAAGCTTTGTCTTGCTGGTTCTATTGGTGGGACATATTTCGAGTTAGAAGAGCAACTAGAATCTCGTAAGGTGCCAATTGTTGTTTGACTTTGCCATAACAAACCTAAAAAAAATTAGATGGACATAGATGTTCCACTACCTACTTTTGATGGGAAATGCAAAGAGCATTGATCAACATACAATAAAGAACTTAGGTTTTCCCATCATTTTTTAGATGAAATGAAGTTGAAAAGCACACTCAACAACCCAAAAGCTTCTACAGTGATTGGAAAAATTGACTTAAAAGTGCTAGTGATTATCTCAAATGATAGTGAGTAATGTCTTAAAATGCTTCAAACATGCTCAAGGAAGAAGTCTATAGCTCTTGGAACATTAGTGTTCTTGGAGCATGTTAGGATAAAGATAGCCCTTTTGGGTAACTGACAAACAACCACAAAGATGTAGTCATATTGGTTTTGAGTGCTTGGAAGACCAATAATAAAATGCATGGAAATGGGTTCCCACAACTGAGAAGGTAGTGGTAATGGTTGATATATCCAAGATTTTGATTGGAAGGCTTAGGCTAAATACAAAGATAACATTGTAAAATTAATCCCCAAACTGATTTCATAGTGATAGGACATTAAAAGTATTGTTGAAAGCATTTTTGACTTTAAGTTGTTAACTTTAATTGAGAATTGAGTGAAGCTTTACAAGAAAGTGAGGAAGAGAAATAATTTTAGTGTTCTTATCTGTAGCATTGTTTATCACTCAATAGAGGGTGATGAAGATTGTTCAATTGAGGGGCAAGTAGAAGAACTTTGTTCTTCTTTTGATTTGCCCCACGTTCTATATTCTTGTGCAAATGTTTTGAACTAGTATTTGGATTAGGGTTTTCCTTCTTTTCCATATGAGTTTTAGGCCTTTGTTTTTGGTCTCGACTCATATGGAGATGTAGGTGCTCAATATGACATTGTGGACATGAGATTCCAAGATTTTTGTCTTTCTATGAGCCTTGCTTTGCTTGTTGATTTAGCTAATCGATATGTACCTAGCTTTGCCATATGTGCTCAAGACAAATCTAATAGTAAGGTGGAGCATGCATATTGTTCACATTGCCCATGGTTGTAAAGTTATAGTTATTCTCATGTGTTATTGTAGGATCATATGATCTACTCTGTTTTATAGCTACTCTTGGATCACATTACTAGTCTATTCATGTGCAATTCATTTGAAAATTTTGTCTTTGACAGAGGGAAGTTTATGGATCAATTTTCCTTATGGTCACAGGCCATGAGTTGGTATGCAAGCCTTGTCTTGCATTGATTTTCTATAACGACACAATTTATGCAGTTTCTCTTTGCTATATGTCTATGTTGCATGCGAGTTTCCCTTCTTTGTTTTGTCATTGTGTATCTATGTTTTTATTCATGTGTGTACTTTCATATGCATTTTTTTGTTTTATTGTGGTCATTCCCCACTCCTTTTATTTTTTGATCTGCCACCTAGAGTTCATGGATTCTTGTAGTGTCAACAAGTGATCCTCATCCCCAACTAGAGCCTATGTTGGCACTATCTTTAGTTCTCCATCTCATGCACACTTAAATTTGTATGATGGTTTTCCACTTGTCACCAAATGGCAATGGAAGACCTAATCTTCTACCTATATGGCAATGTGCTTCTTATAGTGGCCTATTGACAAGTTTCATGTGGCACTTGTTTGAAGAACATGGTGGTTCCTAGGCATGTGTGGCCCAATCAATATGTGACACATTACCGTTGGTGGGACCTAATGTCTTGGTATCCTCCCTTGACTATTCAATAAATATCCTCCAAGCTTCTTGTGTATGTGTGGCTTCTTCTAAGTTGTTAATTCATAGTGCATCACTCCAACATGATCTAAACTGTTGGTTCAAAACCAAACTTATATGGTTTAACTCAATGTGCCTACACAATGCATTTTCAAGTACCTATGCAAAAAATTTGGCTCTTCATAGATAGTTTTCAAAGGTGATGGGGATTTTAATCACACAAGTGGCCATAATTGGTGGGTGATTTCACTATGATCCTTGTGTGATGGTCCAAGGACTCATTTTGGTTTTCTATTATATGTAGTGGAGTGTTGCAGTGGCCATTCCTTGCTAACTATGCTTGGTGGTGGTTGCAAAGAGATTAATGCCCAACATGGCCATTATGGGTGTCTTTGCTCATGTCTTGGCCTTCATTATGTGGTTCCACTCTAGATCTGAATGTTGACTAAGATCCCAATGTGAGAGTATGGTGTGCAGGTCCTTTGAACTTGTTCATGAGGGCATTCTTGCCCTCTTTTTGTTAGAGTCAACTATTTTGGGGATTCCCTTTGGATTGTGTTGCCATATGTAATTCTTTCCACTTTTGATTTTGAATTGGCATTGTAAATGCTTTGGTGTTCCAAATGTTGACACTTGGATTGATCTCTTAGCCTTAGAGCTACCCTTAGTGGCATATATGTATAACTTTGCTATACTAAGGGGGTTGGTTGGTTTTGGGCTATGCCTTGCTGTAGAGTTGTTCTCCATTTTGATCACACATGTTCTAGGGCATCAACTAATGTAGATTAAGCCTAGTTTATTCATGTCAACATATGCTATACGTCAAGGGAAGATGCAAGATTGTCGAGTCTCTTCATAACACAAGTGTCTTCATGTGTGTCTAGGTGAATTTAGGGCATTGGTATGCTGTACTTGTTCCTAAGGCAATTATTTCTTGCTTGGTGTTGTATTAGTTAGTCGATGCATGCAACAATTGCAAAACATTATCAGTGTATTTGATTGTAATCTTTCTAATGCAATAAATGGGCTCACTTTGTTTATTCATGGATTACTAAAGTATGCTTTTGGTTATATAAATGAATATTTTTGTTCAATCATTGACCCTAGATTATGATTGATGAATGCATTTCTAGTTCCTATATTCTATCCCGCACATGTGTTTGTATGTGAGGCTTGATGCTTCACTCATTTATCCAAATGATCAAGGCATCATTCTACTATTGCTTGTCCACCACCACCACATTTAAACAACAAAAAAACATCTTTTCACTTATGTTCTAGTGCACTTGCAAGTATAAATAATTTGCCAAAGAAATAAGTGTCCAAATGAGATTATTAAATGGAAAGCATTCGAAGAAGAAACATTGAAGACATTTAGAAGGTAAGAGAAAGGAAACGAGTTTTCAAACCCAAGCAAACCACTAGTGGAAAAAGTAGAACTAAAGCATCAAGAGATAAAGTAGAACTAAAGCATGGGAGCTGGCAATGCCTAGAAGAACCAAATAAAGCATTAGTAGATTAGTTGATGAGAGCTGTACATACTTCAATCACATTTGTAACCCTTATTGCATTACACCTACAGTTGATCATTATGTGTGCATGGTTGACCTCCTTGCTCGTGCTGGCTATCTTGAAGACACCCTAAACTTTATCATTGAGATATCTGTTAAATTTGTTGAAAAGGCATGTGAACTGTTTGACAAAATCCCTGAAAGAAATGTGGTCTAATAGACTGTAATGATTGCATGATATGCACAAAATGGATTTGTTGAAAAGGCACTGCAAGGATGCTCTCAAAATCTTTGAATTAATTAAGCACTCTGGAACATATCCTAACATTGTAAGCTTTTCTTGTATTCTAGGTGCATGCAACCATGCAGTTTTAGTGGATGAGAGCTGTACATACTTCACTCACATTTGTGACCCTTATTGCATTACACCTACAGTTGATCATTATATGTGCATGGTTGACCTCCTTGCTCGTGCTAGCTATCTTGAAGACACCCTAAACTTTATTATTGAGATACCTGTTAAATCTATTGAAAAGGCATGTGAACTATTTGACAAAATCCCTGCAAGAAATGTGGTCTAATAGATTGCAATGATTGCATGATATGCACATGATGGATTTGGTGAAAAGGCTTTAGAAATTTTAAAGCAAATGCAATTGGCTGGTGTAAAGCCAAATACCACAACCTTTGCCAATATCCTCCCTGCCTGTGTCAAAATGGGAGCTTTGGAATAGGGTATGGACATCCATCAAAACATAAAGGATAGAGGAATTTTGTCAGATGTTGTAGTTGCAACTGCCCTATTAGACATGTATGCAAAATGTGGAAGCATAGACAAGTGACGCGAACTATTTGACAGAATGCCTCAAAGAAATGTGGCCTCATGGACTGCAATGACTGCAGGATATGCACAAAATGGATTTGTTGAAAAGGCTTTAGAAATTTTAAAGCAAATGCAATTGGTTGGTGTAAAGCCAAATTCCACAACCTTTGCCAGCATCCTCCATGCCTGTGTCAAAATGGGAGCTTTGGAATAGGGTATGGACATCCATCAGTACATAAAGGATAGGAATTTTGTCAGATGTTGTAGTTACAACTGCCCTGTTAGACATGTATGCAAAATGTGGAAGCATAGACAAGGCACGCGAATTGTTTGACAAAATGCCTCAAAGAAATGTGGTCTCATGGACTGCAATGATTGCAGGATATGCACAAAATGGATTTGTTGAAAAGGCTTTAGAAATTTTAAAGCAAATGCAATTGGCTGGTGTAAAGCCAAATTCCACAATCTTTGCCAACATCCTCCCTGCCTGTGTCAAATGGGAGCTTTGGAATAGGGTATGAACATCCATCAAAACAAAAAAGATAGAGGAATTTTGTCAAATGTTGTAGTTGCAACTGCCCTATTAGACATGTATGCAAAATGTGGAAGCATAGACAAGGCATGTGAACTGTTTGACAGAATGCCTCAGAGAAATGTGGTCTCATGGATGATGCAGAGGGTAACCAGTTAACAGATAAAACAGGGTTGAATAATCCTTGAAAAGCCCACAAGATAACCTTTATAGTGTGAATCGGCCAGATAAGGTAGAAGTCACACCGAAATATACATAGGCTTGCCTATCGGCAAGACTGTACACCATCGGTCAAACGAAAGAGACCTTCGCCGATACATATCTCTCAGCGATAAGTGGCTTCGGTTATGTGCCTATCGGCATGATATTATCCTATCGGCGAGCTCCTCAAATCTTCTGCCGACGCTATTGGTCACACCGATGAGCGTCTAACTCCCGCTTCCCATCGGCAACACTTGGACTGTCGGCCCAACATCGGATTCTTTCACCGATATGCTTTCTCTCGCCGATGGCTTAATACACCACTTACTCCGTTGAACTTTCACCCATCGGCATGACTTGGACCGTCGGTAGCACCTCCTCCTCATCCGCCGATAATACATCTCTCACCGATGAGCCTTCCATCGGTGAGACTTCTTAGTTCTCACCCCGAAATACTTAATATCAATTTCTCCATCGGTCAGACTTCAACCGTCGGTGGAACTCGTTCGTTCTTTTCCGATGGCTCTCTCTATACCGATGACTCCACTCTATACATACAGTGTCATTATGAATTCACCATGTACAGTCGATAGACTCGATACAATGTATCTACTCCGCATACACTTCAGAATACATTCATTCTTCTATAGCATCCTAAAGATGCCTTCAGCAAGATAACTGGAGATTCATGTCGATAACATCTTCTGTGATTCTATCACTGAACAACACAAAGAAAAAACTAACACTCAACAGAAAAGGAAAAGATCTACTCCTAAGGAAGACATTCCACTGGTTTCGAAGAAACCTCAACCAGTGGAATGCTTCCAAACTACATTCCAGGGGTTACACCAAAACGACAGAAACTCTTTATTTCCTTCTTCTAAATATTAATACAGATTTGTTCTTCCTCTCTGTCTGTTCGTTCACTTCTCCCTATCTCGTCTTCTACGAGTACAGAGATAACTATTTAAAGACTCATACATTGGCAGTTACAGAAGGTGGAAGGCGAACCGTTCCTCAACCACCCTGCCAATCGGTTACATTCTACTTGTTCGGTTACAATCTCTTTCAATTCGTTTACAATCTAGAATGACACGTATACAATCTTTCAATATGGCTCGAAGGCCTTACAACATAACATAAAATGTAGGGAATCTTTCAGATTCTTAGAATCTCAGGGTGCTCCTGCACCATACTCCCAGACTTGAAAATTTTCCATGTCCCATGGAAATGCTCAGTGAAAAGCCTGCAATATATTTTGGCTTTGATGTCTTCAATCCTAACTGGATGCCTCTGCTGCTTCTTCTTCATCCTCAACTGTGCCTTCTATCAATGGCTGCCTCCGAAATGTAACAACTGAAATCCACTCCTTCATGCTACACCAACACTTCTGTCCCTCACCTAGGAGTCCTCGCTTGCCTCTCTCCCCAGGACTTTTGGCGACACCAACTGGACCTCCTTCTCAGGCCCATGACAGATCTCTCATCTGCCTACTGTAGTGAGTGAATCTGCACCTGCAACCAGAAGTCAGCAAAATTCTTTTCTAGCACTCTTTCTTTCAGCTTCTTGCTTCTTTTGCCTATTTAGTGACAGAATACCAATACACAAATAGCCCAGTCCTTTTGCTGGGCTCTGATACCAATTTGATGCAGAGGGTAACCAGTTAACAGATAAAACAGGGTTGAATAATCCTTGAAAAGCCCACAAAATAACCTTTATAGTGTGAATTGGCCAGATAAGGTAGAAGTCACACCGAAATATACATAGGCTTGCCTATCGGCAAGACTGTACACCATCGGTCAAACGAAAGAGACCTTCGCCGATACATATCTCTCAGCGATAAGTGGCTTCGGTTATGTGCCTATCGGCATGATATTATCCTATCGGCGAGCTCCTCGAATCTTCTGCCGACGCTATCGGTCACACCAATGAGCGTCTAACTCCCGCTTCCCATCGGCAACACTTGGACTGTCGGCCCAGCATCGGATTCTTTCGCCGATATGCTTTCTCTCGCCGATGGCTTAATACACCACTTACTCCGTTGAACTTTGACCCGTCGGCATGACTTGGACCGTCGGTAGCACCTCCTCCTCATCCGCCGATAATACATCTCTCACCGATGAGCCTTCCATCGGTGAGACTTCTTAGTTCTCACCCCGAAATACTTAATATCAATTTCTCCATCGGTCAGACTTCAACCGTCGGTGGAACTCGTTCGTTCTTTTCCGATGGCTCTCTCTATACCAATGACTCCACTCTATACATACAGTGTCGTTATGAATTCACCATGTACAGTCGATAGACTCGATACAATGTATCTACTCCGCATACACTTCAGAATACATTCATTCTTCCATAGCATCCTAAAGATGCCTTCGGCAAGATAACTGGAGATTCATGTCGATAACATCTTCTGTGATTCTATCACCGAACAACACAAAGAAAAAACTAACACTCAACAGAAAAGGAAAAGATCTACTCCTAAGGAAGACATTCCACTGGTTTCGAAGAAACCTCAACCAGTGGAATGCTTCCAAACTACATTCCAGGGGTTACACCAAAACGACAGAAACTCTTTATTTCCTTCTTCTAAATATTAATACAGATTTGTTCTTCCTCTCTGTCTGTTCGTTCACTTCTCCCTATCTCGTCTTCTACGAGTACAGAGATAACTATTTAAAGACTCATACATTGGCAGTTATAGAAGGTGGAAGGCGAACCGTTCCTCAACCACCCTGCCAATCGGTTACATTCTACTTGTTCGGTTACAATCTCTTTCAATTCGTTTACAATCTGGAATGACACGTATACAATCTTTCAATATGGCTCGAAGGCCTTACAACATAACATAAAATGTAGGGAATCTTTCAGATTCTTAGAATCTCAGGGTGCTCCTGCACCAATGGACTGCAATAATTGCAGGATATGCACAGAATGGATTTGTTGAAAAGGCTTTAGAAATTTTAAAGGAAATGCAATTGGTTGGTGTAAAGCTAGAAACATGAAAGAAAATAAATGCAAAGTCTTTCCTATTTTAACTAATGGCATCATGGTAGGGGGATTCTTGTGAGATATTATAGTTTGAAATGCTCTCATAGACATGTATGCAAAATATTGAATCATAGACAAAAAAACGTGAACTATTTGATAGAATTCCTCAAAGAGATGTCATCTCATGGAATGCAATGATTGCAGGATATGCACAAAATGGATTTTGCAAGGATGCTCTCAAAGTCTTTGAATTAATTAAGCACTCTGGAACATATCCTAACATTGTAAGCTTTGCTTGTATTCTAGGTGCATGTAGCCATGCAGGTTTAGTGGATGAGAGTTGTACATACTTCAATCACATTTGTAACCCTTATTGCATTACACCTACAGTTGATCATTATGTGTGCATGGTTGACCTCCTTGCCCATGCTGGCTATCTTGAAGACAACCTAAACTTTATCATTGAGATACTTGTTAAATCTGTGATGGTTGTATGGATGTGTTTTCTTGGTGCCTGTAGATCACATATGAATATAGGCTTAGGAGTATTTACAACAACACTACTTTTTTATTTGGATCCTAAAAATGCTGCACAACTTATGTTCTTCTCTGAAACATCTATCCAGAAGTGGGCAAGTGTGGTGAGGTAAGGAGATTGATGAAAGATAGAGGAATTTAAAAAATCCTCGGATGCAGTTGGATTGAAGGGCATAAAATGGTACATGCTTTTTGTGTAGGAGACATATCACATCCATAGACAAAGGAGACCTATGCAAAGTTGGAGAAATTGGCTTGGAAGATGAAGGCGACAAGGTATTTTCCAGATTCAAGAATTTACTTAATGTTGTGGAAGGATGGGAAAAAGAATTATTTCTCTGCCACCATGGTGAAAAGTTGGCAATTGCATTTGGTTTGTTAAGCATACCCCATGGAACAACTATTAGAGTTGTTAAGAACCTTCGAGTATGTGCTGATTGCCACACTGCAACAAAATTTATCTCCAAGGTTGTCACAAGAGAAATTGTTGTGAGATGTGAACCCTTTCCATCATTTTAAATAGGGACAATGTTCTTGTGGAGATTATTGATGATGCTAAATGAAGCAATTTGAAAAATAGGCTTACACTATAATAATGTGCACCGTGTCAGATTTCCAACTGGCGGGTGTAAAGCCCAACTCCTCAACCTTTGCTAGCATCATCCTTGCTTGTGCACAAATTGAAGCTTTGGATGAGGATATGGACATCCATCAAAGCATAATTAGAAGTGGATTTTTGTCAGATGTTTAGTTGCAAGTGCCACTTCCGATTATGAAAGCCTTCACAAAGACTTATGCACATAATTCAATAAAGAAGAATATAATTTATGTACAAATTCTCTCGTGAATGATTTCAAATTGTAATCAATTTCTTTGTAGCTTATAATGCGTGGATAAGAATTGACATTCCTTGTAGTTTCCTATGCCATTAATTAAAAGGAATCTAGATCGACACATTCATCTTAGATGCATTTGCATAGTTGAAGCCTATTTTTTTAAATCCTTTACAAAAGTTTTCCATGGGTTAACCTATGATAACATGTCTCCTAATCCTCTCAAGGGGTTCTTAAATACCACCAATCTAGGTTAATTTATGTTGAGTTGTGTGCATAAAATAGATTACATCCCTCAAAGAAATGTGGTCTCATGGACTGCAATGATTGCACGATATGCACAAAATGGATTTGTTGATAAGGCATTAAAAAATTTCAAGCAAATGCAATTGAATATACATATATAAAGAGATATGTATGTGGAAGCATAGACAAGGCATGTGAACTGTTTGACAAAATCCTTGAAAGAAATGTGGTCTAATAGACTGCAATGATTGCATGATATGCACAAAATGGATTTGTTGAAAAGGCTTTAGAAACTTTCATGCAAATGAAATTGGTAGGTGTAAATCCAGATTCCACAACCTTTGCCAACATCCTCTCTGCCTGTATCAAAATGGTAAGCTTTGGAACAAGGTATGGACATCCATCAAGGCATAATAGAAGGCAAATTTTTGTCAGATATTATAGTTGGAAATGCTCTGATAGACATATATGAAAAATGTGGAAGCACAGACAAGGCACACAAACTATTTGACAGAATGCCTCAAAGAGATGTCATCACATGGAATGCAATGATTGCAGGATTGCACAAAATGGATTTGTTGAACATGCTTTAGAAACTTTCAAGCAAATGCAATTGTCAGCTGTAAATCCAAATTTCACAACCTTTGCCATTATCCTCCCTGCATGTGCCCAAATGGGAGCTTTGGAACAGGGTATGGACATCCTTCAAAGCATAATGGTAGAGGGATTCTTGTGAGATATTATAGTTTGAAATGCTCTCATAGACATGTATGCAAAATATGGAATCATAGACAAAAAATGTAAACTGTTTGACATAATTCCTCAAAGAGATGTCATCTCATGGAATGCAATGATTGTAGGATATGCACAAAATGGATTTTGCAAGGACTCTCTCAAAATCTTTGAATTAATTAAGCACTCTGGAACATATCCTAACATTGTAAGCTTTGCTTGTATTTTAGGTTCATGTAGCCATGCAGGTTTAGTGGATGAGAGCTGTACATACTTCAATCACATTTGTAACCCTTATCGCATTACACCTACAGTTGATCATTATGTGTGCATGGTTGAGCTCCTTGCCCATGCTGGCCATCTTGATGACACCCTAAACTTTATCTTTCTTTCTAAATCCCCGAATTGGCCCTATTCCCGCTCACATTGAAGACCTGTCAGCGGGAATAGGGCTAACATTTTTTCTTTCTAAAATTGGTCGAATAAAGCCATATTGCTAACTTCATTTTTTTTTTCAAACAAAATAGACCTTTATCTTAAGGTTACTCATGAACCTTAAGATAAATAATTATTGAAAAAAAACTGTGCATTCCTTAATGACATGTAAGAGAATTTAATCAACTGCTACTTGAAAACTCTTTGATGTTTCTATCTAATGCAGGTTATTAGATTAATAGTGAAAAGAAAATACATGGACCAAGCAATTTGTGGCACTTAAGGTTATGTAATAGAATTTATAGTTGATAGTTAAATTGTATAACATTTTTTTTTATGATCTTTACTAACGTTTATTAGAATTGTTGCATGTTTTACATCATTGGAATGACATATTAGCTGTAACTTTTTTGAAATTTTATTATGGTATGTGCACTTTGATATGATGTAATATGATTATGGTTTCGTTTCATATGTTGTAATATTAGATATATAACAAAAAAATAAATTATTGCATGAAATAAATAATAACTTTTTATTTTAAATGTTTTTTTTTTGCAGAACACGGATCTTCAAGAGGATCAAGATGATCCTCATGATATAGTTGTGTAGGAGCACCTAGCAACAAATCCTGTTTTCTTTTGTAATAAGGTCTATTTGACCAATGCATTTTCATTTCAGTTGTCTCTAGGTCTTTCAAGACCTAGAACTCTTTTTGTAAGTCCCAAGTGACTTAGGTCACATTTATCAAATTGTTAATCTCAAGACGGTTTGTCTCCCAGCCGCTTGGAATCGGTTGGTTTTTCTCCCAGCCATTTGGAATCGGTTGGTTTTCCTCAGGGCGAGTTTATAAACCCAGAGGAATGAACCAAATATGGATTTGGGTAATTAGATCGTAGAGGAGGTGAATGTGATTGTGTATTGTGCTAAGGAGAAATAGAACGATTCTGTTCTGTCAATTTGATTTCCGTTTCCTATAACTGCAAATTGTATAGATGTAGATTTCCATTCTTTCTATGCTTTCCATTGTTGCAATATGTTGATGTGAAGCATTCCACTAGTAAGATTTCTGTCGAAATCAGTGGAATGGATTCGTTGTACAAATATCCATTTTTGTTTTTTGTTTTGTTTCATTGTTCGGCGGTGTAGAGGATCCAGACAGTGCGTGTTGCATAGTAGGTTGACCTAGCATCTCCATGTGCTAGGGTTCGGGAGAAGGTAAACTGTACATCGGTGTATCGGCAAGCAAACCCTAATGTGGCCGATAGTAATTGTCTCATCGACGAGTGAAGGTTAAAGGTGACATCGGAGTGATCGGTGCATCGACCAAAGATTGCAAGTGTTCGCCGACAGAACAAGTCTCACTAAAGGTAAATGCCATCGGTGCATCGGGAGACAAGTTAAGAGTTTCACCGACGAGAAGGGCCTTGCCGATAAGGTCATGTCCAACCGGTGTGGAAGCTGTCACGGTTGAGACGAGGAGGAACTTAACTGTCATCGGGCATCAACAGAAGGATGAAAGGCTTAGCTGATGGAAGTAAGTCTTGCCAAAGATATAGTTAAGTTGAGCTATCGGGGTGAGTTTGGTCACGGAGAGACTTAAGAAAGTCTTTCCGACGATGGTTGTTTGACCGATGGAGATGTATCGGCGGTTCATTTGTTAGTCTTGCTGATTGTGAGTAAACTAGGGCCCGTTCTGCATTTCCCGCTGGGCACTCCCCATCATATTGGTATCAGAGCCCGAAACGATTTGGGCGGCAAATCGAATTGAGGATTTGCAGGAGTGTTGGCGTTTGGGTGCTGTCTATGAATAGTGTATGTCAGACAGAGAAAGCGAGACAGAGGCGGAGAGGATGCCTCCCAAAAGTATGTCGTAGGATGCCATTAAGAAGTTGATCGAGGAGATGCTTGAATCCAAGTTAGGAGTGTTCAAATAGTCCAAAAGCAGAGACGGGGAAGATGAAAGTGACAGCGATGAAGGAGATACAGAAATTGATGAAACCAATAAGAGGATAGAGGAGATACCAACAGACCAGAGGGCATTTGTAAATGCTTTGAAGTCAATCAATAGGGACACCATAGATGGGTTACCTATGTATAGTGGAAGTATGGAAGCTAAAGAGGTGATTGACTAGATTGAGGTATTGAACAATCATTTCAAATACAAAGAAGTCCCTGATGATAAGAGGGTTAAGTTGGCAAAGGCAAGATTGAAAGGATCTGCTCTTGCATGGTGGAATTATGAGCAAGGCGAGAGAGTCAAGGAGGGGAAGAATATGATAACCTCTTGGGAAAGGATGAAGACCAAAATCAAGGCACAATTCTTACCCCTGGACTATGACGTGCAGATGTATAAGAAATTGCAGAACCTTAGACAGAGAGACCTTGATGTGAATGCATACACACAAGAGTTTCATAAACTCAGTCTCAGATCAAAGAGACAAGAAGAAGAGTCCGAGAAGGTGGCCAGGTACCTGAATGGCCTAAGGATGAACATCCAAGATGAGATCAGTATCTTAGCACCAGAAATAGTGAACAAGTGTTTCCAAATGGCCTTAAGGGTTGAAGAGAAGATAAAGAGAAAGAGTGAGCAGAATAATAGAGGTAGAGGTGGAAGAAATTTTAGAGGCAGAGGTAGTTTTGGAGGAAGAAGTCCTAACCAGAGGCCTAGTGGCGAGTCTAGCCAAGAAGAGCAAGTTGGAGACTCCAGTAACCAAGGAGGCTACCAAGGAAGAAGGTCTAATGGAAGAGGTGGGACGAATGGATCAAGTAGAGGATCTAAGTTCTCCAATATGAGATGTTATAACTGCAATCAGATAGGGCACCCGACATACAAGTGTCTAGAGAAGGCCTCAACTTCTCATGGTGGTGAGAAGAGAACTATTTTGATTCAAGAGGATGCAAGGAGTGTGACATCTCCTAAAGTGAATCTAGCATCAGAACTGGGAGAAAATCTGATGATCAAGAGGATGCTGCTCAAAGAACCAGTGCAGACTGAACCATCTCAAAGAAGGGCTTTGTTTAGAATCAACTGCAAGATCCAAGGTAAGGTTTGTTAAGTTATTACTGACTCTAGTTCTACTGATAATATTATATCTTTGGAAGCATTGAATAAGTTGAATCTAGAAAAGATACCCCATCGCAGTCCCTATAAAGTCAGTTGGTTGAATAAGGGGCAGCACATACTCATCAATGAACAAGCATGGGTAGAATTCAGTATTAGGGGGTATAGAGATAAAATCTTGTGTGACATCCTTCCAATGGATGCTTGTCATCTTCTGCTGGGTAGACCGTGGCAGTTTAATAGAAAGGCTCATCATGATGGAGAAAAGAATGCCTACTCATTTCAAAAGGATGGTATGACTTATAGGATAGTCATTGGTAGAGGAGAATCCACAGCATGTAGGGTCTAGTGTAATGATGGTAGGAGAAAAAGAATTCATGGACACATTAAAGGAAGGTGATGGAGTAGGTTTTGCTTTGATTGTGAAGCCTAAGGGGGAAAAAAAGGAAATTGTGAGAGAAGTAGGGCCTAAGGAGGTCAGAGATTTGCTTGAGAGTTACAAAGGAGTGATTGCAAAAGATATACCTGATTCCCTACCACCTGTCAGAGATATTAGCCACTACATAGACCTCATACCAAGAGCAGTACTTCCTAATAAGGCAGCATATAAAATGACCCCTCAACAGAATGAAGAGATAGCAAATTAGGTTCAAGAACTCCTAAACAAAGGGCTGATAAGGAAGAGCCTTAGCCCATGTGCAATACCTACTATTTTAGCCCCAAAGAAGGATGGGAAATGGAGGCTTTGTACCCATTCTAGGGCCATAAATAGGATAACCATCAGGTATAGGTTTCCTATTCCCAGAATAGAAGATCTAATGGATTGTTTGGGAGGGGCTACTTATTTCTCCAAGATAGACTTAAAGAGTGGGTATCACCAAATACGAATAAGAGAGTGGGATGAGTGGAAGACAACATTCAAAACCAATGAGGGATTGTATGAGTGCCTTGTGATGCCTTTTAGTCTTTCAAACGCCCCTAGCACCTTTATGAGGCTGATGAATGAGGTGTTGTAGGAATTCATAGGGAAATTTGTGGTAGTCTACCTTGATGATATCTTGGTGTTCAGTAAGAGCAAGGAAGAACACTTGGAACATTTGGAGATAGTTTTGAAGAGGTTGCAAGATCAGAAGTTACTGATAAACTTGGAAAAGTGTGACTTCATGAAACAAGAATTGGTGTACCTAGGTTTTGTCATCTCTAAGGGTGATTTGAAAATGGATCCTTCCAAGGTAGAGGCTATTTTGAATTGGCCTACACCTAGGACAACAGGAGAGGTCAGAAGTTTTCATGGCTTGGCCACATTTTATAGAAAATTTATTAAGAACTATAGTGATATTTGTGCACCTATGTTAGAGACCATCAAGGGTGGTAGTAAGGTGAAGTTTGTGTGGACAAAAGAGGCAGATCAGAGTTTTGAAAGTCTGAAACAGAAAGTTGCCAAGTATCCTGTCTTAGTACTTCCTGATTTCAATAAAGTCTTCACCATTGAATGTGATGCAAGTGGACTGGCCATAGGGGCAGTGTTGAGTCAAGAAGGCACACCAGTAGCCTTTTTTAGTGAAAAATTGAATGAAGCTAAGAGGAAGTACTCCTCTTATGATTTAGAGTTGTATGCCATGGTACAAGCTCTATAAAAATGAAGGCACTACTTGCTTTCTAAAGAATTTATTGTATACACTGACAATCATGCTCTCAGTTTTTTGAATGGACAAGAAAAGCTCAGTCATAGACACATGAAGTGGGCGGAAAGTCTTCAAGCATACACCTTCATCATCAAGCATAAGAAAGGAATAACCAATAAGGTTGTGGATGCTCTCAACAGGAGGGTGTTGACAGTACAAGAAGTGCAGCTACAAAGCATGGGTGTTGAGGCACTCAAAGGATTGTATGAAAAGGACCAAGATTTCAAGGAGATTTACAGGGTATGCAGTGAGTTTGCTAATGCTTTCCACAGTGAATTTTTAGATTATACATTGCAGGATGGACTTTTGTTTAAAGGGAGTCAACTATGTATCCCTAAGTGTTCAATGAGGGATAATATCATGAAGGAGAAACATAATGGTGGTTTAGGAGGACATTTTGGGCTCAATAAGACCTTAGATCTTGTAAAAAGATTTTACTTTTGGCCAAGACTACAATCTGATATCAGAAGGTTTGTTGAGAGTTGTATGATTTGCCAAAGAGCAAAGGGGGTCTCAACCAATGCAGGACTGTACCAACCTTTGCCCATACCAAACATACCTTGGGAAATTTTGAGTATGGATTTTGTGATGGGGTTACCAAAGACAAGGATAGGTTATGACAGTGTGTTTGTTGTGGTAGACAGGTTCAACAAGATGGCTCACTTTATTCCTTGTAAAACCACAAATGATGCTAGTTACATTGCAGGTTTGTTCTTTAAAGAAATTGTCAGGATTCATGGGTTACCTTTGAGTATTGTATCTGACAGAGACAACAAATTTGTGGGACATTTTTGGAGAACCTTGTAGAAAAGATTGGGTACAAATTTGTCTTTTAGTTCAGCCTATCATCCTCAGATTGATGGCCAAACTGAGGTTGTGAATAGGTCATTAGGCAATCTGTTGAGATGTTTGACAAGAAAACGTGTCAGTAGTTGGGATGTGGTACTCCCACAAGTAGAGTATGCCTATAATGATTCTACAAACAGAAGAACAGGTCTAAGTCCTTTTGAAGTTGTCTATGGTAGTCATCCTAGAGGCATTTTTGAATTGCGAGATGTTTAGGGTTTAGACAAAAGGAGTGGACATGCTGATACATTTGCAGAGGCTATGAAAGAGATCCATCAACAAGTCAGAGATACTCTACACCAGAACAATCAAAAGATTAAGGCTAGAGTGGATCACAGAAGAAGGGACGTGCAAGTTGATGATGAGAAAAATTGGACCTTGTAAGATTTTAAGGAAATATGGTCCTAATGCTTACAAAATTGAACTCCCTGATGATATTGCTATTTCCCCTATATTCAATGTTGCTGATCTAACATTATATAGGAGTTCTGATACAGGAGAAGGTACATCAAATTCTGTCCAAGACAATGCAGAGTGGGTGCAGCATTTACCACCTAAGGACCCACCAAAGATGGAGTGCATCTTGGCTAGCCGGATAGCCAAACAGACAAGAAATCAGACCTATTTTGAGCACTGAGTCCAATGGCAAGGACTTCCAGATTCAGAGGCCACATGGATATTGGAAGAAGACATCAAAAAGCAGGGTGGTGATTTGCAGTAGTTAGTTTCTAAGAGGACTTGAGACAACTTTCACCCGGGGAGTATGGTGTAGGAGCACCTAGCAACAAATCCTATTTTCTTTTGTAATAAGGTCTATTTGACCAATGCATTTTCATTTTAGTTGTCTCTAGGTCTTTTAGGACCTAGAACTCTTTTTGTAAGTCCCAAGTGACTTAGGTCACATTTGTCAAATTGTTAATCTCAAGACGGTTGGTCTCCCAGCTACTTGGAATCGGTTGATTTTCCTCAGGGCAAGTTTATAAACCCAGAGGAATGAACCAAATATGGATTTGGGTAATCAGATCGTATAGGAGGTGAATGTGATTGTGTATTCTGCTAAGGAGAAATAGAATGATTCTGTTCCATCAATTTGATTTCTGTTTCTTGTAACTACAAATTGTATAGCTATAGATTTCCATTCTTTCTGTGCTTTCCATTGTTGCAATATGTCGATGTGAAGCATTCCACTGGTAAGATTTTTGTCGAAATCAGTGGAATGGCTTCGTTGTACAAATATCTATTTTTGTTTTCTGTTTTGCTTCATTGTTCGGTAGTGCAGAGGATCCAGACAGTGCATGTTGCACAGTAGGTTGACCTAGCATCTCCATGTGCTAGGTTTCGAGAGAAGGTAAACTATGCATCGGTGTATCGACAAGCAAACCCTAATGTGGCCGATAGTAATTGTCTCGTCGACGAGTGAAGGTTAAAGGTGACATCAAAGTGATCAGCGCACCGGCCAAAGATTACAAGTGTTCGCCAATAGAACAAGTCTCACCGAAGGTAAATGCCATCGGCGCATCGGGAGACAAGTTAAGAGTTTCGCTGATGGGAAGGGCCTCACCGATAAGGTCACATCCAACCGGTGTGGAAGCCGTCATAGTTGAGACGAGGAGGAACTTAACTGTCATCGGGCATCGGCAGAAGGATGAAAGGCTTGGCCGATGGAAGTAAGTCTCGCCAAAGATAAAGTGAAGTTGAGCTATCAGGGTGAGTTTGGTCACGGAGAGACTTAAGAAAGTCTTTCCAATGATGGTTGTCTGACTGATGGAGATGTATCGGCGGTTCATTTGTTAGTCTTGCCGACTGTGAGTAAACTAGGGCCCGTTCTGCGTTTCCTACTGGGCACTCCCATCATATAGATCCAGAATATGTTGGTTCTGGTACATATCACGTGGCAGAGGATGATGATGACGCAGATACAGAAGACATCGAGGCCGATGACAATGATGATGATGATGATGATGATCACAATGGTGATGATGATGATGATGAGGCAGTTGTTGGTAGTAGCCGGTGACATTCATGATCATATAGAACACATCATGGATCATTGTTGATATATCGTTATGATGCCTCTTTTCATTGTTACTATCATATGTATCATTTACATGGCATGCAGTACCATATTATTGAGTTGTATCATTTTTGACATGTAACATTTTGACTTATATCATTTGGACACGTATCATCTTGACTTGTATCATTTTGACATGTTATTGATCTACTAGCATATTTGACTTTCACTTGTTTTAGTTATATATGATGATGATCTTATCAGTATTGACTTGTCAATTTATATATATTGAAAGTGGTCAATGATTTTTGGATGGATATTTATTACATATGATGATTTTAATTTACTGCTTAGGATGGATGTTGTCAAATTCAATTAAATTATAGATATTTGACTCACTTGTTTTAATTATAAATGATGATCATGTTATAATAATTATTTTGTTATTTTATATATACTGGATATTGTTGTAGATTTTATTTTGATGGGGATTTAATAAGTATAATGATGTTAATTTGTATGGATGTCTATTTCCCTAAAAATTCTTTATAAATGTTATCCTATAAAATATTTCAAATGCTTTAGGGGTCTTCAGGTGGATGGAGCGCATATTAGTGAGCTAGAGAGTATTCTATCAAACAGGTCTGTGAACTTGTCTCACAAAGAGGATAGAATAAGATGGAGATGCTCAAAACCTAGGGAGTATCAGGTTAAGCTAGGCTATAAGGTGAAAGATGGGGCGGTTAGAAAGCAAGATTGGCCCACACCTTTTTTAGAACAAAACTGCAAAATTGGAAGCAAAGTTAGATGCAACAAGTGACGTTATATCGGAAGCAAAATTGGAAGCAAATTTAGAAGCAAAATCGAAAGCAAAATTGAAAGCAAAAATGGAAGAAAAACTGGAAGCAAACCTGAAAGCAAAACCAGAAGCAAACCTGGAAGCAACACAAGAAGCAAAACTAGAAGTAAAATCGGAAGCCAAATTGGAAGCAACAAAGGATGTCATAATGGAAGCAAAACTGGAAGCAACAAAGGACGTCATAATAGAAGCAAAACTTGGCATCAATTAGGAAGCCAAAAAAGAAGCTATTTTCAATGCCATACTAGAAGCAAAACAGGAAGCACGATTGGGAGCAAAACTAGAAGCAAAAATGGGAGAAAAATCCGGTGTAAAATCCAGCGCAAAATCTAGCGCAAAATCTAGCGCAAAAATGGGAGTAAAATCTGGTGCTAAATCCAGTGCAAAATGGGAGAAAAATCTAGCGCTAAAGGAGGCGCTAACTTTTCCAGTGTAAAATTCGGTGCAAAATCTGACGCCGAAGTAAACATGCAGTTTGACACCAAGTTTTGCACCAACAGAAGTGTCCAATTCATGAACTCAAAATGCATTAAATTTCAGCGCTATTTTAGGCGCTAATTGCTTGCTTTGTTGTAGTGACATGGGTTTATTTTCTCAGAAGCAAATCTAAAGTCTTTAGTCGGTTCAAAGATTTTAAATCTTTTGTAGAGAATCAGACTGGTAAAAAGATTAAGTGTTTGAGAACTGATAACGATGGTGAGTTTTGTTCTCCAGAGTTCGATAAGTTCTGTAAAGAACATGGGATTGAAAGACATAAGACAATTCCATACACCCCTCAACAAAATAGAGTTGTAGAGAGGATGAACAGAACGTTGATGGAGAGGGCTAGAAGTATGCTTAGTGAAGCTAGCCTTGAACAAAATTTTTGGGCTGAAGCTGTAGCCACTGCTTGCTACCTGATTAATAGGTCTCCTACTTCAACGCTCGTTGATAAGACACCCATTGAGGTGTGGTCTGGTAATAAGCCTTCATTGAGACATCTTCGAGTTTTTGGTTGTGAGGCATATGCACATGTGTCTAAGGAGAAGAGGTCAAAATTGGAGAACAAGGCAGTTAAGTGTATCTTCATTGGCTATGGTGTTAGTGTGAAATGGTACAAGCTTTGGGATCCGGTGGCCAATAAAGTCTTGTATAGCAGAAGTGTTATTTTCAGAGAGGTAACTCCTTCTGTTATTTTACAGCCAGAAGAAAAGAAAAGAAAGAGGATGTGGTTTAGTTTCCTACTACCCTTGAGAAGACTGAACTGAAAGACCCTATTGGACTTGATGATGAGGAGAGCTCTAGCAGCTCTGAAAGTTCAGAAGAGGAAGAAGAACCTCCACCTTAGCCTTTGAGGAGGTCTACACAAAATAGGAAGCAACTTGAGAGGTTTGGTTATTCATTGTTTGATTCTAGTTGTGCTTTTGCATTTCTAACACTGATGAACCTAGAACTATAAAAGAGGCTATGGGTATGAAAGATGCAGGTTCTTGGAAAGAGGCCATGGAAGAAGAGATGGCTTCTTTGAAAAAGAATAAAACTTGGGACTTGGTGCCTTTGCCTAATAGATGGAAACCTGTTGGATGCAAATGGGTGTTCAAGAAGAAAATTGGTGCAAATGACAGTGTTGAGAAGTATAAGGCCAAATTGGTTGCAAAGGGGTATTCTCAAGTGGAGGGAATTGATTATGGTGATATTTTCTCTCCCGTTGCAAAGATGACATCTATTCGGTTCCTGCTATCTCTTGCAGTAGCTTATGACTTAGAAGTGGAACAAATGGATGTGAAGACAATTTTCCTTCATGGTGATTTGGAGGAAGAAATCTACATGTCACAACCAGAGCACTACATGGTAAAAGGTAAAGAAAATCTAGTTTGCAAGTTAAAGAAGTCTTTGTATGGTTTGAAACAGTCTCCTAGGATGTGGTACCAAAATTTTGATGCCTTTGTGTTGAGTATTGGATTTCTGAGATCAAAATTAGATCATTGTGTTTATTTCAAATTTGACAATGATTGCATTCTCATTATAGCATTGTATGTTGATGATATGTTACTGATTGCGAATGATAAAAGTTTGATTTCTGATTTGAAATCTCAGTTGTCAGCACAGTTTGAAATAAAAAATTTAGGGGCAACCAGGTACATTATGGAGATGGAGATCAGAAGAGACAAAGGAAATAGAAAACTTTGGTTAGGCTAGAGTAAGTATGTTAACACTGTGTTGGAAAGATTCAGTATGGTGGATAGCAGACTGTTGACTGTTCCTGTTATGATGGGGACAAAGTTATCTATTAGTGATTGTCCAAAGTCTTCTTTTGAGAAAGGGGATATGAGTAGAGTATCTTATGCTAGTGGGGTTGGCATCTTGATGTATGCTATGGTCTGTACAAGACCAGACATTGCCCAAGCAGTGGGAGTCCTTAGTCGATTTATGGCTAATCCTGGACGGGTACATTGGGATGAAGTGAAGAGAGTGTTCAAATATTTGTGGGGTACTTCTGAGTATTCCCAATGCTATCATGGTTATCCTATAGGACCTCAGCATTCTGTGAGTATTCATGGATTTGTGGATTCTGATTGGGCAAGTGACATTGATAGCAGGAAATCAACCAGTGTCTACGTGTTCACTATGTTTGGTGGAGCTATTAGTTGGATGATTAAGTGATAACCTGTGGTTGCTTTGTCCATGACAGAAGCAGAGTACATGGCATCAACTCATGCTTGTAAGGAAGCCATTTGGCTTAAGAGGTTGTGTTCAAACACTGATTTTGATGCAGGACAAATTACAATCTGTTGCAACAATTAGAGTGCGGTTTGCTTAGCAAAGAATCCTACTTTCCATGCTAGAACAAAGCACATTGATGTATAGTATCATTTTGTTTGTGATATGGTAGAAGATGGGAAGGTGATATTGGAGAAGATTGGCACTTTCAAGAATGTTGCAGATGCACTGACAAAACCTGTGGTCATAGATAAGTTCAAATGGTGTTCAGAGTCTATGGTGTTAGAAATGAAGGTGCAAACCACACAATGAAAATGTGATTCAAACCTTATTATCCTCTAAACAATGTAGAATCAATGGAGATTGAAGCAAAAATTAAGACCCACTACACAGAAATAACAAGCATTGAGAACATAACACATAACACAATATGTAACGTGGGGAAAACCCTTTCAGATAAAAAAACCACCAAGAAAAGAGGATCCAAGTTGTATTATCTTCAAATATATGAGATTACAATACATGCACTTCCTCTCTCCCTTAGTCTTCAATCCAGGGGCACCTGTTACTCTCAACTCTGATAAAAATGTAGTACAAATATCCTTATAAAGGGGGGTTGCCTTCTAGGGAAAGATAACCGACAAAATATCGACTGCCAGATCTGTGACCTAATGACGAATGATCCAGATTCAGAATAATAAAATATCAAATAAAATGTGGTTTCGGGGGGAAACCCCCCTATGACCCCCATCACGGACGAATGAGCGTCGAGGACCAGATATAAACATGTAGCTGAAACAAGACCGCTGCTAGTGAAACCTTTCATCTCTTATGGGTGGTTTACAAACAATAGTAGGAGTAATTGATTACATAGGATTTACAAGGTTGATGGCACCTTAATCCTAACATATGGGCCTCTTGGCCCCTAGCAGTTAAATCTTGTCATTCTATTGGCTCTTGCAAGATGTTCGATAAGTGGGAGAATGTTGGGAATTAAGGTGTCTCAACCTTGCAATTCCTAGCATTGTTTATTAGATTATTTATTTATTTATTTGCCTATGTTGTAGTTTATGTTGCACATCCTATTTTGTCATTTAGTGTGAAGTGGCATGGCGAGTTGTGAGTCAACTTGTAAGGTGACTAGGATGGTCAACTCATCCCATGTGGATATAGGCATCCCATTTGAGGTGGCATTAATATGCCATGTGTCGGCATCTTGTGGTATGATAGAAGAGTTATTTTGTATGACACAATCTATGACGCATAAGGGCCAAGTATAGAGATTACTATGACAAGTGAAGACAAGTGTTGAAGAGCATCTTTGCATGTGGAGAAGGCATTTTTGGGCACCTAAGTTGGGTTATGACATGTTGTAAGAGGAATATGCTATTTTTAGTCTTGTATGATGGATTCTCTTACACCATTAAGTGTTGTTATGTTGGGCAGATTTTATGACAGCTGTAAGATGCGTAAGAGCATATGTCATAGCCTATTTTTAGCAGGAGTGCTCCATTCTTGGGAAGTCAAATCTGCCATGTATGATAGATGTAAGAGAGCTGTATGCATGTTGGACAAGTGTCCTCGGGTGTGTGAAATGGGCCATGTGGCCAAGATGGATGCCCACCTCTAGAAGCTTCTCATTTTGCCTTGTAACTCTATACATTGAGGTGTTTTGGAGTAGTAGTATGCATAGTGTTTGTACAGGTACTGTTATGCTGCCGGAATTACTTCAAAAATGACATTTAGAGACTCCTAGAAGAACTTGCATTGCAAGTGTGTTGTAAACAATCTTGCTTTGATAATACATTGTGCATGTTTTGGAGTGGGGTTTTTTACATGAAAAGATTTTCCCCACAATATATCTTGTGTGTCTCTTGTATTCTTGTGTTGTGTTTGCTACTGTAATCTCTATGTTAAATGCATAACATAACTATAATTGTAAGGATTTAAAAGAATTTGCACTCTACTTCCCTCATTAGGTTGGTGTAGGAAGTGTGTTCCGTGTACCTTGCTTTCTTTCAATATCCCCTATTTTAGACCCTTACAGTTGTCATAGAATCTGTCATAATACCTCTAAAAATAGTCCTTCCATGATATACTTTTGACAACTGATATTTCAATTTTCAAGGCATCGACATGTGGCAAAAGGGCCAATTAAGAATTCTCATGCCCCTACATTGTTTTGGAGCTAAATAAAAATAATAACTAACGGTGGGAAAATATTAAATACAAAATAAATAACTACAGGAAATGTGCAAGGTTGAGACACCTAATTTCCCAACAAAAAATATGTTTAGGAAGGTAGATTTTTTTGGCGTGGTATGACATGGTAAAAGAGGAATAAGATTAGATTGTGTTTAGAGGAGATCACCACCATTCCACCGCTTGAGCTCTTCCACTGTTTAAGAGAGCTGACTAGGCACAAAGCATCAAAAGGAAAAAGAGAGGAAAAAAGAGAAGGGAGGTCTGGAAGCGAGCTGGGAGAAGGGATAACAGAGAGAAGATTTTTGGAAACACAAGGCAAAGTGAGGGAAAAGAGAAGGAAGGTATGCACATCAATCTCCATTGTTTATTATGAAAATATATATATTGAAATTGGTACTGAAATTTTAAAATTACTCATGCATTAAAATTAATATTGTGAGAGATGTACTGTAAAAAAAAAATGTCGTAACTAACACATCCAAAAATAAACTTGGCATATACATTGCATTTACATGGCTTCTTTCAAAAATTTTATTTTAAATACAAATATATTGGCATTGTTTAGCCTTTGAAATTTATTTTAATGCAAAATACTTACAGTGCCGCCTTCTCTGAATTTACTTTCTAAATACGAATTGTTACACTACTTTTGTTCTTGAAGCACTTTCTATTTTATAAAACCAGGTAAACCATAGATATGGACCCTATAATGAAATCCCACAATAATTAGTCAACCGTATATTACGAACCTTAGATATTGATATGGACCCTAATGGAGAGGTCTCTTCTGAGTTCTTTGTCTATGCATTAGACACTACCATGAAGACTAAGATCACTAGTACATTTTAGATCCTAGCAGGTGCCCACATGTTAAGTATGGCCTACACTATGTCCCACCAATCCATTGACAAAGTAAATTCTCTAGATTGTCTGAGATTCACCAATACATGTTAATTAACCAATGCCTCTGTTGGCCCCATAGCCAAATTCTGCTAAAAAAAAACATTAACATGTTGGGTATGCTTGGAGGATGCTGACTAAAGTTGAGGAGACTGGTTAACACCTACGAATCGCATATGCTTAAAAGGGATCAACAGCCTGTTCAACAAATCCATTTTGTGCATATCCTGAAAATATTGTAGTCATTTGACATATTATCTTATATTTCCAACATCTGGTGCCCCAACCACGATATATTATGAGGCTTTCGCCCAAAAGTTTCTGCACTTTAATCCATGCTTTTTCCCTATTGTCTGCCAAGTCGCTTGAACATTCCAATGATGGAAAATAGAATTAAGTGGTATACCCTCAGTTGCTACTTCTGTGTTGATAACTGGATCTTGTATAATTAAGCAGGCAAAGAATCTAGAAGTCTCTATTAGGACTTTGGTGTCGCTATACTTTTTATGTTTTTTCTTTAGGATTTCTAGATTAATTATTTTCTGATTAAGAGAAAGTTTCTAACTCTATCAAGAGAGAAACGCAATGCTCGTTGCAATACATCTAAGCGTGTACAAGCAATCACACTTGATAGTAATGTATAACTAAATATATATTTTTAATTTGAAGTGGATTGAAAGGTTCTAGCGAGTCTTTTTTTGAAATGAGTTTTCTCAACAAAGTTTAAACAACCAAATATAGTTGCTGACTTTTCAATCATGACGACAAAGAGACAATTGTTTTTCTTTTCTTTCACTACACTGAGTAATTGTGTGGGTTTGGATTTTTACCCCAGCCCCTTGCCAAGTCACAATTGCATGAATTCCTCTGTGAGTATCTTTTCATTATAAACCTTATATAACTTATAAATAAATTATAGATGTAAAATTATCTTGTCCATACTACCAAATTTTAGGTATGGGTGGATTGAGTATCTTTTGTTTATAAACTTTATATAATTTATAAATAGATTAAAGATGTAGAATTATCTTTTCCATTTTATCAAATTTTAGGTATGGGTGGATTTGGGTGAAAACCCTGTAATTGTTCATGCTCCTTCATTTATTAATTTGCTCTTTTTACTAAACTGAGAATCCGAGTAAAATAGCTAGTATAGGGTAATTGTTACTACAATAGTTAAGATAAGACCATAGGAGTATATTTCTTATTATCTTTATATTTTCCCGCTAATGATTCACGTTTTATTTCACCAAGATTTGGATGTTTCCAAGCTGGAAAAATGGTCTTTTTTTAATATGGGAATGCTAGTTGTTAAATATACATATTCATTTTCAAATAGATAGTACCGTTCTAGTATTTGAATTTGTTAATAACTAATCTCGGGATACTTAATCGATTATCCATGCAACTATTACTTTTTCTGGTAATAATTGTTCTTGGTTAAATTGTTCATTATTCTAATTAAGCTGGTTTTCCAATAATGAGGCAATCAACTGTTACTATATAGATTAAGAATTTAATGTGTTAAGGATATGAATTTTTCAAAATATTCTTCAGTTGGTGTAACAATGTAGAAGATCGGAATGATAAATTTCTCCAAAATATTTAGGGTAATTTGTGTAGGTAGAGAAGTATGATAACCATGTCATTTTAACTTGAGATAAAAAACTATGACCTTTCCTTAATTGCCACAAAACTAGAACGACAAGGACACTAATGAACAATTGAGAATTTAACACCTCATAGGAATAGATCCTGATTTATAATAAGTAGTCGTCGTATGCTCTCACCTCGTTGACACAGATCTTGGTGATCAGAAACAGTGTTTATTTGTAACATGAACCTTTTTAGGAATAAACCTTAAAGGATACTAGAAAAACTGTTGCAAGTATGAGGTGAGCCAGTGTTGTCATTGATGTCAACATACTCATACTGCATTGACAAGAAGGATTTGATGAGCTTTGTGCTGAGGATATTAAGAAAATTAGCCTCAGTCAGGAACAGTGAAGAACAGTGATGAGAAGAAGGTAAATGTACTGTATAGGTTGAGAACCGGAGGATGCGGATTAAAGGGTTAGTAGATATGAGTCTTGAGATGCTACAGTTAAGATTTCAGAGGTCCGCATGAAGATCTGAAGGAGTTGTGGCTGCCGGTATAGAACCGGGTCCGGCAAGTATCCGGAGGTGACAGAGGATCACAAAAAGGTCCGGTGAGGTCCGGAATTGTATTATCATAATCTGCGGATTGGAAGGAGTGTTTGAGATGTCCTTGTGATGTGTCATCCTGATTTGTGTGTGATTTGGAGGTCCGAAAGTACCTCTTGCATTATGACAGTGGCGACAGACTGTGTTCTTGAAGTTCCGGATGAGGAAGACAAGAGATCCCAGTAAGCAGAGGAAGTGCGGATGTATCCGGACATTCAGACAGGCTTGTGAAGGTTCTTGGATCATGTTTAGGTTGTGTTGTTGGTCCGCATTGATGGTAGAGCCCGGAATTGAAGTTATTCTTCCGGATGAAGTTCTTGCTCTGTGTAGCCGACCGGATGAGTTGTTCATCCTGCGAATGTTCTTGTGATGGCCGACTGGATGTGTTATTCATCTTGCGGATACTCCTATGGTTGTTTGCCGACTTAGATGCTTGTTCCTAAGTCGATGTCTTGTATAAATAATGATTTGTGAGTTCATTTCAGTGTGTGGTGTGAGGATGAGTATGATATAGCGAAGAAAGGTGCGAAAGGCAGAGCAGAGATTGTTGGGCTTAATTGGAACTGATCCGGACATGGTAGAGATGTCATTCTCCAGTTCAAGACTGTGATTTTTATCACTTTGTAGACAGTGTGTCTCCTTGTAGGCAGTGGGCCTCTTTGTGAGCAGTGTGCTCGGGCAGTGAGCCCTTATTGGCATGTGCCATTCATTTTTCTTTATTCTTCTAACAGAGAATAATTCTTGGGTTAATCACCCCGTGGTTTTTCCCTTAACCGGGTTTTCCACGTCAAAATCTTGGTGTTCAATGTGTTGATGCTTATCTGCTCTTATGTTTATGTATTATGCTTCCATGAATGATTATTTGATATGCTGCTAACTAACAACAGAGAATTAAGTGTTTGAAATAGAAGAAGTTCTATACAACTGATTCACCCCCCCCCTCTCAGTTGTATGCCCTAGATCCAACAATTGGTATCAGAGCTAAGTTCCTCTGACAAGAGCTTAACCGCTTGAGGAGATCCAGGATGTCGTCATACAAGAAGGATAGTCCGAAGTTCGATGGAACCAACTTCACTCTCTGGAAAGGTCGCATGAAGTGTCACTTGGAATGCATGGGAAAAGCATACCTGGGTATGATTTCAAAACCATATGTACCTCCACAAGGTGGTCCGACAACTCTGAATGAAATCACAGAAGCTGAAAACAATCTGCGGACCAAGGAAGCTCTTCTAAGCGCATTGAATGACTCAGATCTCTCGAATGTCATTGACCTACCAACTGCATATGAGATCCTAACTAAACTGGAACTTCTGTATGAAGGAGATGAGTTTGTCAAAAGTGCAAGGTTGCAAAGTCTGAAAGGGAAATTTGAAAGATTGAAAATGAGAGATGATGAAAACATCACTACCTTTATGCCAAGAGTAAATGAGCTAGTATGTGGAATCAGAAATGCTGGTGGAACTTTAGATGAAAATGAGATTGTCTGCAAAATCCTAAGATCCCTTCCTGCTGCCTACAAAATCAAAGTTGCTGCCATTGATGAATTCAGAGCCCACACAACTGTCACAAGAGAACAACTGGCTGGCAAACTAGCTGCATTTGAAATGACCGAGTTTGGAGATGATCCACCCAAGACTGAATCTGCTTTCAAAGCCAGTGCCTATGTGAAAGGCAAACAGAGATTTGATCCGGGTGAAAACTCATCAAGGAAAATGTCATGGTATGATCAAGCAAGAAGAGACATGGAAGAAGAAGAAGCAGAAACAGCTCAACTTGAAGCCCTCATTGCAAAAAGACTGCCAAGAGGATCCGGTAAGTATGAAGGAAAACTACCCTTTAAGTGTTTCAACTGCAATAAGATTGGTCATTTTGCCTCAAGATGTCCGGAAAGATCTGCAAGATCTAATACTCACAGACAAAGGTTTCAAAAGAATTGCTATTATGTTCATGAAGAAGATGACAATGAAGGAGTAACAGATGATGAATCAGAACCAGGAAACAAATCCGGAAATGAGTGGGTGTTTATAGCCATCAAGGAAGAAGATTCCATGCTCTCTGAATCTGTCAATCACAAAGTTGTTGAAAAAGCCTTAGCTGCTCAAGTGGAAGAAAAGGATGATTGGGTTATTGACAGTGGATGTTCTCACCATATGACTGGTGACAAGAATAAGTTCTTAGACTTGGAAAGATATGAAGGAGGAATGGTAAAGTTTGGTGACAATTCTGCTGGCAGAATCAGAGGTAGGGGAACTATTTCCTTTGATGGTAAGAGCAAAACAGGTAATGTACTGTATGTTGAAGGATTGAAGCACAATCTTCTCAGTGTTGGTCAGTTAGTGGACAAAGGCTATGATCTCCGGTTCAAGAATGGAAAATGCAGAATCTTTACAAGCTCCGGAACTGAAATTGCATCCGGTACTCAGACAAGAGGTAACATCTTTCATCTGGTTGGTTCAAATAAAAGTTGTTTGTTTGTTCAAATTGATCAGAGTTGGTTATGGCATAGAAGAATGTGTCATGTAAATTTTGATAACATCATCAAGATAAGCAATACTCAGGCTGTGAGAGATCTTCCAAAGTTGATAAAACCTACAAATAGTGTGTGTAAAGAATGTCAGTTAGGCAAACAAAGCAGAGTCTCTTTTAAAAGCAAAGATCAGTCTTCTACCGGATTATTGGAATTAGTACATACTGATCTGTGTGGTCCAACAAGAATCAAGAGTCTGCAAGGTGATAGATATTTCATGTTGTTAATTGATGATCATTCCCGGATGATGTGGGTTACCTTTCTAAAAGAAAAATCAGAAGCTTTTGAGAAGTTCAAAATCTTCAAAGCTATGGTGGAGAATCAAACCGGATTGAAACTAAAGTGTCTAAGGTCTGATAGAGGTGGTGAATTTACATCTGGTGAATTCATTGACTTTTGTGAGAAACAGGGTATAAGGAGACAGTTGTCTGCTCCTAAGACTCCACAGCAGAATGGAGTAGTTGAGAGAAAGAACCGGACCATCCAGGAAGCTGCTAGGACAATGATGTTGGAAGCAAATGTTCCTCAAATGTTTTGGAAAGAAGCTATCAGCACTGCAGTCTACACACTCAATCGAGTTCAAATCAGAAACAACACCGGTAAGACCCCCTATGAACTCTGGTTTGGCATCACTCCTACTGTGAAATATTTCAGAGTATTTGGTAGCAAGTGCTATATTAAAAGAGATGAAGATCTAGGAAAGTTTGATGCTAGAAGTGATGAAGGAATTTTCTTGGGATACTCCACTCAAAGCAAAGCATACCGGTGTTACAATAAGAGATTGAGGAAGATGATAGAAAGCACCAATGTAAAGGTTGATGAAGGAATTGAGAAGCCTTCAAGATTTTATGAGTTTGATGAAGATGATCAAGACAGTGTTCAAGGACCTCAATCCTCTCCGGTGAGACAGAGTCAGCCTGATCCGGTAAATCAGGAAGAAGAGATAGGTTTGAATGAGCCTGATCAAGAAACAGCAGTGCTGGATACTCCCAAAATTCCAAGGTATGTAAGACTGAATCACTCTGAAGATCAGATCATAGGTGACAGAAGCAAAGGTGTACAAACTAGAAGGAATATTGCTCAAGATCAGAATGAATGTTGTCTGATTTCAAAGATTGAACCTAAAACAATAAATGAAGCCTGCAATGATGAAAACTGGACCAAAGCAATGGAAGATGAACTGATGCAAATTGAGAAAAATCATACTTGGGATCTTGTTCCCAGACCTAGAGACAGGAATGTAATTGGAACCAAGTGGGTCTTCCGGAACAAACTAAATGAAGCTGGTGAAGTAATCAGAAACAAAGCTAGATTGGTCTGCAAAGGCTACTCTCAAATAGAAGGAATTGACTTTGAAGAGACTTTTGCTCCGGTAGCAAGAATTGAAGCAGTCAGATTACTTCTTGCATTTGCTGCCTTCAAAGACTTCAAGGTATATCAGATGGATGTCAAGTCTGCCTTCCTAAATGGTGATCTGGAAGAAGAAGTCTACATTGAACAACCGGATGGATTTCAATTGTCTGATAATAATGATATGGTTTGCAAGTTAAAAAAAGCTTTGTATGGATTGAAGCAAGCCCCAAGAGCATGGTATGAAAGGTTGGATAAGCATCTTGTGCAAATTGGATTCAACAAAGGTACTGCTGACAGCAACTTATATTTCAAAATTGATCATGAGAACATTCTGATTGTTGAAGTGTTTGTGGATGATATCATTTTTGGAGGAAGAGATAGTATGTGTAAAACTTTTGCAAATCAGATGAAAAGTGAGTTTGAAATGTCTATGCTTGGTGAAATGAATTTCTTCTTGGGTCTGCAAATTACTCAAACAAAAGAAGGGATCTTCATTTCTCAGACCAAATATGCGAAAGAATTGTTAAAGAAATTTGGTATGGAAGACTCAAAGCCTATGAACACTCCTATGGCAACCGGATGTAAGTTAAGCAAAGATGATGATTCTCCAAAGGCAGATCAGACAAAGTATAGATCAATGATTGGTGGATTGTTGTATCTCACTCAAACTAGACCAGATATAATGCAAGCTGTTGGTCTTGTGGCAAGATTCCAGGCTGATCCTAGAGAATCTCATGTTATGGCAATCAAAAGAATTTTTAGATACTTGAAAGGGACAGTTGAGTATGGTCTATGGTATCCTAGAGGTCCAGATTTCTCTCTTCATGCTTACACAGATGCAGATTGGGCAGGAGATGTGGATGACCGGAAGAGCACTAGTGGTGGAGCATTCTTTTTGGGGAAGAGATTGGTTTCTTGGCTAAGCAAGAAACAAGATGCAATATCTCTGTCTACAACTGAAGCAGAATACATTGCAGGAGCAGGTAGTTGCACTCAAATCTTATGGATGAAGCAGATGCTAAGAGACATCAAAGTTGAATATGAGGAGCCTATCACAATTTTCTGTGATAATTCAAGTGCAATTAATATTTCCAAGAATCCGGTATTGCATTCTAAGACTAAGCACATATCTATCAAATTTCACTTTTTGAGAGAACAAGTAAACAAGGAAGAAGTCAGATTGGAGTATGTTCCCTCCAAGGATCAGATTGCAGATATCTTTACAAAACCTCTTCCCAAGGACTCTTTTGAATATCTCCGGGAGAAGTTAGGGGTCATGGCCCCTCCGGTGATGAACTAAGATGCACTGATGTGCATCAGTCCGGTGGCTATCACAGTCATATCTTGTGATCCGGACTAATGGGGAGCTGCAACTAAGGGGGAGCAGCTGGTATGATTCTGATGCATGAGAATTGCAAGTATGAGCCCTTTGCCATTGATGTCAAAGGGGGAGAGAAGACATGTGAAAAACAAGTGGTTGATGATCAAAGGGGGAGCAGCAAAGGAAGACATGTGAAGAGTTGTTGTTGATAGGGGGAGCTGTGACAGAAAAGAGAAGTTCTTGTCTTGATGGTTTTTCACATCATATGTTGCCATCAATGACAAAGGGGGAGATTGTTGCAAGTATGAGGTGAGCCAGTGTTGTCATTGATGTCAACATACTCATACTGCATTGACAAGAAGGATTTGATGAGCTTTGTGCTGAGGATATTAAGAAAATTAGCCTCAGTCAGGAACAGTGAAGAACAGTGATGAGAAGAAGGTAAATGTATTGTATAGGTTGAGAACCGGAGGATGCGGATTAAAGGGTTAGTAGATATGAGTCTTGAGATGCTACAGTTAAGATTTCAGAGGTCCGCATGAAGATCTGAAGGAGTTGTGGCTGCCGGTATAGAACCGGGTCCGGCAAGTATCCGGAGGTGACAGAGGATCACAAAAAGGTCCGGTGAGGTCCGGAATTGTATTATCATAATCTGCGGATTGGAAGGAGTGTTTGAGATGTCCTTGTGATGTGTCATCCTGATTTGTGTGTGATTTGGAGGTCCGGAAGTACCTCTTGCATTATGACAGTGGCGACAGACTGTGTTCTTGAAGTTCCGGATGAGGAAGACAAGAGATCCCAGTAAGCAGAGGAAGTGCGGATGTATCCGGACATTCAGACAGGCTTGTGAAGGTTCTTGGATCATGTTTAGGTTGTGTTGTTGGTCCGCATTGATGGTAGAGCTCGGAATTGAAGTTATTCTTCTGGATGAAGTTCTTGCTCTGTGTAGCCGACCGGATGAGTTGTTCATCCTGCGAATGTTCTTGTGATGGCCGACCGGATGTGTTATTCATCTTGCGGATACTCCTATGGTTGTTTGCCGACTTAGATGCTTGTTCCTAAGTCGATGTCTTGTATAAATAATGATTTGTGAGTTCATTTCAGTGTGTGGTGTGAGGATGAGTATGATATAGCGAAGAAAGGTGCGAAAGGCAGAGCAGAGATTGTTGGGCTTAATTGGAACTGATCCGGACATGGTAGAGATGTCATTCTCCAGTTCAAGACTGTGATTTTTATCACTTTGTAGATAGTGTGTCTCCTTGTAGGCAGTGGGCCTCTTTGTGAGCAGTGTGCTCGGGCAGTGAGCCCTTATTGGCATGTGCCATTCATTTTTCTTTATTCTTCTAACAGAGAATAATTCTTGGGTTAATCACCCCGTGGTTTTTCCCTTAACCGGGTTTTCCACGTCAAAATCTTGGTGTTCAATGTGTTGATGCTTATCTGCTCTTATGTTTATGTATTATGCTTCCATGAATGATTATTTGATATGCTGCTAACTAACAACAGAGAATTAAGTGTTTGAAATAGAAGAAGTTCTATACAACTGATTCACCCCCCCCCTCTCAGTTGTATGCCCTAGATCCAACAAAAACAAGCTAGACCAAACGAAGATCCCAACTTGTTGTATGCTCTCACCTAGCCTACGTGGATCTTGGTGATCAGAAAATAATAGGTGATCTTTGTAAGAACTTAGTTGCTAGGATACAAGACTTGACCTGAGAAAACAAGTCGCCTTGAGTAGACACGGTATAGAAAATCATGAAACTACAATTTAAATGACAAACACCCCTTCTAGGTGTTTGCAATAGTTCCTAATGACTGTCCCTATTCATTTGAGTGGGTGGCAGTCGATGAAGAACTATTTGGGGTGACTGGACCCTAGAAAGGGTTGCATACCCACTCACAATTGTATGAAACCTAGTGCAAACTAGAACTACATACTCGTCAAACCTTATATATGTATATAGAATCCTGCATGTACCTTGATCCCGTGGATACAGGGTATGTAGACAGTCTAGAGGGCGAAAGATGCCCCCAATATTCAGGTACTTAGGATATAGGGTGGCTTATAACTAACTTTGTAATTACAAGAATATAAACTTAAGAAGAATTAAACAAGATAAACTAAAGAAGTCTCTAGTACTCAGAAGAATCCTTGAGAGGATTGATCTTGTACTTGGCCGGTTGCCGAAAGCTGAGGGACGGTACAATATCCTTATACACTAAACATATTGAACTTACAAAGATTCCTCGGTACAATACAGAGCATATTGTATAATTTCCTGTAAGTGACTCAGGATTCAGATCAATCTCAATGAGTCTAAGTCTCTGGCCAGAGTAAAGCAATTGATTCCTGTCTTGATAAGCTCGTATGGCTATTGTCTTGTCTACCCCGTATTGGGTAAAGGATGGGTCTATTTTACCTTGTTCTGTCTGAAACAACATGCCCAAAGGATAGAAGAGCCTGTATTGGCTATACCTTGGATAGTCCCACTTGTACACCTTAGCTCGAATTGACTACATGTTATTTTCCTGAGTACTCAGACTAAACTTTATGACAAAAATCAATTGCTAAGAACTAGTCAATAAAGTTAGAAAACCAAAGAAAGTTCTTTCGGAAACCTAAAAGCTAGATTACACCTAAAGAAATATTTTTTTTCTCCCTAAGCCCTTACACTTTCTGTCCTATCATAATGAAAAACTTGCAGTTGATTTTGGGCTTATTAAGACCCCACCAGGTTCACCTATTCGAGCTATTAAAAATATGTGTGGTGATCGCCATATTGCAATCAAGTTTATTTCAAAGATTGTAGAGCAAGAGGTTTTCATGAGGAATAATAACTGGTTGCATCATTGTAAGAGTGGAATGTGTTGTGGTTATTATTGGTGATGCCAAGAAATGCATTTATGGTAAAATAGTTAGTGCATTTATTAAGGTTGAGGGTTGTTTGAATCTATTGCTTGCAATGCCCCAAGCTTTTTCCCAAGACATTAATGGACAAAAAAGGAATGAACAAAATTTCTGCGTTGCAAGTGTGACATTCACATGTTGCATTACACATTAACACATGCACATGGTGTTGTGACTAAGCACAATGACACATGAGACAAACATCAGCAATGCTCCAATCATGATGATATAATGGAAGACTTCTCAAATGTGGAATAAGTTACCACAATGATCACACAAGAAGATGGAGCTTTCTCCACTATGATGATTGACATAATTCCATGATCTCATTTTCTTGAAAAAACTTGAAGTAGGATGAGAGTGACATCTTCCTCATACTCTTCCAAGATGACACAAATGACACCCTAATGCTTAGGAATACTCACACAAGAGGTAGGTCAAATAGGATGTACAAGGCCTCCACTAATTGAATCAATAACTAGTCAATTTTGCATTAAGGCATGCATCCCAAGACAAAAGTGATAATGACATGCAAAGTATGACATATTTCAACAAAGTGAGATGATAGGAAGACTAAGTGGACCCAAGGGAACAACTTTCGTTTAGTAAATTTCTTCAAAAAAGGCTAGAAAGTGCTTGTTGTTTGATGACAGAGGACACCAACACACATAATGGACTCCAGTGTGTTGCATTGTAGTCCCATTTCTAAGTTGTAGTCTTGCAAAAGTGTTCAGAAAAGAAATCTTTTAGAACAAATTGCTCGAGATCATTTTCTAGACTTCTCCAAGTGTTTTTCTATAACCAACTCAATCCTATGACGAGGTATTCACCTAGAATTAATCAGACAAGTCCTAGGAATCTAACCACCAAGAAACCAACTTGCACAAGACTCACCAACACACCTAAAATAGAGGTAGGGCAAGTGGAACATTCACAAGACATCTCAAAATGTCTCAAATCACCTTCAAAAACACTTATGCATGCACGAATGCACACACACACACACGACAAGGATGGTAAGGAAGTTAGGGGTAGAAGCTCCCTATGGATAATGTTAACAACCAATGCAATATTCAATTCAACTACATCAATTGATTATAGCATAAAAATCATCCAAATTAGTTGCATTTTCATTTTACAAACAGGAAACTAAGTGCTCTAATCGATTTTACCTCCACATAACAAACTATGATAAAAAGTAGTTCAAAATGCTATGCATGTTTGATAGAAATGTCAAAACATACCAAAAGCAAGAATATCGCCTTTGCCACTTATATGGGTGGATTACAATCCATTACAATGGAAATCAAATATAACAATTAGGTCATTACATATGAGGACTTGAACATCCCAACTTATACATTTTCTCAAAATTGCTTGAAATGAAAAGTTAAAAAAATAGATAAACATTCATGTTTTGCATGTGATCTTGAGCTACTCCAAAGGATTTGCAAATCATTAACATTGGTTCAATGCCACCCAACCATGTGGAACATTAGGCCCACCCCACTATCCCAGGAGAGAGTCATTTAGGTACCAATCACACTCACAAAATGAGGAGAATATCGTAAAACACATGGTAATCGACATGCACAAGAAGCATCAAACAATCATGCATGTACAAAGGTACAATAAAACCATCAATGCACATGCAAGGGGTCCCAACACAGTTAGAATCAAAACCCTATGAAGTGGAAGGACGAGGATCCTAGACATAAATCAAGGAGTGTCATTACATTAGCATGACCATGTAGAGTGTTAAGAAGGAATCCTAGCCCCAAAGAGGTCACTCACCAACATTCATTAACTTCAAGGAGTTGTGACATGCCCTTTAAACCCAAGTCCAAATCCTCTTAAGGCACTTGAATCATGGTGTAGTTATCTTGTTTAAGAACTTTGTTTATTTATCCTTAATTCATTTTATGTTTCCACTTGGTTAAACTCTCACTTGGCTCTATCTTTAATGCCTCTAGCACTTGTGCCTTATCACTTATTGATTTTTATTTTGGATCTGCTATTGTTATTAGCAATAATATTTTATTATTCCATCAATGTGTTTCTGATGAAGTTTTGTCTTGGCATTTAGACTTCTACCTATGGATGCATATGTTATGACTTTATATGTTGGACTTTATAGTGTTACTGTTTGAATGCTTTTGCTATATATTGTATAGATGTGATTATACTTGGACTAGTATTCTAGATTACTATTGGTTATTGCATTTTTATGTTCATAGTTAATGATTCATGCTGAATGTGATGCTTAGTTGATTCATATGGTATGATGCCACATTGGGTGTTTATGTTTTGCTTCAACTATTTTATATGGTGTAGGTATGCTTGATGTTTGACTTGAGTGTGTAGGTACATGGTTATTCTCCAATGGTGGTTATATAAGAGATGTTTGCATTGGGTGAACCTTGTTTGTTATCCTTTATCTCACTTGATTTGAGTACAAGATGAATATTGTGAATCCTTATGTAAACCTGGATCTGAATCGGTGGCAATTCTAGAATTTGCATGTTGTAAAAACTCGTAAAGTGTGTGTGTGTGTGTGTATGTGTGTGTGTGTGTCCTTTGCATATGATTATTTTATCTTGTTTAGATGTATTTAAAATTAATTTTGAAATACATGTTTTTCGTGTTTGTGAAAAAAATATTAATTCTGTTTTGGTGCCTATGGTATTTTATTATTTTAGGGGAAAAGAAAATTAAAGTGAATTTAATTGCTTTATGGCATTAGAATAATTTGCATAAGGATAATGAAATTATAATATAGTTGGGAATTTAATGTAATTTGAAATGCTATTGGAGAATATTAATTATAAATTATTTGCAAAGTATTAGTTTTATTTTAAATAATGTGTGTGGCAAATATCTTTTGAAAATATCTAGCTTAATGTGAAAAGGAGGAAAAGTAAAAGAGGTTCAAGGAATTTTGAACAAAAGGAAAGGAAAAAGAATTTTATTGTCATTTTCTTGCATTTTTGCTTAAAAACCTATCATTATATCCCCTTTGAAAAAGAGTTCATGGATTTTGGAAAAGAAAGATTTAGAGTTGCTCGGATTGGGATTAGCTTGGATTGAACTTTGCTTGCTTATGGCCAAGGATTGCTTGTGGTGTGTTTGTCTCCAAAGGAAGTCTTCTCAATTTTTGTGAGTTTGTGTTGGAAGGTATTTTTTCCCACTATAAATGCTTTTTAATTTGGAATTTGAAATGGATTTTCTCCATTGCCATGCCCACGATAGGTGGTTGCATATGGCCTCTTTGTTGTAGGAATAAAATTGAATTAAAATTAGTGCTTCAATTTCTAGTTTTGAATTATGTTTTATAATTGCAAAATGTTTAAAATGGAGCCATGACTATGGCAAAATTATCTAGAATCAATCCATTTCCCCAATTTTGTTGAAGAATGTTGGGTGAATTATGCATAAGAGGGTATTCTTAGTTTTTTAAAAATTTCTTTAAATTAAAAAGATTTTTTTTTGAAAGTTGTAACCAATTCCATTAATGGTGGAATTGAAGACATTTCATGGTTTTATCATTTTGGAAAATGAACGAAAATAGAAATTTAGGACTTAATTGAATGTTTTATTTTGTGAAAAGATTAGTCTCAATAAATTGGAATCTTACATCTTTTAGCACTGTGTTATGAAAATAAGTGCATTGAATTATGTGTCACACCCAAATTGTGAATTTGGAGTGGACTTTTAGGATTGAGGTATATAGTAGGAGAGGAGTGGGCTCTCACCATTTGGCATGATATAAAGTGATCGATGGAGATAACAGTTGAGAGTTTTAACCAAGTGATAATGTAATCTTATTGGGTAAATAAAACATGATTATTAAGATGCCACACCTTAATTGAATACTAGTATGGGTTTGGTCTCAATTGTGAAGGTCATGTCACAACTCTTGGAAGTTGGTGAATGTCATTGAGTATCTTAGTATGAGGAAGCTCTACTCTTGAATTCTCGTGTGGTTGTCGTGCTACTGCGATGACACTCATCATCTTATCTCTAGGATCCTTGTCCTTTCCTTCAGTCAGATTTTGTATTCAACATGATTTGTGAATATGTATACATATGTATATGTGACTATTGAATTTTGGTGCATTTGTGTGGATGTGGTACATTTTATACATGTGAGTGGTGTGTGTGTGTGTGTTGCCACATTCCCTTGTATTGTATGAGTGTGCTTTGTACCCATAAGATCATCTCTTAGCTTAGTGGGGTGGGCCTAAGGGTTATACATGGTTGAGTGGTGATGTACCACTATTGGGGACTGCGTGGACCTTTGAGCTACTTGGAGAGCATGCTAAGAGATTTCTCTAATTGTTGGCATGGTGAAACTTTAGATATAGATGTTATTCTCTTTATTTCATTTTTTAGCTATGCAATTTCTTTTCTATAAGTTTTGGAAGTGGAATTCACTATCCACTTTGTTTCTTATGAACTATGCCATTCATAAGGCTCTCATGTGGCCAAGCTATAGCCCACGATCTCTTGAACGTTTAACTCAAACTATTTTTAAACAACTCAAAAATTGAGGAAGTTATGCCTCATTGAGTGAGAAAAAGAGGCCTTGCTATTTTTATGCCTTGGTTATTTTTCATCACTCTATTTTGCAAGTCTACTTATATAGTTAGAACTACATCCAAACTTGGTTTACTGGCCTGAATTGCTAGTTGTAGTTAGTCCCCAAAACCCAAAGTGTAGGAAGTCTAGAGTTCGATATCCCCTTTCACATTGTATAGTGCAAGTTACAATTTGTTTTCAGATTCTGAGGTTGTAGGAGGCTTAGGAGTTTAGAGTTCATTTGCACTTTTCATATTATATACATGTAAACTGCAAATAGTTTTCAATGTCTGATAATGCTCTAAGTCAGGAACTAGAGTCCCTTTGCATTTTGCAGACGTGTAAGCAATAAATGATTTTTGGAGCCCAAAGTTGTTCTAGGGTTAGTTTGACATTTTGTATAGTTGCAATATGCAAATGGTCCTCAATGATCAAATAGGTGCAAAATGCAACTACATCCCAAAATGTAAACTCGAGCTAGAGTTGCAGGTTATGAATTGTAGCCTAATGTCAAAGTTCAATATGGTAAGTCTTGTGTAAAATGCACATTAGGAAAGAAATTGGAAATGCAACTCTTAACTATGAAGTCGAGTTGCAAGTCTGGAAGGGAAGTATGACCCTGTGCAAGTCCTTCCTTGAAGTCCAAACTTTTGGTAGTTTTGATTTTATGCTTCCTGTAACTGAGATATTAGAAGGGTGGTCTAGTCGAAATGTTGCAAAGGTTTTTTAGTTGCCTTGGCAATCTTGACTCTCCTCCATGTCTCATTTTTTGTGTTAGCCATGATGTTTAGTCCCATGGTACCGATAAGTCTTTCACTTGCATCACCTTACTGTTATGGAGTAAAATGTGTACCCTAGGATTTTACACCTAGTTTAACACCTGCTTGGACCTAAAATGTTGCCTTCGTTAATTAGAACCTATTTTAACACCTTTTGAAAATTAAAAAATAAAATCTCGATCTCGATGAATAAACTCGATAGAATAAACTTAGGACTGGCCTAAGCCCATGACATTAGACACTCGCTAGAGTTTGTGGGGCTAAAGGACTAGGGCACCTGAGCACCTTGGTCCTTGATGGGTCCTTTAGCCCCTCTTTTGTGGTGTCAAATTAGAACACCTCCCTAATTTTTACATGTTAGCCCATTTGGTTTTTTTCGTTGTTTATGAGAGGGAATGCATATATAAAGGAGTTTTACAATTCATTTTACACTAAGAGGCCTAATGCAAAATAAGAGTTTGCTCACATGTTTTGATCTTCTATGCTAAAGTGCTTTTCATGCTTGGAATTGCTATCTACTTGTGGATGTTATGAAGTTTGTTTGCAGGTCTTGAAAGAAGTTTCAAGCCTTCTCCATCACTCTCTTTGTTGGTGCATGATCTTGAGTATCTACTCCAACTAAGGTTTCACATCTTGTGGTAATCTTCATCATTGTCATTATACTTTCATTATATATTGTTGATCTTGCCTTTGCCCTCATAAGGCACACACTCTTGGATCTAATCATCGCTATAGTGAAGGTGGAAACACCAACATAGGGTTTGACTAAGGCAAGCCCTTATACACAACACAACCTTTACCTCTTTTCTTGTGTGCCGGTTGAAGATACATGTTTCTGAAGACAAGATCCAAGGAGAAGAAAGGGTTTGCAAGTACAGGTTTGGTGAAACTCAAAGATTCTGCTAAACCCTAATTAGGGTCTAGGGTGCCCGAGTGCCCTAGTCTTTGGTGCCTCTGAATCTGGATCTAGGTTATGCTCTACTTCCTGATCTCTGTTGTACTTTTAGTTTTTTGATATCTATTTTTGATAGTTAGTTATTAGCAGATCTTTGTCAAATAAAGTTTAGTCATTTGCCCTAGTTTTCTTGTTAGAACTTGATTGAATTTGGTTTATGCTCTTCTATACAACAAAAGCCTAAAACCCCTATAGTTTGTCTCTCCTCTGTGGGTAGTAGCCAAGCTCGGTTTGTGTTCTAATGTTTAGTAGAAGAGAGTTTTGACCTAATTTAATCCCTTAGGCTAAGTCACTCTTTCCACTTAACATTTTGGTGAACTCGACTTGTCTTGCACTTTTGCATCCTTCTTGTTTTAGATCTGAGTTTTTTTCTACCCTAGATTTGATTGGGATTGATTTCATTAATCATTTTGCATACATACATAGTTAATTTTTGCATCGTTTCAAAACTAGGGTTTGTAAAAACCTTGCATTTCTAGAAGATCTAGCTAGTTTTGAACCTAGGGTTTATAGATTTGTGAGTTGTTTTAGATCTTGTTGCATTATTAGCTTGTTTAAAATATTGTCATTTGTTGTACCTTATTATTCTTGGTGTTTAAAACATTCTTGCAACCTTGCATTTGAAAGTTGGAAAATAAACACTTCATTCTAGATTTGAAAAAAAAACATATTTGTCACTTTGTTTGCATTTTGTAAGGTTAGATCGTCATAGCATGAGTTAAGTTTTTGATTTTTGCATCAGTTCTTATTGGTATTGTTTAGTGTGGAAAAGAGGGATTTGGTAATTTCAAGGGTTTATGTGGAATTCTCCTTTCATGCCAACATTCAAGGACATTCAACCGAGTAGAAAACTCTATTGCAGATCTCCTATCACTTGGAATAGAGGGGAAGATTGGAATTGTGTGAATTTGTTGTTCAATTAAGCCCAATTATGCTCAAAACCCTAATTTTGTAAAATCATAAACAAACGGACAATCACAGAAAATGATCACACACAGAGATATTAAATGACAATCAAATACATACCAGATTTCAAAGTTCAATATACAGAAAAGTTGGGGACTAATGAGCGGGCACCCTAGTCCAGTATATCTGTTTCTGTCGAGATCTTTGAAGAATTTCTGCAACACAATTCTGCTGTCACAATGATTTCATCGCATCAAAATCTAGAGGAGTAATGAGCGGGTGCCCTAGTCCAAACACTAATTTTCTTCTTTGCTCTGCACTTTCGATAGTCTGTAATGCCTCCCTGCAACTCCACTTCTTTTGCTTCCAAAACTTGTAACCTACAATCACAAAAAAGTGGGTTGGGGGTTGCAGTGTTTAGAGGTTTGCCTCAGTCAAGCCCTAGAGAGACATTCAATTCTTCTAAACACCATTGTCAGATAAAGAGTGCGTATCCTTGTGGGATAGAGGTAAATATTGATTGATAAATGATTGAAAACACAAATGAATATCACCTCGATGGTGTAGCTCTCATGGAAGGAAGATGCTTCTTTCATGCCATGAGGAGATGAAGCCAAATCTACATAAATAAACACAATAACAAAAAAATACTACTCTGCAACATAATGAAAGCCTTTGAATCACTTTAGCATAAGATCACAATTCGCAATGTCCATCTAGTTTACAAATGAAGTCCTAAACATGCTTATATATGCAACTAAACAACTTCCCACCAAGAAATTCATAATTCAATCTTGAGGTGTTGGCATAGGACCTAATAACGGTCATATAACTGACACATGAAAGTAGGTCCTGACCCAAAATAGGGTAGGACTAGGGCACGGGTGCCCAAGTCCTCCCCCCCATTTTAGGAAGGATTTATCATAAGTGCATCCCCTAGGTCCCATTTGCCACAAAACTTAGGGGTTTCTTCACCAAAAGTCATCATTAACATGCTAGATGATCTAAATGCATTCTAAAGGACCTGAGAGCTAAACATAGGAGGGAAAATGCCCTAGGAAGACATTTTTCGATGTAACATTTAGCCCCCACTTTAATGTATGCATGAACGCAATGCCCATACATGCAAAACACATAGAGCTAATGCATACACAAAGATTGAGAACTATTTCTAGCCCCCAGTCTCAAGTAGACATTAGAGAAGATGCGCCAAACACAATGAAGATAGTAATAGGCACGCAAAACATGGAGAAGACAGTAACAGTCATGCATGGCATGGAGAAGACAACATTGAAGACACCCAAAAGACAGTGAATGTAGTGATTATTTATTTTTTTCATTTTCATTTTTCCCACATGAATGCCAATGCAAGTACAAGAAAAGTAAACACACAACCCATAATGCAAGAGGGACTCATCACCACCTATCTTTAGATTGCATATGGGGAAACATACATGCAATACAAATCTCAGAGTGCAGGAGGGACTCATCAGCACCAGTCTTTAGACTGCACTTGAGAACAAACACACCATACAAATCCCAAAGCATAGGAAGGACTCATCACCACCAGTCTTTAGACTATGCTTGGGAACAAACACACCATACACACACACATGGAAGACATGGAAAAAAACATGACAAACAAGTGATGGAAGAAACCTATTGCTAGGTTTGCAGCCATCTCAGGCACATTACAAGCACACACTGACGATTGGGCTTTGCCACAACAATCGCCGAAGACATGCTTAACAGTTAGGATAGTCTCAGATCCACTCCCTACCTGCTCGGAGGACTTTTTGAAAATGACAGGATTGTGCAATATCCTTGAGAAATACACCATCCCCGCCTTCCATAGAATGACTTACAATAAAAGGATATGCACGATATCCCAACTCCGTAGAGGGCTTAATGATTGCAATATGGAAATAAAGATGTGCACTCACATGAAGATACAACATCCTGCCTCCGTAGAGGGCTTACAAATATGCTTCGTTAGTGCCAAAATCATCAGACAACTTACCTTTATATGCCCCCACCTTAAGGTGGTTGATATCATGTATCGATATGAAGCACATTAAGGTAGGAAAAAACACACAAGGGAACAAGGGCTCTCGCAAAGCCCATGCCCCTAGAGGTGACATGTACTTTACAATCGCCAAATGTTCCCACAAACACATTCTTGCAAGAAAAGAGGTTAGAAATCTTTCGATAAGACAATAACCACATCACATAATCAATAGCAATGCATGCAAAATAATCACATCAAAAACCCAAGGTTACACTACGGATTCAAAAATGGAGTATAACTATGGGGCTATGCTACAAGATCTCAGAATTGAATGTAAACGAGGCAAGATTCAAAGATAAACAAAGTGCATGGAGCAGATGTATTGTTATAGTTTGTTAGTGCAATAAGAAAACATCAAAATATTACATAGAGTGATTCTACTAGCCAACCGTTGGATAATATATATCAACCCCATCGTCATGTATGGACTAGGTCCATTTTTTGATTTCTCGCTGAAGGGATACTTGGTTTGTATCAGTATAATTTGTTTTTCATCATCCATTAGCTAGGTAGAACCACTAAATGAAGGTAAACAATAAATCAAGAGAGGAGAACAAGTGCCTTAGGGACGGTCATGTAGGAGGGTGCCCCAAGTCACCAACTACAATGCTATGTCCTTAAGACAACACACAATAATTAAAATAGAGGAGAAGCAATATAGAAGAATGATGATACAAATAGAAGGTCACAATAGAGGTAGTCTCTTGGTATCCTTGACCTTACAAGAGAATCAAGGGTCATCCTAGGAGGTTTAAATAACACATAACACATCACGGAGAGAACACAACATGAGAGGGGAGGTCACATAAATGAGCAAATAATGCCACAACATAGGTGACCACCAAGGTTAGAAATACTTACCTATAGGGACAACCTAATTAAAGGTTGTCAATGATGAAATCATCATCTTCCCACTCCCGAATGTTAGGGGAAAGTGGGACATAAGGTACCATAGCCCAACTTTTATTGTTGTCTTCAATTTGTCCATTCTTAAGGTTTTCTTGGTTTGATTGAATGTTAGGTGAGATGTTTTCTTGTTGAGATGTGTTTCATTGGGCAAATGCTTGTCTTATCTTCCCCCTTTCTCTTGCTTGTCTATTTCTTCTTGTCTTACTATTTATCTCTTTTAAAATAGTGTCTTGTTCTTCCATAGGTTTTTGTGTTTTAGAGGAGGAAGTACCATGGTCAAATCTCATTTGTCTCGGTGGAATGTTTTGCTCTCGACAACTACCACACGATCCTTGTAAGGATGGTGGGGGATGAAACTCACCATAGGGTCCTTTTCCTTTTGGTCTAGGATGCTCTTCAAATGCGAGTTGTTCATCTCTTATTGTTTCTTGAATAGAAGGACCGACCACTTGATGTAATAATTGTGTTTTGTAGTTTCTATAAATCAAGAAGTTAAAATCTGTCCGTGGCTTCGGTTCCAATTTAGATCGTTCCCAAAAGTAATCAAGGATAAAGTGTTGTCTTGCAACCAAAGGTTTGTATTTATTGCGAGTGATAGTATGTATTTGCCCATTCAAAGGAAATTTTACATAATTATGAATTGTTGAAGGGACAACTTTCATAGCCTTTAACCATGGGTGTCCTAATTTTATTTGAAAAAGGTTAGATATGGGGAAAACATCAAATAATTGTTCTATGGACTTGTTAAATATAGTAACCAATAAAGATATCTTCCCTAAAGTGTTTATAAAGGTTCCCTTATGTGTCTTAATCATCATGTCCGAAGGGTTATAGAAGTCTTGTATCAAACCATGTGAATAAAGGAATTCTTCCATTGCCACATTGGTCATGCAATTAGGATCAATAAGGGTTCCATCCCCATGATTTGCCATTATCTTCACAATGATATAAAGAGGTCCTTCAATGTCTCTAATTGTTCTATCATGAGGTGTAAACACAATTTCAAGTTCTTGGACCTTTCTTTTCATGTAAGGCCTAGGAGGGAACCTAGTGTTATTGTTTCAATTAGAAGCCATGTGTATATGTTTTCAAATAAATGTAAAATCAGATTTTAAAAGCTTTTCAAAAGTTATGTAAGAAACAAGTGCAAACCTATATGTGAAAATGACCTAAAATGCTTTATTTTTCAACTTTTTTCAATGCAAATGAGTGAAAGAAGAGGTGTTGTAAGGAAATTGATGAGGGGAAGGAAATAATATGTCTAATATTAGTCCAATAAACCAACAATATCCTTCACAACACACCTTTAATGCAATCTTATAATGATGACAAGTCAAAACCTTGTGAAAATACACTAAAAACATGCAATTTTTCACCAATTTTTAATGCAAATGTCTAATAGAAAGGGTGTTGTGAAGAATTTGAGGGGAACCAGATTATAACCCTAATAATAGGAAATTAGTGCAGCAAAATTCTTCACAACACGCCTATGATGCAATTCTAGAGAGACAATAAGGCCAAATCTAGTGAAAATGCAAGGTTTTCAAACTCTAGACATGAAATTTTGCAAGAAAGAAACTATGATGCAAAACTATAGATAGAAATAACTATTAAATGAGAATTTAAAATAGTATTAAATTCTGAAACAATATTATAACCACAAACCCTAGCTAATGCAAAAACTAGGTTATATGAAAAATGCAGAATTTCAAGCAATTTTTAACAATTTAAGCATGGAAATGCAATGTAAATGAATGATGAATGATGAATTTATGTAATTTAAATAAGATCTGATGAAAATAATAGAAATTAAATGAAATTAAATGCAAACTAATTCAAATTATTTGAAAATGCAAGCTAAAAATGCCAATTTTTTTCAAAATTTTCCAATTTTTTTTTCAAAATTTTCCAATTTTTTTTTCAAAATTTTCCAATTTTTTTTTCAAAATTTTCCAATTTTTCAATTTTTTGTATTTTTTCAAATGCAATAAGATGAAAATGAAATGAATGAATGCAAGTCTGAAGTACAACACTTAGCAAGGTGAAAAATTCAAATAAACATGGGTTCACCAAAATGTTTAGTGTGGAAAAGAGGGATTTGGTAATTCCAAGGGTTTATATGGAATCCTCCTTTCACACCAACATTCAAGGACATTCAACCAAGTAGAGAACTCTACTATAGATCTCCTCTCACTTGGAACATAGGAGAAGATTGGAATTGTGTGAATTTGTTGTTCAATTAAGCATAGTTATGCTCAAAACCCTAGTTTTGTAAAATCATAAACAAATAGACAAATCACGAAAAATGATCATACACAGAGATATTAAATGATAGTCAAATACATACTAGATTTTGAAGTTCGGTATATGAAAAAATTGGGGACTAAAAAGTGGGCACCCTAGTCCAGTGTATTTGTTTCTGTCGAGAGCTCTGAAGAATGTTTGCAACACAATTCTGCTGTCACAGAGATTTCACCGCATCAAAATCCAAAGGACTAATGAGTGGGTGCCCTAGTCCAAGCCCTAATTTTCTTCTTTGCTCTGCACTTCTGATAGTCTGCAATTCCTCCCCATAACTCCACTTCTTCCGCTTTCGAAACGTATAACCTGCAATCATGAAAAATTGGGTTAGGGGTTGTGGTGTTTAGAGGCTTGCCTTGGTCAAGCCCCTAAGAGACATTCGAGTCTTCTGAACACCATTGTTAGATATAGAGTGCGTATCCCTATGGGATAGAGGTAAAAAATGATTGATAAATGATTGAAAACACAAATGAATATCACCTCGATGGTGTAGCTCTCATGGAAGGAAGATGCTTCTTTCACGCCATGAGGAGATGGAGCCAAATCTGCATAAACAAACACAATAACAAAACAATACTTCTCTGTAACACAATGAAATCATTTGAATCACTTTAGCATAAGATCACAATTTGCAATGTCCATCTAGTTTACAAATGAAGTCCTAAACATGCTTATATATGCAACTAAACAACTTCCCACCAAGAAATTCATAATTCAAACTTGAGGTGTCGGCATAGGACCTAATAGAGGTCATATAACTGACACATGAAAATAGGTCCTGACCCAAAATAGGGTAGGACTAGGGTATGGACGCCCAAGTCATCCCCCCTATTTAGGCAATATTTATCATAAGTGCATCCCCTAGGTCCCATTTGCCACAAAACTTAGGGGTTTCTTCACCGGAAGTCATCATTAACATGCAAGATGATCTAAATGCATTCTAAAGGACTCGAGAGCTAAACATAGGAGGGAAAATGCCCTAGGGAGAATCTTTATGATGTAACATGTATTACATTAGTTAATCATTTAATAGTGTTACATTGTGCATTTGAATCTTTTCAGGATTTGTCAAAAAAAGTTGCATTTTGTGAAAATCTATTTAATGTTGAAATCTAGGATTTGTGGTTGAAATTTTGTTTCAAATTTTGCTACTATCATTTGCATTTCAAATCTGATTTACTTTTCTCTACTACATTACAAATGCCATCTTGCATTGAAGTTTGAAACTAGGAAAATTTGATTTGTTGCATTTTGAAAAAAAAAAACTTTGAAATTAGGGTTTGATTTGAGCATTGACATTAGTGATATCTAAGTGGATTTGAGTAGGGTTGAATTTGATCAAGGATATATTATGTGCATTATGTTTGTTTACATTTGAACAAAATGTTACTTCACTTAAACAAAAACTCAAATCCTTATTTTGCTACATCATTCATTTCTTCTATTTGTGCATCTTGTGTGTTACTAAAGATTGTAGATGCTTTATGAGCTTTGTGACCCGGTGCTCTATTACCAACACTCTTATATGAAGAAGTCTTTGAATTATGGGTTCTAATTCTTTGAATAATGATGATAACAATACATCCAAACCCCAATTCACTAGTCTTATCACACAAGAAGGTCAATCAATTCTTCCTGATATCCCTACTTCACATCTTCCTGAAGCATCAACTTTTCATGAATCCATCAACATTGATGACCTTCTGGCTCTTGTTCCTGAAGCTCAAATTTAGAGATTAGACACTAAGTTGACTAATTTTCAGCAATTTGTAAGCTTAGAACATACATCTGAGAGGCCATCCTTGTTGTTGAGAGTCTAAGAAGTCTTTTTCTCGAAGGTCAAGAAGGATTAGAAGTACTACGTGACCTTACTCATATAGTGCATAACAAAATTCTATCTACATCTAGTTGTACTAAAATTTTCACTAATGTCACTTCTAAACAAATAGGGACTCAAGTGTCAGCACCCATACCAACACTCCCTATTCCTACATATACTTCTACTATTTTCACCACTACTACACAACCAAGTAATAGTGCTACCACATGTGTTGGGTTATCTACTAGGAATCCCATTCATCATCATAGTGTCATTCCATATAATTACACAAATCCCACACCTAATGTTACTCCACCTACATCTAAACCTCCTATCACTTTCCAAAAGGATACTCATACATTGACAACTAGTCCTTCCAATTCATTCCAATCTCTACCTGGTTCAACTTCCAACCCTGTCATAAATCAATTCTTGCAAAATATAACATCCATACAACAATTGGCTAGTCCACCTAAGCCTAATATGACAACACATTATATCTATATCCCTTTGTCTTATTCCATCCTAAGAGCTCAAATACCCAAGAAGTTTGAGACCTCTTGCTTTGAGAAATATAATGGGAAGGGAGACCTTAACAACCATGTGGCAGGATTTACAACTATGTGTAGTGATTTCTTCTTTGAGGATGTAATCTTGGTAAAACTCTTTACTAGGTCACTCAAGGACACAACCTTGGGTTGGTTTTGCTCTTTACCTCCTAATTCTATAACTTCTTTCTCACAATTAGTCAATAAATTCCTGAAACATTTTCAAGCAAACATTGGACCTCAAGTCTCTTTGATTGACTTGGTTCATTGCAAACAAGGAATAAAAGAGAAAATAATAGATTTTATGGGCTGTTATCAAGCCCTCTTCTCACAAATTTAATATTCTATTCTGAATGTTGATGTGCAAAGAATCTTTATTGGAAACTTACAACCTTACATCCGTGATAAGATATTGTTGATGCGCTATGAATCTTTCACTCATCTTTTCATGACTCTCCGTGATTACCAACTTTCGGTTAGTTAGTATGAGAATAATCCCTCATCGGCTCCATTTAGTCAATCTGAAGCCTCTCACAATCATTCATTCAACAGACAACAAAAACTTCATCAAGATAAATGCAATTTCAGCTAGTAACATCATAAAACATGTGGTGGCGGCGTCATCTCCTGCTCCCACCCCTTATAAATTAAAATAAAAAATAAGACATTTCACACCATTATTGGAGTCTCTTTACTCTATAATGATGCAACTTTTGAACAACATTCTCATCAAGCTTCCACCTATTAAACCTCTCGATCCAAGTAAGATGCAAGCATCTTCCTTTGATTTGAAGGCCTTTTGTCAATTTCATCGCTTCTCTGGTCATGACACTAAAAGATGTATGTGTCTTAAACATGAATTTCAATACCTCATTGATTCCAATATGATCTAGGTTGCTAGTGTGAATGACAAAGGGAATAAATCGGTGGCTTCTCCTAATCAAAATCTTCAAATATATACTGATCCTTTACCTCATCATGAATCTAATGTTTTAAATCTATCTCAAGAACAAGATTATGATGGCGATGTATGTATGGTAGATGCCCTCCCTCATAAATAGTGCACAAAACTTGAGCCTGCTATATCTTTTACTCCACATAATACTGCTATTGAAGCTCCTGATGAACCTCTTTACATCACTATTCGAATCAATGATAAACCCATTTGATGTGCTACGATCAATCCTATTTGCATGGTAAATGTAGTAACTAAGAGTTCCTCTACATGCATGGTTTACATCGAGATACCTATGATGTATCTGAGATGGCGATTAGAGCACATGATGGGTCTATCCTTCCAACTCTTGGTGCCTTGACCCTCGATGTCAAGGTTGGGCCAAGAACCTTAGATGTTAATTTTGTCATCATTCCTACATCAGACTTATTTCATGTGAAGTTAGGTCACCCATGGCTCTACTCCATGAAGGTGGTCCCCTCTATGGTTCATAAGTGCCTAAAGTTTCCATTTGAGGGATGTGTGCACACTATACATCATAGTCGGTACCTTCCCGTTGGTTGACATGGACATTTTACACTTGACTACTTTTGGCCACAACTATTTGGAGTTGCTCAAGCTAGAGAGGACATATTCTTCTTGTCATATCGAAATTTTAAAGCAAAGAAAATAGAAAAGTTATCACTTAGTAACATACCTCTTTGTGATATCCTTGAACCTTCTTTATCTTCTAAGGCTACGATAGTAGTTCCCCCTGTCCCACAGGTGGTGAATGAAGCTAAGCCCGATTCGAAGGTTCTTCCCCATCCTTGAGTATCTAGTAGATATGATGAGATTCCCCCTTGACCATCACTTCAAGGACAATGAGGCAAAATCTAAGTACAAAATAGACTTGCTTGCAATTGAAATATTACTTTTGTCCCACTTGCCTCTACGGAGACTAGTGGAAATCAATCAGTTGTGTGTGTGTTATTTCCTGAGGTTTCTCAACCGATTGAGGATGCTCAAGTACTTCCACCTATTTCACAAGTTTAGAAGGAAGAGAAACCCACATTAAGAAACCCTTTCCCCATGGTCTCCCAACCTTTGGAGGTTCCTCCTGATTCTTCTAATGTTCTTGAAGAAAAGGAAGAAAAGGAATCCATGTTGGAAGATACTACAATTCCCTTAACAAACATCACAAATAAAGCTAAGTGAAATAAAATTGTGAGAGAAAGAAAAAAGTGTCATCATGCTATGGCTCACCTTGCTGTAGGAGAAGAGAATATCCCTCCTTGCAAGCGTTTATCACCAATGGATTCAAAAGAGACATCTACTACTGTTTTGTCTCCTATGGAGAAGGCTTCACAATCCGCTATGGAACCTATTGTACTATATTCTGTTAGTGAATATGAAGTTAACAATAATATAGGTATTTCTCTTGTTCCTTATACCTCACTTGCTATAGTTCTTCTTGCATCTTGTCCACCGATCCAAATTGGTGATGAACAAGATTGGGAAGAGGATTTTCTTTAGGTTGACTTGCAAGTGGGGTCCCTTATTTTTATTATATTATGACTACATGTGATTGTTTTCACTCATGACATGTTTCTTGATACTTTATTTATGTTATTGTTGTTGTGGTAAGCTCTCTTTGGATGACCCTTGACACCCTTGTAGGTGCAAGGATATAAAGGGACCAAAATTTGTTGTCACATTCTCTCTATTTGTATCATCATTCTTCCATATGTCATAAGTGTTGTTATATGGAGCCTAATCAGATTTAGAGATTAAATTTACCCCACTTTTATCAGTGTGGTTTCCCCCCAAATTATTTAACGGGGTCAAGGGGTAGCATCCCTTGCGAGGGTTTGGGGGTATTTCCCCCAAGATGAGGTCAAGGGGCAGTGCCTCTTGTGGGGTCCAGGGGCAGCGCCCTTGCGTACTCCTTGTCGCGATACAGGGAGGGGTCAAGGGGCAGTGCCCCCGAAACCTCCAACGATTTTTTATTATTTTATTAAGGCGTCATGAGTTATTTTTTCTATTGGCCGACATAAAAAACCCTATTTTTGTAACCGACATAAGGCTTGATAAAAGCAGCTAAGGGTTAGGTTTTTCATTGATGTATTGTAGCATTTTGCAACGGTATTGAGTTGCAAGGATTGCTGGTGGTAATTGGTTTGATTTACTAAATAATAATATTGGACTCTCTATTGGTGGATGTAGCCCAGGTTTGGGTGAACCACGTTAAAACTTGTCTCTTGCTGTTATTATTTCTGTGTATTTTCATTCCTTAGTTTAATCTTTATTTACATTTAATTGATATCTTCTGCCGACTAACCCTAACAGTAAGTTGCATTATTGTTGTTTCCTTGGAGGATGATGCAAGGTGTAGGATGCTTTGGCATTCTCCCTTGTTGATCCAAAGGGTTTTTATTTGATTTCATGTGATGCTTCTTCCTTTGTCTCCATAGTTCTACTAGCTGGCAGATTATGACAGTTTGAAATATATATAGTCTCGAGATATCTCCTATTATACAACCATTCATATATTGATGCTAATCAGGTCGATCTCTTTGTGTTATTAATTCATATTATTGTTTTTGCATGATTTGATTTATGTGGCACTTTGTTGCTATGCTTAATGTCATACCATGAACACACAAGCCATTGTGTATCATGCTCGTAGCATCGCCTCAGTTTGTCTTTTGTGGGGGCAAACCCTTATCGCGGTGTAGTTTTTGGGAACACATATCTTATTGGAATGTGCTCCTAGAAAGCTCTCATGCTTGTCTTGTGGTTTGTTCTACCTTAAAGCAATTGCTTCCTGATAGGAGTTAACAATTACTTTAGTGTGGGGGCATACATCACTCTATGCTCTCTTTTCGTTACATGCTTGTTTATTATAGTCAGCATGGAACTCACCTAGTGATTCGATGGTCCTCACTAGCCCATGATGTTTCTGTTCGGTCCATGAACCACCTATTACAATAAAGTTTGCTAGCCCATGTGCTTCATGTGACTTGTCATGGCCACCTAGTAATTTGACGGTCCTTGCTAGTGCATGATTCACAAAGGCACTTCTTTTCACATGACCCCTAGCAACAAAACAAGATAGCATTAGAGTCATGTGCCTTGTGTGTTTGTTTCTATGTTTGTTTGTTTGATACATTATGTTTGAACTTGTGTTTTGTGTGTCTTCATCATGTTTTCCATGTGTTTTCTATGTATTCTTTGTGTCTTATGTGTATGCTTCATGTCAAGCATGTATGCATTGTGTATGGCATGTATTACCTTTATGTATGACGTGTCTCTTATGTGTATGCTTTTAGTACTCCATGTATGTGAATTATGTTGCAATGTCTTGCGTGTTTGAAACTCTCTTTTCTTGTGGCTTCTATATTTTTGTGTTTCAAATCTGTCTTCTCCTTCTTTTAGTGTGTGTTCAAACATAAGTTCTCACCCACACTAAAGTAGGGGCTAAATGTTATGGATTAAGATGTGTACCCTAGAATTTTACACCTAGTTTAGCACCTGGTTGGACCTAAAATGTTGCCTTTGTTAATCAAGACCTATTTTAACACTTTTTGAACATTAAAAGATAAAATCTCAATCCTAATGAATAAACCCGATAGAATAAACTTAGGAATGGCCTAAGCCCACGACATTAGACACTCCTTAGAGCTTGTGGGGATAAAAGACTAGGGCTCCCAAGTGCCCTAGTCCTAGATGGGTCCTTTAGCCCCTCTTTTGTTGTGTTAGCTTAATACACCTCTCTAGTTTGTACATGTCATCCCCATTTGGTTTTATTCGTCATTTGTGAGAGGGAATGCATATATACAAGAGTTTTACAATTCATTTTACACTAAGAGGCCTAATGCGAAATAAACATTTGCTCACATGTTTTGATCTTCCATGCTAAGGAGCTTTTCATGCTTGGAATTGCTATCTACTTGTGGATGTTATGAAGTTTGTTTGCAGCTCTTGGAGGAAGTTTCAAGCCTTCTCCATCACTCTCTTTTTTGGTACATGATCTTGATCATCTACTCCAACTAAGATTTCACATCTTGTTGTAATCTTCATCATTGTCATTCATACTTTCATCATATATTGTTGATCTTGCCTCTGCCTTCCTAGGGCACACACTCTTGGATCTAATCATTGTTGTAGTGGATGTGGAAACACCAACATAGGGTTTGACTAAGGCAAGCCCTTATACACAACACAACCTTTTCCTCTTTTCTTGTGTGCAGGTTGAAGATACAGGTTTTTGAAGACAAGATCCGGGGAGAAGAAAGGGTTTGTAGGTACAGGTTTGGTGAAACTTAGAGATTCTGCTAAACCCTAATTATGGTCTAGGGTGCCTGAACACCCTAGTCTTTGGTGCCTCTGAATCCAAATCTAGGTTTTTCTCTGCTTCCTAATCGTTGTTGTACTCTTAGTTTTTTGATATCTATTTCTGACAATTAGTTATTAGTAGATCTTTGTCAAATAAAGTTTAGTCATTTTCCCTAGTTTGCTTGTTAGAACTTGATTGAATTTGGTTGATGCTCCTCTCTACAAAAAAAATAGAACCCTTTTAGTTTGGCTCTCCTCCATGGGTAGTAGCCAAGCTCGATTTGTGTTCTAATGTTTAGTAGAAGAGATTTTTGACCTAATTTAATCCCTTAGGCTAAGTCACTCTTTCCACTTAACACTTACATTGTGCATTGGTGTGTGTGCCAAGTGTGTCATTATAGGTTGTTATGACACCTTGGGTTTGTAAGTGTGTATTGTGGTTGCTTAATACCATAGTATTACGATAAATTTTTTTAGTTAGATTTTAATGGTTAATGTCTTGAGTGTAAGCTTGGGGCATTACATTTGATATTAGAGCCCATGTTACAATGTTGGAATATTTAATTTGTGTGCTTTCTTATGTGTTTTATTAAGTTCTTGTAGGTGTATTATGGTTTCATGTTTCCTTGTTTCTTGCATTCCATAACATGGTGTTGTAAATTATGATGTATGTGCTAACCCATGCAACTTGTTGGAAATAAAGATGCCTCCTAGGCTTACTACACTTAACAGGGAAGGAATGTTAACCCTGATCAAGAGTCACCATAAATTTAGAGCAATCATTCTCTTGTGATAAGACAAGATCAACATGAATACCCTTTAGGTGCACCACTGGTAGTGGTCCTTCAAGAGATTTTGGCAAGGTTGACTCCTCACCAAAAGGGAATGCATTTTGGTAGTTATGACCCTTCTCAAGAAAGGGGAGAGGGTCCACTTAAAGATGGTGAAGGGGAAATCTCTAAGAGTCTACATTGGTCTAGAGTGGAGGAGGTACCCTTTCAAGATCTTCTTTATTAGGGGATAGGTAGTTAGTTAATGAGGATAGTGTGACAACGGTTTACATGAGAGACCTTCTGTGAGCTAATCCACCCACCTTTAAATGTTTTACTAAAGGATTAGAGGCTGAGAGTTGGATCTTGGCCCTTGATAGATGTTTTGTGATGCATTCCTATGGTAGTAATACTAAGGCTCAATGTGCTAACATGCACTTATGCAATTTTGCTTCCACTTGATGGCACTAGGAGTACAAGTGTTACCTGGATATTGCTATAGTCTCATGGGAGACCTTTCTAGAATGGTTTCATTCATGATACCTTTCTAAGAATTTCTGGTAGTATCGTGTAGATGAGTTCATGAGTTGCAACACCTTGACATGACTGATGATAAGTATGAGAATCATTTCTTTGAACTCAAGTAGTATGTGAGGAGGATAAAGGGATGCTAGTGCAGAGATTTGTGAGAGGTTTGAATGCTTGTATCAGTGGTGGTGTTTAGTTTCAGAATTGAAAACCTTAGAGGTTGCTATTGAGAAAGCCAAGTTAATCGAGGTGAATTTGGCTAAAGGCTATGGTGGTTAGGTGGGGTTTCAGGTAGTGGTGCCTTTCTAATTAGGTTTGAGGGTTCAAGGAGCTCAACCCAAAACTAAGGGATGTTTCAGGACATTGTCAGTGTCATCTAAGATCTTTTAGTAGTAGAAACAAAAGCCCCAACATGTCCCTTAGGGTGGATAGGGCTTGGTAAACATTTCAGTTGGGATTAGAAGGAGTAGTGTGAGGAATTTTTAGTCCTGATAGTAGGCCTTGAGTGACCAACTGAGTTCAGTTCACTTGAGCTTGCAGAAGTCAAGTGTACCTCAGCCAGATCCTACCCGGGTTGTGGAACCATGTTACTCTTATGCTTAGGAGGGCCATAATGTGAGAACATGCCCTTAGGGATCAACAACAATTTGGGGTTGGAGTGTTGTAGTGCTAGAACTGATATTGGGAGATGTTGGCAGGTCACATAGTTTTTGCTGTAGTAGACAATTGCTAGGTAGAGCATCAAGGTCTAGTTGTAGAGACCTTAGGTTTGTTGGATGGTTTTTGCATTTACATTTTGTTTGCTTCTAGTGCTTCACACTCTTTTATTTACTTGTCCTTGGTAAAGAATTGTAGGTTTGTGTCTGCAAGGAACGATGACAAATGACAAGTTGACTTGGCTACCTTTGTGAAGGTGATTGTAGACTCACTCATGAGTGGTTGTGTGTTGAATCTTGAAACCTTCAGCACCATTATCAATTTTCATGTCCTACCCTTGGGATCCTATGAGATTGTCCTTGGCATGGATTCGATTGAGGCTCATAAAGTAAGCATCAATTGTTGTTGTAAGGTTGTCAGATGTGTGGATGATCTTAGTCATTCAATTGAAGTAGCAAGGGTGCTTAGACCCATATCTCTTTATATAATTTTCACTAAGTAGCTGAAACAAAGCATGTGGAAGGGATATCAAATGTTTTCTATCTCAGTGAGTGGTTATCAATTTTAAGGTGGCTATAGACACACTCATTAGTGGTTGTGTGTTGATTCTTGAAAAATTCACCACCATTGTCAATTTGCATGTCCTACCCTTGGGATCCTATGAGATTATCCCTAGCATGGATTCACTTGAGAATCATCAAGTGAGCATCAATTATTGTTGTAAGTCTATTAGATGTGTGGATGATCTGAGTCATCCAGTTGAGGTAGTAGGGGTGCTTAGACCCATATCTCTTTATATGATTTCTGCTATGAAATTGAAACAAAGCATGTGGAAGGGATATCAAATGTTTTCTATCTCAGTGATGGATCTTTTTGGAAGTGACTTCCTTGAGGTATCTCTCGATGATCATTCCCTATTAAGGGAGTTTTTTAATGTGTTTCCTAGTGCTATTCTCGATATGCCACCTAAATGAGATGCAGACTTCTGTATTGACCTTATTCCAAGAGAAGAGCCCATCTTAAATGCACCATAGTATATGACCACTCAAGAACTTAGCAAGATTTGATTGCAGTTAGAGGAGTTTCTAGAGAAGGGGAATATTCTTCATAGTGTATCCCCTTTAGATGCATCTATTATCATTGTGAAAAAGGATGGATCCCTTAATTTGTGTATTGACTACTGAAAGTTGAATAAGGTGATGGCGAAGAGTTGATATCCCTCTTCCAGTTAGAGGTGAGATAATTGGGTGATGTTATCTTTGGTGAGGGTATCTTAGTTGATACCTCAAAGATTTAGGCCATTCTGGATAGGCCAACACCAACGAATGTCTCTAAAGTTCATAGTGGAATGGGGCTAGTGGGATATTATCGTTAATATGTCATGGAATTTTCTAGGTTGGTCCATCCAATGACTTCTCTTCAAAGAAACTGAAAGAAGTTTGTTTGGATATATCCGTCTAAGAGATCCTTTCAAAGTCTTAAAGAGAAGTTGACTAGTGCACCAATCCTATAGTAGATTTTAAGGTCTACATTAATGCATCATTAGATGGTTTTGGCATCATCCTTGATAGAGAGATTAATCATTAAATTTTTAAGATCCTAAAAGTTACAGATGTGTTATACATTAACAGAGAGATTAATAACCATCAAATGCAAGAACAATGCCAAAGACACAAGATATACGTGTGGAAAACCCTTTCGGGTGAAGAACCCCACACTCCAAAACCTACACAATGTATTAACAAATCAAATGTTGATTAAATACACTTGCAATACAAGTTCTTTTAGGAGTTCCCAAGATGCCAATTCTAGAGCAACTCTGGTAGCATTTCGGTACCTACAAATAAACTATACAACTCCAACTCCATGCACTTTTATAAATAGATAAGTACTACGAATGGAGGAAGCTTTTAGAGCAAGTCAACACAAGAATCTCGTCCAAATCCATATGGCCCAATTTCCAAGGCCATAAAACATGCATATGACACTTGTAAGAGATTCCCTTTCATCCCTTACAACCTTCAAACTTGGGCACCCCAAATTTGCCCAAAAAAGGTATGATAGATGCTCTTACAATGTCATAAAATCCGTCATATATGACAACACTTACAGCTATAAGAGAATCTGTCATAATTGACTATTAATAGTGGATTCTCTTACAACCTATCATAGTCAAACTTGGATGCCTACCTTCTCCATGCAAATATGCTTCCTAACATTTGTCACAACTGTCATAGATTTTATCATAGGAATCTGTCATAAATATTATGCATCATAGACCTCTTACAACACCCAAAAGATGCTGACACATGGCAAAAGTCTTCTACCACAAAGTCACCTTCACCGTGCCATGTAGATGACACATCACTGTGCCAACTCCCACAAAGTGACAAAATAAAGTTTCCATAGAAAATACAATAATAGGCCAATAAATATACAATTAAATAATAAATGCTAGGAACTTGCAAAGGTTGAGACACCTTAATTCCCAACATCCTCCCACTTGTCGAACACCTTTCAAGAGGCAATAGAATGATAAGATTTTAACTACTAGGGGCCAGGAGGCCCATAGACTTCAAACACCATCTGAATTTCTCTGTGCTCACAGGCTTTGTCAAGGAATCTACAACATTCACCAAAGTGTCAACTTTCTCAAAATTCACCTTCTCATCCTTTACCATGTCACGAACAAAATGGTACTAAACATCAATATGCTTGGTCCTCATGTGAAAAGTAGGATTCTTTGCCAAACATATGGCACTTTGGCTGTCACAAGAAATGGTAATCTTCCCTGCATCAAACCCAATGTCAGAACATAATCTCTTAAGCCAAATGGCTTCCTTACAAGCATGAGTAGTTGCCATGTAATTTGCTTCATTCATGGACAAGGTGACCATAGGTTGCCGCTTACTCATCCAACTAATAGCATCACCAAGCATAGTGAACACATAAGCACTGGTGGATCTCCTGCTGTCAATGTCACCCACCCAATCAAAATCTACATATCTACGAATACTCATAAATTGTTGAGGTCCTTTAGGATAACCATGATAACATAGGGAATACTTGGAAGTACCTCACAAATATCTGAACACTCTCTTCACTACATCCTAATGTACCTGTCCAGGATTAGCCATAAATCGACTAAGGACTTCCACTACTTGGGCAATGTTTGGTCTTGTACAAACCATAGCATACATCAAACTGCCAACCACACTAGCATAAGGAACTCTGCTCATATCCTCAGTCTTAGAAGGACACTTTGGACAATATACAACAGATAACTTTGTCCCCTTCATAACAACAACAGTCAAAGGTCTGCAATCTACCATGCTGAATCTCTCCAACACATTGTTAACATACTTACTCTGGCTAACCAAAAATTTTTGTTTGCTCTATCTCTTCTGATCTCCATCCCCATAATGTATTTGGCTGCCCCTTGATTTTTTATTTCAAACTGTTGTTAGGAACCCGTGTTTAGCCCTTCTCTTTACTTTGTTAGTATATTACATTTGGACGCATATGCTTTGTAAGTTGTCCCATGAGTATATTGTATTATCCCACATTCATGGGAAGTAATAGTTGTTTAGATTAGACTTAGTATATAAGTACATGTTGAGGCCAATGAAGGCATCCACAAATTTATTATATTGAGCTTGCTCAAAGGAGGTTGCCCCCTCGAAGTGGCATGCGATCAATAAATTCCTTTTGTGTTTCTACTATTTCTATTATTTCATGCATTTTTCATTATATTGTTGCAGGAGGTTCCTCTCATTTGGTATCAGAGCACTTTCTTGGGCTCGCTGGGTGGAATTTCTGCCAATTTTTTTTTTTTCGCAGTGGTCTCCAGGCGCTGTGATTATTGTAGTTCTTTTTTTACATCTGTATTATTCATTTCAATTGTAGGTTCAGATCAGGGAATAATCCCTATCCACTTAACTATGGGAAGTGCCTGGGCATAGCCCTAAAACTCATTGTGAGGAGTACCATAGGAACCCTGAAGTAGCTAGCCCATTGAGAGGACCTGCCAGCGAAAAGGGCAACGGCCCCTACCTGATTGACCAGTTCCCATCCGTGAGGTAAACCAAGAGCTATTGTTTGTGGCAAAGCGGTTATCAATTTTACCTGAGTGGTGGAGTGAGGGGTACTGCCCCAATACGCAAGCCGTTAGACAACATTGGTAGCTGAGTGAATCCCTTGAACCTTTAGAAAGCCGAACATACACGGGGTCCATATCTATTGACAACTAGCAAATTGTAGATTGAATCCGTCCAGAGCAGTTGGCAGATAATTTCCAGAAAAAAAAATCCTATTTTTTCACGATATCTTCCTTGCTTTAGCTCCGTTTCCTCTCAAAATTCATTCAAACGCCTGAAATTCTATTATGCTTATTTCCTTCCTTGAGGACCTGATCCCAAATTCCACTTATTGAAGCCAAAAATTCCACATTTGTCTATTTTTAGGGTTTTCCATAACTTCTTCGATTCTCACCCAATAGCCTTCAAATTTTGCCATAATGTTCATTTCATATTTTTGCTCCTTTGTCCCTCTTGGACAAATTTCCCATTCTTTCACCCTACTTTTGAAATCCCTATTTTCTTCTCCCCTTTCCCTCAGAAAATGTCCTAAATCTAGTGAAACCCCAATTACCCATAAGAGTTTTTCCCAAATCCAAATTTTCCTTTACTAAAAAAAATTATGTTTTTCTTTTTCTACCCATTCCCAAAAAAAAATCCTAGTTATGGTTGTCACCCGCGCAAGAGCACAAAACATGGAAGATGAACTTGTAGCCCTCAAGACCAAACTCCAAGATCTGGATGAAAAATTTCTTGGGCTCAATCTTCAGCATTCAGCCATGAACAATAGACTGCAGCCAGAGTCTTCTACAGACACAGGGTTTTCTTCTTCTGGCAATTTTTGTGGGCCAAAGCTTGATTTTCCTTGCTTCAATGGTGATGATCTGACTGGATGGATATATAAGGCAGAACAATATTTTAGTCTGCATAATACTTTTGATGTGAACAAAGTATCACTTGCATCCTTTCATTTGGAACATGAAGCCCTTCAATGGTTCTATTGGTACATCAAGGTTCATGACGAGCCAAAATGGACAGAGTTTTGTAAACTCATTTTGCAATGATTTGGCCCTAGTGCTTTTGATGACTTCACATGAGCACCCACAAAACTATGCCAAACAGGCACTGTGAGAGAATATCAGACAAAATTTGAAAAACTAGCCAATCACACAAAGGGATTGTCTGATGAATTCTTCAGGAGTTGTTTTGTCAGTGGTTTGAAGGATGCAATTTGCTCCAAGGTTAAAATTTTCTGTCGAAGCACAATGATGGAAGCCTTAGGGTTGGCTAAGTTGGTGGAGGACAAGATCATAGCTCAACAGTGCTCCAAATCCAATTTTATTCCATTCAAAATAATGGATTCCCAAAGACCTCAAATAATGCCAGCTCTAAGAACAACTCCTATCAAGCATTTGATTGAAGTAGAGATGCAGACACGTAGAGAAAAAAGGCTTTGTTATAATTGTGATGAGAAATTCACTCGGGGACATAGATGTGTTGAGCAAAAGCTCTATCTCTTAGATGTGGATTCTCTGCTTGAAATTGAAGTTTATGCAGATGCTTAGGATATAGTAGTTGCTCATTACTTCTCAGGAAGACCACCCGGAGATCTCTCTCCATGCCTTAGCAGGAGTCACCACCCCACAAACCATACAGGTCAAGGGTTATTTCAATAAGCTCCCTCTTACAATACTCATTAATTCTGGTAGCACTCATAACTTCATTGACTCTCGAATAGCCAAAGAGGCTGATTGTTTTGTTCATCCTTGCTCCAACTTTGAAGTCATGATTTCCAATGGGAGCACATTACCTTGCAAAGGGAAGTGTCGCAATGTGTGTATCTCTATTAGAGATTATAACTTATGCTCTGACATGTTTGCCTTTCCCTAGGGCGGATGTGATTTGGTTTTGGGCACCCAATGGTTACACACACTTGGACCCATCTTATGGGATTTTGTTAAACTTTGGATGTAGTTTTCAGACAATGGGCACAAACACACATTGAAGGGCTTACAACCGGGGTCTCTCAACATCATAAGTTCACATTGCATAGAAATGCTTCTTAAGAATAATTCACACGGTGTCATCGCTTAGCTTCAATCCATTCAGATGCAACCATTTGTGATCTCCACTACTCCTTCAGATCTACAACGAATGATGGCTATTTTGCATGCAGTACAAAAGTGGTGGCCATACCTACTAGGGAATCATTTTTGCATTAGGACTACTCACTAGAGTTTGAAATATTTCCTAGAACCATGGGTCTCCTCCCCAACACAATAGAAATGGATCAGCAAACTCATGGGTTATGACTATGAGATCACTTACCAGAAGGGTAAGGACAATATTGTAGCAGATTCTCTTTCTCGCACATGTGATGACCAAGCTTCTCTTTCAGCTATTTTTATGCCTGTTCCAAATTGGTTGGAATTGTCCAGCAGGCTGTCTTCTATGAACTCTATGTTTCTCCATTAGTGGGGCACTCTGGGTTCCTCAAAACTTATGAGCGAGCACGATGTAACTTCTTTTGGAAATGAATGAAAAGGGAAATTCAACAGATGGTGGTTGAATGTGATACTTGCCAATGCAACAAGGGTGAAATGACACTCCTTGGATTGCTCAAACCCTTGCCCATCCCTACACGGATTTGGATAGATATTTCTATGGATTTCATTGAGGGGCTCCCTAAATCTTGAGGGAAGATAGTGATCTTGATTGTGGGTGATCGCCTCTCAAAATATAGTCATTTTTGTGCCCTCAGCCATCCCTATATTGCCTCCTTAGTCACACAAATTTTCATGGACTAGATCTTCTGTCTTCATGGCATCCCTTCTTCCATTGTCTCAGATCGTGATGCAACTTTCATCAGTCATTTTTGGATAGAACTATTTCACCACACTAGCACCAAACTGAAGATGAGTTCTAGGTATTTCCCACAAACAGATGGTCAGACTGAAATTATCAACAGATGTTTAGAAACTTTTCTTCGTTGCTTCACCTCAAAACAATAGCATTAGTGGGCAAAGTGGCTCCCTCTCATTGAATGGTGGTACAATACCTCCTACCACACTGCATCTAACATGACTCCATATGAAGCAGTCTATGGTTAGGCACTGCCAGTGCTCCTTCCATACTCCCCCAGTAGTTCACAAGTTCAGGCAGTCAACATGATTCTTTGCACCCAGGGTTAGATTGGGTATCCTAAGCTGGCTCCAAAGTTCTATGGGCCATATAAGGTTCTTCAGAAGATTGGGTCAGTTGCTTATAAATTGGAGCTTCCTACTTCTTCCCACATTCATCTAGTATTTCATATCTCTTGTCTAAAGAAATTTCTTGGCACCAACGACAGAGCACAAATTGTTTTACCACAGCTGGATAATGAAGGATCCATCCTGTTGGAGCTAGAGGCAATCCTCACTAGGCACACTTGTCATCTTCGTTCCTGATCCATCACAGAGGTATTAATTTAGTGGCATGGAATGCACCCAGAGATTGCTACATGGGAACCACTCCTTCAGATTCAACAACAATTTCCACATCTTACGCTTTGAGGACAAAGCTTTTCTAAGAGGGAGGGGATGTTAGGAACCCGTGTTTAACCCTTCTCTTTACTTTGTTAGTATATTACATTTGAATGCATATGCTTTGGAAGTCATCTCGTGAGTATATTGTATTATCCCACATTCATGGGAAGTAATAGTTATTTCGATTAGACTTAGTATATAAGTACGTGTTGAGGCCAATGAAGGCATCCACGAATTTATTGTATTGAGCTTTCTCAAAGGAGGCTGCCCCCTTGAAGTGGCCTGCGATCAATAAATTCTTTCTGTGTTTCTTTTATTTTGTGCATTTTTCATTATATTGTTGCAGGAGGTTCGTCTCAACTGTGCTGACAACTGAGACTTCAAATTAGAAATCAAACTTTTACCATTCCCTATTAGCAACATATCATCAACATACAAAGCAATAATGAGAATATGATCATTGTCAAACTTGTAATAAACACAATGATTTGATTTTGATCTCAAAATTCCAATACTCAACACAAAAGCATCAAACTTTTGGTACCACATTCTAAGACATTGTTTTAAACCATACAAAGACTTCTTTAACTTTCAAACCATATTTTCTTTATCTTCAACAATGTAGTGCTCTGATTGTGACATATAAATCTCCTCCTCCAAGTCACCATGAAGGAATGTTGTCTTCACATCCATCTATTCCACTTCTAAATCATACACTTCTGCAAGAGATAACAAGAATCAATAGATGTCCTCTTCAAAATAGGAGAGAAAATCTCACCATAGTCAATTCCCTCCACCTGAGAATACCCCTTCACAACTAATCTAGCCTTAAATTTCTCAACACTGCCATCTGCATAGACTCCCAGTCAATCAAAGATCAGTTCAAAAAACCCCTACCCAACAACTAGGACCAAAGGTGATCAAGCTCTGTACCAACTGAAAGGACACAAGGTATGCCGAAACACCTCCTACACCAAACTAATGAGGGGAATAGTCTACAAAATTTTTAGATCCTTACAGTTATAGATAAGTGTTATAAATCAACAGAGAGATTAATCAATATCAAATGCAAGGACAATTCCAAAGACACAAGATATACATGGGGAAAACCGTTTCAAGTGAAAACCCCAACACTCCAAAACCTACACAATGTATTTGTTATCACTGGGAATTATACTCGTATGCAAGGCTGGTGAAGCACTACAATTCCATGTAACATGGGACTAATTTCAGGTTGTCGGTGCCCTATGACAAAGTTAGACCTCCAGATTGTGGGTTGGTTCCCTTCAAATGTTATATTGAGATGTATGTTTTTACTATTTGGGAAAAGGGAAGAAAGAAACTAATTGAAAAAAAAATGGTGATGCACCTGATTTGGATAAAAACAATGCAATTTGATCCACAATGTTTACTTAGAAATTTGACTTTTACATAAACCAGACGTGGCATAAATATCACAAAAGTGATTCTAAGGAAGGTTTGAAAACATGTTTTTATGAAGGAAATGGTTTTTTCACAACGCAAAAAGATTATTTTTAGTTAACACAACCTAAGACCTGTGATGAATATATGCTTAATGTTGCAAGCAAGGAAGTGAGACAATAATTTTAAAGGTTTAATAATAAAACACAACAAAATTTCATCAAAATCACTTCAATAATCAGCACTAAAAGGACAAATAATTCAACTGATCTCAAATAAACAAAGGAAAGTTCTACAAAGAAGACAAAAGTATAACCTGTAACCTACTGATCTCTTAATAAAACTGTAAAGGTGAGCTACAGGAATTCTCCAATCTGTTTGAATCAGAATGAAAATCAAGAACTAGCAAAAACAAAGTTTTGCTTTACAATATATAGGTATGCTCTCTCCAAGAGGCATGCAAAAAATATGAACTTGTAGATAACTACCTCTAAAAATACTCATTCCTGAGCAACCTCCAAAATCCTTAAAATTAGGGCCTAAAACTGCCACAAATTGAGCAAAAATAGCTTCAATTTGGGCCTCTCCATATGCTTGACCAAAAAGTTGACCAATAACCCTAAAAATACTCCTAAAAATCACACAAAACCTCCTAGGTGGCCTAGTTAACTCAACTAATCAATTTGCATGATTTTGCATGAACAAAAGTGATTGTGAGTAAATAATAAAGTAATAGAATAATTACTTTATTATTGGTTACAATTTGTTCTAATTTTGATTTTGCAACTTGTGGAAAATAATAAAGTATTTTGGAAAATATTACTTTATTATTTATTTACAATTAATGACTTTGTAAAAACGTGCATGATTAGAAGAAAAAATCATTCCTTATCACTCCAATTACACTTGCCTATTTTGCATGATATGAGCACAAATAGGACTTTAGAAGAAAGAAAACTCCTTATACCTCCATGTGAGAAAAAATCCCTAGTTTGCATGATTCAAATAGACATTAAGGCAAAAATTTTTACCCTTATCACTCCAAGATCAATGAAAGAAAAACATCTCTCTTTGCAAGATAAAAACCTAAGTCACTCCATGCATCATGACACTCCATGCACAAAAACAATATGCATAAAACCCTTATGACTCCCTTTGATGCCTTAGTGCACATATATATCATTATATTTTTTAAGCCTCCTTATATCTCCATATGCAACTCAATATCAATAAAACTTACAATTCCACCATGCATCAAAATATCTCCAACACTACACCATCATACTTGCACCTTGCCTGCCAACATGCATAATTGTTTACCTTGGGAAACTCCATGCTTAGTCTTCATGCATGCCGTGTCAAAAAACATACCCTCTTGGCTTTGTTGGCCACCATGCATAATCAATAAGTATCTTTTAGTTTTAGATGTTCTGCAAAAAAGACAGGGAATTTGATTAGTATGTGTATCTTTGTCCATGCATTACCTGACCACCAAGGAATTTGAATAGTTTATAAGGCATAAAGCCTTTCTCTTTTATCATATCGGCCCTCTTGACTTAATAAAAATCAAGTCTTAATCATTGTTGTTGGCCACTCCATGCTATGATGGTTAGGATCTATTGGGGTTTTTCCCAAATTGGATGTTTCCTAGTTATCCCTACAAGGTAGCCATCATTAATCAACAAGATTTCCAGGCCAGGGGCCAACAGTATAGGAGATAGACTCTATAAATATCTCCTCTTCTTCTTTAGGCTCTGCAGAACCTAGGGGGTATTCCCTATTCAACATCCATAAAACATGCTAGTGAACTTAATGGGATGTTGACACAAAGCAGATAAATCCTCTCTTATGCAGACCAAAACTGTAAAATAAGTACAAAGGGGCTATCTCTGGGCTTATGTTCAGTTGTAAGATAGAGGATTTTGATCCTAAAACTACTTCTAATGTCCTAAAAGGTTGTATTTGGAGTTTGAGTTTATATTTTGTATTTGGATGCAAAACTAGGACCTTGGGTTGTAACCTCAATACAAGACCAGATTGATGCCTATCTCAAGGCTTGGAGTCAATAGACATACACATGTGAATGGTCATCATAAACCTGAATCAATAATTGGGTTTCAAGGGGACTTTTTAGTGTCTACCTTACAAATACTTCCCAAGACTGAGTATTTAGTTATTCATACTTAATGATATCCCTATTGCAGCATACTTTTCCCAATGCTTAACCTAGAACATTTAATTTGTTCCTTGAACAAAAGTAAGAGATTGGACATTCAACACATAAAACCCATGTTCTAGAATCCTAAATAACCCTTAGCTATTTGGACTTAAAAGAAAAATGTCCACAACTTGGAGACAAACATCCAAACACATGCAACAAAGCATTTCTCATATAGAAACAACATGAAACCAGTAAACTATGCATAAAACATTCAATCATACAATTCATAAACTCACAAGACACCAAAACATAGCCTCCAGCCAAACTATATCTTATTACTCCACCAAAATTTGTCCAGTTTTCAACCACAACAAAATGAGTAACACAGTCCTCATATACAACAAGGATGTGTACTATGTATTAACTACAAGATCATTTCAAAATTTCTCTAGATACAATGCATCATGAGAATGGTGCTCAAAACAATGAATGCACTAGGATGAAGAAGAGGGAGCAGGTGAGATTTGGAGTCGTGCAGCTGTCTTAAGATTTTCTTCTCCTAAAATAGTAGCTGGCTTGTCCCTTCAGACCCATACCTCTACAAACTTGCCATAAATGCCAAACTACCGATTTCATGATGTGCAATGGTTGCAAGCTCTGAAATTTCTTTCTATTTCGAAAGTGGCCATGAACACACATAAATCCCCTCTTTTTGAAAGTTTGAAAGATGGCCATTGATTTCCTCCTTCCTGTCAAGATCAACAGTCTCAAGTCACACATTCACCATGAAAATCCACATTGGCACCATCGAAAAGTCATCCACTAGTGAGATTGTGCCATGTAGGCACCCTTTCCTTCGCTGACTTTTTATATTCATGAGATCAAATAATCCCACATTCATCAGACAGTGATCCTTTGATCACCTTATATACAGGACCACACAGTAAGACGATCGTCGGCAATTTTGTTCCTGACGACGCCAGTCCAACCTCCATCGGAGTGACACACACCATCAGAATGACATATCAAAATCAAGCTGATAGTGATCAGTTACACCAATCGGTGTAGCATAGCTCCATCGCTGGAACATAAACATGTTACGCCGAAAACACCCATTTCGTCGATAGCACACCGTAGGAGAAAACCACCATCGGAGTGACCCAACACATCGGAGAAACATACTTTAGGCATGTCGATGTCACTAGTCAGACCGATGGCTCAACTTCGTCTATCTCTTCATTGGCACGTCGGTGAAACCTCGAACAGAGCCGCGGATGCGCATTGTTATGCCAACAACTCACCTTGCATACTTCGTCGGCCTGTTGGAATGACTCTTAACTTAGCTGCTGATAGGCAAGGTCTCGACAATGTGCAATTTGATTGTTCATTTGAACCTCCATTGGCCTGTCGGTTAGAACACAAAATGAGACGCCGATGTAGGTTGTCTCATCGATGATGCTTGGGACAAAACATTGTGAACGTGATCGCGGAGACAAAGCGATACTCCTGCCTATAGACTTAGAAATTTTTTAGGTTTGAATGAAAAGGCCTACAGATGTTATAGCTCGAAACCCTGACCCTAAATAGGCACCACCATTGGCTCCGACTGGGGACATGTAGGCGCAAGGCTGCAGCGAGAACAAAACCACCTCGGGACAGACCAGGCAAAACTCAAAAAAGGAAAAACCTCAACCACACAAGGAATGTACAGACCATTTACACCTAATTTACAATGTGCACACAATATTCATGAGAAATAAGGCTTAAGGAATTTGCCGTGCACTGGCAATTCCAGTAGTTCACCATTTAGGGCCTGGAGAAAGTAGGAATTGTCTCCATGAGTATTGCTGATTTGATATGGGCCCATCCATAAGGGCTCAAATTTACCATGCTTTCCCTTAGCCCGGCTCTTTGCATTCCAAACAAGGACCAAGTCATTTATCTGAAACTTCTTTTCTATAGCCCTTTTATCAAACAAATATTTCACCTTCTACTATTTCTTGATATTTGTCTTCTGCGCTTCTCTTCTAATTTCATCCAATGCAACCAATTGATTTATCCTTTCATTCATTGAGTCCTCAATCTCTTTGTCATTTTCTTGTATGAATCTATAAATTGGAAAGACATTATTCACAGGTAACCTAGCTGGTGCACCATACACTAGCTCAAAAGGTGACCTTCCAATTGCTTTCTTCACTGTTATCCGGTCAGCCCACAGTGCCATCTTTAGCTTTGAATCCCATGCCCTTTTGTTCTTGTCTACCATCCTTTTGATGATTTTCATGAGGCTTCTGTTAATTGATTCTGCCTGACCATTTCCTTGTGGATGATATGGTGATGCATATGACAAATCAATCCCATAGTTGTTGCAAAAATCAACAAACTCACCAGATTTGAAACACACGGCGTTATTTGTGACCACTTTGACTGACACTCTATATTTGATAATAATGTGTTCCAAAATGAAATCCATCACCACCCTGCTTGTAGCCTTCTTAGTTGGAATGGCTTCAATCCATTTAGTAAAATAGTCAGTAGCAACCAAAATCCAACTATGTCCTCCACTTGATTTTTCTAAAATTTCCCCTATAAAATCAATTCCCCATTGCTGAAATAGAGCCTTCCACAGTTACAATTTTAAGGGGTAATGCACCTTCATACTTAAGTTTTCCTGACAACCTTTGATGGGGATCACATTTTCTTACCATCTTTTGTGCATCTGAGAAAAGGGTTGGCCACCAATAGCCTGCTCTAAGAATTTTGTGAGTTGTTGTCTTGGCAGTGTAGTGTCCACCACACAATCCTTTGTGCATGTCACTTAAAATATCCATAGCTTGATTTACATCTGTACATCTAAGTAGTACACCATCAGAATTCTTCCAATATAATTCTCCTTGGATAATGATGTATTTGATAGCATGTAACTTTAAGGTCCTTTTTTGACTATCACTGAGATGGGGAGGACAATTCAAAATTTTCAAATAATACACAATATCCTTGTACCATCCAGATCCTGACATGTTAATAGCTTCATCCTAAACTACATTTACCTAGCATGCCTCCAAATTTGATTGTGTCATCATCTTAGCCAAACCCTGTCCCCTTACCAATTTTGTAATTTGTATCTCAATGTTGAACTCTTGTAACTTGTTAATCCACCCGCATCTTCTTCCTGTCACTTCCTGCTAAGTGAAAATTTCCTTAATTGTTGCATGGGGCACATATGCAACTATCTGAGATCCTACCAAGTATGGCTTGAAGCTTTTAACTGCTCTAACCAATGCATATGCTTGTTTTTCCATGATATCATATTTCAATTCAGCTGCCTGCAATGACATGCTAAAGAAAGAAATAGGTTGGTCAAAACCATCTTTATTTTTTTGTAATAAACATGCAACAATAGTGTGAAAAGAGGCAAATGAGAACAACTGAAATGGCTTTAAAAAATTAGGAGATCTCAACATAGGAGCCATCTTTATAGCCTCTTTGATGTTCTGAAATGATCTAGTTGCTTCGCTTTCCCATTTGATAGTTGCACCCTTCTTCAACATTTTAGAAATATCCTTTGTAATCTCTGCAAAGTTGGGAATGAATCTTCTAACAAAGTTAATCTGCCCAAAGAAAGATTGAATGCCTTTCACTGTTTTAGGAATTTGAATTCTGTCAATTGCAGCAACCCTTTCAGGATCAATCCTGACTCCATCCTTGGAAACAATGTGTCCCAACAGTTTTCCTTCTACTACCCCAAAAGTACATTTCTTTGGGTTGAGTGAGATGCCATATTCCAATGCCCTAATAAAAATTTGTTCCAAATGCATGCAATGTTGCTCCTCCTTTTTTGAATAAGCAGTTAAATCATCCTGATATATAGCCAAAATTGAGTCAATCAATCCTGCAAAAGCAACATCCATAGCCCTCTGAAATGTAGCACCTGCATTTATTAGTCCAAATGGCACTCTTACATAAACATAAGTTCCCCATGGAGTGGTGAAGGTAGTCTTGTATTGTTCAGATTCTTTTACCTTCACCTAATTATATCCTGAAAATCCAACCATCATGGACACAAGCTCACAACCAGTTACCTTCTACAACATAGCCTCCATGTTAGGCAGTGGGTAATTATCCTTTAAGGAAGATACATTCAAATTTTTGAAGTCCACACAAAGTCTTATATCCCCATTTTTCTTTCTAACTAGGACACGATTAGACACCCAAGTTGAGTGTCTAATAGGCACAATTATTCCAGCCTCCCTAAGCTTTATAAGCTCTTCTTGCATTTTTGGAGCCAAAGTTAGGTTAATAGGTCTTTGTTTCTGCCTGAATGGCTTAGGTCTAGGCTTCAAAGGAATCTCATGCTGGAACAAATCTTCTCTATAAGATTTTAGGTCCTCATATGACCATGCAAAGACATGCTTATATGTTTTCAATAATGCTATCAACATACTCCTAATGTGTGGCTTGAGCTATTTGCCAATATATACCCTTTTGGGGGCATGGTGTGTCTCCAAGTTTATCTCCTCCAAGTCATCCTTGTTTGTAGGAGATATCTTCTTAACAAACTGATCTCTATTGTCAAATGCTCTTTCTAAAGCAACAAGCCCTCTAGGGATTTTATTTGTTTTAAGTTGAATTACTTCTTTCCCCAAAAAAGTTTCTTTTCCATTTACAACTTCTACAAAGTTTTGAAAATCAATCTCCTGGTTCTCATATTCATCTATGCAGTATAAGAACCTCAACAAATCTCTATCATCATCAAACACCTTCCAACTGCATATATTATCTGGTACTGCGGGTCTCATTTTAACTTCAACATTTGTAACATCAGACAGAGTGACATCATCAGGCCTTATGGCTACATTAGCTAAAAAATCTGCCATGACATTCTTTGATCTTTCTATCCAATTTATTGAAAAAGCATCAAATAATTCAATTGTATCCCATACAACATGCTTATACTGTTTTAAACTTTTATTTTTTGAAGCATATTTATCTCACTTGGGAAACAATTAACTTTGAATCTCCAAACACTTTTAGCATCTTAATCCCATGTTTCAAAGCAACATTTAATCCTAGTAGCAGAGCTTCATATTCTAAAATATTATTTGTGCATGCAAACTTTAGTAGGAAAGAGAATTTCAGAAGCTTACCTGCTGGAGACAAAAATACAACTCTAGCACCAGAACCTTCTTTCGAACAAGCTCCATCAAAATTCATAGTCCCCAGACCCTGTTGGTCAAGTTCTTGAATGCAAAAATCTTTCACTTCATTTCCTTAATCATCTGAGACAATTCTGAAATTCTCACAATTAGTATCCACAAAATAGATATGCTCTTCTGAATCTTGATCTTCAACTGTTTCTGGTGACCTCTCTTCTCTGACCAACTTGACATCTCTACCATTCATTAGGATCAAGGCATATGATAAATCTAACTGCATACTTCCTCCAATCAATGCTGCCCATCTTCTTGACAACATCATACCATATTGTGGCTTTATGTCAACTACTGTTATGTTCATCCTGTAAGTTTTTTCTGGATATGTTGCTAGCATAAAATCCACATCCTTCATAATTCCCATAACTGGTACTTCCCTAGCATCCATTGCATAGAATTTTCCACATGCCTTATCTATTTTCAATCTAACTTGCTACATGATAGCCAGAGGCATAATATTTGTTGATGCTCTTGAGTCAAGCATACAATTATTGATTATTCTTCCATTTATAACAAGGGAGACATAAAATGGTTCAACTTGTGAAGGGCATTTTGTCATTGTCATTCTAAGATAGACTTCAAGAACCTCATCCTCATCAATACACAAGGCTTGTTTCTTACCCTGAATCTCAACATTCTGCTCGGCTTGACAAGCTACTCCTGAAATTAAGGACAACGCTCTATTCCTGAATTCTTCAATTTTCATGAGTTCCATCAATGAAATAGAGACCTTTATCTGGGATAACACCTGAGTTATGTCGAAGGGAGCATAATTTTGTATAGCAGTTGTAGCTTGAGCCATGGTTCCATTCTTATCCTAAGCTGATCCAGCCTTGATATTAATGGCCCTTTGACTATCACCCATGACCTGAGAATTCTTACTTTGATCCTCATTTTGGGGAACTTCATTTTCTGGTCTTTGAGAATCATTTCTTGGTTTTTGCTTAGAATTTTTCTTATTATTGTTCCATCATGTCTTATGTGGTTTAACCCCTTTATGATTATGCATTGGTTGATTCACAGAGGGGTCTTTTGATTGACGTGGATCACCAACCTGAGCTTTATCTCTAAGGTTATAGCTGCTTTGGACCTGAGCCATTGCTGCAACTGTGAGAGCTCTAATCTCTTCATCAGAAGGCCTTCTCAAGTTATTCAGAAAGATGCGTGAGTCCTAAGCATAAGCATAGTTATCTTCATCATCATCATAGGAAATTTGTTGGCAGACCTGAGTCCCATAACTCATGCTTTCATCAGCATCATAAGAAGAATACTCCCTATTTATAAATAACATATTGACACTATCATCTTCCATATAATGTGGCTTATTACATTCATCACAGGCAACAAAATTATTATACAAAGATTGAGCAATCATACATTGCGATTGTGAGTGAGGCATTTGACAAATTATGCACCATGGGGTGTTATTAACAATGTTAACAGCTTTCTTCAAAGGATCAGGAGTCTCCTTAACATTTTGAGCTCTTTGATTGGTGTTGCTATTTGGGAGAATTGGTTTACCATTATGCCAATTAGTGTTATATGGCATATCATGCAATGACGGTCTCTTCTCTTGTCTTTGGTAAACCTGCCTCTCGGGACCTATCCCCTTTTCATTTTTAGCAAGTCTATAACTTAGGTCCTTAACAATAGTTGTCAATTTATCCAATTTCTCTTCAGAAGTAGATGCATTACCTTGAGTACTTTGAGACTTATTATTTGGATTTTGCAGAATCTTTACATCATCCCTTCTATTTGTCTTACTAGATGCTTTCCTATTATTTTCAATGTTGGTTGCAATTCTAAAAGCATCCCTGAGGCTAGTTGGACCCTTATCTCTTAACCCATAAGCTGTTTTAGCATCAAAAGCATTTATGTATAATACCATGCACATTAGTTCATTAGGCCTCATGTGAAGTGGTAATTTGTTCATCACTCTGGTGAACCTAGCATTAAAATATGGAACCTGCTCATTTGACCCCTTAATAATACTAGTGAATTCATTTATAAAAAAGATTGGATCAGTCTTATCACCATATTGTTCTTTAAAAATCCTTCTGAAGTCATCCCATGACGAGACACTATGGTCAGGCAAACTTTTATACCACTCTCTAGCTTCATCAACTAAGGACTGCATAAACAATTTCATAAAAACATCTTCATGTTCAACTTCAAAGTTATCCATAACATTCTAAAAGGCCTTCAAATGATCTTCACTTGACACAACATTGTTTCCTAAAAACTTTGGTATCTGAAGCCTTACATGTTTATCAATGGGGTTAGGGTAACCGGGAATACCATTAAAAACTAGCTGCCTGAATCTATCCAATTGCAAAGGCTGTCTACCAAACTGATTAATATTTGCATTTCTATCAACATTCTAATTTCTCACATTGTTCAATGGTACCCTAACATTGTTTGTAACTTGTCTCTGATCATTCTATTGATTCTGAACTTCATTCCTTTGCTAGTTTCTCAGCACATTTGCATTATCAAGAGTAGGAACTGAATCATGTTGAGCAATTTTCAGAGCTTGCACCTTTTGTCTCATATCATCTCTAATCCTCAAAGCCTGAAAATATTCTAATTCAGCCCTCAAGCTTCTAATTTCTTTAGCTAATTCTTCATCTTTAGGCATAGAAGAGGATGGTCCCTTTCCATATTGGTCATCATCATCATCCCTTGGGGACTCAGTTTCTTCAAATATGTCAGGGGGATCTAAGAAGGGACATTCCTGAAACACCTTTGATCTCATTCTTAATCTATCACCTTGTTGTCTTTCATATACATCTTGAATCTCAGTCTCTATGTTTGAAAAGTAGGGTGCTTACTACTCTGAATATCTGGGATTATCTTGGATAATATCATTGTTTCTAGGGCTAGGAGAACCTTCTTGACCAGTTTGAATGGTCCCTTTTTTCCTATACATCATTTTTCTGGGTAATTCTTCAAGCAAAGGATTATAAAGGGATCTTCTCCCTTGCATTAAAATTTTACTTTACTGGTTGGGAGATTAGTTCGGAGTCACCACCTAGAACTAGGAATTAATTTTTCAAACCAAGGTTCTTACACAAAGCATCCCCAGCGGAGTTGCCAAATCTATTGGGGTTTTTCCCAAACTGGATGTTTCCCAGTTATCCCTACAAGGTAACCATCATTGATCAACATGATTTCCAGGCCAGGGGCCAACAGTACAGGAGATAGACTCTATAAATATCTCCTCTTCTTCTTTAGGCTTTGCAGAACCGAGGGGGGTATTCCCTATTCAACATCCATAAAACATGCTAGTGAACTTAATGGGATGTTGACACAAAGCAGATAAATCCTCTCTTATGCATACCAAAACTATAAAATAAGTGAAAAGGGGCTAGCTCTGGGCCTATGTTCAGTTGTAAGACAGAGGATTTTGATCCTAAAACTACTTCTAATGTCCTAAAAGGTTGTATTTGGAGTTTGAGTTTATATTTTGTATTTGGATGCAAAACTGGGACCTTGGGTTGTAACCTCAATACAAGACTAGATTGGTGCCTATCTCAGGGCTTGGAGTCAATAGACATACACATGTGAATGATCATCATAAACTTGAATCAATAACTGGGTTTCAAGGGGACTTTTTAGTGTTTGCCTTACAGATACTTCCCAAGACTGAGTATGTAGTTATTCATACTTAATGATATCCCTGTTGCAGCATACTTTTCCCAATGCTTAACCTAAAACATTTAATTTGTTCCTTGAACAAAAGTAAGAGATTGGACATTCAACATAGAAAACCCATGTTCTAGAATCCTAAATAACCCTTAGCTATTTGGATTCAAAAGAAAAATGCCCACAACTTGGAGACAAACAACCAAACACATGCAATAAAGCATTTCTCATATAGAAACAACATGAAACCAGTAAACTATGCATAAAACATTCAATCATATGATTCATAAACTCACAAGACACCAGAACAGAACTTCTAGCCAAACTATATCTTATTACTCCACCAAAATTTGTCCAGTTTTCAACCACAACAAAATGAGTAACACAATCCTCATATACAACAAGGATGTGTACTTTGTATTAACTACAAGGTCATTTCAAAATTTTGCCAGATATAATGCATCATGAGAATGGTGCTCAAAACAATGAATGCACCAGGGAGAAGAAGAGGGAGCAGGTGAGATTTGGAGTCGTGCAGTCGTCTAAAGATTTTCTTCTCCTAAAATAGTAGTTGGCTTGTCCCTTTAGACCCATACCTCTACAAACTTGCCATAAATGCCAAACTACCGATTTCGGGATGTGCAGCAGTTGTGAGCTCTAAAATTTCTTTCTATTTGGAAAGTGTCCATGAACACATAGAAATCCCCCCCTTTTTGAAAGTTTGAAAGATGTCCATCGATTTCCTCCTTCCTGTCAAGATCAACGGTCTCAAATCACACATTCACCATGAAAATCCACATTGGCACCATCGAAAAGTCATCCACTAGTGAGATTGTGCCACGTAGGCACCCTTTCCTTCGCTAACTTTTTATATTCATGAGATCAAATAATCCCACATTCATCAGACAATGATCCTTTGATCACCTTATATACAGGACCACATAGTAAGACTATTGTCGGCAATTTTTTTGCCGACGACGCCAGTCAAACCTCCATCAAAGTGACACACACCATCGAAATGACATATCAAAACCGAGCTGACAGTGATCAGTTACACTAATCAGTGTAGTACAGCTCCATCGCTAGAACATAAACAGGTACGCTGAAAACTCATGTTTTGCCGATAGCACACCATAGGAGCAAACCACCATTGAAGTGACCCAACACATTAGAGCAACATACTTCAGGCACACCGATGTCGCTAGTCAGACCGATGGCTCAACTTCATCTATCTCTTCATTGCTGTGTTAGAGAAACCCTGGACAGAGCCGCCGATGCACATTGTTATGCCGACAACTCACCTTGCATACTTCGTCGACCTGTCGGAATGACTCTTAACTTAGCTACTGATAGGCAAGGTCTCGGCAATGTGAAATTTGACTGTTCATTTGAACCTCCATCAGCTTGTTGGTTAGAACACAAAATGAGACGTCAATGTAGGTTGTCTCATCGATGATGCTTGGAACAAAACATTGTGAACAACGTGTTTGTGGAGACAAAGCGATACTCCTGTCGATAGACTTTGAAATTTTTTGGGTTTGAATGAAAGGCCTGCAGATGTTATAGCTTGAAACCCTAACCCTAAATAGGCACCACTAGGATCTTTCAAGACCAAAGTCTTGACCATGACACTTCTTGGATAAGGTAATTATTTGTTTTTGCAAGTCAAAAATCACACTTGAGAAAAAGGATCCTTCGAACAAAACAATGAGACAACCCTAAAAGTTGCTCATTCTTCATTTGGTCTTCCTTCTTTGATGCCCTGCAACTGTATTATGCTAGCTTAGGGTTTGAATGCCTCCATCGTGACTTTGGTCTTTCTCCCTTCAACGTCTCTTCTTGGTTGAAACATTGGAACTCTTCATCATTAATGAAGAAGGTAACAATTGCTTGAGTTTCATATGAGGCATTTTATTTGATTTGTAAGCCTTATTCTTCTTTAATGGCCATGGCCTCCTTCTTCTATATAGCTCTCTCCATCATAATGCATTCTTTAACACCTTTCTTTCCTATTTCTGTATCTTCCTTCTTGCAACTCTTCACCTGTTCTTGAAAGCGTAAGGCTGTTGTAAGACCATGGAAAGATCTTCTCTTCCTGTCAGCAAAAAAGAGGTAAGCAATTGTCATTATTTACCTCTGTAGCTTCATTTGTCTCTAGTTTTTTACACTTTAAAGAATGACAAGGTTGTATGTAGACATGGGTATTGCATTTTATAGCAAAAAATGTTATATCACTGTCGGCCATGACTGTATATGTCTCTTTTAGCTTTGACTTGACTATAGGTATAGAAAAACGTGAGGGTTTGAGATCTTGAGATGAGGGGTTGCTATTTTCTTGCATTTTCAAGGCCTCCACCTTGATACGACCATGCTCCATCTATATATATGCACCAAACTGTGTAGACTATCGAGGGTTTGTAAGTTGTGAAAATAGGGTATCAACCCTCCTTGCACATAAATTCCTTCACACTACCATGGCCATTTTTCTTCATTGTTATCTCTTTCTCCTTTGACTTACCCTGAAGAGAAAAAACAAGGGTTTGAACTTTCTGTCAAGGGTTTGTTCAGGTTGTACTTTCAAGGTTTCTATCCGTCATGGCCATTCTCCTGTCATATTCATTGCTCTTTCTTTTACTTGTAAGTGCAAAAGAAATAAGGGTTTGATATTTCTTTGAAAAGACTTTGTTCAATTTGTAGATGAGTATACCTATTATCATGAGAAATCTTGTTCTTTTGGCATGGCTATGACTGTATCATCTCTCTGTTTGAAATCTCTTGACTGTACTTTTCCTCCATCTGTTGGTTTAAAAAATGACACTAGGGTTTGGATTTTAAATAAGTGAAAGGTCACTTTGCATCATACAAAACTCTCTCATGCTCTCCTTGTGACTGTCATGCTATTAATGATGATACATTTTATCTCTTCTGTCCTACTGTAGCTACTGGGTATAATAGCAAGTTTTTTGATATTTTGTATGATAATTGTTATTAGTTACCTCCATCTGTATCATACATTGGCACTTCTGGAAGGCTCTTGTGTAGCGTAAATGGCTTCCTTGGTTTATTTGCATATCAAAAACTTGTCTCTCTTTTGACTGCTAATTGTAAGATGATGCATTACTGTCACGTGTGATGATCTTTTGACTATGTAACTGTCTTTGTTGCATCTGGATTATACTATAGCATAGATGTCATGTTATCTTCTCCTTGGCTATCTATGGCACTCTTTAAATACACCTGTAGCATAGATTACATGTTCTTATCTCTCCTGCTTATCTCATCATTTGGATGTCTATTGCATTCTTTAAATACACCTGTAGCATCTTTGTACATACTGAATGCTTATCTCTTCATTTGGCTCTCACAGTAACATATGTATCAAGCATTTTTATTCATCTTTGACCATGGCAACTAATTACTATGACTATATTATGATAGAATAGAATAATGGCAAATAAGAAAGAGACTGCCTACCTTGTGAAATGTCAATGACCTATCATTGTAGTACTTGATATAAGTCTTGTTCTTCTTCTGATGTTCCTCCATCATTGATGCACTTCTATAGAGAGATATGGCAATTTATGATATACTCTGACTACTTTTGCTTGTATAAGCCACTTCATGATCACTGTCCTGACTATCTATAGTGAAGATGACTATGTCTGTATCTTTGTTCTTGCAATGTATCTTTCTGTATGGCATCTGTTGATTGTACCATGGCATCATTGTAGCTTAGGCATGTGAGATAAAGCTTGTTAGATCAAAACAATGATGAAATGCATAGAAACCACCTTATATTTTTGGACTGTAGCACTCTTATCACTCCACTGGGCTTAATGTATTTGTATCCTTCTATTCTAGACATGATTGTCTCTTGCTTTTGGATTTGTACTTGACTGTCATGTTAGTGATGATATATAAATGCTGCTCCTAGCTTGTTCTTTTTATAAGATCTCTGATACTAAGTGATAGTATTTATCATTTGATGAATGCTCTTCACAGAGCATGCTGTATGCATCTATCATTTGCATCTTTGGCCTCTAGTATGTGACTGTTACACTTAACTCATATATTCTTGCAAGGTTTTCTTTTATGACAGTCAAGTTGGCATAGTGTATATATGATTGTCGTGCCTTCCACTATTTCATCTGGTATTCCATGTGGCATTTTTCTTGACTGTCTCCATGACACACTTGCAACTTGAATGTAATATAACTATTAAACTTTGATCATCTTTAACAATAAGATAAATACCTAGTACAGAGTGCTACTTCATCTTACTCTTTTGTCATAATGAGATAACCCTTCACATGATTTATTCTCAGATGGCTCATGTAGCTTGGATGACTGTAATTTAATTTTTGCATTTTGTTTTTGTCAATATTGACCCAGTCATGTAACTCTGATTTGCTTCAATCAACTGTAATAATGCCATGATGACATATCTTTTTTGTAATTTGATTAGATGATGCATGATATAGCTTAGAATGATGCATCTTGCCTTTTCTAATACTCTTTTCAAAAAATAAAAAGAAACATGTTGGGCTCAAACCCTTGTGGGAGCCACATTTAATCCACATGTTTATTTGTCTTCAAATCAACAACAAAACTTGTCCTATACCTGCACAATGAACAAACAAGTTAGCATAAAAAAGTACCTGATAGTGTTGATTGATCTTCTTCATGACTTCTTCCTGATTTGTGTCATATATCTGATCTAATTTCTCATCTGAATGCATGATGTGATAAGTAGATGTCTCTGTTTGATAAAAGCATGTGATAATTTTAAACATATAGAGCACTAATAGGGCTATCCCCAAAATTTTGTAGGTTCAACTTATAATGGATTGGAGTGAGGACTGAAGATTGAAGACTTGAAGGCCAGCCTCAACAACCATCTCCATCATCAAAAAATGATGGATGTTTAACCTTATCATGTGTTCATTTCTTTTCCTTTTATCAAACAGATGCATAGCTTGCATGTCTGCAATTGCTCAGTCTAGTTACTCCCACGGCTTGTGTGGGACATATTTGAACACTTCTTTTAAACATGATCAGTTAATTTCTCTTATGCATATGATGTCTATGTATTTCCTTTTTCAATCAATGCATGAGAAAGTAACAGATACTTGAATGTATGTTCAAAACATGACATGAAATAACAGTGCAATACAAAATATCTTTCTTTTTTTATTCAAAACTAATTAACTGAATAATCAATTTAACTTATAACTCCTAAAAGATCAAATTGTGTAGAACAACAATATTTATTTGAATGTTTGATTTCTTGACAATCAATTCTCTTGTCATGATAACTTATCAGTCCTGATTGGACTGATGGGTTATCTTGATAACTGGATATTCTCTTGTACTCTATCAAGGCATCAATGATTCAATGAATGCATAACTTTGAAGTTTTCTTTTATCCTTTCTGAACAATTACACTTAGGTCCAACTAATTTTAAGTGTGAACAAAAAATTAGTAACATTTCTGGTGACCTCTTAGGGGTGTTTGTCTGCTAAACAATTCATAACCAGTAGCCTAGCCTTTCCATTGGGCATAGAGTCATTTTTGCCTTGAATTTAGAGAAATTCTACAAATCACACTAACTGAAAACAACAGGAACAACTAGCTAAAAACTGAAACTAAAACTGATTTGCCTAAAACAAAATCAACAACATGTGCAAAAGTACTTCTTGGAAATGAAAGAACAAAACTGAAACTAACTGTGCAAAAGCACTTATTTGTAGCATAAGGTTGCCTTACTTAGTAGCATAACTTGAGGTGAATCCCATTAACTAGGATTGGCAACACCTCACCATTTAACTTAGAAAGCTGAAATGCATTGTGTTGCTTGCATTCTGTGATTATATATGGCCCATCCCATATTGTATCAAACTTTATATGTTGTCCTAGTCTACTCTTCAACTCATTCCACTTGAAAACTAGATCTCCTTCTTTATAAACTCTTGGCATTGCCCTTTTATCAAAAGTCCTTTTCATTTGGGCCTGGTGTAGTTCTAGTGTTTTCAAGGCCTCTTTCTTGATTTCTTCAAGTTCAATCAACTGTACAAGCCTGGTTTCCATTGGCTGTTATTCAAGTAACTCTAGCTCTTTTATGTATCTAAGTGTTGGCAACTCCACTATTATTGGTAACTTGGCTTCCTTTCCATATGTAAGCACATAGGGTGAATTACCTATTGATCTTTTGGGTGTAATCCTATCAGCCCATAATGCTAACTTTAACTTATCATGCCAAGACCTCTGATTCTCATCAACTATTTTCTTTATAATCTTAATCATATTTTTGTTAGTTGATTCAGGCTGTCCATTACCTTGAGGGTAATAATTTGATGAAGTATTCAAGAATATTTTTTTTTGTGACAGACCAATTAGATATTCTTAATCCAATAAATGCTAAAGCATTATCTAAAATAATTGAGTCAAGAGTTCCAAACCTGGACACTAGATCTTGATAAAAATTCAGGACTGATGTTTCATTAGCATCTTTCAAAGTGACTGCTTCAGTCCACTTAGTGAAATAATCAGTGTAGTCAAAATCCACTTGTGTCCTTTGCTTGAAGGTGGGTTAATATGACTAATGAAGTCCAATCCCCACTTGCCAAATGGTTGTTCCACTTGAATTGGATGCAAGGGCATTGCTGCCAGTCTTTGTTTACCTACAAAAACTGAACACTTTAGACATTTCTTTACCCATTCATGAGCATCCTTGAACATGTCAGGCCAATAGTAACCAACTCTCATAATCTTCAGAGCTGTTGTTCTAGCTGTAAAATGACCTCCAGTAGGTCCATCATGAAATTCTTCTAGAATCCTTTGAGTCTGATTTAGCGGTACACATCTCAGCAAAACATTGTTAAAATCTCTCTTGTACAGAATTCCATCAATTATAGCATAAGGGATTGCCTGTAATCTATAATATCTTATTTTAGATCTATCCAGGCCTTGTGGACAATCACCAGTGTGCAGATAATGAATCATATCATGCACCCAACTTGTAGGGGGGTCTGGGACAACAGTAGTTTCATTGTTTTGAAACACTCTCTCAGCCTCTCCTTCCAGTTCTTTGTTGTATCCTTCATTTTATGCAAGTTGTTCATAGAATCCTTTGCCTCAAACTAGATTGGTTACCTTAATTTGTATGTCATATTCCATGACCTTGGTTGTCCACCCTACTCTCTTATCATTTAAATCCTTACTGAGAAAAAATTCTTTCACTGTTGGGTGAGAAACCATTAACTAAATTCTATTATTTGAAAGCATATGTTTGAATTTTTTTAAGCTCCTGATAATAGCTAATACATGCTTTTCAACAAAAGAGTATCTTACCTCATAGTCATGCAGAACTTGGCTGAAAAATACCATAGGTTGTTCCATTCCTTCATTGTTTTACTAACAAAGCATAGCTGATATAGTATCCATACTACCAAATGCATATAAAATGAAGTCTTTATCAAAGTTTGGATTTATCAGAGTGGGAGCAGCAACAAGTGCCTCTTTTATCTCTTCAAAACTTTATTTTCCTTCTTTGGTCCAGCTGAAAGAAATATTCTTCTTTAGCATTGTTGTAAGAGGTTGTAAAAGTGCTGCTATGTTAGGAATAAACCTTCTTGCAAAGTTAATTCTTCCTAGAAAGATCTATAAGCCTTTCTTATGTGTAGGAAGAGGTAATGCCAATATTGCAGTAATTCTTTCAAGATCAATTGATATTCCATATTTAGACACAATGTGTCCCAATAGTTTGCCTTCATGAAAAAAGAAAATACTCTTCTTTGGGTTTAATGATACCCCAAATTCTCTACATCTTTCAAAGATTATTCTTAAATGATGAAAATGATCAACTTTTTTAGAAAAAATAGTCACATCATCTAAGTATACAAGCATAATTTTATTAATCAGGCCTTGAAAAGCCATGTCCATTGCTGTCTAAAATGTTGCACCTACATTTGATAAGCCACATGGCATCTTTCTATATGCTAATGTTTCCCATTTTGTGGTAAAAGCTGTCTTGTACTGATCTTCCTCTTTTACAAGAATTTGGTTATAACCTGAATAACCATCCAATAAAGAGAATCTCTCTGATCCAAAAACAACCTCCAATATCTGGTCAATAGATGGTAAAGGATAATGATCCTTTAATGATGCTCTATTTAAATCATGGAAATCAACACATAATCTAATTTATCCATTTTTCTTTCTGACAAGAACCAAGTTAGAAACCCATGAAGTATGTTTGATAGGAAAAATGATATTACCTTCAATGAGTTTATTAAGTTATGTCTTCATAAGCACTTCTAGTTTAGGATTCAATGGCCTTTACTTCTGTCTGACAGGTTTAGCTTTGGGTTCCAACTCTATTGTGTGTTGAGCTAACTCAGGGTTGAAACCTTTTAGATCTCCATATTCCCATGCAAAAATGTCACTAAACTCTTGACAGAGCTGGATGAATGCTTGCTGTTCTTGTTTTGTACATATCTTTCCCAGCTTGAGCAACTTTCCTTTAAAGATCTCAATAGGTTCATAATGTTCTTGCTTTATTAACAAGCTGGCCTTGTCTTTTCTTACCTAATCATCAGTATTAAAGATAGATTCCAAGGTAACTAAGCCCTTGGGTAGCTTATTTGATCTTAACTGAAGTATTTGGTCATCATATTACTGTGTAAATTTCTGTTGATTACCTGCAGAAAATTCAGCCTCTTCCATTAAGAAATTTACAATCTGTTCATCACTGTCAAACACTTGCCAACTAATATTATTATCTGGCACTAATGGTCTAACATCAACTTTGACATATAAAGGAGAGTGAATATTTTTCATTTCAGCAGGAATATCATATTCATCTCCTATGGCAGCTAACTTGTCAGCTTGCTTGTTATCAATTCTAGGTACAGATATCAGATTAAATGCATCAAACTCTTCTATCATGTCCCAAACTCTATGTTTATACAACTTCAACAAGTCATTTTTTGTAGTAGCAATATTTCTGACTTGTTTAACCACTAATTCACTGTCTCCAAAAACTTTTAAGCACTTGATTTTTCTTTTCCTTGCCCATTCTAATCCATGAACTAAAGCTTCATACTCAGCTGAGTTGTTAGAATAGCTGAAAGCAAATATGAAAGATGAATAATATTTCTCACCTATAGGAGAAACTAAAACAACACCTCCTCCATCTCCTACTTTGCTTCTAGAACCATCAAAATATAGTTCCAAAACATCATTTTTAAACTCTACAGTTTGCTATTTTTCTTCTTTAATCATATTTGGAATAACTGTATTATTTTCTTGAATCATGTACACACCAAGGCCTATCTCATCCATTTTATCAAATGGATCTATTTCATGATTTTCTACTGCCCATTGATTTAAAACTATATCTAGAATTCCTTCTAAAGGTGTATTTGGGTCTTGGAGAAGAATTAGATCCTCTTGATAAAAAATGGAAAGATTGACATTTATAGAACTGGGTGTGTAAGGTTCCAGGTGATCTTTTGCTAGTGGTTTAGACTTGATTGGAACCTTGGTTCCATATCTAGTTCTGAAGAATAAATGTGTCCAATCAGATGATAAATACCCTCCTAACCTTGTTGTAAAATCTCTAGATAAGCAAATGACAAAGGTAGGTTGCAGATCAATGACATAAATGTCCTGATATATAACAAAATTTGGACAAGCATGCAAAGTAAGGCCTAAATTTTTTAACATTCCATTTGTACAACACCTCTAACAATAGGTTCATATTTCAGACCTAACTTATCAGCTAGCTGTTTTGGCATGACTGAACTATTGGCTCTTGAATCTATCATGCAATTATGTACTAAATAGTCACCTACAATCAAAGTGACATAAAATGGTGGAGGTTTGCCTACTAGTTTAGGCTGTTCTATCCTTTTTTCTGCCTCATTTGCAATCATAATCTGAGGTTGATGTGATTTTTGTACTTGATTTGACAAAGGCAACTGAGATAATGCATTTTGTAACAAATCTTTTTGTCCTAGAATGTGTAAAACATCTAAAATAGACATGCTTACTATTATCTTTTTCATATGATCAAAAATATTAAATGCAGGACCACTAACCTTTTGTTGTACTTTTGGGGCAGCAACCTTTGGTTGGTTTTTTGCTGGCTGTTTATTTTTTGTAGTTGGCTGTCTTGACAAAACGTGCAAATCCTTTGATGTAGAAGATTGATTCTGTTCATTCTGAGTTGTAGAAACTATATTTTTTCCTTTATTAGCTTGCTGTGGTACATTTCTAGCTTGTTGTTTACCAGTATCAGCTTGCTGATTTGCATTTCTAGACTGTTGTTGCAAGTCAACAACTCTCTCTTTTGATCTTGTATTTGCTGTAATATTAGTAAAAGATTGCTTTTGACGTGGAAACTAATTTACACCACAAAATTCATTAGCCTGCCAATTCATTAAAGCTACATCAGGATTAACATATTGAGTCTGAATGTCTAGCTAGTTATTTACATCACTTGCTAAATTTTCAGTAGCAGCATAATTATTCTGTACCATCAAAGCTTGATTTACTATTCTATTTGGGTAAGTGGCTTGATTATGAGTCTAATTATGGGGATAACACCATGCATAGTCTTGAACCATGTTGTTCTATATAGGCACTATTTCTTTTGATGTACTGACAACATTTGGATTGTATTGCTGATTTGGCCTATTGTTGTAATTTCTCCTTTGACCCTGATAATCTACTTGATAACCAAGTCTATTTGCTTGGTAAGGGGCTTCTTGGTAAGGTTTGTTATTCTAATTTGTTTGAATTTTGGCTCACTAAGTCATTGCTCACAGTCTGCAGTATTTTTGCTATACTTTGTTGGTTTTCTTTAAACTCTCAAAATTTAGAATGAATGGGATCTATACCATTTTGTGCATTTGCTTGATAACTAAAAGATGGTATTGCTGAAATATGTGGTGCTGAAATTAGTATTAAAGGTTGTATATTTAGAAAAATTGGCATTGGGGGCCTAGGTGCTATCTTACCATCTTGTATTAAACTATTTTCTGCTCTTATTGCAATATCAAAAGCAGCTGGTAAAGTTACCCCTCCCATGGATTCTATCATAACAACAATATCAGAATTTAATACCCTTAAATAATAAAAGAAAGCATGCTCTGGTGATGGTTTCACTATTTCAGGGATTCTATTCCATGTTTTCTGAAATTTAAAATTAAAATCTGTCATTTGCTCTTGTGGAGCCCTCTTAATAGTAGTCATTTGTTCAACCAATGATAAATGATCAGATTTGTCTTGAAATTACCTATCCAAAGCAAAACCTAATTCATCCCAAGATCTAATTGAATTAACTCTTAAGCCTCTAAACCATTGAAAAGATTTACCTTTTAGTGATGCTACCAACAACCTGATTGCAATGTTCTCTTCAATGATGTGGTGAACATAACACAAAGAAGCCACATCTCTGATATGTTCAATGGGTGTAGTCCCATATTCTCTTGTAAAATTTAGTAAACTTTTCAACGCAGCCATCAGTATGTCATCATACTAATTCAGATTCAAAGGGTTGCCTCCATTAAATGAAACAAAAGGCTAATTTCGAGGTGGTGGTGGATTTTTTCCACCACCTCCTCCTTTGGGAGGTGGTAATACTCCACCTCTAGGTGGAATATGTCCTCCTCCTCCTCCTTGTTGGAAAGAGACACTGTGTGGCTTCATGAGTGTTATCATTGAGGGCAAAAAAATTTATCCCACACATTCGCAACACATAATAGGTCTTTACCGAAAGTCAGAATGAAGAGTGTTTCGGTTCAGTGAGAAAAAATAGAGCATGCAACAAGGTCCGACAATTAGGTCCAGATATCTTAGAAGATGTATCTCAGATAAGTGCGGACTTAGGGAAGTCAAGAGGAGTACCATAACTACTACATTCCAGAGATTCAGCCTCCAATGATAAAAGAGTGAAAAGATATGAGCATCTAAGTGTTGGGTTCTTGACAGGTAGAGTAGACTGAGAAAGAACTAACTGGCAAAGCATCAAACCTTAATCCAGATGAGAAATTGATGGTGATCAAGCTTCTTGAGGGATCATTCATGGTTGGCCGACATGATTGATGACTTCTATAACTATCTTTTTGATACACATCACTTAGTAAGCATGGATTTAGCTGATAGACCAAAGTTTGGGAAATTCTTGAGTATTCCAAATGCCGACTAGAAGGATGTTGAAATCCTTGATGTGGATATATATACCAGATGTATTTCAGTATGAAGGTGTGTGTGGTGTGTTGTGAGGTGTGAAGAAAAGTAGAGAGAAGTGTGGAAGCAGTAATACAGGTCCGATATGTGACAAAACAACAGCACTAAAGCAGAGGATGAAAGAAGTGCAGTAGATCAGTATATTGAGCCTAACCAAAACTGAACCTCAGCATATGTGGATGCTTCTCATCAGTTCAAATACCTGGTTACTTTCTATAAAACTATTGTAGGCAGTGAGCCTCTTGTGAGCAGTGTGCTCAGGCAGTGAGCCCTAATTGGCAAGTGCCCTTTTGTACTTCTTATTCTTTTAACAAAGAATATAATCTTGGGTTAGTCACCTCGTAGTTTTTCCCTTAATAGGGTTTTCCACGTAAAAATCCTTGTGTTATGTGTGTTGATTTCTTTTCTTCTCTCATGTTCATGTATTCTTATATGTTTTGATACTGCACTAATTATTAAAGAAGAAAAGAAAGTCAAATAATTAAGATAACTGATTCACCCCCCCTCTCAGTTATCAACAATTGGTATCAGAGCTAAGTTCCTCTAATCAGAGCCTAACAACTTGAGGAAGATCTAGGAATCTTAATGGATATGTATGGTATGAGGGAACAACTTTAGTCTGCCCTAGATGATCTTGAGAAATCTCACTCTGAAGTCAATAACCTAAGGGAAAGACGCAAACACGTTGATGACTTCATAAATGAACTAAAAGAAAAACTGAGTATCTCTGTGAAAAAGAGAAAGGAACTTCTTCAACAATTTGCAAGTCAAAGTGAAGCCAATGATACTAATGAAGATCTAAATGAGAAAAATAAGTTATGTGAAAAGCTTTCAAAAGAGGTCATTATGGTGAGACATGAAATGGAATTAGGGGTTATGAAATTCACCCAAGAAATTGAGGAGGAAAGAAAAATTGAAGATAATCTAAAGCAATCTCTCAAGGAGAAGTTAGAAGACTGCCACAAAATGGATAGAATAATCAAGCATCTGGAATCTAATCTTGAAGAAGCTAGAGATAATGAAGAACAACTTGAAAATTAGATAGACTCTCTTCAAAGGGATCTCCAAACAGCAAATGAATACAAAGAAAAATTCAAGATAAGATCTTCTCAACTTGAAGTTCTTCTTGAAAGCCAAAAGAGGGTAGATGACAAGCATGGCTTGGGATATGAGAAAGGTGAAAGCTCTGGATTAGGTTAGAAGAACTTTGGATTAGGAAATCCAAGGTACAAGCCTAGAAGACCTCTGGTAAGACAACCAATTGCTCAAAGATATCCATCCTTCAATGGATACTGCTACAACTAAAATAACTTTGGTCATAAAGCAAATCAGTGCAAAAGAAGAATGAATCAAACTAATTCATCTTTCTCCGAACAGTGTTTTAACTACAAAAGGTATGGTCACAAATCTCATGAATGTAGAAATATGCAAATAAACAACTCATTCAATGGCAGATGCTTTGCATGCAATAGAATGGGACATATGGCTAATCAATGTAGATCAAGAGGATACTAGTCAAATATGAAAAGAAATGTTGTTTTCTATAATTGCAATAGATCTGGTCATATTGCAAAATTTTGCAGAAGTAAGAATTAAGACAAAAAGGGTCCAGTGCATCATAATCAAAATCAAGACAAAAGAAAAGGAAAAGTGAATGTGGATGAAATTCAAAGGGAGATGAATAAAGATTTGGGTGAAGAGAAGTACAGAAAATGTTGGAGATGGATCCGCACTAGAATCTGGTGTTGATATTCCTTCTAGAAACTAAATAAAGAGCTCTAGCTTAGGGGAGTCTCAAAAGAAAATAAATTCCCCCAGCTAGTCAATTGGTGCCTAAAATTGGCACATGGAAAGTTATGGATTAAAAGGGCTCTCAGAGAAACATCTAAATAACCCTTGGTCAAAATATGAAAGATCCACAAGGAGTTTGAAAAGGTTAATCATTCCAGATTAATCTAGTTTGATAGTCATCTGACAAAAGCAGGATTTTCACAGTTAGATCCAGTATGATTCAAAATTGAAATATTTGGATCTGCGGTTAGATGGAATGATTGGAGAAAGGGAGATACATTGTAAGTTATCATTCTAAGTGCATCTCAGTGATCCAGAAAGATCTCTCTTAGAACAAGGAGAACAAGGCAACTAGAATGACTTAAGTTGTGCATTTATTGCAAAATGGAATTAGGGTTTGCACATAAATAAAAGGGCTCTTTTGTTCATCATTTACACATTTGCATTTAAGAAGAAGAAAGAAGGAGCTCTGCAACAAGATTGCTTTAACCCTCTCAAGGATCAACCATAGAATTTGATTCAACCAGTGATCTTTTCGGCTCCTAACGTGAACCCTAGAAGTGTAAAAAGGCGCATTCTCTAGCATTTCGCATGGGGTTATGCACGTAGAAGATGTTAGGGTATACATTCACGCCAACATTGAGGAATTTGGGGAATCCAAGCTGATGGATATCTATCACAAAGAACTAATAGATGAATCATTTGAACTTAAACCCCAATACAAGGCCATCCGGGATAAGCATTTTGCACATTGCATCTATTTCCCCTATTTTATAGAAGATGAATGGGTCTGGTATGTTCTTAGTAGAATACATGATAACTTCATATGGTTGTTGAAGCCCTTCAAGATAAACAAGGATGCAATTAGGGCGGTAACTAGATTGCGCTCATCTAGTGGGTTGTCTGCTCTCAAATCTGTTAAGAATCAGACAATAAGTGAGGCTATTGGATCAAAGTTTGACAAGAGAGCAATGACAATAGAAGATATCATAGATCTGGATATCAAATTTGCCTCTATGATCATTGGCTAAAAAATATCACTCCAGCAGGGAGAATTCAGTATCTAAAACTGCTATATACACTCCATATCAGATGCTAAGAGAAAATGTAGACTATGATCTATGCGAGATTCTCCTGAGCCAACTACTAGAAAACCTACAAAAGATCAAGAAGGACAAGAAGAACTCATTCAAGTATGGTGGGCTAATACTATGTTTATTCTTTTACTTTATGAATGAGCTACCTGGATTAAGTGGCTGGGTATGGCAGAATGATAGATCAGTTGCCATACAAATCAGAGATTGTATGTATGGGCTTGGTGATGCCAAGGCACAAAGTACAACACTTTGGGGTTACTTCAAAAATTTCCAAGGCATGATGCAGGACAGAGAGAGAATCCTCCAATCTCTAGTTGAAAAATACAAGGATATAGTGTGCTTCATGGTAGACACTGATCAATGCCTAATAGAGGCAGTGGAACCCATAACAGTTAGATTATGCCAATGGGATATGAGGTAGATGAGAAAATTTTGGAGCTACATGTTCAACACCTGCTAAGTCAACCAAAGGACCCTGAGCTAGAAAGGTTTGGAACCTTCCAAGAGTTGAGTGTAAAAGTTCATGTTGAACTGAGACAGCCTGAGATCAAGAGAAAAGTGAGAAGGGAAGTAGAAGAAGTTGCCATGAGATATGGGATATCAAAGGAGGCAGTTGATGCCAGCAGAGAGAAGGTAGAAAAGGTAGAGAAAGAAAGGCAAGAAGTAGAAAAAGAAAGTGCTCTGGTGCAAGCCCCCTCCCAGACTAGATCCTCAAAGAGCTCTGCACCTGCCACTACTAAGAGCCCAAAAGCCTCAAAACTAGAAGCAAAGACATCTAAAAAAGGAGAAAAGAGAACAAAGACAAAGGCCACAAGGTCATACATAAGTCAAAAGGATGATGAAGAGACAGAGACTGATGAGGAGGTCAAGAAAATGAAGAAGAAAAAGAAAACATCCATGGAATCCTCTGCCGGTAAACATACAGAAGAAAAGGTAGAAGAATTTGTTGAAAGGCCTACTCTTTCCATTGATGATGTCATCAAGGCAGTCACTGTGGATGGAAATCTGCAACCAATGACAGAAGTCTATGATGAATATAGTGAAGCTGACCAGAAGATCTTGCAAGATGCTACAGTCAGGTATCTAAACATCTATAATAAAGCATTCATTGAAATCATATCTCTAATTCCTAAAAGCCTAGAGAAGGGACTTGAAAAGAGAAAGAACTGTTGATAACTGAGAGGGGGGTGAATTAGTTATCCTAATAATTTTTGCTTTCTGAACTTTCTTAATAATTAATGCAGCATTAATTCAAATAAGCAAACATAACCATGAAATGGAAATACACATGACACAATATTTTTGACGTGGAAACCTTGTTAAGGGAAAAAACCACGGGGTGATTAACCCAAGATTGTATTCTCTGTTAGAAGAATGGAAATACAAAATGGCAATTGCCAATTAGGGCTCACTGCCCGAGCACAATGCTCACAAAAGGCACACTGCCTACAAGAGACACACTGTCTACAATTTATAATGGGTGTAATACAATACTTGAACTGATAAGGAGCATCAACATATGCTGGAGTTCAGTTCCGGATAGGCTCAGTACACTAATCTGCTGCATTTCATCTTTCCTCTTCTTTTGTGCTGCTCTCCTTTCACATACCGAATCTTCCTTTCTGCTTTTACTCAGGTCTACTACTTTTCTTCACACATTTCTCCAAAACCACGACACACCTCATAAATAAAACCATCTTATATATATGCAAAAGTGATTTCATCACCTTTCTAGTCGGCATCCGGAACAGTTAATAATTTCCTCAAACTTTGATCTGTCGGTTGAATCCTTGCACACCAAGTAATGTGGATCAATCATATACTTGTAGAAGTCATCAATTATGTCAGCCAAACATAACTTATGCCTTAAGAACCATTTCCATCATTAGTAACACATCCGGAATAATGTTTGATGTTCTGCCAGTCAATTCTTCCTCTGTTCACACTGTCACTTGGAAACCCGACACTCAAGCATTCATATCTCTTTATCCTTTCCACACCAGAGGCTCAAACCCTAGAATCTATCAGTCAAGATACTCCTCTTGACTTCCCCAAATCTGCACTTCACTGAGATACTTCTATTGAGAGATCCGGACCTGTCTGTCGGACCTTATTGACTGCTCTATTCTTGCTTACTGGACCTCAACACTTCTTCAATCTGACTTTTGGTGAGGACCTATCATGTCTTGCAGATGTGTGGGATAACCTTTGTTGCCATCAATGACAACATTCATGAGTCCATATAGTGTCTCTTGCCAACAATCTCCCCCTTTGGCATTGATGGCAACACTTAGTGAAAAATGACTGTCACACTATACTCCCCCTTGGATGATGCTCTGTCTCTATGTACATTTACCAAAGCTCCCCCTTAGTTGGATTCCTCATTTTTCACTGCTCCTCACTCCCCCTTTGACATCAATGGCAAAGGGTAGGGTCTACATATCAAAATTTTCAAAATTTTAACTATACTTGTCTGCATAAGTATATACATATGGCATACTTACATATACTGAAGTATGTCTACAAAAGTTGTTTTTAATTGAATGAATTTTGTAGCCCAACTTTTCTTCATTCTGTCCAAAATTGATAGATGACAGCTCAACATGAATGCAAATGCATCTGCCCTTTTTAGATTTGTTGGATCATTGGTCCGGGCTGTGATTTGAACTTCGTTTATGGCCTCATGCATGGCCTCTAACTTAGGGACAATTATCCCTCTGAGCTCACTCAACCTACTGATTCTATTTTTCTTCTCTTTTTCAAGCTTCTTAATTTCATTCAAAACTATAACCGTTTGACATTCTTGATTTATTATGGATGTAGTAAGTGGATCAAAATTTTGAGAAAGTTTTATCAGTTTATCCTCCTGTTCTTTTATTTTCTTCTCAATCTCCACTATTGTTTTAGACCAGGATATACAAAATTTATATACATCACCTCCATCCTTAAGGGCATTTTCCAAATTTTTTATCCCAATACCCATAACTCTTCTATCATTTGAAATTATCCCTTGCAGCTCTGAGAATCTCTTATCCAAAAACTCTTTCCTGACCTTCTCCTCAGCTGATTTCTCTAGAGAATCAAAATGTGTGCTAAGACTATTGACTAGAGTTTTGAGATTACCAGAAGAGGAGGCTATGGGATCCTTCTGAAGAGATGGCATGATCTTTTCCAACACTCCGGATGCTACCTCTATAAGCTCATAGTCTTCCATGTGAGATTTCAGTAGTTTCTCTTTAACCTTCGCATTTGCAAATGAAGCTATCTTCATTGTTTGTACCGGAGATAGAGAGTCAAAATCTAATGGCCCTTTTAGTAATTTCAGTTCATCCATCTCATTAGTTTCTTTTGTCAAGAAGTCCTTGACAGATTTTGTAGTGTCTCTTGCCGGAGACAGATTCTTTTTCTCTTCTGCAGTGTCTCTTATGATCTTTTCAGCTTGACTTCCTTCTTTACTTTTCACCTCTTTTTCTTTCTCCTTTATTATTTCTTCTTCTTTAGATCCGGAGTCAATAGGGGAAACCGAAGGAGAAATGTTAGTCTGTTCATTGGCCACCTCTTCTGGAGTAGAGGATTCCAAGTCCTTAGCTATTTCTGCATTGGCATTCATTACCTCTTCTGTCATTTTCTCGGTAGACTCTTCTGCAACACTTGTAGTCGAGGGATCAGTACCCAAGTCCTCTTTAATTGGAATGTTGAATCTTTTGAATGCATTCTGGAGGATCTCTTCTGTCTCTTTTGCAACTTTGTCAGTCTCTCCAAGCATAAGTTGATTCATCCTTGCTTTTCTCCTGAACTCATCCTTACAATCTTTGAATACCATATTCATTTTCTTGGGATTGATTGAAGGATATAGCTGAATAGCTATCTGTTCCTAGATTTCTAGGTCTTTGGCTTGGGCATTGTTCTTTCTTATTTCTAGTTCCTTCTCCAAGCTTTTGGGGATTAGAGATATAATTTCAATAAATGCTTTGTTGTAGATATTTAGGTACCTGACTATGGCATCTTGCAATATTTTCTGATCTGCTTCACCATAATCATCATAGAATTCAACCATTGGCTGAAGATTTCCGTCCACTGTGACTGATTTGATTATGTCATCAATGTGAAGAGTGGGGTTTTCAACATATTCCTTTGTCTTTTCTTCTTCCTTTTGTCTAGTGGAGGGTTCACCGGATGTTTTCTTCTTTTTCTTCATTTTCCTGATTTCTTCGTCAGATTTAGTCTCCTCTTCATCCCTTTGACTAACATAAGCCCTTGTGGCTTTTGTCTTGGTTCTTTTCTCTCCTTTGCCGGATGATTTTGTTTCCGGTTTTGATGGCCTTGAGCTTTTGGCAGTGGTAGGTGCAGATCTCTTTGATGATCTGGTCCGGGTAGAAGATTTCACCGAAACACTTTCCTCACTTTTATTTTCTCCCTTTTTCTTCTCTTCCTCAGCCCTTTCCATCTTTTCCATGTTGGCATCAAGTGTCTCCTTTGAGATGCCAAAGCCTTTTGCAACATCTTCAACTTCTTTTCTCACCTTCCTCTTGATCTTTGGTTGTCTGAGTTCCACATGAATCTTTACACTTAGCTCTTCAAAGGTTCCAAACCTTTCTGCCTTGGGATCTTTTGGCTGACTTAACATGTGTTCAATATGCAGCTCAACGATTTTCTCATCAACTTCATACCCCATTGGCATGATCCATACCATTCTTGGATCCACTGCCTCCATAAGGCACTGATCAGTTTCTACCATGAAGTAAATAGTATCCTTATACTTTTCAACTAGAGCTTGGGGGATTATCTCTCTTGCTTGCATCATACTCTAAAAGTTCTTGAAATATCCCCAGAGTGTTGTATTCTGTGCCTTAACATCACCAAGTCCATGCAAGTAATCCCTGATTTGTATGGCAACCAGTCTGTTATTTTTCCATATCCAGCCACTAGATCCGGGTAGCTCATTCATGAAGTAGAAAAATAGACACAATATCAGTCCACCATATTTAAAGGAGTTCTTCTTGTCCTTTTTGATCTTCTTTTGTATCATTGGCTTCACCTTGACTTGCCAATTGTTGAAGTAGCTCCTTTCTCTTTTTCATAGAGAGACTTAATTTTTCTTTTAGTTCTCTCATGAAATCATCAGCCTGTTTGAGTCTTTCCTTTAATTCATTGACTTCAGAGTTTGACTGCTCAAGATCATCAAGGGTAGTCTTGAGTTGCTCCCTTAAACCATATACATCCATTTGAATTCCCAGATCTTCCTCAAGCTGTTAGACTCTGTTAGGAGGAACCTGGCTTTGATACCAATTGTTGATAACTGAGAGGGGGGTGAATCAGTTATCCTAATAATTTCTGCTTTCTGAACTTTCTTAATAATCAATGCAACATTAATTCAAATAAGCAAACATAACCATGAAATGGAAATACACATGACACAATATTATTGACGTGGAAACCCTGTGAAGGGAAAAAACCATGGGGTGATTAACCTAAGATTGTATTCTCTATTAGAAGAATGGAAATACAAAATGGCACTTGCCAATTAGGGCTCACTGCCCAAGCACACTGCTCACAAAAGGCACACTGCCTACAAGAGACACAATGTCTACAATTTATAATGAGTGTAATACAATACTTGAACTGATAAGGAGCATCAACATATGCTGGAGTTCAGTTCTGGTTAGGCTCAGTACACTGATCTGTTGCATTTCATCTTTCCTCTTCTTTTGTGCTGCTCTCCTTTCACATACTGAATCTTCCTTTCTGCTTTTACTCGTGTCTACTACTTTTCTTCACACATTTCTCCAAAACCACGACACACCTCATAACTAAAACCATCTTATATATATATATGCAAAAGTGATTTCATCACCTTTCTAGTCAGCATCCGAAACAGTTAATAATTTCCTCAAACTCTGATCGGTCGGTTGAATCCTTGCACACCAAGTAATGTAGATCAATCATATACTTGTAGAAGTCATCAATTATGTCAGCCAAACATAACTTATGCCTTAAGAACCTTTTCCATCATCAGTAACACATCTGGAATAATGTCTGATGTTCTGCCAGTCAGTTCTTCCTCTGTTCACATTGTCACTTGGGAACCTGACACTCAAGCATTCATATCCCTTTATCCTTTCCACACCAGAGGCTCAAACTCTGGAATCTATCAGTCAAGATACTCCTCTTGACTTCCCCAAATCTGCACTTCACTGAGACACTTCTACTGAGAGATCCAGACCTATCTGTCGGACCTTATTGATTGCTCTGTTCTTGCTTACCAGACCTCAACACTTCTTCAATTTGACTTCCGGTGATGACCTATCATGTCTTGCGGATGTGTGGGATAACCTTTGTTTCCATCAATGACAACATTCATGAGTCCATATAGTGTCTCTTGCCAACAAGAACAATGCTAAGGCAAAGGACCTAGAGATCCGGGAATAGATAGCTATTCAACTCTATCTTTCCATCACTCCAAAACAAATGAACATGATCTTCAAAGATTGCAAGGATGAGTTTCGAAGCAATGCTAGAATGAACAAACTTATGGTCAGAGAGACTAATCAAGTGGAAAAAGAGACTGAAGACATCCTACAAAATGCATATAAAAGATTCAATCTTCCTATTATAGAGGACATAAGTGATGAACCTTTTGCCATGGACGTCGAAGGATCAAGTGCATCAAAGGAAGATTCTATTGAGAAAATTGCAGAAGATTCAAAGGAGATAGGTGAGGAGAAGACTAAGGACTTGGATTCCTCTATTCTGGAAGAGGAAGTCCATGAGGAAGTAAACATCTCTCTTTTAGATCCCCTAGCAGACTCTGAAACTAAAGGAAGAGAAAGAAAAGAAGAGAAAATTAGTCAAGGTGAAGAGGTAAAGGGAGATCAAACAAATAAGATCCTGGATGATAGTTCTGAAGTGGGAAAAGAAAAGAAGACTATGTCTCTAGCAAGAGACACTGCAGAAGTAGTTAAATACTTTCTGACCAAGGAAATGATGGAATTAGATGAACCAGAACTATTTCAAGGACCACTCAATTTTGACTCTCTCTCTTCAGTCCAGACAATGAAGGTAGCATCTTTTGCTCAAGCTAAAGAAAAAGAAAATATTTTGAAGTCTCACATGGAAGACTGTGAGTTGGTAGAGATTGCATCTGGTGTGTTGGAAAAGATCATGCCATCCTTCCAGAAGGATCTTTCGGCCTCTTCATCTGATAACTTGAAATCTCTTGTTAATTCTATTAGCACACATTTTGATTCTTTGGAAAAGTCAACAGAAGAGAATGTCTGGAAAGAGTTTTTGGGAAAGAGATTCTCTGAAGTATAGGGACTTATAGCAATGATAGGAGAAATCTGGATATTGGGATAAAGAGCCTAGAAAATGCTCTTAAAGATGACAGAGATTTATACAAATTTTGTCTATCTTGGTCCACAGTGACAACAGACATTGCTAAGAAGGTGGAAGAACAAGAGAGTAAACTGTCAAGTTTATCTCAAAATTTTGATCCTCTCACCTCTTCCATAATAAATCAAGAGTGTCAGACTATTGCCACTATTAATGAAATAAAGAGGCTTGAAAAGGAGAAGAAGAATAGAGTAAGTAGGCTAAGTGAACTAAGAGGGATAATTATCCTTAAGTTAGAGGCAATGCATGAGGCCCTAACTGATGCTTAGACCACAGCCCGGACCAGTGATCTGTCAGACTTAAAAAGGGTAGAAGCTTTTGCATTTTTGTTAAGTGGCCACATGTCAATTTTGGACAGGATGAAGCAGAGTTGGGCGACAAAAGTTGTACAGTTGAAGAATACTTTTGCGAACATACTTAAGTTTATGTAAGTATAACTTGTATATATGCGGCTATGTATAGGCTACGTTTTGCAAATTTTGGTGTGCGGATTTTACCCTTTTCTATTGATGTCAAAGGGGGAGTGAGGAGTAGTGAAAAATGTGGAATCTAGCTAAGGGGGAGCTCCGGTAAAAGTGTACATAAGATAGAGTATCAGCCAAGGGGGAGTTTATTATAACACTTAGTCATTTTCCACTAAGTGTTGCCATCAATGCCAAAGGGGGATATTGTTGGCAAGAGACACTGTGTGGCTTCATGAGTGTTGTCATTGATGGAAACAAAGTTTATCCCACACATCTGCAACACATAATAGGTCTTTACCAGAAATCAGATTGAAGAGTGTTTTGGTCTGGTGAGCAAAAACAAAGCATGCAGCAAGGTCTAACAATCAGGTCCAGATCTCTCAGAGGATGTATCTTAGATAAGTGTAGACTTGGGGAAGTCAAGAGGAGTACCATAGCTGCTACATTCTAGAGATTGAGCCTCTGGTGATAAAAGAGTGAAAAGATATGAGCATCTAAGTGTTGGGTTCTTGACAGGCAGAGTAGACTGAGAAAGAACTAACCAGCAGCGCATCAAACCTTAATCTGGATGAGAAATTGATGGTGATCAAGCTTCTTGAGGGATCATTCATGGTTGTCTAACATGATTGATGACTTCTATAACTATCTTTTTGATACGCATCACTTAGTAAGCATGGATTCAGCCGACAGACCAAAGTTTGGGAAATTCTTGAGTATTCTGGATGCTGACTAGAAGGATGTTGAAATCCTTGATGCAGATATATATACCAGATGGATTTCAGTATGAAGGTGTGTGTGGTGTGTTGTGAAGTGTGAAGAAAAGCAGAGAGAAGTGTGGACGCAGAAATATAGGTTTGGTATGTGACAAAACAACAACACTAAAGTAGAGGAAGAATGAAGTGTAGTAGATCAGTATATTGAGCCTAACTAGAACTAAACCTCAACATATGTGGATGCTTCTCATCAGTTCAAATACCTGGTTACTTTCTATAAAACTATTGTAGGTAGTGAGCCTCTTGTGAGCAGTGTGCTCGGGAAGTGAGCCCTAATTGGCAAGTGTCATTTTGTACTTCTTATTCTTTTAACAGAGAATACAATCTTGGGTTAGTCACCCTATGGTTTTTCCCTTAACAGGGTTTTCCATGTAAAAATCCTTGTGTTATGTGTGTTGATTTCTTTTCTATTCTCATGTTCATGTATGCTTATACGTTTTGATACTGCACTAATTATTAAAGAAGAAAAGAAAGTCAAATAATTAAGATAACTAATTCACCCCCCTCTCAGTTATCAACACTCCTCCTATTAAAGACATTGGAGTAGGTAGAACTTGAGCTGGTGCTTGGATTGGAACTGCTGGAATATTTCTTGTAAAATAGGTTCTTCCTTAGTAAACTCAAGAAGAGGTTCCTCTTGGAAAACATGAATTTGGACTTGCTGGTGGAGAACTGAAAAATTCTGTTGATGAACTTGCAAACAATGGATTCTGATGTGAAGCAAACTCAGGATGTGTATTTGGCAGATCTGAAACAACTAATAAATCTATTGTATTAGACTCTTTATCTATTTTTATTCTCCTCTTTAGTGGAGATAACTGATTATGCTTCTTCTCATAATTTTTACTTGACCTTGTTTGATATTTTTCATAGACTGTAAGATCCGATATGAAAAAACCAAAGTATTAGAGTCACCAGGTACTTGATAATGAACCTCTAAAAGGCTCAAATTCTGCTATTCATACCAAGAACAGTAAAAAGAAATAAGTCCTTTTGAACTAAAAATTAGTTCAAAGTCCCACTGGGCATGCCAAAAATTGTTATCACTCAGAATTGCACCCATATGCAAGGCTGGTGAAGCACTGCAATTTTGTGTAACATGGGACTAATTTTAGGTTGTGGGTGCCCTATGATGAAATTAGACCTCCAGATTGTGGGTTGGTTCCATTCAAATGTTCTATTGAGATGTATGTTTTTACTATTTGGGAAAAGGGAAGAAATAAACTAATTGAAAAATAAAATAAAAATTGGTGATGCACTTGATTTGGATAAAAAAAATGCAATTTGATCCACAATGTTTGCTTAGAAATCTAACTTTTACACAATCCAGACTTGGCATAAATATCAAAAAAGTGATTCTAAGAAAGGTTTAAAAATAGGTTTTTATGAAGTAAATGGTTTTTTCACAACACAAAAGACTATTTCTAGTTAACACAACCTAAGACCTATGATGGATATATGCTTAATGCTGCAAGCAAGGAAGTGAGAGAATAATTTTAAAGGTTTAATAATAAAACACAACAAAATTTCATCAAAATCACTTCAATAATCAGCACTAAAAGGAAAGGTAATTCAACTGATCTCAAATAAACAAAGGAAAGTTCTATAAAGAAGACAAAAGTATAACCTGTAACCTGCTGATCTCTCAATAAAACTGTAAAGGTGAGCTACAAGAATTCTCCAATCTGTCTGAATCAGAATGAGAATCAAGAACTAGCAAAAACAAAGTTTTTCTTTACAATATATAGGTCTTCTCTCTCCAAGAGACATGCAAAAAATATGGACTTGCAAATAACTACCTCTAAAAATACTCATTCCCGAGCAACCTCCAAAATCCTCAAAATTAGGGCTTAAAACTGCCACAAATTGAGCAAAAATAGCTTCAATTTGGGCCTCTCCATATGCTTGACCAAAAAGTTGACCAAGAATTCTAAAAATACTCCTAAAAATCATGCAAAACCTCCTAGGTTGCCTAGTTAACTCAACTAATCATTTTTCATGATTTTGCATGAGCAGAATTGATTGTGAGTAAATAATAAAGTAATAGAATAATTACTTTATTATTGGTTACAATTTGTTCTAATTTTGATTTTACAACTTGTGGAAAATAATAAAGTATTTTGGAAAATATTACTTTATTATTTATTTACAATTAATGACTTTGTAAAAACATGCATGATTAGAAGAAAAAATCACTCCTTATCACTCCAATTACACTTGCCTATTTTGCATGATATGAGCACAAATAGGACTTTAGAAGAAAGAAAACTCCTTATACCTCCATGTGAGAAAAAATCCCTAGTTTGCATGATTCAAATAGACATTACAGCAAAAAATTTTACCCTTATCACTCCAAGAACAATGAAAGAAAAACTATCTCTCTCTGCAAGATAAAAACCTGAGTCACTCCATGCATCATGACACTCCATGCACAGAAACAATATGCATAAAACCCTTATGACTCCCTTTGATGCCTTAGTGCACCTTTGTTGCAAGTATGGGCCTAACCGATGTTGTCATTGATATCAACATACTTTTGTTGCATTAATGATAAGGATTAGATGAACCGTTTGCTGAGGATACTGAGAAAATTGATCCTATCAAGAATAGTAAAGACAGTAAGGTAAAGGTCCTAGTTAAGATGAGGATCAGAGGATGCAGTTTAAAGGGTTTGTATATATGTGTCTTAAGATGATCCAGTAAATATTTTAGAGGTCTGCATGAAGATATGAAGAAGTTGTGGCCACTCAAGTAAAACCGGTTCTGACAGGTGTTCAGAGGTGATAGAGTGATACAAATAGGTCCGGTGAGATCCAGAAATACATTATCCTATTCTACGGGTTTGGTGGAGTGTTTAGGAAGTCTTTGAGAAGTGTCAAATCGATTGGTTCGTGGTCTGGAGGTCTGGAAGCATCTATTTCTTTGTGACAGTGATGACAGACAATGTTCTTGAGGTTCCAGATGAAGGAGAGAAGGATTTTAGTAAGAAGATGTAGTGTGGATGTTCTTTGTGATTCAGGCAAGCTTGTGGAGGTCTTTAGATCATGTCCAGTTCGTTTTGGTGGTCCGCATTGGAGTTTGAGTTTGCAATTGAAGAATTACTTCTAGATGATGGTGTTCTTCCTAAGTCTGGCTGATCGAATGAGTTACACATCCTGCAGATGTTCTTGTGGATGTTGGCTGACTTAGATGATTATTCCTAAGTCAATGTCTTGTATAAATAAGGGATTGGAAAGTCATTTCAAAAGTATCTTGTGGAGATGAGAGTGTGGTAGAGAGGAGAAGAGTGAAAGGCAGAGAAAAGGTTTTGGGCTTAAATGGAACTGACTCAAGCATGATGAAGATGCTATTCTTCAGTTCAAGTATGTGATACTTATTCTTCTGTAGACAATGTGTCTCTTGTAGGTAGTGAGCCTCTTGTGAGCAGTGTGCTCGGGTAGTGAGCCCTAATTGGCATGTGACATTTTATTCTTTCTATTCTTCTAACAGAGAATACAATCTTGGGTTAATCACCCCGTGATTTTTCCCTTAACCGGGTTTTCCACGTCAAAATCTTGGTGTCTCATGTGTTAATGTGTTTCTGCTCTTGGTTTGATGCATTATGTTTCCATGATTAAATTATTATTATGCTGCTGAATTACAAAGTGGATTTAAGTGTTTAAATTGGAAGAAAGTTTTGGACAATTGATTCAACCCCCTCTCAGTTGTCTATCCTGAATCTAACAATTGGTATCAGAGATACGTTCCTCTAAAAAAGCTCAACCACTTGAGGAGATCTAGGATGTCATCCTACAAGAAGGATAGTCCAAAGTTTGCAGGAACAAATTTTAATCTCTGGTAAAGTTGCGTGAAATGTCACTCGTAATGTATGGGAATGCAGTACTGGAACATGGCTTCAACGAAGTATACTCCTCCACAGGGTGGCCTGAAATCCCCAAGTGAAATCACAGATGCTGAAAACAATCTACGGACTAAAGAAGCTCTTCTAAGTGCCTTGTCTGATTCAGAGCTTTCAAATGTTGTTGACCTACAAACTACCTTTGTGATTTGGGAAAAACTGGAAACTCTGCATGAAGGAGACAAGTATGTTAAATGTGCAAGGCTACAAAGTTTGAAAGGAAAATTTGAAAATCTAAAGATGAGAGAAGATGAAAATATCACTACTTTTATGCCAAGAGTAAATGAGCTTGTTTGTGGGATTAGGTGTGTTGGTGGAGTCTTGGATGAAGATGAGATTGTTGGCAAAGTTCTTAGATCCCTTCCTTCCTCTTATAAAATCAAGGTTGCTGCTATTGAAGAATTCAGAGCCCATACAGTTGTCACAAGAGATCAATTGGTTGGTAAATTGGCTGCATTTGAATTGACTGAGATTGGAGATGGCCCTCCCAAGACTGAATCTACATTCAAAGCTAGTACCTCTGTAAAAGGTAAACAAAGGTTTGATCCAAGAGAGAACTCTTCAAGGAAACTATCATGGTATGAAAAAGCAAGAAAATACCTAGAAGAAGAAGCATAAATTACTCAACTTGAAGCCCTTATTGCCAAAATACTGCCAAGAAGATCTAGTAAGTATGAAGGAAAATTACCTTTTAAGTGTTTTAACTACAATAAGATTGGTCATTTTTCCTCAAGATGTCCGGAAATATTTTCAAGGCCAAATCCTAACAGATCAAGGTTCCAAAAGAATTGTTATTATTTTCATGAAGAAGATGATAATTAAGGAGTAACAGATGATGAATCAAAGATAGGAAACAAATCCAAAAATGATTGGGTGTTTATTGCCATCAAGGAAGAAGAACCAATACCCTTTGAATCTGTCAATCATAAAGTTGTAGAAAGGGCTCTAGCTGCCCAAGTTGAAGAAAAGGATGATTGGGTCATTGACAGTGGATGCTCTCACCATATGACAGGTGACAAAAATAAGTTCATTGATTTGGAAAGGTATGAAGGAGGAGTGGTAAAGTTTGGTGATAATTTTGCTGGTAGAATCAAAGGTAGAGGAACTATTTCCTTTGATGGAATGAACAAAACCAGTAATGTACTGTATGTTGAAGGATTGAAGTACAATCTTCTTAGTGTTGGACAGTTGGTGGACAAAAGTTATGATCTCAGATTCAAGAATGGAAAATGCAAGATCTTTAAGAGTTTTAGAATAGAGATTGCATCTGGTACCCAAACAAAAGGTAACATCTTCCATTTAGTTGGTACTGGTAAAAGTTGTCTATTTGTGCAAATTGATTAGAGTTGGTTATGGAATAGGAGGATGTGTCATGTGAATTTTGATAATATCATCAAGATAAGCAATACTCAGGTTGTAAGAGATCTTCTAAAATTGGTGAAACCTACAAATAGTTTGTGCAAGGAATGTTAGTTGGGTAAACAAAGTAAAGTCTCATTCAAAAGAAAGGAACAATCTTCTACCAGATTATTAGACTTAGTCCATACTGATTTATGTGGTCCAACAAGAATCAGAAGTGTGCAAGGTGATAAATACTTCATGTTATTAATTGATGACTACTCCCGGATGATGTGGCTAACTTTTTTGAAAGAGAAATCAAAAGCTCTTGAGAAATTCAAAATATTCAAGGCTATGGTTGAGAATGAAACCGGATCGAACATAAAATGTCTGAGGTTTGATAGAGGTTGAGAATTCACATCCGGTGATTTCATAGAATTCTGTGAAAAACATGGAATCAAAAGACAATTGTCTGCTCCTAGGACTCCACAGCAGAATGGAGTAGTGGAAAGAAAGAACCAGACCATCCAAGAAGCATCTAGGACAATGATGATGGAAGAAAATATTCCTCAAATTTATTGGAGAGAAGCTATCAACACTGCAGTCTATACTCTCAATCAAGTACAAATCAGAAGCAATACTGGTAAGACTCCTTATGAACTTTGGTTTGGCATCACTCCTACTATGAGGTATTTCAGAGTCTTTGGTAGAAAATGTTATATTAAAAGAGATGAAGATCTAGGCAAGTTTAATGCTAGAAGTGATGAAGGAATATTCTTGGGTTACTCTACTCAAAGCAAAGCATATTGGTGTTATAACAAGAGACTGAGAAAGATTATAGAAAGTACTAATGTGAAGGTTGATGAAGGAATTGAAAAACCCTCAAGGTTTTATGAATATGATGAAGATGATTAGAATGGTGTTCTGACTCAAGGAGCCCAAGTTTCTTTTGAAATTCAGATTCAAACTGATCCAGTAAATCAGGAAGAAGAGATGAGTTTTAATGAGCCTGATCAAGAATCAGAAGTGCAAGAAACTCCCAAAGTTCCTAGGTATGTAAGACTGAACCACTCTGAAGATTAGATCATAGGTGATAAAAGCAAAGGTGTTCAAACACGAAGAAGGATTGCTCAAGATTCAGAAGAGTATTGTCTGATTTCAAAGATTGAACCTAAGACAGTGAATGAAGCTTGCAATGATGAAAACTAGACTAAAGTAATGGAGGAAGAGCTAATGCAAATTGAGAAAAATCACACTTGGGATCTTGTTCCCAAACCTAGAAACAAGAATGTGATTGGAACCAAATGGGTCTTCTAGAACAAACTGAATGAAGTTGGTGAATTAATCATAAATAAAGCCAGATTAGTCTGCAAGGGTTACTCTCAAATAGAAGGAGTTGATTTTGAAGAAACTGTTGCTCCGGTAGCAAGCATTGAAGCAGTCAGGTTATTTTTTGCTTTTGCCACCTTCAAGGACTTCAAAGTATATTAGATGGATGTCAAGTCTGCCTTTCTGAATGGAGACTTGGAAGAAGAAGTATACATTGAACAATTGGATGGATTTCAATTGTCTGATCATGGTGATATGGTCTGCAAGTTGAAGAAAGCACTGTATGGACTAAAGCAAGCCCCAAGAGTTTGGTAGGAAAGATTGGATAAGCATCTTTTAAAGATTGGTTTCAACAAAGGTACTGCTGACAGTAATTTATATTTCAAAATTGATCATGAAAACATCTTAATTGTTGAAGTGTTTGTTGATGATATCATTTTTGGAGGAAGAGATAGTATGTGAAAAACTTTTGCAAATCAAATGAAAGGTGAGTTTGAGATGTCCATGCTTGGGGAAATGAATTTCTTCTTGGGTTTGCAAATCATTCAAACTAAGAAAGGAATCTTCATTTCTTAGACCAAATATGTGAAAGAATTGTTGAAAGAATTTGGGATGGAAGACTCAAAACCAATGAGTACTCCCATGGCAACTGGATGTAAATTGAGCAAAGATGATGACTCTCCTAAGGCTGATAAAGAAAGTACAAGTCAATGATTGGAGGATTATTGTATCTCACTCAAACTAGACTTGACATTATGAATACTGTTGGTCTTGTTGCTAGATTTCAATATGATCCCATAGAATCTCATGTCATGGCAATCAAGAGGATTTTTAGATAGCTAAAAGGAACAGTTGAGTATGGATTGTGGTCTCCCAGAGATCATGATTTCTCTCTTCATGCATATACAAATGCAGATTGGGTAGGAGATGTAGATGACCGGAAGAGTACCAGTGGTGGAGCATTCTTTTTAGGAAAGAGATTGGTTTCTTGGCTGAGAAAGAAACAAGAGGCAATATCTCTATCCACTGCAGAAGCAGAATATATTGCAGCAGTAGGTAGTTGTACTCAAGTCTTGTGGATGAAGCAAATGCTTAGAGACATGGGAGTGGAGTATGAAGAACCTATCAGAATCTTCTGTGATAATTCAAGTGCAATAAATATTTCAAAGAATCTGGTGTTGCATTCAAAGACCAAACATATATCCATCAAGTTTCACTTTTTGAGAGAGCAAGTAAACAAGAATGAAGTCAGATTGGAGTTTGTGCCTTCCAAGGATCATATTGCAGATATCTTTACTAAACCTCTACCTAAGGACTCTTTTGAGTATCTCAGGGAGAAGTTAGGGGTTATTGCTCCTCTGATGATGAACTAAGGTGCACTGATGTGCATCAGTCTGGTGGATATCACAGTCATATCTTGTGGTCCGGATTGATGATGGGAAGTTGCTACTTAGGGGGAGCAGCTGGTATGAATCTGAAGTGGTGAAGTTGCAAGTATGTGCCCTTTGCCATTGATGTCAAAAGGGGAGAGAAGACATGTGAAAAACAAGTGGTTGTTGATCAAAGGGGGAGCAGGAAAGGAAGAGAAGACATGTGAATGGTTGTTGCTGATAGGGAGAGTTGTGACAGTAAGGAGAAGTTCTTGTCTTGATGGTCAAACAATTTTTCACATCCTATGTTGCCATCAATGACAAAGGGGGAGATTGTTGCAAGTATGGGCCTAACTGGTGTTGTCATTGATGTCAACATACTCTTGTTGCATTAATGATAAGGATTGGATGAACTGTTTGCTGAGGATACTAAGAAAATTGATCATATCAATAATAGTAAAGACAGTAAGGTAAAAGTCCTAGTTAAGATGAGGATCAGAGGATGTGGTTTAAAGGGTTTGTATATATGTGTCTTAAGATGATCCAGTAAAGATTTTAGAGGTCTACATGAAGATATGAAGAAGTTGTGGCTGCTCAAGTAAAACCGGTTCCAGCAGGTGTTCAGAGATGACAGAGTGATACAAATAGGTCCAGTGAGATCCGAAAATGTATTATCCTATTCTACGGATTTGGTGGAGTGTTTAGGAAGTCTTTAAGAAGTGTCAACTTGATTGGTTCATGGTCTAGAGGTCTGCAAGCATCTATTTCTTTGTGACAGTGATGACAGATTGTGTTCTTGAGGTTCTGGATGAAGGATTTCAATAAGAAGATGTAGTGTGGATGTTCTTGGTGATTCAGGTAAGCTTGTGGAGGTCTTTGGATCGTGTCCACTTTGTTTTGGTGGTCTACATTGGAGTTTGAGTTTGCAATTGAAGAATTACTTCCGGATGATGGTGTTCTTCCTGAGTCTGGTTGACTAGATGAGTTACACATCCTGCGGATGTTCTTGTGGATGTTTGTTGACTTAGATGATTATTACTAAGTCGATGTCTTGTATAAATAAGGGATTGGAAATTCATTTCAAAAGTATCTTATGGAGATGAGAGTGTGGTAGAAAGGAGAAGAGCGAAAGGCAGAGCAAAGGTTTTGGGCTTAAATGGAACTGACTCAAGCATGATGAAGATGCTATTCTTTAGTTCAAGTATGAAATACTTGTTCTTCTGTAGATAGTGTGTCTCTTGTAGGCAGTGAGTCTCTTGTGAACAGTGTGCTTGGGCAGTGAGCCCTAATTGGCATGTGCCATTTTGTTCTTTCTATTCTTCTAATAGAGAATACAATCTTGGGTTAATCACCCCATGGTTTTTCCCTTAACCAGGTTTTCCAAGTCAAAATCTTGGTGTCTTATGTGTTAATGTGTTTCTACTCTTGGTTTGATGCATTGTGTTTCCATGATTGAATTATTATTATGCTGCTGAATTACAAAGTGGATTTAAGTGTTTAAATTGGATGAAAGTTTTGGACAACTGATTCACCCCCTGTCTCTGTTGTCTGTCCTGAATCTAACAACATATATATCATTATATTTTTTAAGTCACCTTATATCTCCATATGCAACTTAATATCAATAAAACTTACAATTCCACCATGCATCAAAACTCCATGCATCAAAATATCTCCAACACTACACCATCATACTTGCACCTTGCCTGCCACCATGCATAATTATTTACATTAGGAAACTCCATGCTCAATCTTCATGCATGCCATGTCAAAAAAATACCCTCTTGGCTTTGTTAGCCACCATGCATAATAAAGAAGTATATTTTAGTTTTGGATGTTTTGCAAAAAAGACAAGGAACTTGATTAGCATCTGTATCTTTGTCCATGCATTACCTGACCACCAAGGAATTTGAATAGTTTATAAGGCATGAATCTTTTCTCTTTCATCATATCGGCCCTCTTGACTTAATAAAAATCAAGTCTTAAGAATTGTTGTCGGCCACTCCATGCTATGATGGTTAGGATCTTTCAAGACCAAAGCCTTGACCACGACACTTCTTGGATAAGGTAATTATTTATTTTTGCAAGTCAAAAATCACACTTGAGAAAAAGGATCCTTCAAACAAAACAAAGAGACAACCCTAAAAGTTGGTCATTCTTCATTTGGTCTTCCTTCTTCGATGCTCTGCAACTGCATTATGTTGGCTTAGAGTTTGAATGCCTCCATCATGACTTTGGTCTTTCTCCCTTCAATGGATCTTCTTGGTTGAAACCTTTGAACTCTGCATCATTAATGAAGAAGCTAACACTTGTTTGAGTTTCATATGAGGCATTTTATTTGATCTGTAGCCTTATTATTCTTTAATGGCTGTGGCCTCCTTCTTCTTTATAGCTCTCTCCATCATTATGCATTCTTTAACACCTTTCTTTCCTATTTCTGTATCTTCCTTCTTGCATCTCTTCACCTGTTCTTGAAAGCTTAAGTCTGTTGTAAGGCCATGGAAAGATCTTCTCTTCCTGTCAGCAAAAAGGAGGTAAGCACTTGTCATTCTTTACCTCTGTAGCTTCATTTGTCTCTGGATTTTTACACTTTGAAGAATGACAAGGCTATATGTAGACATGGGTATTGCATTTTATAGCAAAAAATGTTATATCACTGTCGGCCATGACTGCATATGTCTCTTTTAGCTTTGACTTGACTGTAGGTATAGAAAAACCTAAGGGTTTGAGATCTTGAGATGAGGGTTTGCTATTTTCTTGCATTTTCAAGGCCTCCACCTTGATATGGCCATGCTCCATCTATATATAGGTACCAAACTGTGTAGATTGTCGATGGTTTGTAAGTTGTGAAACTAGGGTTTCAACCCTCCTTGCACAAAAATTCCTTCACACTACCATGGCCATTTTTATTCACTATTATCTCTTTCTCATTTGACTTACCTGAAGAGAAAAACCAAGGGTTTGTTCAGTTTGTACTTTCAAGGTTTCTATCCATCATGGCCACTCTCCTGTGGTATTCACTGCTCTTTCTTTTACTTGTAAGTGTAAAAGAAATGAGGGTTTGATATTTATTTGAAAAGACTTTGTTTAATTTGCAGATGAGTATACCTATTATCATGAGAAATCTTGTCCTTTTGGCATGGCTATGACTGTATCATCTCTCTATTTGAAATCTCTTGACTGTACTTTTCCTCCATCTGTTGGTTTAAAAAATGACACTAGGGTTTGGATTTTAAATAAGTGAAAGGTCACTTTGCATTATACAGAACTCTCTCCTGCTCTCCTTGTGACTGTCATGCTATTAATGATGATACATTTTATCTCTTCTGTCCCACTGTAGCTATTGGGTATAATAGCAAGTTTTTTGATATTCTGTATGATAACTGCTATTAGTTACCTCCATCTGTATCATACATTGGCACTTCTGGAAGGCTCTCCTATAGCATAAATGGCTTCCTTGGTTTATTTGCATATCAAAAACTTGTATCTCTTTTGACTGCTAAATGTAAGATGATGGACTGCTATCATGTGTGATGATCTTTTGACTATGTAACTGTGTTTGTTGCATCTAGATTATACTATAGCATAGATGTCATGGTATCTACTCCTTCACTATCTGTGGCATTCTTAAAATACACCTGTAGAATAGATTGCATGTTCTTATCTCTCCTGCTTACATCATCATTTAGATGTCTATTGCATTCTTTAGATACACATGTAGCATCTTTGTGCATACTGACTGCTTATCTCATCATTTGGCTCTCACAGTAACATATGTATCAAGCATTTTTCTTTATCTTTGACCAAGGCAACTGATTACTATGATTGTATCATGATAGAATAGAATAATGGCATATAAGAAAGAGACTTCCTACCTTGTGAAATGTCAATGACCTATCACTGTAGCACTTGATATAAGTCTTGTTCTTCTTCTGATGTTCCTCCTTCATCATTGATGCACTTCTGTAGAGAGATATGGCAATTTATGATATACTTCGACTACTTATGCTTGTATAAGCCACTTCATGATCATTGTTGTGACTGTCTATAATGAAGATGACTATGTCTGTATCTTTGTTCTTGCAATGTATCTTTCTTTATGGCATCTGTTGACTATACCATGGCATCACTGTAGCTTAGGCATGTGAGATAAAGCTTGTTAGATCAAAACAATGATGAAATTCATAGAAACCACCTTATATATTTGGACTATAGCACTCTTATTAGTCCACTATGCCTAATGTATTTATATCCTTCTATTCTAGAGATGACTGTCTCTTGCTTTTGGATTTGTACTTGACTGTCATGTCAGTGATATATAAATGCTGCTCCTAGCTTGTTCTTCTTATAAGATCTCTGATACTAAGTGACAGTCTTTATCATTTGATGAATGCTCTTTAGAGAGCATGCTTTATGCATCTGTTATTTGCATCTTTGGCCTCTAGTATGTGACTGCTACACTTAACTCATATATTCTTGCAAGGTTTTCTTTTATGACAGTCAAGTTGGCATAGTGTATATATGATTATGTTGCCTTCCATTGTTTCATCTAGTGTTCCATGTGGCATTTTGCTTGACTGCCTCCATGACACATTTGTAACTTGAATGTAATATAACTGGTAAACTTTGATCATCTTTAACAATATGAGAACAATATGAGAAATACTTGGTATAGAGTGCTACTTCATCTTACTCTTTTGTCATAATGAGATGACCCTTCACATGATTTATTCTCAGATGGCTCCTGTAGCTTGGATGATTGTAATTTGATTTCTGCATTTTGTTTTTGTCAATCTTGACTCAATCATGTAACTTTGATTTGCTCCAATTAACTGTAATAATGCCATGATGACATATCTTTTTTGTAAGTTTATTAGATGATGCATGATATAGCTTAGAATGATGCATCCTATCTTTTCTGATACTCTTTTCAAAAAATAAAAAGAAACATGCTAGGCTCAAATCCTTGTGGGAGCCACATTTAATCCACATGTTTATTTGTCTTCAAATCAGCAACAAAACTTGTCCTATACCTGCACAGTGAACAAACAAGTTAGCATAAAAAAGTACCTGATAATGTTGATTAATCTTCTTCATGACTTCTTCCTGATTTATGTCATATATCTGGTATGATTTCTCATCTGAATGCATGATGTGATAAGTAGATGTCTCTATTTGACAAAAGCATGTGATAATTTTAAACTTTTGGAGGACTAACAGGGCTGTCCCCAAAATTTTGTAGGTTCAACTAATGATGGATTGGAGTGAAGACTGAAGATTAAAGACTTGAAGGCCAGCCTGAATAGCAATCTCCATCATCATGCAATGATGGATGTTTAACCTTATCATGTGTTCATTTATTTTCCTTTTATCAAACAGATGCATAGCTTGCATGTCTGCAATTGCTCAGTCTAGTTACTCCCATGGATTGTGTGGGACATATTTGAACACTTCTTTTAAACATGATCAATTAATTTCTCTTATGCATATGATGTATATGTATTTCCTTTTTCAATCAATGCATGAGATAAAGTAACAGATACTTGAATGTATGTTCAAAACATGACATGAAATAATAGTGCAATACAAAATATCTTTCTTTTTTTATTCCAAACTAATTAACTGAATAATCAATTTAACTTATAACTCCTGAAAGATCAAACTGTGTAGAACAACTATATTTCTTTGAATGTTTGATTTCTCGACAATCAATTCTCTTGTCATGATAACTTATCGGTCCTAATTGGACTGATGGGTTATCCTGACAACTGGATATCCTCTTGTACTCTGTCAAGGCATCATCCATTCAATGAATGCATAACTTTGAAGTTTTCTTTTATCCTTTATGAACAATTACACTTAGGTCCAACTAATTTTAAATGTGAACAAAAAATTAGTAACAGTATTAACAAATCAAATGCTGATTATAATACACTTGCAATGAAAGTTCTTTCAAGAGTTCCCAAGATGTCAATTCTAGAGCAATTCTAGCTACATTTTGGTACCTACAAATGAACCATACAACTCCAACTCCAAGCACCTTTATAAATAGAGAAGTACTATGAATGGAGGAAGCTTCTAGAGCAAGTCAACACAAGAATCTCGTCCAAATCCATATGGCCCAATTTCCAAGGCCATGAAACATGTGTATGACACTTGTAAGAGATTCCCTTTCATCCCTTACAACCCCCAAACATGGGTGCCTCAAATTTTCCCCAAAAAAGGTATGACAGATGCTCTTACAATGTCATAAAATCTGTCATATATGAAAACACTTACAGATGTAAGAGAATTTGTCATAACTAACTATTAATAGTGGATTCTCTTACAACCTGTCATAGTCAAACTTGGATGCCTACCTTTTCCATGCAAAGATGCATCCTGACATTTGTCACACCTATCATAGAATCTTCTATTTCTAGCTCTTGCATGTCATAGATTTTGTCATAGGAATCTGTCATAAATCTTATGCGTCATAGACCTCTTACAACACCCAAAAGATGCTGACACATGGAAAAAGTCTTCTACCACAAAGTGGGAAGCCTATATCCTCATATGAGGACAAAAATACATCCAGTCACCTTCCATGTAGGATGACACATCACCATGACAACTCCCACAAAGTGACAAAATAAGATTTGCATAGAAAATACAATAATAGGCAAAAATAAATATATAATTAAATAATAAATGCTAGGAACTTCCAAAGGTTGAGACACCTTAATTTCCAACATTATCTCACTTATTGATCACCTTTCAAGAGTCAATAGAATGATAGGATTTTAACTGCTAGGGACCAAGAGGCCCATAGACTCTGAACACCATTTGAACTTCTTTGTGCTCACAAGCTTTGTTAAGGAATCTGCAACATTCACCAAAGTGTCAACTTTCTCCAAATTCATCTTCCCATCCTCTACCATGTCACAAACAATGGTACTAGACATCAATATGCATGTTCCTCACATGGAAAGTAGGATTCTTCACCAAATGTATGGTGCTCTGGCTGTCACAATAAATGGTAATCTTCCCTGTATCAAACCTAATGTCAAAACACAATCTCTTAAGCCAAATGGCTTCTTTACAAGCATGAGTAGCTTCCATGTACTCTACTTCAGTCGTGGACAAAGCAACCACAAGTTGCCGCTTACTCATCCAACTAATATCACCATTAAACATAGTGAACACATAAGCATTGGTGGATCTCCTACTTTCAATGTCACCTGCCCAATCAGAATCCACACATCCATGAATACTCACATAATGCTAAGGTCTTGTAGGATAATTATGATAACATAGGGAATACTTGGAAGTACCTCACAAATATTTGAACACTCTCTTTACTGCATCCCAATGTACCCTCCAGGAATAGCCATAAATCAACTAAGGACTCACACTACTTGGGCAATGTCTGGTCTTGTACAGACCATAGCATACATCAAACTACCAACCACACTAGCATAAGGAACTCTACTCATATATTCCATCTTAGAAGGAGACTTTGGACAATCTGTAATAGATAACTTTCTCCCCATTGCAATAGGAATAGTCAAAGGTCTACAATCTACCATGCTGAATCTCTCCAACACATTATTAACATACTTACTCTAGCCTAACCAAAGGTTTTTTTTTCTTTGTCTCTTCTAATCTCCATCCCTTGAATGTACCTAGTTGCCCCTAGATTTTCCATTTCAAACAATGCTAACAACTAAGACTTCAAATCATAAATCAAACTTTTACCATTCCCAATTAGCAACATATCATCAACATACAAAGCAATAATGAGAATGTGATCATTGTCAAACTTGTAATAAACACAATGATCTGCTTTCGATCTCAAAAATCCAATACTCAACACAAAAGCATCAAACTTTTGGTACCACATCCTAGGAGACTATTTCAGACCATACAAAGACTTCTTTAACTTGAAAACAATATTTTCTTTACCTTCAACAATGTAGTGCTCTGGTTGTGACATATAAATCTCCTTCTCCAATTCACCATGAAGGAATGTTGTCTTCACATCCATTTGTTCCACTTCTAAATCCTACGTTGCTATAAGAGATAACAAGAACCAAATAGATGTCAGCTTTGTAATGGGAGAGAAAATCTCACCATAGTTAATTCCCTCCACCCGAAAATACCCCTTTTCAACCAATCTAGCCTTATATTTCTCAACACTACCATCTACATAGACTACCACTCAATCAAAGATCAGTACTAAAAACCCTTACCCAACAACTAGGACCAAAGGTGATCAAGCTCTGGTACCAACTTAAAGGAAGTAAGGTACGCAGAAATGCTTCCTACACCAAACTAATGAGGGGAATAGTATGCAAATTTTTTAGGTCCTTACAGTTACAGATATGTGTTATACATTAATAGAGAGATTAATCAACATAAAATGTAAGAACAATGCCAAAAATACAAGATATACATGGGTAAAACCCTTTCAAGTGAAAAACCCCACACTCCAAAACCTACACAATGTATTAACAAATCAAATGCTGATTACAATATACTTGCAATGTAAGTTCTTTCAGGAATTCCCAAGATGTTAATTTTGGAGCAATTCCAACAACATTTCAGTACCTGCAAATGAACCATACAACTCCAACTCCAAGTACCTTTATAAATAGAGAAGTACTATGAATGGAGGAAGCTTCTAGAGCAAGTCAACACAAAAATCTCATCCAAATCCATATGGCCCAATTTCCAAGGTCATAAAACATACATGACACTTGCAAGAGATTCCCTTTCATCTCTTACAAACCCCAAACTTGGGCGCCCCAAATTTTCCCAAAAAAGGTATGACAAATGCTCTTACAATGTCATAAAAATTGTCATATATGACAACACTTACAACTGTAAGAGAATCTATCATAACTAACTATTAATAGTGGATTCTCTTACAACCTGTCATAGTCAAACTTGGGCACCTACCTTCTCCATTCAGAGATGCTTCCTGATGTTTGTCACACCTATCATAGAATCTTCTATTTCTGGCTCTTACATGTCATAGATTCTGTCATAGGAATCTATCATAAATCTTATGTGTCATAGACCTCTTACAACACCCAAAAGATGCCGACACATGGAAAAAGTCTTCTTCCACAAAGTGGGATGCCTATCTCCTCATATGAGGACAAAAATACATCTATTCACCTTCCATGTAGGATGACACATCACCATGCCAACTCCCACAAAGTAACAAAATAATATTTACCTAGAAAATACAGTAATAGGCAAAAATAAATATATAATTAAATAATAAATTCTAGGAACTTACAAAGGTTGAGGCACCTTGATTCCCAATAGTCCTTATGTAGGAGGGCTAAGTGATTTCTAATGAGTCACAAAAGCTCAAGGATCACAAGCTAAATTACCCCACCCACAATTTAGAGTTGGCAGCAATTTTCCATGCGCTTATACAATGGGTACATTTTCTTTTGGTCATCACTTCGAGCTTTGTACCAATCATCAGAACTTACAATACATATGCAAATGACCAAACTTGAATGCTTGCCAATGTCAATGGATGGAATTTTTGTGCAAGTATGAATTTGGTGTTCAATACATTAGAGGAAAGGAGAACGTGGATGTTGATGCTTTAAGCAGGAGGTGGCACAAGGTCTTAATTTTGTCTCTCAGTATGGATCTGTGGGGGCATATTTTGGAAAAACTTCTAGAGGCTCCATGGTATCAGGGGGTTACAGTTGAGTTAGAATCTCAAAGGGTCCTTGGGGGCAAGTACTCTAGGTATTCCTTAGAGTTTGATGGACTATTGCGACATCTTGGTCATATTTATGTCCTAGTTTCTTATGGTCTTCACCTAGTTGTGATGATTGAGCACATCGTGCTCATTACATGACTCATCCTAGTGTGAAGAAGATGCATACCAATTTCTGTTAGTTGTTTCATTGTGCAGGAATGAGGTGCAATGTTGCTGATTTTGTTGCTAGGTACCTTGAGTGTTAGATAGTAAAGGTAGAACATCAGTATCTGACAGGTTTGCTACAACTACATGATGCTCTTGAATGGAAATGTGACATGATATCTGTATACTTTATTGTTGGTTTACTTGTTTATTCTTGTCATCATGATGCTATCATGGTGACAATAGACAAGTTGACCAAGGTTGCCCATTTCTCACCCATGAAGGCATCCTATAGTTCTACGTCTGTGGCACATAACTTTATGTAGAACATTGTACACTTGCATGGAGTACCTCATAGGATCATTTCAAATCATGATCATATTTTCACATCATTGTTGTGGACATCCTTGTAGCATGCATTGGGTGCTCAACTTAACTTTAGATTCACCTACCACCTCAAAACTTATGGTTAGATGGAGAGACTGAACCAAGTGTTACAGGATATGCTTCGTATGTACGTTATGGACTAACAGTCCTAGCAGGAGGACTATTTTTACTTGGTTGAGTTTTCTTATAACAATTAGTATTGTAGTTCTCTTGGTATGGAACAACTCTTGACATTATATGGAAATCCATATCATACTCCTTTGAGTTGGGACAAACTTGAGGATTGGGTTGTTCTTGGTCCTAAGATTCTGTAGGACATGGATCAATAGGTAGTTCAAATAAGAGAGTAGTTGTTGACTGCCTAGGATAGACATACGAAGTATGTTGATTTCAAGAGATTAGATTGACACTTCTCGGTTGGCGATCATGTGTTTATGAGAGTGTGATTGTACAAGAGCCCAATCCATTATGGATAAGCTTCTAAGTTCTTGCAACATTTTTTTGGGCCTTTTGAGATACTTGAGAGGATTGGTCTAGTCACTTATCAACTTGCCTTGTCGCCTAGTCTCTCACACATCCATGATATGTTTCATGTTTTCATTCTTGGACAATATATTCTAGATGTGGCACATGTTCTTGATTGGGGTGCCTTGCAAGTCGAGAAGGGCAGACAACTTTCTTTAGAGATGTCCAAATATTGCAGCATCAGAGGTTGGTACTTCAAGGTTGAGACCTAGATTAAGGGTCTAGTGGGACCCACTTGATGATTCCACAACTACTTGGGAGTATGTTGTACAATTGAGGATTTTCTATCCTCACCTTTCTTAAGGCTTTGAAGAGTAAGCCTAGTTTTAAAGGGCAGGATGTTATGCCTCTAGCATTTGTGCCTTGACATCTTTTGACTTTTGTTTTGGATTCACTACTATTTTTAGTGATGATATTTGATTATTCTATCGATGTGTTTTCAATTAGGTTTTGTCTTGGCATTTAAATTTTTGAGTATGGATGCATCTATTACAACTTTATATGTTGGAATTTACACTATTATTGTTCCGCTTCTTTTGCTACATATTGTATAAATGTGGTTATTATACTTGGACTAGTATTTTTGGATTACTATTTGTTATCACATCTTTATGTTCATGGTTAATGATTCTTGTTGGATGTGATGCTTAGTTGATTAATATGATAGGATACGATGTTAGATGTTAGATGTATATGCTTTGCTTCAGCAATTTTATATGATGTATGTATGCTTAATATTTGACTTGAGTGTGCAGGTACATGGTTATTACCTAATAGTGATCATATAGGAGATGTTCGCATTGGATAAAATTTGTTTGTTAACCTTTATCTCACTCAATTTGATTACAAGATGAATCTTGTGAATTCTTGTGTAAACCTAGATTTGAACAGATGACAATTCTGGAATCCGCATGTTGTGAAAACTCAAAGTATGTCTGTATCCTTTGCATATGATTATTTTATCTTGTTTAATTGTATTTAAAATTAATTTCAAAATACATATTTTTTTGTTTGCGAAAAAGATATTAATTATGCTTTGGTGGAAAAAGGCCTACGATATTTTATTATTTTAGGGGAAAAGAAAATTAAAGTGAATTTAGTTGCTTTTGGAATTAGAACAATTTGCATAAGGAAAACATAATTGTAATATAGTTGAAAATTTAATATAATTTGAAATGCTATTGGAGAATTTAATTATAAATTATTTCCAAAGTATTAGCTTTATTTTAAATAATGTGTGGCAAATATCTTTTGAAAATATGTATTTTTTAAATTTTGAAAATTTCTAGCTTAATGTGAAAAGTAGGAAAAGTGGAAGAGGTTTTAAGGAAATTTGAACAAAAGGCAAGGAAAAGACATTTTATTGTCATTTTTTTTCTTTTTTTCTTATAAACCTCTTACTTTCTCACCTTTGAAAAACAATTCATGCATTTTGGAAAAGAAATATTTAGAGTTGCTTGGATTGGGATTAGCTCGGATTGAAGATTGCTTGCTTGTGGTATGCTTGTCTCCAAAAGAATTCTTCTCCATTTTTATGAGTTTTTGTTGGAAAGTATTTTTCCCCATTGTAAATGCTTTTAAATTTTGAATTTGAAATGTATTTTCTTCATTGACATGCCTACAATAGGGGGTTGCATATGGCCTTTTTGTTGTAGGAATAAAATTGAATTAAGATTAATGCTTCAATTTCTAGCTTTGAATTATGTATTAAAATTGTAAAATATCCAAAATAGATACATGACTATGGCAAAATTTATCTAGAATCCCTTTCCCAAATTTTGTTGAAGAATGTTGTTGTTGGATGAATTATGCATAAGAGGGTATTCTTAGTTTTTTTAATTTTTCTTTAAATTAAAAAGTAGAAATCTTGAAAGTTGTAACCAATTCCATTAATGATGGAATTCAAGCTATTTTATGGTTTTGTCATTTTGGAAAACAAATGAAAATAACAATTTAGGACTTAATTGAATGTTTTATTTTGTGAAAAGATTAGTCTCCTTAATAAATTGGAATCTTACATCTTTTAGCATTGTGTTATGAAAATAAGTACATTGAATTCCATATCATGCTCAAATTGTGAATTTAGAGTGATGGACTTTTAGGATTGAGGTATAGTGTAGAAAAGGAGTGGGATCTCACCGTTTGCCATGATACAAAGTGAACGGTGGAGATAATGATGGAGAGTTTTAACCAAGTGATAATGTAATCTCATTGGGTAAATAAAACATGATTAATTAAAATGCTACACCTTGATTGAATGCAACATGGGTTTAATCTTGGTTGTGAAGGACATGTCACAACTCTTAGAAGTTGGTGAATGCCATTAAGTATCTTCAAATGAGGAAGCTCTACTCCCAAATTACCACTTGAATGTCATGCTATTGCAATGACAATCCATGTCTTATCTCTAGGATGCTCGTCCTTTCCTTTAGTCAGATTTTGTATTCGATATTTTATACATGTGAGTGTGTGTGTGTTTTGCTATATTTCCTTGTATTGCATAAGTGTGCTTTGTACCCATGTAACCATTGTTGAGAATGTGTGTCTCAAACTCACTGTTGGAACCCCATCTCCATTGCTATCAAACTTAGATTTTCCAAGTGTTACATTCATGATTTTACCATAGTACCACTGGGTGCAGATAAAAGAGATGTGGGCCTGTGGTGTTTACTACCATCCCACGGGACTCAGTAAATTGACTTGTGGTAGTGCGGGACATATCGTCACCCCATGATAGCTTGTGAATTGGATTGCAATGGTGCCGTGTATATCCCATCATCCTGTGAGGATCTATTGGTGGTGGTTGTGGTAGAGTGGGAGTTACCTTGCCACCCCATGACAACCCATGAGATGGCTTGCAGTGGTGTGGTATAGGTCCCGCCACATCATGTTGGTCTTTTGGAAGGGTTGCGATATAGTGGTAGGTTGCGGTATAGCGGTTAAGCCTAGGAATGATGGACAAAGACAAGATCGTGAAAAGATGTCAATGGTGATTGACTGACGAGTAAGGTGTCGACACGTGGCACTAGGTTACTCATTGATTTCACATCATTTTTGTGAATCAATGTGGCCTTTGGCAGTTGGCTGTTTGGTTGTCGATGGAAGTTGTAATATTGGATGTCAAGTCAGTTTGTAACTGTTTGTCTGGTGTGGAATTTGAAGTGATGGGCTTCCTAAAACATTTGTGAAGTCTGTATTAATGCAATAGTGCATTGTAACCGAGTATGAGGTGTGACTGGATGTAAGGAAATGCTGCTAAATTTTCTCTAGAGATGAAACAAGATGTAAATCTCTAGTAAAGGCTATGGGCCAGATATTGTATTGTAACTTGTACACTTGTTGCTGAATAATACAATGGCTCTATGTTTTGGAGTGTGGGGTTTTTTACCCGAAAGGGTTTTCCCCACATAAGTCTTTGTGTTCTTGTCTTCTACTCTATCCTTCATGTTTAGTGATTCTATTTATTGAATACATTTAATGTATGTTGTTGAAACTGATTTAAATTGCAATCGCTTTCCTCTAATGGTTAATGTGGGAAATGAACTATGTCTGATTCCACTTTATGGCATAATAGTATATGTTTTGAGGTAATAAGAGAGAATGATTGTTACTGCAGACACTTACTAATATCATATGCTCATTCTAGGATGAACCATATTTTCCCTTCAATTAGTATCAAAGCCATGGTTTATGGTTCTAGGTATTCCTTCTGTGAGGATTTCTTAGTCTAGAAAGCTTGAGGAAATCTGAAGGAATTGGGTGAAGATTGATCCTTTGTTGAGTGAACTTTGTTTGTTCTTTTTGCGTTAGTTTCAGGAGACAACATGCAGCTTGAAGGATGGTGAAGATGGAGAAAATGGAGTTGGTCACTTTGAAATGATGATTGATCTGGAGCTCCTGATAGGTAGTGGAATAATTCTGATGCATGGGGTGGGATTTTTTGCTTTGTTCTTGTGTTGCAACAAAGCTTTCATATTGGGTGTCTGTGTGAGAGGCTCTCTGGTGATATGGAGAAGCTTATGTTGTTTTTTAGCTATGGATTAATGTGCTTATGCTGGGTGTTTATTCTTGGTATTGGAAAGCACTATTTTTTGTTACCCCGATTGCATATAGGCTATGGAGTTGATCATTGGATGATCTGGAATCTTCTGTAATAGCATGTCTCCCTTGAATGCATGTGCATGTTGGTGGTTGTGGAGTTGGCCTACAAGTGGGCCTAGAGTTCCTGGACCTCTACTTCCTTTTGGTTGGTTGTACTTGTGTGTCTTAGTTTTATATTGATTTGATCTAAGGGCTTTATAGATTTTTTGTTCAAAATCTATGGTTATGCTTATTTATATTATTCCATTGTTTTGGTATAGCTGCTATGGTAATTTTTCAGACTTATGGGTCTTCCATATGATAATTGGATATGGATTTGTAGGTTGTACATGGTTAATCAAAACTTGTGGAGTTGTAGATCTGTAAATAAACTATTTTTCAGATTATGATTCCTTGGGGGTGTTCTGGATGTAAGATAGTTGCTTGTTTGCATGTATGCTTTAGGCATGGTGTGAGGAGGTTTGTAGTTTTCTTAGTGTGGAGATGTTGGTATGTGATTAGTCACTCATAATTTCTATAGTATTTTCTTGATGGGTTCCTTGACTATGGTTACTCATATGTTGACTAGTTTGGCAAATCAGATCTGTGGTTGATTTGATGTTTGAGTTTTGTGGTCTACATGTTATCTTCTTTTTATCTCAATTTATAGGTTACTAATGTGATGATGAGTTTGCATGTTTCATGTTTGGGATGTACGAGTTATGAAGTTTTGTGGGATGATCACCTATTTGATTGTAGTGGGATGAGTCGAATGTGGACTATCTATATCCACAAGATTAATTTAGTATTTATGCAGACTATATTAGTTGGCCTTGTCTGTGGTCATTTTTGCATTGGTATGTTGAATTGGGATGAGAGGATGGATGATTTGAGTGCCTGGATAGTTGGTTATTGGGACTTGTAGCATGTTTATCACGATGTCATGAATAGCTTAGTTACATAGTTTAGTGTGAGCTTTTGACAGTGATGGTTTTATCTTCTTGACTTGGAGATCTTGGTTCTACTTTATTCTTTTATACTGCTGATATTGCAGGTGAAGTATTTGATTGTGTTAGAGCCATGGATTATCTTCACTGAGAGGATGGTTATCATGATGCCTTGATAAGATTAGTATCGCAGTTTCAGTGGGAGCTTTAGCAATGACTGTGAATTCATCACTTGGTGATGTGTGATCTTCTTTAGTGTTGTAGATGTTACTAGGAGGAGCTCTTAGATCCTATTGTTGCAAAAGGGTTCTTTCAAATTTGCATGGAAACTATTTGGAGATGGGTCATCTTCATGATATTGAAGATGTGTAACATCTTGGAGCCATGGACTCATGGTGTTGTTGGTTGAGGTGTCAATGGTTCTTGAAATGTGATGTTGGTTTAGAGTTGTAACATCAAAAAATGTCCCCTTGGGGGATTTTCCCTCTTTAGGTTTAGCTCCTAGGTCTTTTGTGTGCATTTAGGATATTTTGCATCATATTTCAACATTCTAATGAGAAAACCCCTATGTGTCTTGACAAATGGGACCTAAGGGGACTACTTGAGATAATCCTGCTCAAAATGAGGGGGAGAGGACTTAGGTTCCCGCGCACTAGTCCTGTCCTATTTTGGGGCAGTCTCAATTTTTGGGTGTCGACTTGTGACCATTATTTGGGTCCTATGCTGACATGGTAAGTTTGAATTATAAAATTCTTGGCGAGAGTATTTGTAGTTGCATATAAAAGCATGTTTAGGCATTCATTTAGAAACTAGATGGCAATGGTGATGTTCATGTATTCTCAAGGTGATTCAAGGCTTTTATTGTGTTACAAGAGTAGATTTGTGTTGTCTATGTGTTTGTGTTTGCAGATTTGAGCATCCATTTCCTCATGGAATGAAGAGCTTCTTCCTCTCATGAGATCTTCACTACAAGGTGACATTTATTATGTTTGTAATCATTATTCATTTAGTTTTTGCCTCTACCTCCCTAGGCACACACTCTCTAACTGACAAAGGTGTTTTGAAGACTTAAGTGTCCTTCCAGGGCTTGACTGAGGCAAGCTCCTAAACACCACAACCCCCTCCCAAAGTTTTATGATTATAGGTTACAGGTTGGTGATGTAGACAAAGTGAAGTTGCAAGAGGGTATATTGGAGTGTCAAAATTGTAGATCAGAGAAGAAAAGAGCACCCTGGACTTGGGCACCTGCTCATTAGTCCTCGAAGTTTCATGATGGAAAAACCTTTAGTGCAATAGGAATAGGTTGCAGATTTGTCCGCAGGTCCCAACGAAAAGCAGGGCATTGGACTTGGGTGCCCACTCTTTTGTCCCTGACTTTTCTACCTCGGAACCCCAAAATTAGGTGCACAACCATTTGTTATTTTATAGCTTTCTACAAAATCATTTTCTGTTATTCATATGTTTACTTCTGTATTTACATAATTAGGGTTTTGATGGATAATTGAGCATAAGAGAGGGAAAATTGATAATCAAATACCCTAATCCAAGTTTCCTTACATTTGTAAGTGACCAATGACCTAATAGTGCTCTACCACTTGATCCTAAGGTCCTTGAATGTAATGGGTGAAAGGAGGATTTAAACACTAAACTAAACAATCCAAATTTCCACCTAAACAAGAGTTTGTTTGTTTTATGTCATGGTATACTCTTGTTTATGCATTAGAGTTTCAGCATGATACATTGCTCTTGAGACCATGCTATGTTTACTTGGTGCATGGAATCTCCTAAGGGGGATGGTAAGATCATGATGTCATGACAAGTTCCTGATTTAGATGATTAGAGCTTTGACAGTGGTCTAGTGATTCTCTATGTTTTGGGTGCATTGGTCATTAATGGAACAAGATCAGATGATCTCATGCACAATGACCTGGCTTCCAATGACACAAACACATTGCTCAAAATCTTTTTAAAGAATGCCTATCTAGTCACAATTCACAAACCCAACTTGCAGAAATCATATACAAAACCATGTGCATAAATGACAAGAACTTTGATTCCAGTAATGACAGGAAATTCAAATACTTCAATCACAATATGTAATAAAATGACAAGAGGTTTCTAATTCTTCTACATAGTCCCAAATCATCAAATAAAAGATAGGAAGAATGATGATATGATATTAAGAAATATACTTTACTTGATATTCTCTTATTATCAAAAACATGCGATTATAGACCATAAAATCAGCCTACACAACCGGCTATACACTATGCAGAAAACAAATCAAAAGTTTCTACTATTCCTACTCTCCTTCCTTCTGTCACTTGGCTCTCTCAACACTGTCAACCTCCTTAATATCACCCTCGACCTCTTTCTATCAGACAGTCGGCCTCCTCTCATCAGGTAGTCGGTCTCTCCTTTCTATATTCACCGATCTAACTCCTTGGCAGCCCGTCGACCTTCTTCTTAAGACAATCAGCCTTTTCTTTCTTACTATTCACCTCCCCCATTCTTCTATCTCTCAACCGGCCCTCTCTTCTATGTTGTGAATGCCTTTTTAATACCTCTCCATTGTTATGGAGGTCTGTAGTAGAGATAATTAGTTTCATAACTGTCACTTCCTTTGGAACAGTCTCTCATAAAGAGAGCTTCCATTAGTGGATAAAAAATGTCACCTCCATAGAAAAGGAATCTCTAGAAAATGTAGAGAAACCATTGATCCAAGGCTGCCAAGATACATGCAAATAACTGTCACAATGAAATGGTCAACGGCAGGCAAAATAAGGAAGGAAATAAAGGTAACGACTTAAATGATTCACCCCTCAGAAATTGCTGGCTGTTTCTATTTTTGGGTCTACATGATCAGAGGCATTTTCTATTCCTTTTTATTGATTTGAAATGGCAGAGAATCTTTGCTACTTTTCCAGTTGTCCATGACCACTAACTAATTTACGATCTATCTAAAACTACAAATCATGACTCCTTTACAAGCTGTCTAAGCTAAGCTGAATATTCTACTTAAAGAAAACAGTTGACAAAAGAAAAAGGTTTTTAACAAGCAAGTTTCTAATGTTCATGTGATAGGAGGTTCGAGCACAAAGCGACAGGAGCAAAGCACACCAAAATTGTAGAATGCAAGATTCTAGCTTTATTCATCAAACAAAACCAAAACATCAGAAAGCAAAATAAACCAAAATTAGAATGAGGCAAGATGCCCCTGCATCAGACTCCCCCACTGAATAAGATTCATGAGCTCTGTAATAAAATGTTTATATCAGAATCCCTTCTTCTACTTCTTCCAATTTGTCTCATGCTTGCAATTACTCTTCCTAAGTTTCTTCATCTGTAATTGTTTGCTTTCCACATTCTTCTCATAGATCTGCCTGCTGATTTCTTCATCCACTACAAATCACCATGACTCTGTCTCATCTCCATAGTTATCATTTTCAAATGAAAATAAAACTTCATCCTCATCTTCTGGTTCTTTCACTACTACCTCAAAGATACCTTCACCATTTTTCTTTTCTGCCATAAGCTTCTTCACCAAGCCTGTAGTCTCTCCTTCAAAATATTTTTCCAATCTGAACATTGCTGCTAATCTCATATGCTCTTTTGCAATTGCAGATTTCTTCTCCTTTCTATTATCAATGTCATCTTTTGAAATGAAAACACAAACAAGATTTTCTCCATCCTCAGATTCTAAATCACTTTGATCACCATCTTTCTTCAAATCCACCAGACAACCCAAGTGTGAACTTTTAAAATTCTGACTCGACTTCACTTCATGCTCTCGTTCCTTGGATTTCTTTGAATGTCCTGCAAACACTAAAGGGTTAATAAAATAACAACTTTCCAATGTATCCATCCAACCTAAAATCCTTTGCAAATTCTCATATAGATTTCTTTTCTCCACATGCTCTGCCTTCCCTAAATCTGCATTCATCATTCTATGTGTTCCCCTATCCTTCCTCCTATTGTAAACCACAATATCATTCTCTCTTCCACTCATACCTGCACAAGAAACAAATACATTAAAGAAAACATATCTTTCTTCTTCCACATACTTCATGCTTTCATTTAGCTCCTTCTATGTTCCAATCTTTTCCCTTCCTTCAACATGCCTACAAAACTTGGGCTCCATCTCAGCCATACTCAACCAGTCAACATCACCTATCCCTGTATTCTTCTTGATACCAACAATATCATCTATTATGGACCATGTTTTCTTATCCTTTTGTCCATCATCAACAAAATCATTCTTCCCTAATAGCCCATACATGTTACAACTCACAATATTCTTATATGGATTTTCTACCCCATATCTCTTCCTAGACAAACCATTAACAAAATAAAAACAATACATTTTACCTCTCCTTGTAGTCTTGTTTCCATCTACCAACTTGCATTCTTGGTTATTCCAACAAACTTCCCCATTGTACTCCTTGTATTTTCATGAGAACTTACTTTAACTATTGTCCCCTTATAGGAATCCATATTTTCAATTTGTAAGGCTTCAACCTTTGTAATAGATGCATCCTCAGCTGCATTGTCCACTATCTTTTCTGGATCCTTCATCTTATGATTGTGGTTCCTCTTGAACTCTTTCATGTCCTTCATTCCTTGGGATTGTTTGTTGTCATAAACTCCCTTACATTCATCTGCTTGATTACACTTTGCATGCTACCCATGAACAACAAATTTTCTTTACCAGCTTGGTATCCTATACCCATGATCGTTAACAATGTTTGAATTCCTTAGATTACTCATCTCCCTATTTACTTGTATTTTCAAATTAGTATTACCACATGTATGCTCATAATGAACTTTTCTGCCTCCATATACTCTTGCCATACCTGGCTGTTCAAGTTATCTCTCATCCTTATTTTCCTTGCTTACCAACTTTACCCTGAACCTTAGGTTTCTCTTTTCTCTCCTACAAAACCTTTGAATACATCATGAAATTCCACATCTCCTATGTTTTCCCTATCATTTTGGAAAATCTCATTATCCTTCTTATCTTTATTTTCAAATACATTGTAATATACCTTTCCTTGAGGACCTGCTACACTGGATCCTTGTACACCTTCAGCTGCAACTTGTATCTGTCTTTTCTTGTCTTCACCACCATCTACGGGTGCCTCTTCTCTCATTGATATTGAGGTCTCGGCCTTGACCCCTCCACTGAAGTCTCTTATAGCTTTTCTTTTTTCTATAAGTGCTGTTGCCTGGACTACTTCTTTTCATTCCTTATCTCTCTCCTTATCTACAGGATTTCTTCTTGCCTTTCCTCTTTGGTTCTCCCAGGGCTTGTTCTCAACCTTCTTTACACCTGTATTCACAACTTCAAACAAATAATTAGAAAATAAATCAAGAGACGAAGATGGCTCCTCGGGTGCCTCCTTAATGGACACCTTCTTCTCTTATTTTTCTAGTGCTCCTTGCTGCACCTTCTCTTTTCTCCCTTTCTTACTTTTATCCAAGTCCTCTGCAATGAGAACTTTCTTCTTCTCTTCTTGTCTGCTTTCTGCAGTCACAATCTTATCGGGAAAATAAATCTTTTCCAAAATTTCCATTCTCCTCGAGTTCTCTTCTAATCCCTCTCAGTACTTTCTTCTTTCCCCTTCATCCCAATATCTCTCCCAAAATAAGATTATGACGGGTCTCTTTACACTAATACCCATCTTCTCACTGTTGTAAATCCACAAACTTTGCTCAAACTGTAGGTGCAAACTGCCTCTTCTTTCGGCGATCGGTTCACACAACAACACATGTCACTACTGCAACACAATTTCTCACTTTCCATAACTACCCACTATCCAACAAGAACTGGAAGATGTGTCTCTTCAAACCCCCTCTACCCACTCTCTCTTAGTGGAGGAAGTCATACACCTTCTACCTAGTTTATATTTGCTAGAGGATAGCAGTTACAAGCCCTTTCTTATGCCTGCAACAACAAATAACTCTTTCTCAACTTTCTCATACCTCATTCTTCAACACACATTTCACCTTGCCTATAATCTTCTTCCTCTATCAATCAAACCACAACAATATACCTCAAAATCAAGAATGCACACAGTGCTTGCTGCCCAGATCTTTGGGACTCTAGGTTCCTTTAGCCACCTGTTAACTCTTCAAACACACATAACACTCCAAGTTTCTTATGAACATCAAAATATCAAAACCCACATCAACTTTTATTGCCCAGATCTTTTAGGAATCTAATGCCAATCTGATAGTACCTCTGCCCTCATATACAGATTTGAATTTCAGAGACTCAAGAGATGCAACCAAAATTCAACTCATGTCAACACCATTCAACTATAATGATAGGAAATTCAGGCTTCTGAAGATGATCCACTTAAACTATAAACACAGAAAAATCATAAACAAAGACTAGGTTTGAGGGGTCTCTCTTCAGCTTGCAATAAGCAAACAACACTAACTGACAGGAAAGTGATAGTAAACACAAATATGCAGATGTTTTATTAAACATGAACATTGAACAAAATAAGATTTGCAACAGACTAACACATTTATTAATCTACTGCCCAACAAAGCATTACAAAGTTTCTAGGCCTACACTATTGGCCTACTCCTATTCTTAGACAACAATAGTTCTTGACTCTTCACCTCCCTTGCTCTATTCTACTCTCAAACATGACAATACAATTCATATAGGCCTGTAACTATCATCCTTTTTCTATCTACAGTACATGATGACCCTCCTCTTATTTTAGCCTCCTTCCTCCCTGTCTAACTGTCGACATCTCTTCACCTTATATCTTCCTCAGTTGTTGCCGTAACATCTTCCAACTATTCTTGTGAATGGACATTTTGGATTCCTTTTTCTTTTGCAGTTGCCACTGAGAGGATTCTTCCTATAGCCATTGCATCAATTCCCAGTCTATTCTTAATGTAACTAATGGTCGTTATCTCTGGCTGTCATTGATTCATCTTTTAATGCCAAGGAATGGTTGTATCGACTGTGTTGGTTTTTCTTCTGAATCAGTAGAGGGTTTGCCAGTTTCAATGCACAGGCAGATTCAGCCAACTAATATAGAAGGTTGCGTGAGCTGCCTCCCCTTCACTTCTAGTTCTGCTGCACCAAGGGGTGTATCCCTATAGCTAAAGATGCAACATTGACTAGCCCAATGACAAAAAGATTTAGCTTGACAACAATAGGTAGAATACTCTCATGTGTGGACCAAGATGTGCATGATACATCACAAGGTTGGCAACATTCTTGGACATATTTGTTTGGTTGTGGATGAGAGTATGCAGGGGTCCTAATCCTACTCCTACAGACTAACAGGTTGGGATTATGAAAATATTTGCTTTTTTATGTTTGGAGTTATGGGCCTCTCCTAGACCCTTTGAATAGACAGATTCCTAGACCAGTACCTTATCTGGGTAGCAGAGTCAAATCCATGAATGCAAATGTTTCCCTATGACAACATGAATTCATATCTAGAGGATTGAGGAAAAGTATTACTGCATAACAGCAATATATCCAAGAAAAGGTATTATCTATGATCATGCTTAACAATCCTATGATGCAATCCATTTCCCTTTGTATCTGATCAAAGCCCATTTAATCAACCCCTTGAGCAGATGCTAGAACCAGACACACAATACAGCAACTACATATTGACAAGCTTGGTAGCCCTTGACAACCTTGCTTGAAAGGAAAACAAGTAACATATAGGAGACAATCATAAATAACACACACACCAGGTGTTTTTCATTTAAATTCAATCTGCATAGAAGATCATCATATAGGAATTTATCATTTACAAACAAGAAAGACTGACACACCAGACCAAGGACCAAATCTACAACAAGAAAATGCCCTTCAAAATGTGAACACCTTATGTTCAGAGTTAGAGTAGAAAACCCAAAAAACATCCAACCCCTACAAATGAGCAACACATTCTGCTATATACAGCAAGAAGGTGTACTCAACATTAAAAGTACATGGTTGACTCAAAATTTCACCAGATACAGTGCACCATGAGAAAATGGTGCTCAACATTGAATGCAATAGGTAGAAGAGGAGATAGGGTGGTTGAAGTCGAGCCTTGTGCCGCCACATGGGGATTCACATCTTCAATCAGGTGGTTGATCTGTTCATGCCTTTGCCCATACCCTATAACATCTGCCATTAAAGGCATACCAACCCGCGGCCTTGGGAAATGCAGTAGACTGTGCGCTTTTGAAATTTGCCCGCCAAGAATCATGACCAGACTTTTCAAATTATGTGGGAACTAATTATCCCACATTCATCCCGCAATGACCTCCTCAATACTTTATAAACTAGGTCATGAGCACATATGATGTCTCACAATTTTACCTTGCGCGACCAATGAACCATCTGCCAAGACCCCATCATCATGACCCGTGCCATTGGCAAACCTCCTGCATAATATCCTGATATGAAATATCACCCCGATATTTCACATCACCTTGATATGAGATATCACCTTGATATGAAAAATATCACCCCAATAACCAATACTAACCTAATGACCATCCTCATCGGTGCAACCTGATGCATCAAAAAAAAATCCTCCTCATCATATTCATACCAAATACTTCACCGATGACCCACCTATACTTGCTCATGTCCTCATATGCGATCAGCGGGACCCTCATCATATCTGCCGATAATAACTATCATGCCGAAGACCACATGATGCACCCCACCGAATCCTGATGACGTCACCATCATATTGACAAAATAGGGTGATATTCGTAAGATGACCGATGTTTGGAAATATCACCCCCCGTAAGAAATATCAGGTTTGACTGTAGCTTTGACACAACATCGGGGTGATCCTTGAATATGACTGATATTTTAAATATCACCCCCTCTTCAGAATATCAGGTCGCCAGACAGGCAGATATCATCCTCATGTAAAAATGATGTCCGCACCTCGGGGTGATCAAGCAAACATGAGGTGATAAAACAACATAGGGGTGATCATAACTAAGATGACAGATATTTGAAATATCACCCCCTCAGAATATCAGGTCATATTGAAACCCTGCAGCAACACCGGGGTGATCTTCACAAGATGACTGATATTTGAAACATCACCCCCCAAGCAGAAGATCAGGTCATATATGAGATATGACCCCTTGCAAGAATATCAGGGTGATAGAAACCCTGACTTAGAACTTTTTGAACCTTTTGGGAAGGTGCCTCCAAAATTAATTGCTTGAAACCTGAATATTCATGTAGGCACCAACATTGTCTCTATCTGGGGACGCATGCCTCTTGCAGGCATGGCGAGATCCATAGATCTCTGGGATGCAGACTGGTCCCTTATCCATTGGGCACAGAGTCATGAAGTTGTACTGACCTACATCACAGATCACACTTGGTGGCCCAGGGCCACCAAGAAAGGGAAAAACCTATATCTCCCTTTGTCAATTGCCTTATTTTCATCTGATACCACTGGATCAATCCTGAGGATGCTGCCATGATTCATCCACAAACAACCCTTGTCATTTGCATATTCAACCATCTTATTTAACTTGTCACTATCAACCTTATGCAAACAACCATTAGCATCAAGCAACATGTGAATGTTATATTTATCAAACAATGTGATCCCATATGGCATATAACACTTATCATCATCTGTATCAACAATATGCATTGTAAAATGATCTCCCAGCTGGACTGAAAATTGAAAGCACTCAAAGTCCACCATGTAGCTAGGAGCATCAAGTCTCATTGTATCATAAGTTGGTATATCAAAGAAAAAGCTTTCAAGTCCATAATTGTGCACATCATGCACACAACCATCTGCACCAAGCTGGAAAGGATCAGGCTTTGACACCTCTCTACAATAACCCTCATGATGTATGTTGGTTTCTCTTTCATCAGGATGAGAATTAGAATCCATATCAATAATAGTGCCTAGATTCCCACCATACTCAAATAGATCCTCCTGAGCATATGTGTCAAAAAAGATTGATCCAAGTGTTTTAGCCTCATTATGGTATGCCACTGGTTCATGGGCAGCAGAACATACATTTTCATTACCAATGAATTCCTTGTGTGGAGGAGTATCAACCTATGTACCATAAGCAAAACTAAAATCAAACAAAGAACAATCATGCTCAGCACTAGCACTTGTTTCAATCCCTGATTGCTCTTCATCATCTCCATGTGTCTGAATAAAAGGCAGTGATTCAAACATGGGACTGCTCCTCTATTTGCTTATTTCTTCTCTATCTTGTGCACAATACTCACAATTATCTCCACAAATCCACTCAAACAAGTATTCATTATTGTCCATAACCTCATCATTGTTTTCAGAACCAGACACCTCAACCTTGCAATGGGAGTCATCATTGATCCTTTCACTGGCATCCTTCAATGGTGAACAACCTAGTTGAGCATTATTATCAGCAGTATGTTCAAGTATAGCATTCTCAACTTCTATCTTCTCATTTACACATTTATCTTCAAATGATGCCATGATCACTTGGTCATTTGCAGCTACACAACTATTATTCACACCAAAGCCTATGGACAAGGAATTATGCATGTGCTCATTTCTCATTTTTTCTATATTTTCTAAAAACTCGTATGCCATCTGCATACTTGTTATCTTGAATTCCCTCAACAATGCACTAGAGCCCTCCTCAAAACCTTCAAAATATATGCCAATGTAGGCTGAAGTATCAGGTCTGAAGTCTTCAGGGATTTGTGAAAGGGCTACTGCAAATCTATGACTGAAATCAGCACAGGGCTCTTCATCTTGTTTTCTAATTTTCATTCATCTTACAACAAGATTAGTAGGTTCTCTTGCAAATTCTTCTCTAAAATAGTCAACAAGTTCATCCCAACAGGTAAAGGATCTCTTTGGAAAGCTCAAATACCAATCTCTTGCTTTAGCACCAAAGGATCTAACAAAAAACCTCATCCACATATCCTCATCTCTAAATGAATGTTTCTCCATGAAGCTTTGAAAGTTTTGAATATGTGCACCCCCATCACACACACTGTGTCCACTAAATCTAGGCATCTGATTATAGATCTGAGTAGGCATACTTTCAACTTCATAATCAACCCATGACAAATCTAGTTGGTCATACAAAGGATCAAAAGGGCTAACAAGAGGTTTAGCCTTCTGACTAGCAAACACAATAGGGTTATTACTATTTAATTGAGCTTGCCAAGCCTCTAAGGATATCAACCTATTTTTTATCTCTTCCATTCTTTTACACAACATTTCATCCCCCTCTTGACTGAGTATGGGTGAATACATATTTGGATTCATATAAATTTCACTCTTAGACATCATATATCTGCCTAAGACCTAAGGCTTCCCCTTGGCATCTAGCTTATGCAATAAAACAACAAATATAAATGGGAAGGAGCTAGGCACCTTTTCTCATCCAGATGCTGAAACCATGAACAGAACATTCTTTTATCACAACAACATACATCAACCTTTCATGTGCACTTAAATCTTATTTGCAGAGTCGCCACCTCTCCAAAGAGGATAAAATTATCAAACAACTGAAAGCTCATCAAATATTTTTTTGTGTTCATTCCACCAGCAGAGCACCATCATTCACATGAAAGAACTAGATACACAATAATGATTTCACACTATTTGACTCTTCTCCCCAGTAGAGTCACCATTTTGTTGGTGACTCGGATGGGCAAAACTTCACTAGAGATTGCAAGATAACACTTTCAAATCACATCCCCAGTAGAGTTGCCATTTTTTTGGTTTTTCTTCTGAATCAGCAGAGGGTTTGCCAGTTCCAATGCATAGGTAGATTCAACCAACTAATACAGGAGGTTGCGTGAGTTTCCTCCCCTTCACTTCTGATTCTACCGCACCAAGGGGGTATCCCTATAGCTAAAGATGCAACATTGACTAGCCCAATGACAGAAAGATTTAGCTTGACAACAACAGGTAGAATACTCTCATGTGTGGACCAAGATGTGCATGATACATCACAAGGTTGGCAACATTCTTGGACATATTTATCTGGTTGTGGATGAGAGTATGCAGGGGTCCTAATCCTACTCCTACAGACTAACAGGTTGGGATTATGAAAATATTTGCTTTTTTATGTTTGGAGTTATGGGACTCTCCTAGACCCTTTGAACATACAGATTCCCAAACCAGTACCTTATCTAGGTAGCAGAGTCAAATCCATGAATGCAAATGTTTCCCTATGACAACATGAATTCATATCTAGAGGACTGAGGAAAAGTATTATTGCCTAACAACAATATATCCAAGAAAAGGTATTATCTATGATCATGCTTAACAATCCTATGATGCAATCCATTTCCCTTTGTATCTGATCAAAGCCTATTTAATCCACCCCTTGAGTAGATGCCAGAACCAGACACACAATACAGCAAGTATATACTGACAAGCTTGGTAGCCCTTGACAACCTTGCTTAAAAGGAAAACAAGTAACATACAGGAGATAGTCATAAATAACACACACCAGGTGTTTTTCATTTAAATTCAATCTGCATAGAAGATCATCATATAGGAATTTATCATTTACAAACAAGAAAGATTGACACACCAGACCAAGGACCAAATCTGCAACAAGAAAATGCCCTTCAAAATGTGAACACCTTATGTTCAAAGTCAGAGCAGAAAACCCAAAAAACATCCAACCCCTACAAATGAGAAACACATTCTGCTATATACAGCAGGAAGGTGTACTTAACATTAAAAGTACATGTTTGACTCAAAATTTCACCAGATACAGTGCATCATCAGAAAATGGTGCTCAACATTGAATGCAACAGGTAGAGGAGGAGACATGGTGGTTGAACTTGAGCCTTGTGCCACCACCTAAGGATTCACATCTTCAATTGGGTGGTTGATCCGTCCATGCCTTTGCCCATACCCTGTAACATCTGCCATTAAAGGCATACCAACCCGCAGCCTTGGGAAATGCAGTAGATTGTGCGCTTTTGAAATTTTCCCGCCAAGAATCATGACCAGACTTTTCAAATTATGTGGGAACTAATTATCCCACATTCATCCTGCAGCGACCTCCTCAATACTTTATAAACTAGGGCATGAGGACATATGATGTTTGATGCAGAGGCATCCACACTATAACCTTCGCATGTAGCATGAATGTCTGCAGACCAACCTCATCATCATCATCTTCGCCATCATCATCATATTCCCTAGAACTACCAACAGCATCATCATATTTCGGATGATTGCAAACATCCGCCTGCTGACTACTGTTCACCTCCGCTTTCCTTCTAACATCATCATCATGATGTTCAGCGGGCGCACACTTCCTCCGGTTGCACTGTTCATCGGGCTCTGAACTCCATCGTCATCATCATATGCAACACTTCCTTCGTCAGCAGGATATTCAACATCCGGTTGTCCCAAATATCCTGATGACGTTCACCTTCAGCAGCTTACCTTCGATGCTCCGCTACCCGACGACACAAGCAACAGCATCATGATCTACTTTATCCGGTTCTCTTCGAAACCTCCTGATGACGCTAATACACTTTCTGCCGATGCCGATACTTAACGACAGCAGGATGAACTCGCATAGGGGGGATATCTCAATATCCTGATGACGATGACATCATATCCTGATGACGATGACGTCACCCAATATCCTGATGACCTCTTCAACACTTAGCCAAAAACATGAACTTTCTCTTCCGCATCTACTCGCGATATGCGGATGTTTGGCACTCCCGATATGATGATCCTGATGCCGATACACTCCTCGGCTCCTCCTGCTGATGATCACCCCGACGAACTCACACTTCATGCAATCGACAACATCATGCCGATCTTCTCCACTTATCCGGATGACGATGTCCGAACTGTCTGCAGGATATTCACCAAGATATCCTGATGATGCCGTCTTCACGAACTTCTTCACTTAGCGAAATTTCCCTTCGCCGATCCACCAGGGACGACCCGATCCAGTCTTAGGGTGATCTCTCTCAACTTGAACTTCTCAACTTGACCTAGCACATGAGGATGCTAGGGTCTTCAACATCTCTTGACCGCGATCCTGCACACCTGCATGCAAACAAACAAACTACCTACTAACCTACTGTACATTGCCATTCCACCGATTAGATGAGTCAACCGGTGGAATGGATCAGTATATCCATGAAAACCTCTCAAACCAGCAATCGATTACAGGAAGGAGATCAAACAGAAAACGAAACAGGATCTTTATTGACTCAAAGATGCAATACAATATGATGTTCCTCACACAGAACACTCAACTCCTCTGCTTGATGCAACACTACACTGCCGATCGATGATCTCCAATCAACCGATCTCATGCTTATAAAGATTTGCCTACGAGTACTACTGACCCGACTCCAAGCGGCTGGGAATTCTCCAGGTGGCTGGGAGATCCCACCGAACATACATCATGACAGCTGTTATAACTAACTAGCTAAAAATAGCAAAAGCCTGGTCAGCATGATCTTATCCTGATCAGCATGACCTTATTACATGCATTTGGTCTTAACAGACCTTCTTGGAAACACAAACATGACCTAAACTACTAACTGCCTTATCAAGACCAACTGTCAGGTAGGTGCTCCTGCACCATACTCCCCAACAGAAAAGAACTCATGTCCCATGAGTTGAGTATGTGGAAATCCTCCACCTTTACACTTTGCCTTGTTAATAGTCTGACCTGCTCCAGCTTTATCCTCTGCTGGCTCTTGGCTGCTCCAAGACTGCTGAACTGTAACTTGCTTTCTGGCAAGTAAATCCTCATGCCTGTTGATGTAGGCCTTTCTCTCACATACCCTGTGTTTGTCAGATTGTCTGACCAGAACCTCTGGCTGAATTGCCTCTGTGGTGTTCAACTGTACCTTTCTTTCAATCTTCATAGGACAAGCAATAGTCCCAACTATGACAACATCCTTGTCATGCCTCTCAACTGGTTGCTGTGTACAAACCTGTTTCTGCTCCTGCTGCTGACCTCTGTCAGTCACAACTGAAACTTTCTTCAGCTTGTTGTCTTTAACAACTCCTTGCCCTGCAGTGTCCTGAACTGCCTGCATGCCTGTTCCTCTAGGCATCTGCACAAACTCCTTCTTTCCCATCAAAATGATTTGAGCTGCCTTCTGTACTGCAGCTTTTGCCTGCAATGGCATCAACTTAATAGTCTTCCCATCCTTCTGGATGGTGTAGGTATTAGCATACCCATCATACAGTACCCTTCTGTCAAATTGCCATGGTCTACCCAGCAGTAGGTGACAACATTCCATAGGCAATATGTCACACAAAATTCTATCATGATATGGCCCAATCTGGAAATCCACATATGCCTGTTCAGAGACAAAAAGTGATTGACTATCACTCACCCAAGATGTCTTGTAAGGGTGTGGATGTGGAATCCTTTCCAACTTCAGTTTATCCACCATTTCCTGGGATACCATGTTATCTGTTGAACCAGTATCAATGACAACCTTACATACCTTACCTTTGCTCTTGCATGTGGTCGTGAAAAGAGCTTTTCTTTGCATCAGATCCTTTGATGCCTGTAAACTAATTCTCCGTAGCATCAATGATTCTCCACTCTCTGGATATCCAACATTATCAGGATCTCTGTTTGAACTCTGTGCACTTTCTTCCCCTTTTTCTTCCTGTACCAATTGTACTCTCTTGTCACTTGTTCTATCATTTCTGGATGATGAACCTTTGTTTTCTGGACATTTGAAAGATGGATGACCAAACTCTCCACAGGTGTAACACTTTCCTGAAAATGTAGTAGAACCTCTACCACCTCCAAATCTTCCTCTATTGCCTTTCCATCCACCTCTGAAATCAGACTGTCCCTGTCCTTTACCAGTGTCTTCTTGACCCTCATTGGTTTGCTTTTGTGCAGGGGCTGTTCCTCTTCCCCTATTGTTTCCTCTTCCTCTCATGGACTTATCATGTCCTCTATTCAGCTTTTCTTCAATCCTGATTGCCATTTGATAACAATCCTCCACATTCTTAGGGTTAGCTAAAACTAACTCATCTTGTATGTTAAACCTCAAACCAGCCAAGTACCTAGCCACCTTTTCTACCTCATTCTCATGATGACCAGATCTCATACTCAACAGATAAAATTCCTCAGTATATGCTTTCACATCCCTGTCTTTCTGCTTTAGAAATTGCAGCTTCTTAAACATCTGGATTTCATAATCCCTTGGCAAGAATTTCCCTTTGATCCTTGCTACCATCTTATCCCAAGAAGTGATCTTAGACTTCCCTTGCTTCCTTCTCTCAGATTGTACATAATCCCACCAAACCAAAGCATGACCTCCTAACTTGGTCTTTGCAATCTTGACTTTCTGATCCTCAGCAACATCTTCACATTCAAAGTGATTATCTAGTGCAGCAATCCAATCTAACAACTCATCTTCATTCAAGCTTCCAGTATACTTGGAAACATCAACCTTTACCTTAGGTTTTTCACTCTGCACTGCCTTTAACAGTTTTGCCAATCTCTGGTCTTCAGCATCCAGATCTTCAGCTACCTCTTCATACTCTTCAACAGTATCTGCATCTTCTTCAGACTCACTGTCTTCCACTTCCCTCTTTTTGTTCTTTTCCAGGGCTGTCAGCCTGGCTTGAAGTGCTTCAGCAAGCTCCTTCATCTTCCTCATCTCTCTAGCATGTTTCTCCTTCAGTTCCTGCAACTCCCTTGCAGTACCACTACCTTTAGGAGGCATTTTGTCAACCTCACAATCAACACACAACTCAACTCTATCTCTACCTCTGCCCTTTCGGTGACAGAATCAACACACAACAGCCCAGACCTTTTGCTGAGCTCTGATACCACTATGATGCAGAGGCATCCACACTATAACCTTCGCATGTAGCATGAATGTCTGCAGACCAACCTCATCATCATCATCTTCGCCATCATCATCATATTCCCTAGAACTACCAACAGCATCATCATGTTCTGCGTTACACAGTCAGCATCATCATATTTCGGACGATTGCAAACATCCGCCTGCCGACTACTGTTCACCTCCGCTTTCCTTCTAACATCATCATCATGATGTTCAGCGGGCGCACACTTCCTCCGGTTGCACTGTTCATCGGGCTCCGAACTCCATCGTCATCATCATATGCAACACTTCCTTCGTCAGCAGGATATTCAACATCCGGTTGTCCCAAATATCCTGATGACGTTCACCTTCAGCAGCTTACCTTCGATGCTCCGCTACCCGACGACACAAGCAACAGCATCATGATCTACTTTATCTGGTTCTCTTCGAAACCTCCTGATGACGCTAATACACTTTCTGCCGATGCCGATACTTAACGACAGCAGGATGAACTCGCATAGGGGGGATATCTCAATATCCTGATGACGATGACGTCATATCCTGATGACGATGACGTCACCCAATATCCTGATGACCTCTTCAACACTTAGCCAAAAACACGAACTTTCTCTTCCGCATCTACTCGCGATATGCGGATGTTTGGCACTCCCGATATGATGATCCTGATGCTGATACACTCCTCGGCTCCTCCTGCTGATGATCACCCCGACGAACTCACACTTCATGCAATCGACAACATCATGCCGATCTTCTCCACTTATCCGGATGACGATGTCTGAACTGTCTGCAGGATATTCACCAAGATATCCTGATGATGCCGTCTTCACGAACTTCTTCACTTAGCAAAATTTCCCTTCGCCGATCCACCAGGGACGACCCGATCCAGTCTTAGGGTGATCTCTCTCAACTTGAACTTCTCAACTTGACCTAGCACATGAGGATGCTAGGGTCTTCAACATCTCTTGACCGCGATCCTGCACACCTGCATGCAAACAAACAAACTACCTACTAACCTACTGTACATTGCCATTCCACCGATCAGATGAGTCAACCGGTGGAATGGATCAGTATATCCATGAAAACCTCTCAAACCAGCAATCGATTACAGGAAGGAGATCAAACAGAAAATGAAACAGGATCTTTATTGACTCAAAGATGCAATACAATATGATGTTCCTCACACAGAACACTCAACTCCTCTGCTTGATGCAACACTACACTGCCGATCGATGATCTCCAATCAACCGATCTCATGCTTATAAAGATTTGCCTACGAGTACTACTGACCCGACTCCAAGCGGCTGGGAATTCTCCAGGCGGCTGGGAGATCCCACCGAACATACATCATGACAGCTGTTATAACTAACTAGCTAAAAATAGCAAAAGCCTGGTCAGCATGATCTTATCCTGATCAGCATGACCTTATTACATGCATTTGGTCTTAACAGACCTTCTTGGAAACACAAACATGACCTAAACTACTAACTGCCTTATCAAGACCAGCTGTCAGGTAGGTGCTCCTGCACCAATGTTTTGCAATTTTACCTTGCGCGACCAACGAACCATCCGCCAAGACCCCATCATCATGACCCGCGCCATCGGTGAACCTCCTGCATGATATCCTGATATAAAATATCACCTCGATATTTCACATCACCCTGATATGAGATATCACCTTGATATGAAAAATATCACCCCGATAACCAATACCAACCTAATGCATCAGAGAAAAATCCTCCTCATCATATTCATACAAAATACTTCATCGATGACCCACATGTACTTGCTCATGTCCTCATATGCGATCGGCGGGACCCTCATCATATCTGCCAATAATAACTATCATGCCAAAGACCACATGATGCACCCCACTGAATCCTGATGATGTCACCATCATATTGATAAAATAGGGTGATATTCATAAGATGACCGATGTTTGGAAATATCACCCCCCCAAGAAATATCAGGTCTGACTGTAGCTTTGACGCAACATTGGGGTGATCCTTGAATATGACTGATATTCAAAATATTACCCCCTCTTCGGAATATCAGGTCGCCAGACAGGCAGATATCATCCTCATGTAAAAATGACATCCGCACCTCAGGGTGATCAAGCGAACATGAGGTGATAAAACAACATAGGGGTGATCGAACATAGGGGTGATCATAACTAAGATGATGGATATTTGAAATATCACCCCCCCTTCGGAATATCGGGTCATATTGAAACCCTACAGTAGCATCAGGGTGATCTTCACAACATGACTGATATTTGAAACATCACCCCTCGGGTGGAAGATCAATTCATATATGAAATATGGCCCCTCGCAAGAATATTAGGGTGATAGAAACCCTGACTTAGAACTTTTTCGACTTTTTGGGAAGGTGCCTGCAAAATTAATTACTTGAAACTTAAATATTCATGCATGCACCAACAGACTGTTCGACTCTTCAAATTCTTTCCTATTTTTCCTCCAACTATCATTGAATTGACAGAGACTGCCATTCACAACATGCAGAGGTTCATGGAAGGGAACTATCGATGCTAAAAACTTCCCTCGATACATGCAACTTTATGCATATTTATTGTTATTTCTGAAAATGGCTGAAGCATGACTAAAAAAATCATAACGAATCCTTACAAATGTTATGCCATCTGTCCATGACCACCAACTTGCACGATCTATCTAAAACTGCAAACCATGACTCCTTTACAAGATGTCTAAGCTAAGATGAATATTCTGCATGAAGAAAATAGTTGACAGAAGTAAAAGGATTTAACAAGCAAGTTTCTAACATTCAGGTGATAGGAGGTTCGAGTACAAAGCAACAAGAGCAAAGCACACCAAAACTATAGAATGCAAGATTCCAGCTTTATTCATCAAACAAAACCAAAACATCAGAAAGCAAAATAAACCAAAATTAGAATGAGGCAAGATGCCCCTACATCAGTCATATGCTTAAGAAATTCATGATGGTGCAGTCATGCATTTGGAGTTTAGCATGAGATAATTATTTGTAGGTGCTCATTCATACATGGAGAATGAGGTGAGGTTGTATTTTTTCAAGATGAGAGAAGTGTTGTTGAGATGGTTACTCTTGATGAGATTTCAATAGAAAGTATGAAGAGCCTACACCTTGGTTGGATGTGAGTTCAACAGAGACCTATGAGGAGATTGCTTTTGGAGGAGTCATGATGGATTGCATATCTTGGAGGAGCATTCTCATTCCCATTCTTGGTTTGTTTGATAGTTTATCATTTGAGAGGTATTTCCCCATTATATATTTCAGACGTGTTATGTTTCATGCTTTGGTTCACATGGGATTGAGTTGATTCATGGTCATTGATTATGGAGACTCATTTGAGGATGGTTTAGTGTGAGTCTATATGCCTTATCTTTCATAGATTTGAATCTTGAGATATGTAGTTAGTTCTAAAGGATTCATTTGAGGGATGTTTGGAATGGTTATCTCCTTGTGCATTTGATTTTGAAATATCATTCATTGATGAGGATTATTAGGAGATGGTTTATGGGCCGATTTCCTGAGATGGGAAATGGAGTAGTTTGATCTTCTTTGAGAAGCTTACATCCATGTAGTTACATGATACATATGTTGTGTTTGATCTCTTGAGATTGAATGATTTTTTGTGTTGTTATGTTGTTCTCTTTGGGGTTTTATGGAGGAGATCATACTTGATATAGTTTGCACTTAGAGGTGTATGTAGGAGGATTTTCTACTTGTATATGATGTGCATAGTTTCTCTATTTGTCTCAGTTATCTTCCTGGATAGTTAGTTTCACACTACATTGGTTTGAGGTTTGGTTGGAGCTATTGTGATCAGTAGCTCGTGGTCATGTGTTTTCACTTATGTTCTTGGGTGATGACATGGAGATTCCTTTATCTCTTTCCTTTGCTGGGTGTGGAGAACTTGGGAGAGCTATGGAGACTTGTGGTGAGATTTGTTCTTACAGGTTATTGATTTACAGGTTTACACTTGGATGGTTCCTTGGTACTACATGTTGTTTACACTTTCTATATGATGCTATTGGTAGACTTGGTATGCCTTGATCTTTTTCTGATTTGCATTACCCATGTAATGGGAGCTATTGGATGTGTATGTCATTCTTTGACAAGTTTACACATGGAGTTTATGATTGCAGTTTATGGGTGTATATATATTTATGGCATGAGTTTACTATGTTTTGTATAGCTTGGAGGTATGGGTGATTGGATGGATTAGCAATTGCTGTGTGTGCTATTTTCAGTCACGTGGGTTAATTAGTAGGATGAGAGTAGTCAGTTTCCTAGTTGTTGTTCTAGATAATGTTTTATCTTGTTTTTTGGAGGATGTCTTCACGATTGTGTTCAGGTTGATGCTTTTGTATAGCTTATGAGCATAGTGGAGTGGTGGCAGTATTCTATAGCCTTTGCTATCAGGTGGATTTGATGCTTGTGTTCTTTATACTGGTGCATATATGCCTTGGCTTGTTCCTTTTCCTTTGGTGGATGGATGGAATTATTGCCTAAGATGGTGGACATCTTGGAAGTTGTTGCAGGTGTCTTGGTTGGAGCATGAAAGCATTGTTTAAGATTCTTCATAGTGCATGTATGGCTATGATGATGTGATTAAGTGACTTCAAGCGTTGGAAGGGGTTTAATGAATTCTTTGTCAAGTGGGAGAATGTTGAGAATGTGTGTCTCAAACTCACTATTGGAACCCCATCTCCATTGCTATCAAACTTAGATTTTCCAAGTGTTGCATTCATGTCTTTATTGCAGTACCACTGGGTGCAAATAAAAGAGGTACAGGCATGTAGTGTTTACCACCATCCCGCGGGAGTTAGTAAATTGACTTGCGGTAGTGCAGGACATATTGCCACCCTACGATAGCCTGTGAATTGGCTTGTGGTGGTGTAGTGTATATCCCGCTATCCTGCGAGGATCTATTGGTGGTGGTTGTGGTAGAGCGGGAGTTACTCCACCACCCTGCGATAGCCCGTGAGATGTCTTGAGATGGTGCGGTATAGGTCTCGTCACACCGCATTGGTCTTTTGGAAGGGTTGTGATATAACAGTAGACTATGGTATAGCGGTTAAGCCTAGGAACGACAGACAAAGATGGGACTCTAAAAAGAGGTCAATGGTGATTGACTAACGAGTAAGGTGTCGACATGTGGCACTAGGTTACTTGTTGATTTCACATCATTGTTGTGAATCAATGCGACCTCTAGTGGTTGGTTGTTTGGTTGTCAATGGAAGTTGTAATATTGGATGTCAAGTTGGTTTGTAACTATTCATCTGGTGTGGAAGTTGAAGTGATGGGCTTCCTGAAATGTTTGTGAAGTCTATATTAATGCGATAGTACATTGTAACCGAGTATGAGGTGTGACTGGATGTAAGGAAATGCTGCTAAATTTTCTCCAAAGATGGAACAAGATGTAAATCTCTAGTAAAGGCTATGGGCCTAATATTGTATTGTAACTTGTACGCTTGTTGCTGAATAATACAATGGCTCTATGTTTTGGAGTGTGGGGTTTTTTACCTGAAAGGGTTTTCCCCACATAAGTCTTTGTGTTCTTATCTTCTACTCTATCCTTCATGTTTAGTGATTCTATTTATTGAATCTGTTTAATGTATCTTGTTGAAACTGGTTTAAATTGTAATCACTTTCCTCTAAGGGTTAATGTGGGAAATGAACTATGTCTGATTTCACTTTATGGCATAGTAGTATGTGTTTTGAGGCAATTAGAGAGAATGATTGTTACTATAGACACTTACTGATCTTAGATGCTCATTCTAGGATGAACCGTATTTTCCCTTCAACCATCTCTCAACACAGTGGAGTGGGCCTAAGAGTTCATGGTTGGATGGTGCTATACCACTATTGGGGACCTGTTAGTGAACATATTTTCTCACTATGGTTTTCATACGATTCGCCTAGTTTATAGTGACAATCACACCAATAGTTAGATAGATTGTGAATCAATTTCACAATTTGGCTCTAAATTTTTAAGGTACAACTCCCTTCATATGATAAAATTAAGTTTTTGGATATGCTTTTAACTTAAAAGAAGGAAATGAAGTTTTGTGGAAATATGAAAACAAATGAATTCCCTAATGGCCAATGCACCATAGGAAATCCAAACACACTTTTACAATAAAATAAATCACCATAATCTACCCAAACACAAGAATGAAGAGATTCAATGATTATGCAACCAATATTCAATATACCATCATCACATCAAATTCAAACATAAGAATGAAGACATTGATGATAGCAATATATATAAACCAAAGGCAGGTTATCAACACTCCACATAGAAAAAGATGTAATATATGTTAGGGTTCAGGCATATCAGAGCAATAAACACTAACAATTATATGTAGATTAAATAACCCAGATATAACAATGAAGGAAAAACACAAAAGAGATCAACATAGGCTCGGGGCTCGGCCCAACCCTAAACCCTAGCAAGGATATGTTACGAGTGTATATTATTTGCATGATCAGTCACCACATACCAACAATCTCCCATTTGGAGACTGATCAGGCTCCACACCAAACAATCTCCCACTTGGAGACTGATCCTGGATGACACTGCTACACTTGCAGCTCCCACTAGATTATAGGTCTAGCTAGTTTCTTATATCCACCATTATCAATCATGAAGGCCAACATAAACTGATGAGGAAGTCCGTTTCTCCTGTGTAACTACCTTTGTGAACATATATGTAGGATTCTCACTTGTGTGAATTTTCTCTAGCTTCAACTGTCCATCCTCCAAAACTGACCAGATGAAGTGGTATCTGAGATGTATGTGCTTAGTTTTTGAATGCAAAGATGAATTCTTAGAAAGATGAATGACATTCTGGCTATTAGTGTACAAAGAGATATCTTGTTGTTGTTGTCCCAATTCCTCCAGAAAACATTGTAAGCAAATCATCTCCTTGCTAGCACCTGTAACAACAACATACTCAGCTTCAGTGGTTGAAAGTGCAACAACCTTTTGTAACCTTGAAATCCAACTGACTGTAGTAACTCCTACAATAAAAGCATACGCTATAGTACTCCTCCTGCTATCAATATCACCTGCCAAATCATAGTCAACATATCCTTTTATAGCAAAATTTGTTCCTCCAAAACATAGTTTCTTTGAAGTAGTACCTCTCAAATATCGTAGAATCCATTTTACCTTATTCCAATGTTCCATTCCTGGATTGCTCATATACCTGCTCACAACTCCCACTGCATGTGCAATATCTGGCCTTGTTAATACCATTGCATACATCAAGTTGCCAACTGCTGATGCATATGGTATCTTAAACATTTTGTCTTCCTCCTCTTGTGTCTTTGGACACATCTCCTTAGTCAAATTAAAATGACTAGGCAAAGGTGTACTAACTGCTTTTACATTTTGCATTTTAAACCTTTTCAATACCTTCTCTACATAATCACTTTGAGACAAATAATTTTCTATTTATCCTACCCCATGTGATCCTCATACCAAGGATTTGTTTTGCTACACCCAAATCCTTCATAGCAAATGAATTTGCTAATTTTTGCTTAAGTTAATTAATATGCTACATGTTAGACCCGTCAACAAGCATGTCATCAACACAAAGCAACATGATAATATAGCTTCCATTACTCAATTTCTTAAAATAAACACAATAATTAGAATGACATCTTTTGTAACCTTGTTCAACCATACACTATCAAATTTCAAATACCATTGCCAAGGTGCTTTCTTTATGCCATACAAACTCTTCTTTAACTTGCACACAAATTCCTCCTTACCCTTGACCTCATATCCCTATGGTTGCTGCATGTATATTTCCTCTTCCAAATCCCCATGGAGGAATATTGTTTTCACATCTAGTTGTTTAAGATGCAAGTCTTCTATAGTCACAAGACTTAGAATAGTTCTAATAGAAGTCATCTTTACAACCGTAGAAAATATTTCATCAAAACCTATAACTTTTTTCTATGTAAAACCTTTTACCATGAGTTTGGCCTTATATCTTTTCTTGCCTCCATATTCTTCCTTCAACATGTAAACCCATTTAGTTGGCAATGCTCTTTTACCTGCAGGAAATTGGACTAAGTCCCAAGTTTGATTCTACAACAAGGAATCCATTTCCTCTTTCATGCCTATCTCCCACTGCTTTTTGTTATCTACCTGTATTGCTGCTTCATAATCTTTAGGTTCACTAGAATCAGTTAATAATATAAAATATAATGATGGAGAAATTTTTTTTGGAGGTATAGTTATCCTTGTGGAACATCTAACACTTACAGGAGTCTATAGGATAGCTTGTTGTTGCTGAGCATCAAGTACCACTCGCATTTCATTTTCTGGAATCTCATCTAGCACCACATATTCCTTTTTGGCTTGTTCATGCTTCTTTTTCTACATCTGATCCTTATACATGACCTTCTAATTGAATATAACATCTCTACTCCTAATGATTTTATGATTTTCATAATCCCATAACCGATAACCAAACTCTATTGGAAATAAGGTAGATAACTGAGAGGGGAGGGTGAATCAGTTATCTCTAATAACTTTACTTTATTTTTCCTTTTATAATTTGAGCAACATCAAAACACATAATCATATATAATCATGAGAGCAGAAATGAAAATAACACACATAACTCAAGGATTTTAATGTGGAAAACCCTGTTAAGGGAAAAACCATGGGTTGACTAACCCAAGATTGCATTCTTTGTTAAAAGAATAAGTACAAAATGGCACTTGCCAATTAGGGCTCACTACCCGAGCACACTGCTCATAAGAGGCACACTGTCTACAAGAGACTCATTGTCTACAAAGTTTATAGAAGGTAACCAAGTGTTTAAACTGATGAGAGGCATCCACATATGCTGAGGTTTAGTTCTGGTTAGGCTCAATATACTGATCTAATGCACTTCATTCTTCCTCTACTTTAGTACTGCTATTCTGTCACATATTGGACTTATATTGCTGCTTCCACACTTATCTCTGCCTTTCCTCACACATCATCATAACACACACACACACACACACCTTCATACTGAAATCCATCTGGTATATATATCTGCACCAAGGATTTCAACATCTTTCTAGTTAGCAACTGAAATACTCAAGATATTTTTAAGACACTGATCTGTCGGCTAAATCCATGCTTAATATGTGATGCATATCAAAGATATAGACATAGAAGTCATCAATCATGTTGTCCAACCATGTATGATCCCTCAAATAGCTTGATCACCATCAATTTCTCATCTGGATTAAAGTCTAATGCTTTGCCGATCAGTTCTTCCTCAGTCTACTCTGCCTGTCAAGAACCCAACACTTAGATGCTCATATCTTTCCACTCATTCATAATTGGAGGTTCAATCTCTAGAATGTAGTAGTAATGGTACTCCTCTTGATGTGTCCAAGTCTGTAACTTGCTGAGCTACACCATCTGAGAGATCCAGACCTGATTCTCAGACCTTGTTGCATGCTCTGTTCTTGCTCACCAGACTAAAACACTCTTCAATCTATCTTCCAGTATAGACATACTATGTGTTTTGGATGTGTGGAATGGACTTTGTTACCATCAATGACAACACTCATGAATCCATATAGTGTCTCTTGCCAACAATCCCCCCCTTTGGCATTGATGGCAACACTTAGTGAAAAATGACGAAGTGTCGTAGCAAACTCCCCGTTGGCTGATGCTCTATCTTATGCATTGTTTTACCAGAGCCCCCCCTTAGCTGGATTCCACATTTTTCACTACTCCTCACTCCCCCTTTGACATCAATGGCAAAGGGTGGAATCTACACACCAAATTTTGTAAAAATTAACCTATACATAGTCGCATAAGTATATATACATGTTACACTTACATATACTTAAGTATATCCACAAAGGTGGTCTTCAACTGTACAAATTTTGTCTCCCAACTCCACTTCATCCTGTCTAAAATTGAAATGTGACCACTCAACAAAAATGCATAAGCTTCTGCCCTTCTTAAGTCTGTCGGATCACTAGTCTGGGCTGTGGTCTGAGCATCAGTTAAGGCCTCATGCATGGCCTCTAACTTAGGGATAATTATCCCTCTAAGTTCACTCATCCTGCTTATTATATTCTTCCTCTCCTTTTCAAGCCTCTTTATTTCATTTATAATGGCAATAGCCTGGCACTCTTGATTCATTATGGATGTGGTGAGGGAATCAAAATTATGAGATAAACTTGACAGTTTACCTTCTTGTTCTTTCACCTTCTTTTCAATATCCTCTATCACTTTAGACCAGGATAAATAAAATTTATACATTTCTCCACCATCTTTAAGAGCATTTTCTAGACTCTTTATCCCAATAACTAAGGTCCTCCTATCATTAGCTATGAGTCCCTGTACTTTAGAGAATCTCTTTCCCAAGAAGTCTTTATGGACTTTCTCTTTTGCTGATTTCTCCAAAGAATCAAAATGGGTGCTAACAAAATTAACCAAAGATTTCAAGTTACCGGATGGAGAGGCTGAAAGATCCTTTTGGAAGGATGGCATGATCTTCTCCAGCATCCCGGATGCAATCTCTATTAGCTCACAGTCTTCCATGTGAGACTTCAGAATCTTTTCTTTTGCTTTAGCTTGGGCAAAAGATGATATCTTCATTGTCTGGACCGGAGAGAGGGAATCAAAATTTAGTGGTACTTGGAATAGTTTCGGTTCATCTATCTCCATCATTTCTTTGGTCAAGAAATTCTTCACTATTTTTGCAGTATCTCTTGTTGGAGACTAAGTCTTCTTTCCTTTTTCAGCCTCAGAACTATCATCAGAGATCTTCTCTGTTTGTTCTTCTTCTCTTCCCTTTACCTCCTCTTCTTGACTCAATTTATCCTCTTTTCTTCTTTCTCCTTCAGTTCATGAGTCTGTAGGGGGATCCAGAGGAGAGATGTTAACTTCTTCATGGACTTCCTCTTCCGGAACAGAGGAATCCAAGTCATTAGACTTCTCCTCATCTATCTCTTTGGACTCTTCTACATTTTTCTCAATAGATTCTTCTTTCGATGCACTTAATCCTTCGACATCCATGGTCGAAGGTTTTTCATCTATTTCCTCTATAATAGGAAGATTGAATCTCTTGAAGGAATTCCAGAGGATGTCTTCTATTTCTTTTGCCACCTGATCAGTCTCTCCAAGCATAAGTTTGTTCATTCTTTCTTTGCTCCAGAACTCATCCTTACAGTCCTTAAAGATCATGGTCATTTGTTTTGGAGTAATGAAAGGATAGAGGTGAATTGCAATCTATTCCCAAATCTCTAAATCCTTTCCTTTAGCATTCTCTTTTCTGAGTTCAAGTACCTTCTCTAGACTTTTGGAAATTAGAGAAATGATTTCAATGAATGCTTTATTATAAATGTTTAGGTACCTGACTGTAGCATCTTCCAAGATCCTCTTGTCAGAATCACTATATTCATCATAAAATTCTGTGACTGGTTGCAGGTTCCCATCCAATGTGACTGCCTTGATAACATCATCAATAGAAAGAGTGGGCCTTTCAACAAATTCTTCTACCCCTTCTTCTTTGTTTTTACCAGCAGAGGACTCCTCAGAAGTTTTCTTCTTCTTCTTCATTTTCTTAACTTCCTCATTAGACTCTATTTCTTCATCATCCTTTTGGCTTATCTAAGCCCTTGTGGCTTTTGCTTTTTTTCTCTTTTCTCCCTTTCTCGATGTCTTGGATTATGGTTTTGAGGCTCTTGAGCTCTTAGAGGTTGCAGGTGCAGAGCTCTTTGAGGATCTAGTCTAGGAGGAGGCTTGCACCGAAACACTTTCTTTTTCTGTTTCTTGTTTCTCTTTTTCAACTCTTTCTATTTTCTCTCTGTTTGCATCAACTACCTCTTTTGATATGCCATATCTCTTGGCGATTTCCTCTACTTCCCTTCTAACTTTCCTTTTTATTTCTGGTTGCCTTAGTTCAACATGAATCTTTACACTTAATTCTTTAAAGGTTCCAAACCTTTCTGCCTTAGGGTTCTTAGGTTGACTCAGCAAATGTTGGATATGCAGCTCCAAGATTTTCTCATCAACCTCATATCCCATTGGCATAATCCAAACTATTCTAGGCTCAACTGCCTCCATTAGGCATTGATCAATGTCTACCATGAAGCATACTATATCCTTATATTTTTCAACTATTGTTTGAGGATTTTTTTCTCTAGCCTGCATCATACTTTAGAAGTTCTTAAAATATCCCTAGAGTGTTGTGCTTTGAGCCTTGGCATCACCAAGCCCATACATGTAGTCTCTGATTTGTATGGCAACCAGTCTGTCATTTTGCCATACCCAACCACTTGATCTAGGTAGCTCATTCATATAGTAAAAGAACAGACATAGTATTAAGCCACCATACTTGAATGAGTTCTTCTTGTCCTTCTTGATCTTTTGCAAGTTTTCTAACAGTTGGTTCAGGAGAAGGTCGCATAGATCATAGTCTGCATTTTCCCTTAGCATCTGATATGCAGTATATATTGCAGTTTTAGACACAGAATTCTCCCTACTGGAATGATATATTTTATAACCAATTATCATAGAGGCAAATTTTATATCTGGATCTGTGATATATTCTATTGTCATTGCTCTTTTGTCAAACTTTGATCTAGTAGCTTCACTTACTGTCTGGTTCTTGACAGATTTGAGTGCAGGCAACCCACCAGATGAGTGCAATCCAGTTACTGCCCTAATGACATCTTTTGTTATCTTAAAGGGCTTCATCAACCACATGAAGTTGTCATGTATTTTGCTAAGAACATACTGGACCCATTCATCTTCTGCAAAACAAGGAAAGTGGATGCAATATCCAAAATGCTTATCCTGTATTGAGGTTTGAGTTCAAAAGTTTCATCTATTAATTGTTTATGATAGATATCCATTAGCTTGGATTCCCCAAATTCCTCAATATTGGCATGGATGTACACCCTAGCCTCTTCTATGTGCAGAACCCCATGCAGAATGCTAGAAAAGGCACCTAAGGGATCAACTTCTAGGGATTTGTAGGGGTGTTTCTTGAACTTTGGGTATGGCCTATCAGTGATCTTAACAACCATTGGACTAGCCATCTTTTGCAAAAGATTTAGAGAGAGATATTCAGAAATGGAAATACCTTTTTACGCTTCTAGGGTTCACAATATGAGCCAGAAAAGATCGTTGGTTGAATCAGATTTTGTAGTTGATCTTTGAGAAGGTTGTAACAATCTTGATGTAGAGCTCTTCCTTTCTTCTTCTCGAATGCAAATGTGCAAATGATGAATAAAATAACCCTTTTATCTTTGCGCAAACCCTAATTTCCTATTGCAATAAATTCACAACTTAAGTTATTCCAGTTGCCATGTTCTAAGAGAGATCTTTCTGAGATCACTAAGACACACTTAGAATTATTTTTAGTGATAATTGACAACATATCTCCTTTCCTCCAATCATGCCATTTATCCATAGATCAAGATATTTCAATTTTGAATCATACCAGATCTAATTGTGAAAATCCTACTTTTACTGGATCGCTGTCAAATCGGATCAATCTTGGATGATTAAACTCTTTAAAACTCATTGTGGATCTTTCATATTTTTATCGAGGGTTATTTATATATTTCTCTGAGAACCCTTTAATCCGCAATATTCCATGTGCCAAATTTAGGCACCAATTGACTGGCTGGGGGAATTTATTTTCCTTTGTGACTCTTCCTGAGCCAGAGCTCATCTATTTAGTTTCTGGAAGGAATATTAGCACCAGATTTTGGTGCGGATCCATCAACATTTTCTGTACTCTTCTTCACCCAAATCTTGTTCATCTCCTTTTGAACTTCATTCGCATTCACTTTGCCTTTTCCTTTATCTTGATTTTGATTATGATGCACCAACCCCTTTTTATCCTGATTCTTACTTCTGCAGAATTTGGCAATATGACTGGATCTATTGCAATTGTAGCAAACAACATTTCTTTGCATATTTGACTGATATCCTCTTGATCTACATTGATTAGCCATATGTCCCATTCTATTGCACGCAAAGCATCTACCATTGAATGAATTGTTTATTTGCATATTTTTGCATTCATGAGATTTGTGACCATACCTTTTGTAGTTGAAACACTATCCAGATAAGGATGAATTAGTCTGATCCATTCTTCTTCTGCACTGAGTTGCTTTATGACCCAAGTTGTTACAATTGTAGCTGTATCCATTGAAGGTTGGATATCTTTCAGCATTTGGTTGCCTTACCGGAGGTCTTCTAGGCCCGTTTCTTTGATTTTATGATCCAAAGTTCTTCTAACCAGATCCAGAGCTTTCATCTTTCTCATAACCCAAACCACGTTTATCATCTACCCTCTTTTGGCTTTCAAGAAGAACTTCAAGTTGAGCTGAGCTTATCTTGAATTTCTCTTTGTATTCATTTGTTGTTTGAAGATCTTGTTTAAGAGTGTCTATCTTATTTTCAAGTTGTTCTTCATTATCTCTAGCTTCTTCAAGATCAGATTCCAGATGCCTAATTATTCTGTCCATTTTGTGGCAGTCCTCTAACTTCTCCTTGAGATTTTATTTTAGATTATCTTCAATTTTTCTTTTCTCTTCAATTTCTTGGGTGAATCTCATTACCCCTGATTCCATTTCATGCCTTACCATAATGACCTCTTTTGATAGCTTCTCACATAGCTTATTTTTCTCATTTAGATCTTCATTAGTATCATTGGCTTCACTTTGACTTGCTAATTGTTGAAGTAGTTCCTTTCTCTTTTTCACTGAGATACTCAGTTTTTCTTTTAGCTCATTTATGAAATCATCAGCTTGTTTGAGTCTTTCTCTCAAGTTATTGACTTCAGAGTAAGATTGCTCAAGATCATCTAGGGTAGACTGAAGTTGTTTCTTCATACCATACATATCCATTGAGATTCCTAGATCTTCCTCAAGCTGTTAGGCTCTGTTTAGAGGAACTTAGCTCTAATACCAATTGTTGGAAACAAGGTAGATAACTGAGAGGGGGGTTGAATTAGTTATCTCTAATAACTTTACTTTATTTTTCCTTTTATAATTTGAGCAACATCAAAACACATAAGCATATATAATCATGAGAGCAGAAATGAAATTAACACACATAACTCAAGGATTTTAACATGGAAAACCCTGTTAAGGGAAAAAGCATGGGGTGACTAACCCAAGATTGTATTCTCTATTAAAAGAATAAGAAGTACAAAATGGCACTTGCCAATTAGGGCTCACTGCCTGAGCACACTGCTCACAAGAGGCACACTACCTACAAGAGACTCACTGTCTACAAAGTTTATAGAAGGTAACCAAGTGTTTGAACTAATGAGAGGCATCCACATATGCTGAGGTTCAGTTTTGGTTAGGCTCAATATACTGATCTAGTACACTTCATTCTTCCTCTACTTTAGTGCTGCTATTGTGTCACATACCGAACTTGTATTGTTGCTTCCACACTTATCTCTACCTTTCCTTGCACATCATCATAACACACACACACCTTCATACTGAAATCCATTTGGTATATATATATCTACACCAAGGATTTCAACATCTTTCTAGTCAACAACCGAAATACTCAAGATATTTCCAAGACACTGATCTGTCGGCTGAATCCATGCTTAATATGTGATGCATATCAAAGATATAGAAATAGAAGTCATCAATCATGTCATCCAACCATGTACGATCCCTCAAATAGCTTGATCACCATCAATTTCTCATCCGGATTAAATTTTGATGCATTGTCGGTCAGTTCTTCCTCAGTCTACTCTGCCTGTCAGGAACCCAACACTTAGATGCTCATATCTTTTCACTCATTCATTACCAAAGGCTCAATCTATAGAATGTAGTAGTCATGGTACTCCTCTTTACTTGCCCAAGTTGACAACTTGCTGAGCTACACCATCTAAGAGATTTAGTCCTGATTGTCAGACCTTGCTGCATGCTCTGTTCTTGCTCACCGGACCAAAACACTATTCAATCTGTCTTCCGGTATAGACATACTATGTGTTGTGGATGTGTGGGATGGACTTTGTTGCCATCAATGACAATACTCATGAAGCCATACAGTGTCTCTTGCCAACAAACTCATCTACTCCATATCCAATGAAGGTACATTTTTTAGACTTAGCCTTAAGCTTGGTTCTATTTTCAATATCAACATGGACAACAGCTTCACAACCAAAGGTTTTTAGAAATGAAGAGTTTACATTTTTACCTGTCCATGCCTCCTCTGGAATACCACCATCCAAAGGATTTGAAGGTCCCCTATTTATTAAATAAACAATGGTATGTACAACATCTACCCAAAAGTGTAAGGGTAGTCCAACATGCAATCTCATGCTCCTTGTACACTCCATAATGGTCTTATTCATCCTCTCAGACACACCATTTTCTTGTGTGGTTCTAGGAACCATTTTTTGCCTATGGATTCCTTTATATGAACAATAATTCTCAAATTATCTGCTGCAATACTCGCCTCCATTATCAAATCTAAGACGCTTCAACTTTTTTCTTGTCTCATTCTCAACCAAAGCTTTCCACCTTTTAAAAGTTTCAAATGCTTTTGATTTTTGTTTTAGGAATTACAACCATGTTTTCCTAGTTGCATCATTAATAAAAGTAACATAATAGTGAGAGCCACCAATAGAAGATACCCGAGCTAGTCCCCATACATATGAATGCACAAGATCTAATTTCTCACTCTTCTTCTCTTTCCCAACTTTGAGAAATCAGACTCTTTTCTATTTTCCATAAACACAATTTTTGTAGAACTCCAAGTCAATCTGCTTCAGACCTGGTAGCAGCTTTTTGGAGTGAAGGATCTTCATCCCTTTCTCCCTCATATGCCCAAGTCTATGGTACCATAATTTTATTTCTGTTCCTGTAGCAAGTGTTATAATTGTCTTAGTAGCAACTATTTCTGTAGCAACTAAGGTAGAATAAGTATTACCAATACACAAATACAATGTGCATACCTTTTCACCTTTAGCTACTACTAATCCACCTTTAGTGACTCTCTAGACTTTGTCTAAAAAGGTAACTATGCAGCCTTCACTACCCACTTGTCCTACAGAGATTAAATTCCTTCTCAAATTTGGAACATGTATTACCTCCTGTGGCAACCATTCATTTCTATTCTGCAACTTGATTTTTATCTTTCCTTTTCCAACAATCTGATAGGGTTCATCATCACCTAAATATACCTATCCAAAATCACCTTGAATGTAATCTACAAAATATTTCCTATGGGGTGTGGCATGAAATGAAGTCCCTAAATCTATAACCCAGAAATCATTAGCATTGTCTAAACATAGAATTAAAGCATCCTGTAATTTATTACTTGTAACAATATCTTCCTTACTGTCATCATGTTGTCTGTCTCCTTGTTTGCCCTTTCGAGACCAACAATCCTTATTCAAGTGTCCTGGCTTTCCATAGTGCCAGCAATCCATTCTTCCTCTAGATTTAGATTTGCCTTTCTTTGACTTCCCTTGTGACTTCCCACGATTTGTTGGGCTTTTTCCTCTCTCCTTTATTCTTCCCCTATTCTCTACAGTCAAAGCATTACTTGATGTTGAACTCTGACCTGTGCTTTTTCGTCACATTTCCTCGCTAAGGATAACACCAACAACATCATCAAATTTCAAAGTATTTGAACTAGAGACAGAGTTACTTACATCCATTACCAAGATATTCGATCTCTATGGAAAAGAACACAAAACCAAGATAGCCCTCACCTCTCCATTAAATTTCACTTTTACAGAAGTTAACTGACTGGTAATCATATTAAACTCATTTAAATGATCTGACACAGATCCACCTTCAATCATTTTTAGATTAAACAAATGCTTCATGAGAAATACCTTATTAGAGGCTGAGCATTTTTCATACAATTTAGCCAAAGCTTTCATCAGTTCATCTATTGTCTTTGCTTATGTTATATTAAATGCCATAGATGGTGCCAAGCACAACCGAATGATTCCCAGTTCCTTTCTGTTCAGAAGTTCCCAGTCCTCATCACTCATTGCTGCCAATTTCTTGGCTTTTCCTTCCAATGGCCTCTATAAATCCTTTTGATAGAGATAATCCTCCATCTACATCTTCCATAACTAATAGTTCCGCCCATTGAATTTATCTACCTTCAATTTACCCTCGTCCACCATTGCTCCCACTTAACTGTGAGACTCCCACTCAACCGTGAGACCTTCCTACAGACAATAATCAAACACAACCCTCTCTGATACTAGTTGTTAGTGTTCATGCAGATCAGAGCAATAAACACTAACAATTATATGTAGATTAAATAACCTAAATTCAACAATGAAGGAAAAACACAAAAGAGATCAACATAGAATTTTAATGTGGTTCACCCAAAATGGGCTACATCCATAGAAAATTAGTAATCCAATGATTTTATTAGCTAGTGCAAAACATATTACAATCTCATGAATTCCATACCTGCAACATACATCCCAACCGCTTATGACAAGATTTTTGGAAGCTTCTAGAATTAGGGTTTTATAATGTCATTTTTCTTTTGTTAGTTAACAAAAATTAACAACTGACTTCAAACGTGCAAAAGAGGGAAAAATAATTTGGGGGTTGTGCCCCCGAACCCTAGCAAGGATACATTACAAGTGTATAGTATTTGCATGATCAGTTGCTACATACAAACAATATCTTCTATACTCAATAGTCCATAAATCCAACATAAGAAGAATCCATAAAAGCATAGAGAAAATTGATTCAATGCCACCATTATTGTGTATTTATGAGAAAAATGGACCACAATACTCCATTTTAGAGAATATCACATAGCTTGTATATAGTCTCCCCCTTATCCTGAAATGTTTTGAAATAAAATACTTTAAAACATGAATAAATTTTTTCAATGATCTAATCACGAAGAAATTTCACCAAAAGACCCTAAATCCTTCTTACTTTATCCCTTATATATGAATAACACTAAAGTAAGTCCAACATATAATTGTTTCTTGAAATGACCAATTAAAACAAACCTTTCCCTCTTTTTATATTACATAAAGAGGGTAAAGTTTAATAAAGTCCAACAAACATAATTGAATATATTTCAAAGTTTTTGTAAATTGAATAAACAAAGCACTAGGCCAAAACATCATTTTTCTCTTCTTCTTCAACATCTCGATCAACCTGTTCATCCTTGTCTTCTCGCTCATATTGATCAACCTTAGTTGACTGATCTTTAGATACTTGAGAAGCATCCAACTTGGATTTAAAGACTTTGAATTTATTCGGCACATGAGCGAGGGCTTTTCCATTAGGTATGGTAGTCATATTCAGACAAGTCTTCCACATAAAAAGAATGTTATTTGAATCCTCATACTTCCTATGAAATTCAACCAGATCCTTTCTAAAAGTCATGAGGTAGGAAGACATATTGCATAATTTATCTATTGGATTTCCCTTAGTGGTGTCTTTACTTTTCAACTCCTCTGCTAATAAGTCTTTAAACCCCTTCTTGATAGTACCAACTTCGAGTAGATCTACTTTAGTCTCATCAAGGATATCCATCCCTAGGGTTATACAGGAACTCCTAAGGTCCATCAAATATGATTTTTGACAATATTATTCAAATCATTCAAACATTGCTTGACCATTAAAAGCTTCCAATCAATGGTATTCAACCATTTCACAAACTCATTCTCTTCAGGATTACCAATCACATTATTAGAAACTAAAATGTTGGTGTCTATCTCGACCATTTACTACAAACCATTCTTATCTACACTCAAAACACTTTCTTTTTTCTTAGCCAACTTCATCTCAAAGAGTAATTTAGTTTGTTTGGTAGATATTTTTGCATATAGGAGGGTCACCTCATGGAGATACAACATCCCTTCCATACTTATCTTCTCAACCCACTCTTTAGTAGCTATAACCAAAAATTGATACTTATTTGATCAACCACATCTGGGCTCACACCTTTGGGAGGAACCTTCATAGGAGTGTCCATTGATGCATCCAAAGACTGGGTTGTAGTTTATACAATGGATTTGATATATGTAGTAAGAATATCAACTTGCTCTTCCAGGAACACATTTTCTTTCTCTTTCTCCTCTAGTCTTGTAGCCAAAATTTCTACAGAAAAATTTGCATTATGGATATCCCCTGTATAGTAGGAGGTCCCAAATCAACCTTACATTAAAGTCAACTATAAAAAGTTCATTTTCATTCTTATTTGTCATGGGTTTAGCTATTTCCACAAATTGATGTTTAGTGACTGGATCAACCATCAACCTAGACATTATTTTGTCCTTTTTAGATGGGAAATCCATCTATAGAAATCTAGCAACTACATCAAATTCTAGATTCACTACCTATGTGTATTTCCTCTTCTTTATAATAACATCTCTTAGCCATGTTGGTGATGTAAGACAATCTGAGAATCAACTACAATCTTGGGCACAAAAATAGGATGAACAAGTATGTGGTGTTGAACACCCAAAATACTGAGAGGGGGAGTAAATCAGTATTTTATTAAACCTTTTACGTATTAAACTAGTAATCCATTTACCGCATACAATAATAAAGAAAATTAAACATAGAAGAAGCAACCATAATGCATCACACATGAACACCATGATTTTTTATGTGGAAAACCCAAAACTGGGAAAAACCATGATGAGTGTTAGCTCACAATATATTATGTAGGAACAATATTGAATTACGAAAGAGGCTCACTACCTTAGGGCTCACTTCCCTGGCCTCACTCCCCAGGGCTCACTGCCCAAAGAAATGCCCACTATAAGAAAGGCTCACTGCCAAAACAGGCTCACTTCCTAGAGAAAGAAAGAAGGGAAGAAGAATGGCTGACTACCAAAATGAACTGCTCTAATTGTATCTAAGAATGCATGGTTATAGCTCCAAATGAAGTTTAGAAATACTATCTCAAAACTCTTCATTTTACTGCTCTGTTTCACTGCTTAGCTTTTACATGGGAACAAGATCTCTCTTCTTCTGATCTTATTGCCTTCACAAAATCACAGTATTTCATATTTCATACACACACCTTCATACTTGCATTACTCATCATCCAAACACTAAATTTGATCTCATATATATATATCTGCAACACATAGAATCTTCATATTAGGTCGGCCTAATTAGATGAAGCGTGTAGTCAAACAATTTGTAACTTGTCAGCCCAATCTAGTCACCAAAATACATAGTGGACCCAAACATCATCCAATTATAGAACCACTTAGGATAAGATTTCAAAAAATAGATCTTACTGCACACACATCACACTGTCATGTCGGCCTTAAACACAGATTGTTACTGACTCAGTCTATCTGTCAGACTACATCTTTCACTGTGGATTGCTAAAAATCATATCAAATACTCCTTAGACATCATAGATCATAACTCCAAAACCACAAAGAAAAATATCCTTTTGCGGTAAAACACAGACCACAAGAACACATGCCCTGTCACAGTCAAGTTCTGCCAAACCAAGTAGCGATACTTAGACACTCACAACTATCTTTTTGGTGGATCTCAGAACCTATAACTCTGGATTTAGACACTTCATACAAGTGTTTACAACACCCCAAAATTGCATAACAAGATATGCAACACCGGAGGAATGCGGACCAAATGAACTGAGTATTCTGCTCTAAATAACACTTGTTCTACTCTGCCAAACTTAGGCTATTTGAAGATATGCTTCTGGTACTTATCAAGGGCTAAAATCTTGGATATAAGATCACCTAAGGACTACAAACAACATACCAGAACCACATGATCTAATATTCAACTATGGACCAATGCCAACCATTACACCATCTCTCTATCATTGTCTCTTGTATACTGCCAACACTTAGCTAAAATGACTAAGTCTTCTTCATCGGACCAAAATCTTTGTCCCAACCTTATTCCTTTTCTTGTTGCCATCAATGGCAACATTGGTGCAGGGGCATCAGGGGCCTCAAGCATAATTTTTTCATGTTTGGGTTTTAGGTTGTTTGAGTGTGTTTGAGTTTAATAAGGTCACATGTGATCATTTGGGATCATTTTGATCCATTTTGGGTGTTATATGTTCATTGGTTCAAAATTGCAAAAGTGTCAATGTTAGTGGTCAAGCAACTTTAGAAAGGTCAAAAAAATCAAGAAATAGTTACATGCATATCAATAAAATGTTACTAAATAGTTGGAATTGATGGAAATGGATAAAAAGGCACCCTCCAAACTCAAATGGAGCATTGTAGACATTATTTTTGAAGTTTGGTGAATGAAAACAAGCATTTTCTCTTGTTTTTCTTAGGTTGCAGAGCTATTCTTTCACTTGGTATGGACTATAAGGACCACATGATCATCTAAAATTGATTGGATTTTGTTGGCATGTGAATCTAATTCATTTTGCTTTTTGTTGTACCAATTTTTATTGAGTTATCAAAAAGTTATTGCATTTTTACTAAAAACTGGTCAAAACCCTACTTAGGGTAACCAATGAATGAAAAAAATGGCATAATTTGGCCTTCCACCTCTGGGTAATCACAAAATTGGGTGTAAATGTCTTTAATAAGCTAATGTACCATGTTCCAGACATGTAGGGTGTCATGATCAAGTTTTTCACATGCTTTTGGAGGGTTTTAGGTTTGATATGCTGTATGTATCAGACTGTGAAGACATTGAATGATAGTTTGGAGGTCACCAATGCAATCTTTCATCTTTTTGTGATTGGAGAAGGTGTGTGGAGTGTATGGAAGGATCCTACAAACTTGATCAAGGGTTTTTTATCCTTTAATAACAACTATATGACAACATGCAAAGACTATCCTATAAGGACTGCATATGATAGTGAAAACCTAGAAGGGGTAACAGTCAAGTTTGGACTTCTTGTTGAGTGTAATCCTTAAAAATTGTGTAAGATCATTAGGATTGGAAGGTGTGAAGGCTTTTGAGTAAATTACATACCAATTTTACCATCATTAGGTGTTAAACCATTCTAGATCATATGTATTGCTAGTTGCATTGCTAAAATTAGGCCTAATTAGAAAGAGGACAGTCAAACTTTGCCCTAATCCATACAAAGAAACCCATACCCATTTTTGGATGTGTAGTAATAGCCAAAAGGGTATCCCAAAAAGTTCTCACATTTTGAATATCAGGTCTGTACTGAAAGTTATGGTCAAAAAGGTCATTTTGAAAGGCTACTAGGTTTTAGGGTTTAAAATGTCAAGAATGCACAAAGTTTCATGGTCTATCCTAAAGTAGGTCCTTCCTCTACATCAAATTGGTATTAGAGAAAGGAATATTAGTAAGAGTCACAAATAAGTTGAGTTTGAATACCGGACAAGATGCCTCCAATGGTGAATGTGGAAAGAATAATCAGAGAGGTGAGAGAGTCTCTTGCCCCAGAATTGAGAGCCATAAGGGAAAGCCTTGATGCAAGACTCACATTAGTTGAGACCAACCAGAGAAGAGGAGTGGTCATAGGCGATTTGAGTGACCAAGAAGAAGAAGAAGTGGGTGAAAATGTACCACAAGAACTTGAAGAAGAAAGAGATATTGAAGAGAAGAGGTTGGAGAAATTGCTAAAGACAGTTAAGAATGACGGTTCTAAGGTAAAAATAAAACTTCCCATATATTTAGGAATTATGAATGGAGAAGAAATCCTAGATTGGATAGGAGAATTAGACAAGTATTTTGAGTTTGAGGAGATACTTGAGGGGCAGCAAGTGAAATTGGCAAGAACAAAACTAAAAGGACATGCATCCCTGTGGTGGGATTATGTACAAGAAGAGAGGAAGAAGAAAGGCAAATCAAAGATTACATCTTGGGATAGAATGGTTACAAAATTGAAAGGTAAATTCCCACCTAGTGATTATGCCATTCAATTATAGAAGGTTATAAAATTTGAAGCAAAAAGACATGGATGTAAAGACATACACAAAAGAGTTCTACAAACTAAGCATAAGATCAGGCCACACGGAAGAAGATGTTGACAAAGTTGCAAGGTATTTGAATGGGCTAAAGTATAGTCTACAAGATGAACTAAGTCTCACAAGTCCAAGAACAATGGAAGAATGCTATCAGTTGGCCATAAAGGCTAAAGACAAGTTGAGAAGGAGACAAGAAAAGCAAAGTAGAGGTAGGGGAAGGACAAATTTTAGAGGAAGAGGGACTTTTGCTGATTTAGGATAGTCACATGAGAGTCAAGGAGAGATAAATAATTCTCAAGAACAAGTCTCAGAATCAAGGAGCAGTTTTAGGGGTAGAAGATCAAATTTTAGGGGTAGATTTGGGAGTAGAGGAGGAACAAGTGGCTTCACTGGAAAGTGTTATAAATGCAAAAAGTTTTCTGGTCACCAAGCATGGCAATGCCCTAAAAAGAATTATCTACTTTAGTTAGAAATGAAAGAAGGAATCAAATTGCACAAGGTGAGGATAATGAAAGTGCTAATTCTCCATCATATAATGCTGATCCAGAAGTTGAGGAGTCTTTGGTGATGAAAAGAACCTTGATTAAAGTGCCCATGGAGAAGGAACCGCCTCAAAGAAAGTCACTCTTCAGGACTACATGCAAATGCCAAGGTAAATGTTACAAAGTTGTTATTGATTCTGGTAGTACTAACAATTTGGTTTCTGTTGAAATGGTAGATAAGTTAAAATTGAAAAGATTACCCCATGCCACTCCATATAAGGCCTCATGGCTGAATAAAGGGCAACAAGTGTTAGTAGTTAATGAACAATGTTGGGTAGAATTCCAAATAAGGGGATATAAGGACAAAGTGTTGTGTGATGTCATTCCAATTGATGTTTGCCATATGTTACTTGGTAGACCATGGCAATATGATAGGAAGGTAGTCCATGATGGTAGAAAAAAAAACTATGCCATAGAGAAGGATGGGGTCTCTTACACTCTCACACCTTTGAAAGAAGACAATCAAGAACCACATGTGGGATCTAGTATGATGTTGGTAGGAGGGAAGGAGTTCATTACACCCATGAAGGAGGAGGAAATGGACTTTGAAGTTATAATCAAACCTAGATTTGTTGTGACAGCAGTTAGGATGGATGAGTTGTCTTTAGAGATCCAAATTTTTCCTAAGGAACATGTTGATATGGTGGTAGATGACATCCCAAGGAGAGGTATCAATTCTCATATAGCATTGTTAGAATGGGAACACACACCTTTCAATGTAGCTAAAGACACTAGTCATTTGCAATTGGAACATGAAGATGCAACCCAAATTATCTTTGCATTACTTGGGCAGTTTGGTGAATATAATCTAATACAATATGGGGTTAAGAGACTCAACCCCAAGCTAGAGGTTCTATTTTCTATTTTATAGATTGATATGACTAGAGATAAGGAGGAGGCCCTTCACTATGAAAATCCAATGGAGAAGGCAACATTAAATATTACAGATTTGGGATATACAGTTTCTGTTGTAGATTCTTAGGCCAACCCCCTTCACTCAGTAGTTGACATGTTGAAAGGATCCTTGACTAAGTGTGTAAGACATAACATAGTTGTAATGCAGGGGTCTCTTCAAAATGTTTGAATTAATGGCATTGAAGAAGTAGGGAGAACTCAACTTTTTATGTTTTTTATTGAGGATGAAGTTATGTACATCAATTGCATACATTAAAATGGTAGATCTTGGAAGTTAGATATGCTTTGCTTCTTTTAGAAGAGAAGAACCACACTGATCAAGAGCCTATGCTTGATGCCATGCTGGTTAGAGATATAGAGAGGAGACAATATGATCTTATTGAGATTGCACATTTGAAGAATGAGAGACCTAAGGTCAAAATAAAACAAGGTGCTGAAGGAGAGCAAGTTGCCATTACAGTGCATGCAATCCATCAACTAGGAAGGGAGAATCTAGAAAATAGAGCTAGCAAATGCAAGCAAAGGGCAGATGTGAGAAAAAGGATAATTGATTTCAAGGTTGAGGATTTAGTTTCTCACTTGTACCCTTTCAAAGGGGATGTTGTTCTAGGTAATGAAGCAAGTTCCCAAGCATTTGAAGATGAAAAATGGATCCAAGACCTTCCTCCCAACAAACCTCTAGAGTTGGAGTGCATCCTTGATATAAAGGAACTCAAGAAGACAAGAAACACAACTTATTTTCAATACTTAGTCAAGTGGAGGGGTCTTCCCATGGAAGATGCTACATGGATGTCTAAGGATCTGATATTGTTAAGCATGGTTGTACAGTTGCAAACCTGCACTCAAGTGGGACTTGAGTTTTCTTTCCCTTGGGTGTATGGTGCAAGGGCATTAGAGGCCTCATAAGCATAATTTTGTCATGCTTTGTTTTTAGTTTGTTTTAGTGTATTTGAGTATAATAAGGTTATATGTGATCATTTGGGATCATTTTGATCCATTTTCGGTGTTATATGTTCATTGGTTCAAAATTGCAAAAGTGTCAATGTTAGTGGTCAAGCAACTTTGGAAAAGTGTCAAAAAAATCAAGAAATAGTTACATGCATATCAAGAAAACATTACTAAATAGTTGGAATTGATGGAAATGGATAAAAAGGCACCCTCCAAATTTGAGTGGAGCATTGCAAACATTATTTTTGAAGTTTGGTTAATGAAAACAATCATTTTCCTGTGTTTTCCTCAGGTTGCAGACTTGTTCTTTCACTTGGTATGGACTGTACAAATCACATGAGTGTCTAAAATTAATTGTAGTTTGTTTACATGTGAATCTACTTCATTTTTCTTTTTTTTACACCAATTTTCATTAAGTTATCAAAAAGTTATTGCATTTTTACTAAAAACTAGTCAAAACCCTACTTAGGGTAACTAGTGAGTGAAAAAAATGGCATAATTTGGCCTTCCACCTCTAGGTAATCACCAAAATGGGTGGAAAGGTCTGTAATAAGGTAATGTACCATGTTTCAGGTGTTGGGAATTAAGGTGTCTCAACCTTGGTAATTCCTTACATTATTAATGTTTGTATTTATTATTTAATTGCCTATGTTGTAAATATTTGTAAATTCCATATTGTCATATTGTGGGATGTGGCACAATGATGTGTCAATCCTACATGGAATATGAAAACTTGTAATTTTGTCCTCACATGAGGAGATAGGCATCCCACTTTTTTGTAGGATCATTTTACCATGTGTTGGCATCTTCCATGTTGTGTAAGGGAATATTGACCAAAATGGTTATGACGGATTCCTATGACAGAATCTATGACATGTAAGAGTCAAAAATAGAAGTTTGTAAGACAGGTGAGGACATGTGTCAAGAAGCATCTTTTAAAAAGGTATATTTGGGCACCCCAAGGTGGACTATGACATGTTGTAAGAGAATATGCTATTTATAGCATGTGTATGACAGATTCTCTTACAGTTGTAAGTTGTAATTGCTATGACAGATTCTATGACGGTCATAAGTGTCATAAGAGCATCTATCATAGCCCATTTTGGAAATAGGTGACCCCTTTGGGAAGTGAGTTGTGGACAAGTGTCAAGAACATTCTACAATGTTGACCAAGTGTCTCTAGGCATGGGTTTTGGGCCATGAGGCCAAGTTGGACACCCATCCCAAGATAGGTCCAATATTGCCTTGTATTTTCTATATAAACAAGTGCTTGGAGATGGAGTTTGTATTATAGGTTTACAGGTATTGTTATGCTGCTAGATTGACTCCAGACATGAGTGTCAAAGACCATTGAAGCTTGCATTGCAAGTGTATTGTAAACATTCTTTCAGATTTGTTAATACATTGTGCAGGTTTCTAAGTGTGGGGTTTTCACCTGATAAGGGTTTTCCCCACCGTATATCTTTGTCTCTCTTCTTCTGTCTTCTTTCTGGTTCTTGTGTATTGTTGTAATATCTCTATTAGATGTGATATGTTGCTGTAGTGATAAGGATTAAATTGAATTTGCATAGCTCTCCCCTCATTAGATTAGTGTAGGAAGCGATTTCTGCACACCTAGCTTCCTTTCAGTTGGTATCAGAGCTTCATCACCTTTGGTCCTAGTTGTTGGGTAGGGGGTTTTTGAGCTGATCTTAAGTTGAGTGGGAGTTTGTGCAGAGTATTCTGATTTCTATTGTAGCAAGGAGATGGCAAGTACATCCAGAAAATTTGAAGTGGAGAAATTCAATGGCAATAATTTTGAGCTATGGAAGCTCAAGATGGAAGACATGCTTGTAGACCGAGACCTTTGGGAAAGTGTTAATGGAACTAAACCAATTGCAATGTCACAAGATGAATGGGATCTCAAGGATAGGAAGGCTAAGGGTCTCATAAGACTTAGTCTTGTTGATTCTGTGTTGTTAAATGTCCATGAGGAGAAAATTGCAACCTTGCTTTGGAAGAAGTTGGGAGATGTGTATCAAACCAAATCCATGGTTAATAAACTTTTTCTACGAAAGAAGTTGTATTCTCTTCGATTGGAGGATGGAGGATCTGTTGCTGAACATATGAATGCTTTTAACATGCTGATTGTACAATTGACATCTATTGGTGTAAAGATGGAGGAGGAGGATCGATGTATGACCTTGCTTTGTTCTTTGCTGGACTCATGGGATCACCTTGTCATGGCTATTGGAAGCACCACATCCACATTCAAAATGGATGAAGTGGTTTCTTTGTTGTTATCTGAAGAGATGCAGATAAAGTCTTCTGATGCAGCCAAAGAGGCTCTTGCAGTTCGTGGAAGACCCAAGGAGAAAGGGAAAAAGAAGGACAAGAAAGCTAAGAACGGTAGATCCAAATCTCCTGGAAAGTCCAAGGCTATCTGTTGGAACTATGGTAAATTTGGACATTTCTGAAAGGAATGCAAAGAGGAGAAGAAGAAGAAGAAGAAATCTCCTAACTCAGATTCTGACATATCACAAGATGATGGTGATGATTTCATCGTAGCCCTGGCAACCCATGCATCTGATGATGTGTGGCTGATTGACTCTGGTGCATCATTCCACATGACCTCGCATCGAGACTAGTTCACTAAGTATGAGGAGTTTGATGGTGGAAAGGTGTACTTGGGTGATGACTCTCATCTAAAGATTGTTGGTCGTGGAAGAGTCTCTATCCGATTCCCTGATGGTCAAGTGAAGGGGATCTCTAGGGTTATGCATATCCCAGGCTTAGCACGGAACCTACTTTCTATAAGTAGTTTGAATGATGCAGGTGTGCAAGTTGTCTTTTCGAAAGGATGCAAGATGACTAGAGGAGCTATGGTGCTTGCTAAGGGTACTAGGAGAGGTACTCTATTTCAACTGGAGGCATGCATTTCACAATGCAATAGTTCTTCTGATTCAAAGAAGATGGAAGCAGTCACTTCATCCCTACCATCTGAACGAGCAGTCAAGAGATCTGTTGTTTCTAGTTCTGATGTTTGTAATCATGCCTTGGAAGTTAAACTTCCTACTGAAAAGACAATGTTATGGCATAAGAGATTTGGCCACATTGGTGAGAAGGGTCTGTGTACCCTGAAAAATAAAAACCTCATTGAGGGGTTAGATGATTGTAATCTTGAGTTTGAATTTTGTGAATATTACATTTATGGAAAGCAAAACTATGTTTAGTTTTACTCGAGTTCTCACAAGTCTTCTGGTGTGTTGGACCTTGTTCATTCTGATGTATTTGGTCCTGTTAATGTTCCTTTGTTATCAAAATCTATATATTTTGTATCTTTTATAGATGACTACAGTAGAAGGACATGGATTTATTTTCTCAAAAGCAAATCTGAAGTCTATAGTAAGTTTAAGGAGTTTAAGGCCTTTGCTGAAAATCAGACTGGTAAGAAGATTAAGTGTTTGAGAACTAACAATGGTGGTGAGTTATGTTCTACAGAATTTAATAAATATTTCAAGGAGCTTAGGATTGAAAGACATAAGATAACTCCATACACTCCGTAGCAAAATGGAGTTGCAGAAAGGATGAACAAGACACTAATGGAGAAGGCTAGGAGTATGCTTAGTGGAGCTGGCCTAGAACAAAAGCTTTGGGCTGAAGCTGTTGCCACTACTTGCTATCTTGTTAATAGATCTCCTACATCATCTCTTGTTGGAAAGACACCCATGGAGGTGTGGTTTGGTAGAAAACCTTCAATAAGGCATCTTCATGTTTTTGGTTGTGAGGCATATGCACATGTGCCTAGGGAGAAGCAGTCAAAATTGGAGAACAAGGTTGTTAAGTGTATCTTCATTAGTTATGGTGTCGATGTGAAAGGATACAAGCTTTGGGACCCTGTGGTTGAAAAAGTGTTGTATAGAAGAAGTGTCATCTTCAGAGAGCTTACACCTTCTTCCATTGTTTTATAGCCAGAAGAAAAAGAAAAGAAAGAGGATGTTGTTCAGTTTCCTCTCACCCCTAAGAAGACTGAATAGAAAGATAATGTTGGACTTGATGATGAGGAGACTCTAGCAGCTCTGAAAACTTAGATGAAGAAGCTAAACCTCAACCTCAGCTGTTGAGGAGGTCTACACAGATAAGAAAGCAACCTGAAAGGTTTGGTTTTACATTGCTTAATTCTATTTGTGCTTTTGATTTGCTTACTAACAGTGATGAACCTAGAACTGTATCAGAGGCTATGGACATGAAAGATGCAGGTTCCTGGAAGGAGGCCATGGAGGATGAAATGGCTTCTTTGGAAAAGAATCAAACTTGGGACTTGGTGTCTTTGCCTCCTGGATGGAAACCTATTGGATGCAAATGGGTGTTCAAGAAGAAATTTGGTGCAGATGGCAGTATTAAGAAGTATAAGGCTAGATTGGTTGCAAAGGGGTATTCACAAGTGGAGGCTATAGATTATGGTGAGATCTTCTCTCCCATTGCAAAGCGGACATCCATTTGATTCTTGTTGTCTCTCGCAGTAGGCTATGACTTAGAGGTAGAACAAATGGATGTGAAGACAACTTTCCTTCATGGTGATTTGGAGGAAGAAATCTACATGTCACAGCTAGAGCATTACATGGTGAAAGGTAAAGAAAATTTGGTTTTCAAACTTAAGAAGTCTTTGTATGGTTTGAAGCAATCCCCTAGGAGATGGTACTTGAAGTTTGATGCCTTTATGTTGTCAATTAGATTTGTGAGATCGAAATTAGATCACTGTGTGTATTATAAGTTTGATGGTGATTGTATTCTCATTATTACACTGTATGTTGATGATATGTTACTCGTTGGGAAGGGTAAGAATATGATTTCTGATTTTAAATCTCAGTTGTCAGCATAGTTTGAAATGAAAGATTTAGGGGCAGCCGAGTACTTTCTAGGAATGAAAATTAGAAGAGATAGAACCAATAGAAAACTTTGGCTAAGCTAGAGTAAGTATGTGAAGATCGTGTTGGACAGGTTCAGCATGGTAGATTGTAGACCATTGTGTGTTCCTGTTTCTCTGGGGGCAAAGTTGTTTGTTGAGGATTGTCCAAAATATCCAAGTGAGGTGGAGAACATGAGAAGAGTACCTTATACTAGTGTTGTTGGTAGTTTGATGTATGCTATGGTCTGCACAAGACCAGACATTGCCCAAGCAGTGGGAGTCCTTAGTCTATTTATGGCTAATCCTGGATGAGTTCATTGGGATGCAGTTAAGTGAGTGTTCAGATATTTGAGGGGTACTTCCAAGTATTCCATTTTCTATCATGGTAATGTTTTAGTACCTCCACATTCTATTGATATTCATGGATTTGTGGATTCAAATTGGGCAGGTGACATTAACAGCAGGAGATCCACCAGTGCTTATGTGTTTACATTGTTCAGTGGTGCTATTAGTTGGATGAGTAAGAGACAACCTATTGTTGCTTTGTCCACGACAGAAGCTGAGTATATGGTAGCAACTCATGCTTGTAAGGAAGCCATTTGGCTTAGGAGATTGTGTTCCAATATTGGTGCTGATGTAGGTCAGATCAAGATCAGTTGTGATAGTCGGAGTGCAATTTGCCTTGCAAAGAATCCAAATTTCCATGCTAGAAAAAAGCACATTGATGTTCAGTTTCACTTCATGTGAGACATGGTTGAGGATGGAAAGGTAAATTCCTTACATTATTAATGTTTGTATTTATTATTTAATTGCCTATGTTGTAAATATTTGTAAATTCCATATTGTCATATTGTGGGATGTGGCACAGTGATGTGTCAATCCTACATGGAATATGACAACTTTTAATTTTGTCCTCACATGAGGAGATAGGTGTCCCACTTTGTGGTAGGAGCATTTTTTCCATGTGTCAGTATCTTCCATGTTGTGTAAGGGAATATTGACTAAAATGGTTATGACGGATTCCTATGACAAAATCTATGACATGTAAGAGTCAAAAATAGAAGTTTGTAAGATAGGTGAGGACATGTGTCATGAAGCATCTTTGAAAAAGGCATATTTGGGCACCCCAAGGTGGACTATGACATGTTATAAGAGAATATGCTATTTATAGCATGTGTATGATAAATTCTCTTACAACTGTAAGTTGTAACTGCTATGACAGATTCTATGACGGTCGTAAGTGTCGTAAGAGCATCTGTCATAGCCCATTTTGGAAATAGGTGACCCCTTTGGGATGGGAGCTGTGGACAAGTGTCAGGCACATTCTACAATGTTGACCAAGTGTCCCTAGGCATGGGTTTTGGGCCATGAGGCCAAGTTGGACGCCCATCCCAAGATAGGTCCAATATTGCCTTGTATTTTCTATATAAACAAGTGCTCGGAGATGGAGTTTGTATTACAGGTTTACAAGTACTATTATGTTGCCGGATTGACTCCAGACATGAGTGTCGAAGGCCATTGAAGCTTGCATTACAAGTGTATTGTAAACATTCTTTTAGATTTGTTAATACATTGTGCAGGTTTCTAAGTGTTCGGGTTTTCCTCACCGTATATCTTTTTCTCTCTTCTTTTGTCTTCTTTCTGGTTCTTGTGTATTACTGTAATATCTCTGTTAGATGTGATATGTTACTATAGTGATAAGGATTAAATTGAATTTGCATAGCCCTCCCCTCATTAGATTAGTGTAGAAAGTGATTTCTGCACATCTAGCTTTCTTTCACCAGGCATGCAGGGTCTCATGATGAAGTTTGCACATGCTTTTGGAGGGTTTTAGGTTTGATATGTTGTATGTATCAGACTGTGAAGACATTAAATGATAGTTTGGAGGTCACCAATGCAATTTTTGATCTTTTTGTGATTGAAGAAGGTGTTGGGAGTGTATTGAAGGATCCTACAGACCTGATCAAGGGTTTTTTAGTCTTTAATAACAACTATATGACAACATGCAAAGACTGTCCTATAAGGACTGTGTACGACAGTGAAAACCTAGAAGGGGTAACAGTCAAGTTTGGACTTCTTGTTGAGTGCAAACCTTAAAACTTGTGTAAGATCATTAGAATTGGAAGGTGTGAAGTCTTTTGAGTCAATGACATACTATTGTTACCATCATTAGTTGTCAACCCATTCTAGATCATATGTATTGCTAGTTGCATTGCTGAAATTAGGCCTAATTAGAAAGAGGACTGTAGACACCCTAAAATGACTGTGTCGTCAAATCACTGGCATTCTGTTATCTGTCTAATCACTTGCATTGCAAACATTAATTAAATAATCTAATTATTTAATTAATTTCATCAAATTCTTCTAAATCACATACTTTCAACATTAATTAAATAAATTCTCTTTATTTAATTAATTAAATCAAATTCCTCTATATTATTCCACAATTAAATAATTTTAATTATTTAATTTGATCATTATCCTCCTTCCAAAATTCACAGCCACATTAATTAAATATATCCCATTATTTAATTAATTCATCACAATTCTATCTTATCTACAATTAAATAATTTACATTATTTAATTAAATCAATTGTTCTTCTAAATTTAAATAAATCAAATCAAATTTATTTAAATTATCTCAATCCTCTAAAAATAAATAAAATCAAATATTTTATTTATAATCTTATGTTCTTCCAAAATTATGCACAACAATTAAATAAATTTATTTATTTAATTTGCTTTCAAATCTTCTAAATTAAATAATTCTAATTATTTGATTATTTCTTCCAAAATATCTTCTCTAAATTTAAATAAATCAATTATTTATTTAAATTGCTTTTTCTTCTAATTTGAGTTATCTCTAATATAACTCAAGCTTTCTTGCTCATCAATTAAATATTTCTATATTTAATAAAGCAAAATATCTTCTTTTCTCATGCAAATCTCTTCTTCTTGTTTTAAATCACTTAACTGATTGCTTTATTCTTTTAATTGATTTATCTCTTCAGTTAACTTATTCTTCTATTCTTGATAACTCCTCTCATGTAAAAGAAAGCAAGACACATGTCTTCTTCTTATTCGTTGCACGTTCCTCAACTGTTCTCCTCCGTTGATTCTTCTGAATTATCTAGACCGTTGATCGATCTTCCTTGAAATCTATATAAACCCCCCTCATCTCCTTCATTGGGCCTCTCTCTTCGATCGTATTCTCAGGCATACTTAACAGAGCTTCGAGCATACACAACGCGTTGATTGAGCACTATAATGATCTTTTGACATTGATCTCTTGAGCACATACTTGCTTGTTGCAGCTATGGCTTTGCAATTTCATTGAGCAATCCACATATCTCCAAAAGGAAACAATACAGGTTTTGGTAAGAGCTTTCATTTGTCTTTGATTGGTGATTTATGGCTTTTACTTAGATTCGTTTCCTTTATGTTATTGGGTTCTTTGGTTTTATTTAGTTTAGATTTAATCCATTTTTCCATATACACATTCTGGCACGCCCGGTGGGACCCACTAATCCCTTTGTTTCTTTGAGAAATTTATTTTTTTGAAGTCACAGTACGGCACAGCGCAGACGATATTGCACAGCGCGTCTGGTAGTATCTCTAAGCGCTCTTACAGGAACAGTTCAGCGCTACTGGCGGTACAGCCGCGCTTCTGGCCGCACAGAGCAACGCTTTCGGTGACACAGAGAAGCGCTATTGGTGGCCTTGTTAAGCGCTTCTGGTTAAAATTAGGTTTTGACTTTATTCACGGTGCTTTTGCAGGGTTTTTCTCATTTCAGATCTGTGATTTTGTTTGCACAAGCTGTTGTATTTGTCTTCCAAACCTGATTTTTGATATCTCCTAAGCTGATTTATTTAGGAGTATCCTTAAGTTCTGCTAATCTATTGTGTTGCCCCATTTTCTGAGTTTTCCAGATTTCACGACCCAGATCTATCAGATATCATTGTCCAGACAGTAGATCCACCATGAAAAGTCATTTTTGCCTGGTTATTTTGACAAAAACTAATATTTTCTGTATCTAAGACAGCATAGCGCTTTTGGCTACACAGTATCGCGCTTTCAGTTACACAGTGACGCGCTCCTGGATATTTTACAGCGCTTTTGTTATTATCATTGCACGCTTTTGGTATTTATCGCAGCGCCTTTGGAATCACAGTACAGCGCTTCTGGTTATTGTTCAACGCTGCTGGTAATATTTTGTTGCGCTTCTCGTCTGTCTTAAAGCACTTTTGGTTTACAGTGAATCGCTTCTGGTAAGACAGTAACACGCTTTTGGTTGAAGTTGATTTGTTTTTTGCTAACTTGTGAAATTTTTGGTGGAACTAACTCACTTGTTGCAGCTTCTTATTACTCACACAGAGCCAGTAGGAGTTTTCTTAATATGTTCATGCAGGACGAGCGTTGAAGACCTCTTTTGATTTATCTCACTAAGTCTTAGAAACACATTGCATGTTTAAAAAGGATAATTGAACAAATCTTTTCTTGCAATCTAAGTCTTAGGAACATACTGATTTTCTTAAGGGACAATGGACATGTATGAACAAACATCTCAATTTTCTAAAGGACAATGGACATGAATGCTAAACACTTCATTTCATAAGAGACAATTTACAACTACAATCGTGTGTGTGCATAGCTTAGTTGCACCTTATTTTTCTTATAACGGGACAATTGAACCTTTGTTTTACGTGCTTGCTTTTACTTTTTTGTACTTCCTTTAGAAGGGCCTGCTTTTGGATTGCGATTCATCCAAAATGGATGACCCTAAGCGGAGTTTTCCTTTGAACCACTATATAAGAGGGATAAGGCGAAAGCCAAGTCCTAACCGACGTCAGCCTTACCTTGTGGTGCCAAACTGAAAAGAGGTGTACTAGCTCTTTGTGGAAACAATTTTCACATTGAGCGAAGTGTTTGAAACTCTTAGTAGATTGGTTAAAGCTTTTAGTAGCTTGTCGCATTGCTCATAAGGCGTTGGTCCCTCAAAGTCACTAAGAACCAATTTAGATAGAGACTACCCGACCTACCTCCGAACATTGCGGTAATCATCAGTGCAAGGGAAATCGATTTAAACCCTTAAGATACTCACTATTGGCTCCCTTGAGAAGAGATAGTATTCCCTTGGACATAAAGCTCTTGTGACCTACTTGAGCTTTCCAAGGGGAGGGTGAGATATCCCTACCTATCGTCTCTCACAAAGATACTAAATATCCGACACCTTTATGGAATGATATTTTTATCGACGGAGTATTAAGCTCTGAGCTGATCTACTGCAATGAAACCTTGTCTCTAGGGATAAAAAGTGCTTGTTATTGATTGCAACTGTATTAGACCTGTGGAAACATTGGGCTTGTTTGGAGCCTTGAACATACACTATCTGTTGTGTCAGTCCTTGTGCCTTTTTTTTGACCACTTGTTTGCTGTGTTTTCTCTTGCCAAACCAATCCAATCAGAAACAGAAAAAAAAAATTCCTTTGAAAAACATCAGACACTACTTCAGCGCCCCTGGTATTACAGCAGCTCACCTTTGGTAGTACAGTAGATCACCTTTTGGTCAGCAGTAACCCACCTCTGGCAAAACTCTACTTCAGCGCCCTTGGTATAACAGTAGCTCACTTTTGGTCACTGTAGCTCGCCTTTGGCATAGCAATAACTCGCTATTGGTAGCTCAGTCCGTTGCCTCTGGCCCACAGTAGCACGCTTTTGGTAGCACAGTCCTGCACCTCTAGTCAAATAGTATAGCGCCTTTGGTCCAGTACTTTGTGCATCAGAGTTTGTCTATTTTTTCAAAGCATCTCACAGATTCCCAGCATTACATTGTGTCCTAAGTGTATCCCATGGTCACCACTAGGCTACAACAAACTATGAAGTCTAGGCAAGTTGTCCCTAAGAAGCACAAGTCACCCCCTCGCACACCACAATCAGGTCGTCTCAACATTACTCCCAAGGTGACTCCTAGTACACCCGCGGTAAAACCAATCAGCTCTCCAAACATGCCGCACATAGATGAACCAAGCAATCCTCATGAGGATAGAACCCCTTTGCTAAATGCACCGCAGTATAACACAGGCTTGCCTCCAGATTTTGTCCCACAAGGTTACATCGTAGATCAAGCCCCATCTCAAGAAGAGCGACACTTTGAAATAGGTCAATCCTCTCAAGAAGATGGGCAAGATCTTGATGAATTTATACAAGATCCTAGAGCTATAGCTGCCTTTGATAAAATCCTTAGTGAGAACCAGGATCATTTCTTTCGCTTGCTTGCAAAGCAAGGCGCCAAGTTACCTCAAGATTTTGATGTGTCCACTCTCAAGGAGAGCAACAACACCCAAGAAACCATACAAGCGGTGCAAACCATGTCCACGGTGACTACGCCCCTACGTACTCAAGGCTCGCAATATAGGAATCCCCTTTTTCAAAATCCAACAGAGGAGAGGCCCATATCACCACTTTTGACTCCTATGGAGATCTATCAAAACCAACAAGAAACTCTCCAACGTCAAGTAGAGTTAGCTAAGCAAGCCACCTTAGCTCGATCGAATGTGCAACCACCTCTTAAAGTGTCCACCCCAAGCGCAAGTGGAATCTTGGTTACCCCATCACGCATAGGTTTCCCACCCAATTACAATCTGGGGAACACTTATGTAGCCATGCAACAAGGGTCTCAACAAATGCCACCTCCTATATCATCACACCTGCATGTCTCTCAACCAATTGGAGTCATGCAGCCCCAACCACAACATTCTTCTACTCTCATCCTCAAGCAACCCCAACCGTCGCAAATCACTTCTACCTATGTTCCTCCACCACAATATTCTTCTACTCTCATCTTCAATCAACCACCGTCGCAAATCACTTCTACCTATGTTCCTCCTCCACAACGTTCATCCACGCTCAACTTCTTTCATACATTGCCTAGCCACTCTCAACATTCCCAACATCAGGTTTCCCAAAGCTATGTGCCACCATCACAACCTAATCAAACGCACTTTAGCTTTCCTCCCCCCAATACGTTTCTTCAACCATCGCAAAGCCAACATTCTTACCTAGCGCCACCTCCACCTCTGCCTAATCCATACAATCCATACAATCCCAATCAATCTTACGACCCTTACAATACCAGTGCGCATGGCTTACATTATAATCTTCCATATGGGCAACACCAACCGCTTGTTGGACAACAGGAGATGTTACCAACCCCTCCCACGACTATGGAACTAAAGATTGCGGAGGTGCAACAACAGCTATCTGATCTTACGTTTGGCCACACCAAAAAGACCTTCTCTTTAGAGGAAGTGTGTCCTTATCCTTTTGATCGGTCATTACCAATGATCCCTTTTCCTCAAAATTTCACTATTCCAAAGTTCGATAAGTACAAAGGAAAAGGTGACCCAAAAGACCATCTTAGGGAATTCTATCTTGCTTTCTTCGAGGTCTCTCACAACGACACATATCTTATGCGTCTTTTTCCTCGCAGTCTTGGAGGTCAAGCAATAGAATGGTTCTCACGCTTACCTACGGGTATCAAGTCTTTCAATGAGCTAGCAGAGAAGTTTGCCACCCATTTTTCTTACAACGCAGAGCATAAGATTTCCATGACGGACTTATGCAACAATAAACAGAAAAATGGTGAAACTTTCATTTCTTTCCTCCAACAATGGAGACAAATGGCTAGTAAATTCCCTTTCAAGATTCCAGAGAAACAGCTTGTTAGCATATTTGTGCAGAACCTCAACCAAGAGTTAGGTTTCCATTTGCAAATCCTTAGTGCTACAACCTTCGATGAAATCACATACAAGGGTATCAACATTGAGAAGGCCCTCATTGCTAAGGGTGTGGTCAAAATCTTTAAGGAGACGAAAGATAACACTTCGCATCAATAGTCGAACGATAAACCCAAATATTGGAACAAGAATAAAAACGTGGTCAATGATGGGGTGGTCGATACTAAGCATGTCCAAACGTTGCAAACACCACTGCAACTCTCCAAACCAAGTCAAGCTCCACCTCAACAATAGCAGCAACAAAGGCAGCCTTATCCCAACCAATAGCAACGACAACAAGAGCGGTTCCAACAAGATTACCCTCCGCGACGTCAATTCACTCCCTTAGGAGTGCCCATCGAATCGGTCTTGCAGCAAGCTTTACAGAAAGGGCTCATCACCCTACCTGATGCTCCCCCATATGGTGAACCTGTCTACAAAATGGCACGTTACAGAGACAATGAGTATTGTGAGTTCCATAGGAGCAAAGGTCATCAAACTGCATCTTGCATGAAGCTTAAGCACCTCATCCAAAATCTCATTGACGGTAATCAAATCACCTTTGAGAATGAATCACTAGCGCAACACACGAACAAGGATCTCGATATGTACAAGGAACCATTCCCTCATCATGGTCCACCTCCTCCTCAGGATAGAGGTAAAGGTATCAATCATGCTTCCACGTCCTTCGATTCCATTGTAGGTCGTTTTGAAGAGAGTCGAGTGTCTACCCTCACAATCAAAGGCAAATCTACGGATTGTGCTGTTACTACTCGTCGAGGTCATGTCACCATCCGTGCGCCTACACCTAGACTTCCGGTTCAGTTTGATTATAATCTTGTCAAACATCTAGGGAAAACACCAGCACAGATCTCTATTTTGGACCTTCTATGGTCATCACTTGCACATAGAGTGGTGCTAGAAAAAGCCCTCCAGGAGTCTTCCATTCCTAACAACATCGCGGTCGTAGATTTCTGAGCTATAGTAGGTAATATTGCTTCGCCTTACAACGTGGTCTTCTCTGAGAAAGACCTCCCCTCCCATGATCCTTGTCACAACGATGCCCTTCATATTGAAGTTCTCATCCATAAGCGCAAAATCAAACGTATCCTCATAGATGGTGGTGCTGGTCTCAACATATGTTCTTTAAAGTTACTAAAGCAATTGGGATACTCTGAGGATCACGTCAACACTGATCATAGTATTACAATCAAGGGGTATGATGATACAGAACGCCGTTCAGAAGGTGTTATTCACTTGCCTATACAACTGGGGCCCGTCATGCTTGAAACTAGGTGTCAAGTCCTTGATATTGAGTTGCCTTACAACATTATTCTTGGCCGCCCATGGATCCATGCCATGAAAGCTATTCCCTCCACGTACCATCAGTCCCTCAAGTTCCCATACAATGGTACGGAGATCACCATCCCAGGAGACCCTAATCCTTTTGAATTTTGCCGTGTCTTACAAGGAAGCTATAAGAATTACAACCAAGTGCCTAAAAATGACAAAGCCCTTGAATCCCCTCTCTATGTTGACCCTGAAACTCTCACGCAGGCCTCTACAAGCGAGCCTACACCCCTCCCCAAAATCAGAGCACGCGTCCGAGATATAGGCTTTGGCACTTATGATATCTCTGAATCTTGTTGTGTAGGGCGGATGCCTTTATCTCCAAAATCTTACGGCAAACCACCCATTGCTAAAGTTACCAAAAAAGCTACTATTCCTCCCCCAACATTCCTAACCCAATTCCAACATGGACGGTTATTGGAAGAGGAAACTATTGAGGACATCTCTTCTTGGCTCTACAAGGAGAAAGAACCAGTCACGATACCAGTCAAGCAATATGGCAATGGCTTAAGGATAGTGAAAAAACATGGGCTATAAAGGCAAAGGTGGCCTTGGGAAACAGAATCAAGGCACTATGGAGCCCATTGTGGTAACAAAGAAGCTAGACAAGAAAGGATTAGGATTTGGTAAAGTACCACATGCCTCGGACATCGAGTATATCCTCGACGAGGTAGCCGACACTTTTCCCGCCGATTCGACGTCTGCAGAGGATATCGTCGATGACTCTTCCCTCCACATAACCAATCTATTCACAGAATCCTCCATTTTTACACTATCCTCCGTATCCTTAACTTCCAACACCAGCACCCAGAATGTCACGCTTGTCTATCCTGAACTTATCGATTGGGACCAACAAGGGGCCCCCGTTATAGATGTCTTTCAGAATGACGAAGCTTTAGCTGAGTTCATGGGACTTCGGGAAGGTATCCCTCTTCACCATAAATCACCAATCAAAGACAAATGAAAGCTCTTACCAAAACCTGTATTGTTCCCTTTTGGAGATATGTGGATTGCTCAATGAAATTGCAAAGCCATAGCTGCAACAAGCAAGTATGTGCTCAAGAGATCAATGTCAAAAGATCGTTATAGTGCTCAATCAACGCGTTGTGTATGCTCGAAGCTCTGTTAAGTATGCCTGAGAATACGATCGAAGAGAGAGGCCCAATGAAGGAGATGAGGGGGGTTTATATAGATTTCAAGGAAGATCGATCAACGGTCTAGATAATTCAGAAGAATCAACTGAGGAGAACAGTTGAGGAACGTGCAACGAATAAGAAGAAGACATGTGTCTTGCTTTCTTTTACATGAGAGGAGTTATTAAGAATAGAAGAATAAGTTAACTGAAGAGATAAATCAATTAAAAGAATAAAGCAATCAGTTAAGTGATTTAAAACAAGAAGAAGAGATTTGCATGAGAAAAGAAGATATTTTGCTTTATTAAATATAGAAATATTTAATTGATGAGCAAGAAAGCTTGAGTTATATTAGAGATAACTCAAATTAGAAGAAAAAGCAATTTAAATAAATAATTGATTTATTTAAATTTAGAGAAGATATTTTGGAAGAAATAATTAAATAATTAGAATTATTTAATTTAGAAGATTTGAAAGCAAATTAAATAAATAAATTTATTTAATTATTGTGCATAATTTTGGAAGAACATAAGATTATAAATAAAATATTTGATTTTATTTATTTTTAGAGGATTGAGATAATTTAAATAAATTTGATTTGATTTATTTAAATTTAGAAGAACAATTGATTTAATTAAATAATGTAAATTATTTAATTGTAGATAAGATAGAATTGTGATGAATTAATTAAATAATGGAATATATTTAATTAATGTGGCTGTGAATTTTGGAAGGAGGATAAATTATTTATTTAAATTGCTTTTTCTTCTAATTTGAGTTATCTCTAATATAACTCAAGCTTTCTTGCTCATCAATTAAATATTTCTATATTTAATAAAGCAAAATATCTTCTTTTCTCATGCAAATCTCTTCTTGTTTTAAATCACTTAACTGATTGCTTTATTCTTTTAATTGATTTATCTCTTCAGTTAAATTTTCGAGCTATAGTAGGTAATATTGCTTCGCCTTACAACGTGGTCTTCTCTGAGAAAGACCTCCCCTCCCATGATCCTTGTCACAACGATGCCCTTCATATTGAAGTTCTCATCCATAAGCGCAAAATCAAACGCATCCTCATAGATGGTGGTGCTGGTCTCAACATATGTTCTTTAAAGTTACTAAAGCAATTGGGATACTCTGAGGATCACGTCAACACTGATCATAGTATTACAATCAAGGGGTATGATGATGCAGAACGCCGTTCAGAAGGTGTTATTCACTTGCCTATACAACTGGGCCCCGTCATGCTTGAAACTAGGTGTCAAGTCCTTGATATTGAGCTGCCTTACAACATTATTCTTGGCCGCCCATGGATCCATGCCATGAAAGCTGTTCCCTCCACGTACCATCAGTCCCTCAAGTTCCCATACAATGGTACGGAGATCACCATCCCAGGAGACCCTAATCCTTTTGAATTTTGTCGTGTCTTATAAGGAAGCTATAAGAATTGCAACCAAGTGCCTAAAAATGACAAAGCCCTTGAATCCCTTCTCTATGTTGACCCTAAAACTCTCACGCAGGCCTCTACAAGAGAGCCTACACCCCTCCCCAAAATTAGAGCACGCGTCCGAGATATAGGCTTTGGCACTTATGATATCTCTGAATCTTGTTGTGTAGGGCGGATGCCTTTATCTCCAAAATCTTACGGCAAACCACCCATTGCTAAAGTTACCAAAAAAGCTACTATTCCTCCCCCAACATTCCTAACCCAATTCCAACATGGACGGTTATTGGAAGAGGAAACTATTGAGGACATCTCTTCTTGGCTCTACAAGGAGAAAGAACCAGTCACGATACCAGTCAAGCAATATGGCAATGGCTTAAGGATAGTGAAAAACATGGGCTATAAAGGCAAAGGTGGCCTTGGGAAATAGAATCAAGGCACTATGGAGCCCATTGTGGTAACAAAGAAGCTAGACAAGAAAGGATTAGGATTTGGTAAAGTACCACGCGCCTCAGACATCGAGTATATCCTCGACGAGGTAGCTGACACTTTTCCCGCCGATTCGACGTCTGCAGAGGATATCATCGATAACTCTTCCCTCCACATAACCAATCTATTCGCAGAATCCTCCATTTTTACACTATCCTCCGTATCCTTAACTTCCAACACCAGCACCCAGAATGTCACGCTTGTCTATCCTGAACTTATCGATTGGGACCAACAAGGGGCCCCCATTATAGATGTCTTTCAGAATGACGAAGCTTTAGCTGAGTTCATGGGACTTCGGGAAGGTATCCCTCTTGGTGATCACAAGGCAGGTTTTGTAATGGAACTAGAGCCCACGGCTTATTTTGGTGAGAATGCCAAATCCTCCAGTCGCAAAAGTGCAAATAAAGACAGATCTCTAGGTGAAAACCACACTGTGGCACCTCCTGATCATAAAATAGTAAAAATAAAGGACGTATCCAAAGGTGAAAACCCAACTGTGGCACCGGAGGATGGAGGATTTGACCTTCCCCTACCATCTAAGTATCAAGAGAAATCAGCTCTCCTAGTGGAAGATTCTATAGAGATCAACCTGGGTACAGAACAGAATCCAAAGACAACATTCCTAGCAGCATCCTTATCTGACACAGAGCACAGAAATCTTAACAACTTCTTTTTGTAACGAACCATCAACTTTGCATGGACCTATGCAGATATGCCAGGGCTAGACCCTAAGCTGGTAGTTCATTATCTCACAGTTGACCCCAAGGTGAAACCAGTCAAACAGAAGTTGAGAAAAATGCATCCACAGATAGCTCTCTTGGTGAAGGTGGAAGTACAAAAGCTATTAGACACAAAGTTTATACGACCTATTGACTATTCAGATTAGGTCTCAAACATTGTACCTATGTCTAAACCTAATGGGCGCATTCACATGTGTAATGATTTCAGAGATCTCAATAAGGCATGTCCTAAAGATGACTTTCCACTACCAAACATTGACATTATAGTGGACTTGACAGTAGGTCACGAGATGCTTTCTCTCATGGACGGATTCTCAGGTTATAATCAGATAAGGATAGCTGAAGAAGACCAACATAAAACAACCTTTACTTGTCCTTGGGGCAATTATTGTTGGTGTGTCATGCCGTTTGGTCTGAAGAATGTAGGAGCAACCTATCAGAGAGCAATGACAGTGATCTTTCACGATCTCTTTCATCACATCATGGAGGATTATGTTGATGATATATTGGCTAAATCTTCTAGAGTGGATCACATATAGGTCCTAGGACGGATCTTTGACAGGCTTGAAAAATACCAAGTAAGACTCAATCCAAAGAAGTGTGTATTTGGTGTAACATCAGGGAAGCTATAGGGATACATCGTATCTCGTAGAGGCATCGAAGTAGATCCAGCGAAAGTAAAGGCTATAGTGGAGATGCCTCCACCAAAGAACCTAAAAGCATTAAGGAGCCTCCAAGGAAGGTTGCAGTCCATTCGGTGCTTCATATCACAGCTAGCAGATAAATGTCAACCCTTTCAGCACTTGCTCCGAAAGGATGTTTCATTTTGATGGGACAACAAGTGTCAAGCAGCGTTTGATCAACTTAAAGAGTATCTAGCTACACCTCCTGTATTGGTTCCACCAGTTGCGGACAAACCCTTGATATTGTACATCTCCACTACAAACTCAGCCCTAGGGGCCCTGCTAGCACAGAATGATGACACAGGAAAGGAGCATGCAATTTATTACATCAGTAGAACCTTGGTGGGATATGAGCTCAATTATTCACCAATGGAAAGGGCTTGTTTAGCAGTAGTGTTTGCCTCCCAAAAGTTGCGGCATTACATGCTGAACCAACACACAAATCTGATAGCCAAGATTGATCCCTTGAAGTATCTACTAGCAAAAGCAGCTCTCACAGGCAGACTAGCTAAATGGGTTATGATCCTTAGTGAGTTTGATATTGAGTACACAGATCGCAAAGCAATTAAAGGGCAAGCGCTCACGGACCAACTAGCAGATGCACCTATGAAAGATACACATCCTATGGTAGCAAACTTTCCTAATGAGAATCTCTTCACTCTGGCTACCTCCATAATGTGGAAGTTGTACTTTGACGGTTCTTACACACAGCATGGATCAGGAGCCGGCATCTTATTTGTTACACCTCAGAATGACTATATTCCAAAGTCATATCGGCTAGCATTCCCTTGCACCAACAATATAGCCGAGTATGAAGCACTCCTTATAGGTCTCAATACAGCAGTTCAATGGGACATCACAGAATTACAAGTATATGGAGACTCACAGCTAGTCATCCGCCAAGTCACGGATGAATACCAAACAAAGGATGAAAAGTTGGTCCCCTACAAACAACTAGTGGATGCCTACAAACCACATTTTTCTAGCATCACATTTGAGCAAATTCCAAGAGAACATAATAAAGCTGCGGATTCTATGGCTTCTGTAGGGTCACTGATTGATATGTCTGCTACTACACAGAAGTGTGAATTCTTGATCGAGCAATTGTTGATACCAGCTGTCAATGTTCCTATTACTGAAATCATCTACGAACTTGTTGGTCCCAATTCCCCATGGTACGAAGATATCTATGAATACCTCAAGAACAATACCTTTCCCCCTGACTTATCATCCACCCAATGCAAAACCTTTATCTGTCGATCCTCTCGTTACATCATTCTGGGTGATACACTATATCGCCGGAGTCTCGATGGTATCCTCTTACGATGTCTTAACGTGGAAGAAGCCGAAGCTACCTTACGAGACATACACGAAGGTGTCTGTGGTGCACATTCTACCGGTCCTAATCTTGCTAAGAAAATACTCAGAACAGGTTATTACTGGACTACAATAGAGCAAGATGCTGTACAGTTTGCTAAGAAGTGTCTACAATGTCAGCAACATGGAGATTTGATTCACGCACCAGCTCATGAGTTACAACCTGTGACAACTCCATGGCCTTTTTCTCAATGGGGTCTCGACCTCGTAGGACAAATCCACCCTTCCTCCTCGAATGGCCACAAGTTTATCATTACCGCCACTGAGTACTTCACGAAGTGGGTGGAAGCCATTCCTATGACCTATATCACCGGTAAGCAAATAGCCAAGTTTATCCTAAACTACCTCATATGCTGGTATGGTATTCCCCAAGCCATTGTCACTGTTAATGGGAGACCATTCAAGAACCAAGATGTTCGTGCCTTATGCATACAATACAATATCCAACATCGCTTTTCAACTCCCTACTATCCGCAGAGTAACGGCCAAGCCGAGGCTTCCAATAAAACCATTCTCAAGATCCTAAAGAAAACGGTCAATGAAGCTGGTCGTGATTGGCACTTGCAACTCAATCCCGCCCTATGGGCCTACCGCACTAGTATCAGAACACCAACTGGTGCCACACCATATGCATTGGTCTTTGGCTCTAAAGCCATCCTACCTATAGAGGTCGAGATCCCATCCCTCAGAGTATCCATGCAGGATCTGATCAGCGGAGATGAGTATCGTACTTCCAGATTAGCTAAGCTTGAACTACTAGATGAGAGGCACCTTGCCGCGTTTAATCATCTCCATGTCTATCAAAACCGCCTCCGGTGTAATTACAACAAAAAGATCAAAGAAAGACGGTTTCAAGTTGGTGATCTTGTACTTAAGGAGAATCAGAGAAATCAAGCAGATCGAGAGAAGAAGGGTAAGTTTGAGCCTAACTGGTTAGGTCCCTTCATTGTGACAGCAACATATGGATTAAGAGCTTATACTTTAGCTACACCTGATGGCATTCCTCTAGATGAGCCACTTAACAGTGTCCATCTCAAGAAGTTCTATGCCTGATCCTTAGAGTATTCCAAAAAAAAAAAAATCCAAAAAAAATCCATCCTCTGGTGAAAACCTGGCAAACAGGCGCCTTGGATAAGTACCATAGTGAAAACCTGGCAAACAGGCGCTATGCGTAGAGTCAGCATCCATCGTCTATCGAGTCCTGTCCACTCCTTGTCCAGTTCGCAACATGCCTCATCCGTCCGTCCATAATAAAACCATTGACTTTGTTTGCATTTCCATCTCCCTATCTAGTATAGCTTGGCAATTTGTCAGTGTCCCCCATCGTCGTCTTCCCATGTCTTGATTTGTGTCTACAGTTAACACTGTCTTGTCCTAGGTCAAGTCTTTCTGTGTCTTCTTCAGCAGTCACCCCTACAGTTTCCTCTACCAAAATGGGGGCAACTCTTTCCTTAGCTCCGGTCTAGGATTGGTTCCTTGTTCGTGGTTCGCAGCACATACTTCGATCTCTTCTCATTTCCATAGGTAACACCCTTTAACAGACACAGAGTTCCTACGACAAGGCTGTTATCTTCTCAACACTTTTTTTACATCATCACCCTCATCCAGAACTACATATCATCTTTTCAATCTTAAGGTACCTTGATCCCATGGATATGGGTATGTAGGCAGTCTGGAATATGAAGGACATTTCCAGTACTCAGGTACATAAGATCACCTCTTCTCCGCACTTTTCCCACATCATCACATCTACCAGAACTACATATCATCTCTTCTCGATCTTAAGGTACCTTGATCCCATGGATATGGGTATGTAGGTAGTCTGGTTTACGAAGGAAGTATCCAGTACTCAAGTACATAAGATCTCCCCCTTTCACCGGGCCCCATTCATCACTCTATCCAGAACTACATATTTATCACGTTCATCTTCCATCGTAAGTGTGCCTTGATCCCGTGGATACAGGGTATGTAGGCAGTCTGGAATACGAAGGATGTATCCAGTACTCAGGCACACATGATCCATCATTCTCCACCTGTCTCAATCCATTAGCACTTCTATCCTTCTAGTCTTTTGTTTGTCAAAATCCATTCGCCTCAACTTGACTAACTCAAGCAACTAGCTAGTGCATCCTTTCAAAGCAAAAGTCCTTAACAAACCTGAAGCAAAGCAACTTTCTTCTAGAGTCATCTACTGTCCTGCATACCTATGGCCAACATCAGCTAAGTCCTGCTTCACCAAAGCCCTAGATCAACAAGCTTGTCTTCTGCAAAGTGTTCCATGATCGAGACCAACACACGCGTCTCCTGCGACATGTGGCATTTCTTGCAGTGAGACATTGTCTTTTTAGGTAGATAGCCCCCTTTAACGGACACAGATTTCCTACGATAAGGCTGTTATCTTTCCTATCCCATCTATCCTGAGCACCCTCTTTGGCAAGAGAATATGTTGGCTGTATGTTTACTTTGTAAGTCAGTCAATTTGCTTTTTGGTTTATCTTTTGTTCCTTTTCCAATACCTATTCAAGGCTACCTTGGTTTATCTATAATCTTGGTATGTTGCGATGCAGTACAGATTGGGGGCATGGTCATTGCTTTCTGTGTGCCGTGTTTGAGGAATGATCTTTAGTATCTTTCTTAGCATTCTATTTATCTTGTGTGTGTTACGACCTAGCATCTTACATATTAATAATTCTTCTTGCATTTACATGTATTGAAGTTTATTTTATGTTCAAGACTATGGCTTATTCACATGTACCAACAAGGTCATAGTATGTCTAAAGGATCTAAGTTCAAACCGCTTGCTTGCAGAGTCAACGTACACGCACTCAGATATTACAGCACCTTGGTCTTTTATACCTTGGTGGCAAACTATCCACGTGCTATATCAAAAATAAGGATTGCTCTTTATAAACAAATGTGAAACCATTGCAACAAGCTCATCCATTTACACCATCCATTTTTCCATGGCCTTATATAGTTTTCCAGCAAAGATCAATCAACAGTCTTTCTCTTATGTTCTCTCCTATCTCCTTTCTTCTATCTATCATCAACCCAACCTCGCCTATCTCCAACAAATCTTCTAGTCAAGCGTCAACACAGTTCTTCTATCGCTTCCCTATCTTTCCTCTCGAGGGGGCACCCTACGCCAGCTACACTGGGGCAACTACCTACACTGGGGCATCAAAAAATTGTATTACATCTTCAACAATTATTTTCTTTGAAGCAATGCTGCAAGCTGCATCGCATCAAAGAGGGGCAAAATGTAGACACCCTAAAATGACTATGTCATCAAATCACTGGCATTCCGTTATCTGTCTAATCACTTGCATTGCAAACGTTAATTAAATAATCTAATTATTTAATTAATTTCATCAAAGTCTTCTAAATCACATACTTTCAACATTAATTAAATAAATTCTCTTTATTTAATTAATTAAATCAAATTCCTCTATATTCTTCCACAATTAAATAATTTTAATTATTTAATTTGATCATTATCCTCCTTCCAAAATTCACAGCCACATTAATTAAATATATCCCATTATTTAATTAATTCATCACAATTCTATCTTATCTACAATTAAATAATTTACATTATTTAATTAAATCAATTGTTCTTCTAAATTTAAATAAATCAAATCAAATTTATTTAGATTATCTCAATCCTCTAAAAATAAATAAAATCAAATATTTTATTTATAATCTTATGTTCTTCCAAAATTATGCACAACAATTAAATAAATTTATTTATTTAATTTGCTTTCAAATCTTCTAAATTAAATAATTCTAATTATTTGATTATTTCTTCCAAAATATCTTCTCTAAATTTAAATAAATCAATTATTTATTTAAATTGCTTTTTCTTCTAATTTGAGTTATCTCTAATATAACTCAAGCTTTCTTGCTCATCAATTAAATATTTCTATATTTAATAAAGCAAAATATCTTCTTTTCTCATGCAAATCTCTTCTTCTTGTTTTAAATCACTTAACTGATTGCTTTATTCTTTTAATTGATTTATCTCTTCAGTTAACTTATTCTTCTATTCTTGATAACTCCTCTCATGTAAAAGAAAGCAAGACACATGTCTTCTTCTTATTCGTTGCACGTTCCTCAACTGTTCTCCTTCGTTGATTCTTCTGAATTATCTAAACCGTTGATCGATCTTCCTTGAAATCTATATAAACCCCCCTCATCTCCTTCATTGGGCCTCTCTCTTCGATCGTATTCTCAGGCATACTTAACAGAGCTTCGAGCATACACAACGCGTTGATTGAGCACTATAACGATCTTTTGACATTGATCTCTTGAGCACATACTTGCTTGTTGCAGCTATGGCTTTGCAATTTCATTGAGAAATCCACATATCTCCAAAAGGGAACAATACAGGTTTTGGTAAGAGCTTTCATTTGTCTTTGATTGGTGATTTATGGCTTTTACTTAGATTCGTTTCCTTTATGTTATTAGGTTCTTTGGTTTTATTTAGTTTAGATTTAATCCATTTTTCCATATACACAAGGACAGTCAAAATTTTCCCTAATTCGTACAAAGAAACACATACCCATTTTTGGATATGTGTAGTAATGGCCAAAAGGGTATCCCAAACAGTTCTCACATTTTGAATATCAGGTCTGTACTGAAAGTTATGGTCAAAAGGGTCATTTTAAAAGGCTACTAGGTTTTAGGGGTTAAAATTTCAAGAATGTACAAAGTTTCATGGTCTATCCTAAAGTAGGTCCTTCCTCTGTATCAAACACCTTCAAACATCATGATAAATCATTCATCATCATACCAACAGTGTCTCTCTCTTAATGATGTTTGCCAAGTTGCCAACATGTGGAAAATCTCCTTATTATAGTGGAGGAGGAGATGAGGAAGATCTTGCATCGTGCAAATTTGGTGGGAGTGTTTGTGTTCTAGGTGGAGAAACATTACCTTGAGGTGTTGGAGAAGAGTCCAATCCCTAATCTGGATCTGGTTGTTCCTGTTCTTGGTTCAATACACCTTCAACATAAGGTTTTAGGGGCCTTTTGATTTCCAACTTTTTCCTTAGCTGATTACGATCAATTTCACACTACCCTTTCAGCTTACCACCTTTTTCTGGATTATCATCTCCACCATTTCCATGCTTTGAAACATATTTATCCTTAGTAGAATGACCTTTGGAAAGTGTCTCTTGGGAAACAGATCTAACAACATTCTTTTGCTGTCATTATTTTCTCTTTTGGTAAAGAAGAACCGTAAAAGTTGCAAGCTATTACAAGCTGACTATGGAAGAGTGGTGCTAATTGACATGTATAATGTAGGCTCCAAATGGTAATGCAAAACAAACCTCAATGGTATGCTTATATTAAAGAACTAGGGCACAAAATAGGTTTAATTAATGTGTCTTTGTAATGAATGCTATTATCGTTGGAATGTCAACTAGATTCATAACTTCAAACCTCTCTATTGGTTACTTTATTACTTCACAAATCATAAGACTGTGTGATTCTCCATTATCAGTCAAACACTAGGTTGGTGAACTAAAATCCTTTGGTGGTTTGACATTCCCCTTTTAAATAAAACTTGTCATTATCAGTGGAATATTTCATCACTGAACTTTCTTATCAATGAACCTTACTTCACGAACTGCAAGGTCAAGGAATGCTTCAATTCATGGACCTATTTTATATCAGCAATATCAGCTATCAGCCAACTCTTTCACTAGAAAACCTATTGGTTCACATGTTGGAGGTTGTTTTGGTTTTCTATTAAGTGATCTTCACATTGCACATGTTCATCAGTGACTCCACTTGTTGGTGAACTTTGAAGTTCATGAACTCTCAAAATGAGTGATGAGAGTTAAACAAGCTTCCTTTATCAGAAAATCATAACTTTACTCATTACACTTATAAGAAGATGAAGTCATCACCTAATTGGGAGGTTCACAAAATCAAGAACTGATTGCCAAGGAGATGAAAACAAAGACAAGTTCACTAGGGTTAGCATATGCTGATAAAGAACACATTGTTATAACCTTGGATTCTTATTTCTATATCAGTGAGTTTGCAAACAAGCGAACCCAATGATAAGGTTTGTGAAGACACAAAATTGCCAACAAGGACACAAAAGTGCTTTTCACTTAGAAGATTTCACAAAGGTAACCAAATAGAAAAAAGGTGCAAGACAACCAAAGTTAAGGAAAGGATGAAGTATAAGGCTTAGGAAATACAAGAACAAAACTTAGGTAATAATTCATTAGGACAGAGAGAGTCAAAAATTGATGACACACATAAGTAATGAAGAGTTTAAAATTTATCAAGTTCAAAATTGAGGCCAATAGGACCACATGGACCTTTGAGCTACTTGAAGAGCATACCAAGATCTTTCTCTAATTGATGGAATGGCGAGTCTTTAGAGATATATGTTATTCTATTTGTTGCATTTTTAGCTATGTAATTTTCTTTCTTTACGTTTTTGAAATGAATTTTACTATCCACCTTGTTTCTTGGGAATTATTTCATTCAAGAGTTTTTCATGTGTCCAAGTTGCAGCCCACAATCCCTTGAATGTTTGACTCAAACCATTTTTAAATAACTAAAAAATTGAGGAAGTTATGCCTCATTGAGTGAGAAAAATAGGCTTTGTCTATTTTTATGCTTTGGTTGTTTCATCTGTCTATTTTTCTAGTTAGCTTATATAGTTAGAATTGCATCCAAACTAGGTTTAACAGTCTAAATTTTTAGTTTAGCTAGTCCTTGAAACCCAAAGTGTAGGAAGTCTAGAGTTTGGGATCTCGTCCACATTGCATAGTGCAAGTTACAATCAATTTCTAGATTTTGAAGTCATAGGAGGTTCAGGAGTTTGGAGCTCATTTACACTTTGCATATGTGTAAACTATAAATGGTTTTCAAAGATTGATAATGCCCTAATATAGGAACTAGAGTCCCTTTATATTTACAGATGTGCAAACTACAAATGATTTCTTGAGCTTGAAGTTGTTCAAGAGTTGAAGTCTAGGGTTAGTTTGACATTTTTTATAGTTGCAATATGCAAATGTTCTTTGAAGCCCAAGTATGTGTAGAATTGCAACTGCATCCCAAAATCTGAACTCAAGCTAGAGTTGCAGGTTGCAAATTGTAGCTTGATGTCAAAGTCCAACATGGTTAGGCCTCGTGTAAAATAGAAACTATGAAAGAAACTTGAAATGCAACTCTTTACTACAAAGCCGCATTGCAAGGATGAAAAGGAAGTCCAACCTAATGCAAGTCCTTCCCTGAAGTCAAAACTTTTGACATTTTTGGCTTTATGCTTCCTTTAACTTTGAGATATCAGAGGGGTGGTCTTGCAGAAATGTTGCAAGGGTTTTTTTGTGACCTCGGTGATCTCAACTCTCTTCCATGTCTCATTTTATATGTAAACCCTGGTGTTTAGTCCTATGGTATCATTAAGCATTTTGCTTGCATCACCTTACAACATGCATTGGTGTGCATGCCAAGTATGTCATTACAAAATTTTATGATGCCTTCAGTTTGTAAGTGTGTATTGTGATTGCTTAATTCCACTATTGTATTGTGAAAAAATTGTTTGGTCAAGTTTAACTGTTAATGTTTTAGTGTAAGATTAGGGCATTACATTTGGTATTAGAGCCCATATTACAACAATGGGATATTTGGTTTATGTGCTTGCTTAAATGTGTTTTCTTAAGTGCTTGTAGGTGTATTTTAGTTTCATGTTTCCTTGTTCTTTTCATGCCATAGCATGGTGTTGTAAATTATCATGTATGTGCTAAACCATGCAACTTGTCAGGAAGGAAGATGCTTCCTAGGCATACTGCACTTGAAAGGGAAGGAATATTAACCTTGATTGAGAGTCACAAAAAAATTTAGAGTGATCATTCCCTTGTGATAACACTAGAATAACTTGAAGACCCTTCAGGGGCAGTGCAAGTAGTGGTCCTTTAGGAGATTTTGGCAAGGTTGACCCCCTATCATGAGCGAATGCATTCTAGTAGGTCTCACACTTCTCAAGTAAGGTGAGAGGATCTACTTAGAGATGGTGAAAGGGAATTCTCTAGGAGTCCACATTAGTCTGGAGTGGAGGAGGTACTCATTCATGATCTATCATGTCAGGGATGGGTAGTTAGTGAATGAGGATAGTTTGATAAGGTTCACATGAGATATCTTTTGTGAGCTAATCCTCCAATGTTTGAAGATTCTATGGAAGGCTTAGAGGCTGACAATTGGCTCTTGGTCCTTGAAAAATGTTTTGTGATGCATTCCTATGGTAGTAATACCAAGGTTCGATGTGCTATCATGCACTTACGTAGGTTTGCTTCCACTTGGTGTTTCTAGGAGGAATAAAAGTATTACCTAGATATTTCTAAAGTTTCATGGGAGACCTTTCTAGAATGGTTTATTCTAATACCTTTTTGAGAACTTCAGGCAGTACAATGTAGATGAGTTCGATGAACGTCAATATCTTGGCATGAATGTTGATCAATATAACAACCATTTATTTGAACTTAAGTATTATGTGAGCATAGTGGAGGATGAAAAGATGCTAGTGCAAAGACTTGTGAGAGGTTTTAATGCTTGTATCAGTAGTGGTGTTCATGTGTTAGAATAAAAAACCTTAGAGGTTGTTGAGAAATCTAGGTTAATCAAGAAGAATTTGGCTAAAGGCTATGGTGGTTAGGTGGGGTTTTAGGTAGTGGTCCCTTTCCAGTCAGGTTTAGAGGTTTGAGGAGACCAACCCCAAAATAAGGGATCTTTTAGGACACTATCAACACCATCTAATACATTATAATAGTAAAATCCCCAAAAGGCCCCTCAAGGTGGATAGGGCTCTAGTAAAACTTTATGTGGGGATAAGGAGTAGTGTGAGACTAGTTTGTAGTCCTGATAGTAGGCCTAAGGTAGCGAACTAGGTTTAGTTTACTCTAGCTTCTAGAAGTTGAGGGTACCTTAGCTAGATCGTACTTCGGTTGTGGGACCATGTTATTCTTATGGTTAGGAGGGTCATTATGTGAGAACATAGCTTTAGGGGTCAATCATAGTTGGGGGTCACAATGCTGCAGTGTCAAAACTGATAATGGGAGATGTTGGTAGGTCACACAAAGTTTTTTGTTGCAGTAGACAATCACCAGGTAGAGCATCAGGGTATAGTTGTGAGACCTCAGGTTTGTTGGATGGTGTTTGTACTTCCATTTTGTTTGATTTTAGTGCTTCAAACTCTTTTATTTCCATGTACTTGGTAGAGCATTGTAGTCTTATGGAAGCAAGGCATGATAATAAATGCCAAGTTGAGTTGGCTATTTGGAGTGAAGGTGGTTATTTTGGGACAAGATTTTAAAATTTTCCTTTAAACCTCATTTCCCACCATCACAATAAATTTTTTATTTCATTCCTATCATAAACCTAAAGCATTAAATCCTAATCCCTTCCCCGATCAATTGCTTTCATTCAAAAGTCAAAAAGGCCACATTTAATACCCCCATCATTTGAAAACCATGTCCTGCAAAAGATTCGTAGCATATCGGAGTGACTGGCCTAGAGGTCTCATCGACACTTTGAAAAGGGTTAAAGATACATCAGGATATTGGTGTGACACCTGAATGTGTCACACCGATAAAGTGACAATGAAATTTAAAAACACATCAAGAAGTGATCGCTGTATCAGGGAGACTTATCTTGTAGTCACTTTGATAATTTAAAAACAAACACCTGAGTGTATTTTGAGCATGTCAAAATGTCAAAGGAACAAATGAGGTTGGAGTATCAAAGTGAATCTTCTTGCCGTCTCTTTAATATTCAAAGCATAAAGGCATATCGAAGGAACCAAGGAATATCAGCTTGACATTCCACTAGTAAAATAAGTGACATATAATTTGAGAAGATTCGAAATATCAGAATGACTTAAGTTCTAGTCCTGTTGAAAAGCCGTCAAAAATATGCCAAATAAAGAAAGGAAAAATAAGAGAATTTAGGATGTCAAAGGGAGGTGATAACTTGTCCTTTCGAAAAGGTGAATATGATAATAAAAAGGAACATATCAAAGGGATAAACAGATATCAATGAGACTTAACTAAATGAGATTTTGGTGTGACACCTATTTAGGTCATAACGAAATCCTGACAATAATAAAAAATGATAAACTCCTTAAGTATAATTTATTGGTTCAATGAGGTGACAAGACATTCCCGTTGTGAGAATTTAATGTCTTCCTGATGATGTGAAATCCGCCATTAATACACATAACAGAGTATATCAAAAACAATTTGAAAAAGAATTTTGATTCATTAAGCATACATGGGAGTAATGGGAAGCCTTTGCAACGAATGCAACTCAAAATTAAAGTAAGTATTTTGAGATCGCAACCTATAGCTACTGAATCAAATTGCATATTAAAGAAGTAGAATGCTCTTGCATTGTACCATGGAAGACACATCTAAAAATACTAGGGTTAAAAGACAAAAGTTAGATGAGAGGCACCTAAATCAAGACCTAATCAACCAATGCCCAAAATCTGGTCAAAGGTCTAGAAGAAATGCTCAATTGAATCCCAATACATAGAAGTTGGAAGACATGTACAAACATGTAGGGGATGTATGGACACCCATGAGAGGTTATGACCTCTTCATGTATCACTACAGGAGAATGTATAGGTGGGTACCAGTGTCAAACCCCTGGAGAATGAATTTAGGAAAACTTATAGTGCCTAATGTGTTGGTAAATGTTAAATTTTTGAAAGTCAGATAAAAGATACAATCCTCAAAACCACACGGTGGAGTTAAGAGATGGAATGAGTTTTTTTCCTGGTCACTAAAGACTATATATCAATGGTCTTTCAACTAGATTGCAGCTTTGATGTGAAGTTCAGACTCTGAGATTTAATCAATGAATGTTATAACATGAGCAACAAATATAAAAGGTGGAGGATGCCCCTGCATAGACCCCAAGATGGAGAAAACAAGCTTAAAGTGTTTACAGTGATAGAAGATCCCCCATATTCTGTAGAGATGTTTGAAGAGTATTTCCAATATACCTATTACTCTGTGTGTCGATTGCTTGGAGTTGAGGCTTACCTATTTATGGAGATTGCTCCTATGGTTTTAACCGCTGATGTGCAAAGTCAACAAGCATTGTTGTTGAAATAAGGGAAAACAACCGAGAGCAGGGGTGAATTAGTTGTCACAAAAAAATTTAACCTTTGCTACAATTAAACTTATTTACCACTTATTAACAAATGAATAAGATAACCATGAAAGCATGAATCAACAACACATGAGAAGAAACAAAATCAACACACATAACACCAGGATTTTTACGTGGAAACCCATTTAAGGGAAAAACCATGGTGGGGGTTAACCCACAAGAATTTATACTCTAGTAACAGTATTACAAATGGGGAAGGCACATGTCTTTGGGGCACACTGCCCAGAGCTCACTGCCTACAAAATTAATTACAAGAGTTTACTGGAATGATTAAACTAAGAAACAACATCTAATAATGTAGAAATATAGTTTTGGTTATGCACAATATACTGACTTTACACACTTCATCTCTTTCTACTATGCTTCACTACTCTGCCATGGTCTAGATCTTAGATCTCTTCCCTTTGCACTTGATTCTTCTATATTTCATACTTATCCCTTCATATTCACACAACTACTTACTCAAATGCTCAAATCCATTGATCAAATATATCTGCTACATGAAATAACATCAATTGCAGTTGGCTTTGAGAAAAACTTTAAGTCTTTTTAAGAACACTATTCTGTCAGCTGAATCCATGCCCAAATACCAATGTGGACCAAAACCTATACATTCAAGTCATCACACATGTCGACTAATACCACTAGATCTCATAAATTACTTAACCAACGACTTTTCCTAATCCGCACAATGATCAAACACTAGGTTGGCCTGTTCTTCACTGGATTGAACTGATTAACTAGAACCCTATACTCAGATCCTTGTAACTTACAATATCTTAATCACCGAAGGTCAAAATCTTGGATTTAGGTAGCCCTGACATCCCTTAACATTCCCTCAGATCTGCAGCACAATGTGATTACCTGTGGAGAAATGAGGACTAATATGCTGAACCCTATCAAATGCTCTATTCCTGTCTATCCAGACTTAGATAAATCTGCACTCTGACTTCCAGTATGATCCACTGATGAGATGCAGATGTGTAAAATAGATTCATTTGCCATCAATGACAACACCTGACATGCCTAGTAGTGTCTCTTGCCAACAATCTCCCCCTTTGACATTGATGGTAACACTTAATAAAAAATGACTAAGTGTTAAAACAACTCCCCTTTACTTTATACACTTATGATTTCCAATGCTCCCCCTTAGATTAATTCTTCATTTTTCACTACTTTTCCTCTCCTCCTTTGACATCAATAGTAAAGGCTGGAATCTGTATATCAAAATTCATGCAAAAAAATTATGTACATGGGTCAAAATTCTAAGTATATACTTCTGCCTATGAACATACAATCCTTAAGCCTTGTTCATCAGCAAAAATATATCCTCAAAAATGTTTTTCAATTTTGTCAATTCATTGCCCCAGTTCTTTTTAATACTGTCCAAGATAGATATGTGCCTACTGAACAAAAATGCCAGTGATTCTACCTTTTGAAGGTCAGTAGGATCACTAGTAGCAGCTGTTGCTTGGGACTCTGCCAATATATCATACATAGTTTCTAACTTAGGGGAGATCAATCCCCAGAGCTCATCCAATTTGCCTAGAATTTTGGCCTTTTCCTTTTCCAAATCACTCAATTCATTCCGCAGACTCACTAATTGGCATTCTTTGGTAATTATAGACTCAGTTAAAGGACTATATGACTGAGAAATATTAGACAGTTTGATCTCTATGTCCTTAATCTTTTTCTCAATATCTTCAACAACTTTAGATCTATTTAGACAAAACTTATATATCTCTGCACCTTTAGAAAGGGCATTTTGAATACTCTTTACATTGATATCAAGCCCAAATCTATTATAGCTAATTATTTTCTTTATTTCAGCAAACCTCTTCTCATTAAATTCATTTTTGACTTTAACTTCTACTGACTTCTCTAAGGTTTCAAAATGAGAACTTACAGAGTTTATTAAGATTTTCAACTGACCAGAGGGAGATGTTGAAGAATCCTTCTGATATGTCGGCATGATTTTCTCTAAAATCCTAGATGCAAGGCCAAGCAACTCACTATCTTCTAAATGGGACTTCAAAATTTCCTCTCTGGCCTTATCTTGTCCAATAGAGGCCAACTTTATCTTTTGCACCAGTGATAAAGTATCAAAATTGATTGGTCTTTGTATTATGTCCTAATCTTCTACAATTTTTTATCTCTTTCCAAAATTTCTTTCACTACATCTGTAGTGTCTCTTGCCCAAAATGATGTTTCAGACTTGTGCTCTTTAGGGCCTCCATCTTCTCCCTTTTTGGAGTCAACCACAATGTTCTGCTCATCACTTTCATTCTTTTTCTCTACTTCCGCCTTCTTTGCATCATCATCAGAGGCATCCTTTCTTTTATTTATATTAGAAATATCTTCTACATTCTCTTCTGAAAGATTTAGTGTATCCTCGATGTTAGCATTATCATCAAATTTATCAAGTTCCTCAATATCCGGAATGGAGGGATCAACTTCAACACTAGTTTCTTCTTCAACAGTGGGAAGATTATGCTTTTTCAATGCATTCAGAAGAATCTCCTAAGTATCTCCAACTACCTTATCAATCTCTCCCAGCATGAGCATATTCATTTTGATTTTACTCCTGAAGTCCCCTTTCACTTCTTTGAATATCAGGTTCTTTTAATCTGGAGTAATTTGAGGACAGTTTTATTAACACATGCTCTCGGAGCTCAAAATATTTAGCTTTTGCATTATCTTTTCTTAATTCTAGAATTTTTTCAAGGCTTTCCAAAATTTTAGAAGTTATTTCAAATAGAGTCTTATTATAGATATTCAAATATTTGACTGTTGCTTCCTCCAAAACTCTCTTATCAGCATCACTGTAATGATCATAAAATTTAGTCATTGGCTTCAAGTTTCCATCTACAGTGACTAACTTAATGATGTCATCCACAGAGAGAGTGGGCTTCTCAACATAAGCCTCTAATTTATGCCTTTTACTTGTCTTTTTGCTTCTGGAGGGCTTCTCCTTAGACACTTTAGCAGATTTAGTGCCTGATGCCTTCAACTCTTTGACTTCATCATTTGAGTCTGTTTCTTCTTCATCCACTTTCTCCAAACTGACATATGTTCTTTTGCCCTTTACCTTTGTCCTTTTTCCTTTCTTACCGATAGGTTTTTCTACAGCAAGAGAAGGTGACACATTGGAGGTTGAACTAGAACTTCTGGTAGACCTTGCTTTAGGAGTGGATTCCACTAGAATACTTCTTTGATTCTCTATCCTGTTTCTCATTCTCAGCTTTCTCTATCCTTTCCCTGTTTTGTCTCACAACTTCCTTAGTAAGACCTAGATTCTCAGCCAACTGCTCAACTTCTTTCCTTACTTTCCTTTTGATTTCAGGAGCCTCGAATTCAAGATGTAGTTTTAGTGAAATCTCTTTATATGTTCCAAATCTCTCCTCAGCTGGATCCCTAGGCTGGCTCGATAGATGTTGTGCATATAGCTCTAGTACCTTTCCATCCACTTCATACCCCATGGGCATGATCCACACAGTTCTTGGTTCAACTACTTCCATTAAAAATTGATTTGTATCTACCATAAAACAGACTATATCCTTGTATTTTTCAACCACATATGTAGGGATTCTTTCCCTTGATTGCATCATGTTCTAAAAATTCTTGAAAACACCCAAAGAGTAGTCCTTTGGGCATTGGAGTCACCAATACTGTTCAAGTGCTCTCTTATTTGAATAGAAATAGTCTTATCACTAGTCCAACATATCTTTTTCTTGCCGAATAACTCATTCATGAAATAGAAGAACAAACATAATACCAATTTACCATACTTGAAAGTATTCTTCTTGTCCTTTTTTATTTTGTTTAGGTTTTCCATCAGCTAGTTCTGCAGCAACTAACACAGGTCATACTCAACATTCTCTCTCAACATCCTACAAGCTACATAGATAGCTATACCAGACACAAAATTCTCCCTACTGGAATGATATATCTTGTATCCAATCACCATCGATGAAAATTTGACATTCGGATCAGTGATGTCATTTATTATCATTACCCTTTTGTCAAACCTTGAACAGGTAGCATCAGTTACAGTTTGATTCTTTACTGACTTCAACATTGGTAGTCCACTAGATGAGTTCAACCCTATCATGGCCTTAATGGCATCCTTGATGATCTTGAAAGGTTTCATTAACCACATAAACTCATCATGCATCTGACTCAGCATATACCGGACCCACTCATCTTCATCGAAGGATGGAAACCCTATAATCTGAATGAAGTGTTTATCTTGTAGTGCCTTATACTCAGGTTTGAGACCATGAATTTCATCCCTCAGATGATTCTTGAACAAATTTACTAACTTTGAATCCCCAAACTCATCTATGCTGGCATAATATAGGCCTTAATATCTTCAACATGCAACACACCATACAGAACACTTGAAAAGGCACCTAGCGGATCGACCTCTACTAATTTGTGTGGATGCTTATTAAACTTTGGCCTAGGTTGCTCAGTGATATTCACAACCAGAGGTGTAGCCATTTCAAAAGTTAACAAGTTCAAAGCTTCGCAGAAAAATACCTTTTACTTCGCGAGATTAGGGTTAGTTGATGAATTCACCTATTGAACTTTGAATCTAAAATCTCAGCTCAAGCACTCTTCTTCTTGTTTTCTTCAAATGTAAAGTGATTCAAATGTTGAATGAATGACCTTTATATGCTTCACAAAACCTAATTTGCCATTGTAATAAATGCTCTACCCTAGTACATCTAGTTACACTATTTTTGCATATAGTCAATCTTCAGTTGCTCCACAATCAATCGCATTAGCTTCTTTTCTTCTAGAATTTACTTCAACAGATCTACAATAGGCTTCTTATCTTCATTCATCATGCCAGATTCAGGCACCCACTTACTGGCAGGGGGGATTAGATTTTCAATGCAACTCCCCCTGAGCTAGAGCTCCTGATTCAATTCCTAGAGGAATTATCAGCACCGGATTCAGGTGTGGAACCCCATCATTCATTTCATCTTTCTTTACCCATGTTTTGTTCATTTCATTCTAGACCTCATTCACATCAACTTTACCCTTGCCTTTATCTTGTCTCTGCAAGTTTTGGTTTCTGTTTATCAGACCTTTTCTATCATTATTCCTGCTTTTGTAGAATCTTGCAATATGACCAGATCTATTGCAATTAAAGCACACAACATTTCTTTGCTTATTTACTTGATTTCCTCTTGATCGACACTAATTAGCCATGTGTCCAAAACTGTTGCATGCAAAATAGTAGCCATTGAAAGAATTGACATTTCTTTTGTTGTTAGAGTAGTTTATCATCATACTTTTGCAATCATTGGGTCTATGACCATACCTTTTACAATTAAAGCATTGTCTGGAGAAGGATGGACCACTTTGATTCACTCTACTTCTGCATTGAGTAGCTCTATGACAAAATTTATTGCAATTGAAGCAATTGCCATTGAAAGATGGATACCTTTGAGCATTAGGTTGTCTTACCAGAGGTCTTTTAGGATTCCTTTGATTTATTGCATTAGGATTTCTTTGATTGGATCCAGAACTTTCACCTTTTTCAAATCCTAGACCATACTTATCATCTGCCTTCTTCTGACTATCAAGCAACACATCAAGTTTAGTTGAGCTTATCTTGAATTTCTCTTTATATTCATTTGCAACTTCTAGGTCATGTTTGAGAATGACAATTTTCCTTTCAAGTTCTTCCTCATTGTCCTTGCTTTCATGTAGATCAGACTCTAGATGGCCAATTATTCTATCCAATTTGTAGCATTCTTTTGTTCTTTCTTTTAGAGATTGATTCAGTTTTTCTTCAGTCTTCTTCCTTTATTCAATTTCCTTGGTTAGCCTCATCACCCCGGATTCCATCTCATGCTTTAGGACAACAACTTCTTTAGCTAACTTCTCACATTCCTTTGTCTTCTCTTTTAGGGCCTCATCCAAGTCATTTTCTTCATTCTGGTTTGGTAGTTGAAGAAGTAGTTCCTTCCTCTTTTCATTAGATTTGCTCAATTTTTCTTTTAAGGTCTCAATGAAATCTTCAACATCTTTAAGGTTCTTTTGCAGATCTCTGATTTCATCTCTAGACAAGTCAAGATCATTTAAGGCTACTTCTAGTTTCTCATTGATACCATCAGAATGCTTGAATGAACCCATTGAAAGCACCTTCCCAGACCTTCCTCAAGCTGTTAAACTTCTTCTAAGGAACTAGGCTCTGATACCAATTGTTGAAATGAGGACAAACAACTGAGAGGGGGGGTAAATCAGTTGTCACAAAAACTTTTAACCTTTGCTGCAATTAAACTTCTTTACCACTTATTAACATATGAATAATATAACCATGAAAGTAGGAATAAACAACACATGAGCAGAAACAAAATCAGCACACATAACACCAAGATTTTTATGTGGAAACCTGGTTAAGGGAAAAACTATGGTGGGGGTTAACCCATAAGAATTTATACTCTATTAAAAGAATTACAAATGGGGAAGGCACATGCCTTTGGGGCACACTGCCCAGAGCTCACTACTCAAGGAGGCTTGTTGCCTACAAAATTAATTACAAGAGTTTATTGGAATGATTAAACTAAGAAACAACATCTAACAATGCAGAAATACAGTTTCGGTTATGCACAATAAACTAACTTTACACACTTCATTTCTTTCTACTCTGCTTCACTACTCTTCCATGATCCAGAGCTTGGATCTCTTCCTTTCACACTTGATTCTACTATATTTCACACTTATCCCTTCATATTTGCACAACTACTCACTCAAATTCTCGAATCCATCGACCATATATATTTGCTACATGAAATAACATCAACTGCAGTCAGCTTTGAGAAAAACTTAAAGTCTTTTTAAGAACATTGTTCTGTCGGCTGAATCCATACCCAAATACCAATGCGGACCAAAACATATACATTTAAGTCATCACACATGTCGGCCAATACCACTAGATCTCACAAATTACTTAACCAATGACTTTTCCTAATCTGCACAATGATCAAACACCATGTTACCCTATTCTTCACTTGACTGAACTGATTAACCAGAACCTAATACTCGGATGCTTGTAACTTACAATCCCTTCATCACCAAAGGCTAAAATCTTGGATTTAGGTAGCCCTGACATCCATTAACATTCCCTCAGATCCGCAACACAATGTGATTACCTATGGAGAAATGCAGACTAATATGATGAACCCTATCAAATGCTCTATTCCTGTCTATCTGGACAAATAAATCTGCACTCTGACTTCCAGTATGATCCATTGATGAGATACAGATGTGTAAAATAGATTCAATTAACATAAATGAAAACACCTAACATGCCTAGAGGTGTCTCTTGCCAACAATTGTGTTTTGACTATGTTGAATTCCTTGCTAATACCCTTCATAATGAATTAGTCTCCCTGAAAGAAGGAGGTAGTAAGTTCAGTCACTGTTTTGTACTTATGCACCTTATCCTATATGAAGGGTAGAATTCTAGAATGTTGAGTGAATGTCTAGAGATTTAGAAAAGAATGGTGACATTAAACTAATTTAGATGTGGACCGCTATCTAGGATAGCCGGTGTGAGAAGTCTCATTACCTCTATTTTGAAGAATACTTTGTGAAACTTGTCTATAAATTGTTAGGCCACCCTTGTGACTACAACTTGTCACCAGAAATATAGAGATTTCTAAGGCCTAAGGACAAGTATGAGAAAGAAAAGTTTAGTCACAATTGGGGTGATTGGTACTCCTATAGTCATTGCACAAAGATAAGGGTATTTGGATTTGAAGGCCCCCCTCTCTTGTTACCTAAAACTTGTCCAGACAGGATTGCTTACTTAGAAATTGTGAGATAACTTGCCTACTCAGATTTCATGCATTTAAAAGGTTCCAATAAACAATCTTTCATGCCTGGGACATTGTGTTTTGGAGACTTCACAGTCATGTTAGATAAAGGATATCAGTTAATTGAGAAAAGATTGGAGTATTTTAGGTTGCCAGTAGGAAATTCTAGAGAGAATTTTGATCCAGAGAATTTTATATGCACAGTCAAAGCCAAGAAGAAGCTAAAAAGGTATAATCATGTGTTGTTTGTTGATGATGACCTAATTACAAACTGAGATGAGCACAATACAGTTGAAAGAAGAATCTTGTACCATAAGATAATGTTGGCCAAGGCTTGGGGGGTAGCCAAAAACCCCAGTTACATAGGTGCTTTTATGAACATAGTTGATCCTGTCAAAAGGTTAGATGCATTAATTGAAAATGCTTCATAATTGATTGAAAATGTTCCTCCTCATATCTTTGAAAGAAAGGGAAGAATTGTTAGAGAAACACAGACAGATGATGAAATCCCAATGGCCCATTTGTCTCCTCAACCAACTCCTGATATTTCTTTTGATATTGAAGAAGGGGAAGGGGAAAATAAAGACTTGCAAGCATCCTGGGTCCTTATAGAAGAATATGAACCTCCAAAGGAAAGAGAAGAGGTTAAAATAGAGACCTTCGATGAGCTAATAGAGGATGTAAGGTATTTGGTAGGTAAAAAATTCATTTCAGATGATGAATTCATCAAGACTACAGAATTCAAGTCCTTTTGATATGAGTATAAAGGAAAGTAGGCCAAAGAAAGAATGAAAAACATCACTCTTGAAATCCAAGATGAATTTCTGCAAGAACTTTAGTCAGAAATTGATAAAGCCCTAGAAGATATGACTCCTGAAAAGGGAAGGGAATTGCTCTAGGAAGCAAGAGTGATATTGGTACCTAGATGGGATATGCCTTCTGCAATTGTGTTTGACACTTTCAGAAAAAAAAAAATAGGACAAAAAGATGCGGCTTAGTATTGAGGCCCTAGACAAAATTGAATCTGGATCAGGGTATGATCCTAATAAGCAAACATTGCTAATATGGTCACTATTTCCCCCACACAAAAAGTCTCAAGTTATAAGCAATCCTAATGAAGTCTTTGGTCACCTAATGATTCAAAGGGTTGAAGAAGAAGACCCTATTGAAACTGCCAATCTAAATGTAAATGTTGCAAGATTCACCAAGGCACAGATTGAGCAGTTGGTAAGGAGGAATAAAGACTATATGGCAAAAAATGCAAGGCTCAGGCAGGAAATTGCCACCTACAAAGATAAATTGCCTTCATCTCACAGTTATTCACCATACCTGGGAGCTAACTAGAGGGTTATGGAAGCCAGAGTAGATGCTAATTATTGGAAGCTTAAAGCAGATAAATTTCAAAAGAGAAGTGAACACTTGGAAACTGAATTGAAAATGGTCAAATGCAATATGGCTTCCGAATTGATTCAAACAAGATTTGGCAAAATGATGGAAAATAGTGATAAAGTTTGGGACTTGCATAAGAGGACTCACTAGATGTATCAAGAACACAAAAGGATGCACCTTAGGATGTTGGAAACAAAAGAAAAATTGAATACTAAATCTAATGTTGAAAAACAAGTGTTCAAGGAATATGAAGACTTGATCAGTGAACATGAGAGATTTAATTGTATACTTACAGAAGATTTGAATGACTTTGACCAACATCCTGACATGGCATTTCCAAAAATTTTCAATACTGATGGGAGTTTGCGAGATAAGGATACTTGGAAAGATGAATTGAATGGATTATTGCCACCACTGCTTGAGAATATAAATAATGAAGAACAAGTGACATGAAACACTTATACATGCTTTGGAAAGATATTCTCCTTGGAGTTAATTATGAATAATCTAATTTCTACAGATACTTGCACTGATCAAGATTACATCAATCATATTGGCAAGATAAATTTGTTCTTATCTAGGGCAGTGTAAGGAAGTGGTTGTAGTATAATTTTGTCATACAAAAAGCAATGCAGGTATATCAATTTGTATCATGGAGACAAGGATGATCTTGCTAGACCTATGGGTCACAGATCAATCTATGATGATTAATGGAGCTAGAACTTGATCACTACATATGCTTCTATTTCTCTTTATGTTTCCTAATTATGCATCAGTTAGTTGAAAGGATGCAATTATGAAACGACACAATTTTTTGGGCCTGAAGCTTTTATGCATCCTATAAAATAGGATACCAGGGCTATTTTAAAGATATCATCTCATCTATTTTTATAGATATATATGCAATATAAAAGCAGTATTTGAAGAATCTATTTATATCTATCTATGTTCCAAACCAGTATGAATTTCTAAACTAATAAAAGAATTAGAGTTATTTGGTGGATCAAAAAATTGATGTTCAATTATTATGTTGATGTTAATATTTATGAGTTGCATGATTGTCTCTAGAGTGGTTTCCCAAGTTGTTTAAATTAATATATCAAGGATATCATTAATTTTTTAGTACACATTTGCTGTTACTGTATGGTCGGTGTGATTGGTTTCTGTGGGAAGTTGATTTAAGTCCTATTGAATAGTCTATGTTAATTGGTCTTTGCCCAGGGTTAAAATACTTTGAACAAGCTATCTTAGTTGGTTTCATTCCTGTTAGAATTAAAATCCTTTCTCTTGGTCATAGAAATTTGGGGAAATATCATTGGGATATGATAAGAAGAATCCTGCATCTCAACATTCTTGCACATCTATACAAGATACAAATTTACACAAGTGCCTAACAGTTCAAGTTAAGTCAAATCTAAAGGTCCACATACCAAGAAACTCTTGATCTCGTTTGCCCAATAGACAAAGCACTGGTCCCATTCATTATCAATTTTCATACTTTACTCATATTTGCAAACTTTAGCCTTAGAAATACTTCCAAAATTAACATCTACTTCACACTCATTTGCCACTATGAAGGTTAAACAAGTCTGCACTAAAAATTAAGGTATACCCACCTAGGTCTAGCAGAGCTTAAAGTGAAGGGGGTTTATCCATATCTACCCCGTGTCATTAGCAAAAAATGTTAAGAGAGCTTGGCAACCTCTTAGGGTTAATGACCTACATTTTTGTGACCTAACAGAATTGGCAACTCTACTGGGGAAACACAAAAAGAAATGTGGTAGGAGACCATAACATTAGAGTTAGAAAGTTAAAAGGCATAACTCTGCTAGTCAAAGAAAACCCAGAAGATTAATCAGTCCTCTTAAATGAGGTGGTGACTCTATACAAAATACATTTCATTTTATATCATAATCCCTTAATATGGATGGTAGGAGATCTAAAACAATGGTAAAAAATTGCAATCATCCCCACCTTTAAAATCCCTTATCAAGAAAACTAGGATATCAAGTCAATCTCAATGTACTAGTAACCAAAACACCCAAGAAAATACCTCAGAACAGCCAATTGTAACTCATAATAGCTTCACTCCCTTACATGAGTCAAATGAATTCAATCCAAAAGTTATCATGATCATGATGGATCCGATGATATCCTAGACCAGTAGAGACCCGACCCTCAGAAACAACTTGAATATAAGACACAAATCATGAGGGAAATAGAACAAAGTCAGGCAGAATATGATTACAAGATGTCATTACAATAGGGTGAAGAAGCTCAACAAGAGTTCATGCATCATACAACCTCTGCATAAATTCATAGCAGCCCACCAAAAGACATAAGGAATAAGGACGAAATGCAGTAGGATTTACTCAAATTATAGAAGGAACTTGAGCTAGCCAAATTGAAAGAGGAAGAAGGATGGTTGAAACAAGAACTACAAAAAGTAAAGAATAGAACTAAAGCAGCTAGCTCAAAGTATGTACCCCCTCATAAGTAAGGAGGGTATGCTCTAACAAGCACTCATCTAAGGTCACATTAGAATGCTAATAGTTCACAGGTGCCACATGGAAGCCATGTCCAGCAAAATGTTCCACCCCAAAATATAAGACCATCAAATACTCATAATATATCCCATCATATACCTAACCCTTATCCACCCCCTGGCTATAGACATATTCCACCTCAAAATCAAAATGTAAACCCACGTCCTAATGTACAATAACATCACTTCCATAATTAGTATCAACCAAATCAGCAGCCTCATAATAATTACCAACCAAACCAACAATTACAAGGACCTATTAACATCAATAGATACAGACATCTTGACTTGTCTAGATATCAAGTATGTCCTGACCCTATTGATAATGATCTAAGGAATGCTCTCCCAAAATTTGTTGGAAACAATGCCATCTCTGTAGAAAAGCACATTAGAAGTTTTGAGAGAGTCATGGATAATTTTGAAGTGTAATATGAAGATGTTCAGATGAAATTGTTCATGTTATCCCTTGTTGAAGATGCTAGGGACTAGTGCAAGAATCTGACTGATGCATCAATCTTTTCTCATGAAGATTTCAAGGACCAATTTAAAGAACAGTATGGGAGCCAATTTGATCCAAATTTTGTTGTCCATGAATTGACAAGTATCCAGAAGAACTATAATGAATCTGTTATGGATTTCAATCAAATATTTTCAAAGATCTATCATAAGATCCCATTCTAACTAAAGACTCCAGATCGTATGGCCCTAGCTTTGCACTTAAAGGCTTTTGTTCCTAAAACTAGATATGAGCTCAGAAACAAAGCTCCTATGACGTTGGAAGAAGCTCAGAAGGTAGCCATAAGTATTGAAAACAATAAGAGAGAAGCTGGGAAGCTTGGGAAAATGGATAATCCAAAAACCCTACCCAATACAAATAACAATCAAACAAAGCTAGTAAATTATTATAAGAATGAAAGGCCTAGACTGCAGATATGCCTTATAACACAAGTTGGAAAGATGGAAGGCCTATGGACAACATACAGAAGAATAATTTCAAAGAAACTCCTGACCCTCTAAAGAAACATGGGACACATGTAGCAAATAGCACTCCATGGTGCACTGCATGTAATCTTCCTCACTTACCAGAATATTGTGTGGTAGCTAAATCATTGCAGGAAAATGAGATAATGTATGATCAAAATAGAAATGAGCATACTATAAATGGTTGGATTAAAACCTCATTCAATTGATGATGATTATTCATCTGATGAAGATGGTTTTGAGTATGATGTGAATAATCAGAGATATAATATTAACATGGGTGAACAAGAAGTTTTTTCTGATCAAGAAGATAACTATGAGAAAATCACTCCTATACCACATGTTACCCCACACTTCCAATTGAGAACACCCACTGAGAAAGAAAAGAAAGCCCTTAGAGTTGTTGTTGTGGCTCAAGCCAGAAATAATTATAACTTGAGAAATAGGATTGTGAATGCAGACCAAGGAACACCTAGAAGTCTGTTCATCAAAGAAATTGATCACAAGAAAGGGACTATGGGTGATCATAAGAAAGAAGAAAACCAAAAAATTACACCCAAGGAATCACCCAAAATTGAACAAAATAGGGTCAAAGACAAGAATAAACAAACTAAAGAAAAGGGTCTGAAATTAGAATAGGTTACTTCTACTCCTTCATTTGATATAACTCAAATGTTGTCCTAAATCAAAATATCAGTGCCATTAATGGAGATGATGAGGATTGATGAATATAGGGACAATGCCCTCAAGTTAATTTTTGGCATACCACATCAAGATAGAAACAAAGATAGAACGAATGAAAAGATCAATAATCTTGGACAAGAAGTTGTGAATGCCCCTGAAATCTATCTTGGTAATTCCATGATAAAGAACCCAGCCCAGGTTGACCCATTCTACATAACATTATTGATAAACAACAAGATAGTAAGAAATTGTATGATTGATTCCAGGGCAGCAATAAATATTATGCCAATTGCAGTCATGAAAGAGTTGGGTTTATGGGTTGATACAACATATGGCAAATGTTATGCCATGGATAATAGATCTATCCCTATTGTTGGAGTAATGAAGGATGTCAAACTAAAATTAGCTTCATGCCCTAAAGCTACCTACATAACTGATATTAATGTAATAGACACTCCACCTTACTATGGGATGCTATTATCCAGACAATTGACTTCAGTAGTGGGAGGGAATGTCCAATTGGATCTATCATATGCAACCATACCAGTGAATGGAAAAGAGGTCAAAATATATAGAGAGCCAAGATATGAGAACATTATAGAATGCATTGATCCAATTCAAATGAATTGCTTCTATGATATAGACCTTGGGACATTTAGAATTGAGAAATCCCACCCAGAACTGGGAAATATTGACCAAATAAATAAAGAAGCACAACTTGATAAACATGGTGTTTGGAAAATGTACTTTGATGGTGCTTGTAGAAAAAGTGGTAATGGAGCAGGGGTGTTGTTCATCTCACTAGCTAGTAAGACTTTTAAATATTCATTCTTGTTGGCATTTGAATGCACCAATAACATAACAAAGTATGAGGCTTTGCTTATATGCCTAAACATTGCTATAAAACATAAGATAAAGCTTCTTGTTGTATATGGGGATTTAGAATTGATTGTCTCTCAAGTCAAGAATAAGTATTCATCAAAACATAAGAGGCTGAAATAGTACAGGAATGTTGTTTGGGATGATATTGAACTATTTGATGCATTCTCCATAAATTGGATAGACAAATCAAAGAATATAATGGTAGATTTCCTAGAAAACGTAGCTCTAAAAAGGGATGACATCACATTGACAGGCATAACTGAAGTAGAATTCAAAGCTAGACCCGCAATCCTTGACAATATCTACAACTAGCAAGTTTTTAATGATGACAAGGACTTAATAAAATTCCTCCACTGTGTGGATCAGTATGAATCCCAACAAATTCATTTTAATGCATTTGTGGAAAAGGTTGATGGTAAGGAAACCCTCTTTGGACAAGAAGTGGTGCAACTGAAAACAAATAAGATACCCAAGGATTTAGTAGCACTAGAAAGAGTGTTTGATGCACATGATAGATTCACCATGAAAAATGTTCCAGTAAAGCAAAATGATGTTGAGGAAATAAATCTTGGAACACCAGTGGCTCCTAAGAACGTATATATTGGAAAAAGGCTAAATCCTAAAATTAGAAGCATCCTCATTTCCCTACTTAGAAAATATAAACATGTATTTGCCTGGTCTTATGATGACTTGAAAGCATACCGAGAAGACCTTTTTCAACATGAGATACCTTTGAAATGAGATGCTAAACCATTCAAGCAAAAACAAAGGCCCATAAACCCTACACTAGCCCCTAAAATGCAAGAAGAACTTACAAAACTCAGGGAAGGTCAAATCATTAAACCAATCAGACATTCCTCTTGGGTTTCTAACCTAGTCCTAGTGAGAAAGAAAATTGGGGAAATAATATTATGTGTGAATTTTAGAAACCTAAATGTGTCTTCACTCAAGGATAATTATCCTCTTCCTAACATGGAAGCAATGCTACAAAGAGTAATTGGATGTGAGCTATTATCCATGATGGATGGCTTTTCAGGATACAATCAGGTAAAAGTTGAAGAGTCAGAACAATTTAAGACTGCCTTCACCACACCATGGGGGACGTATGTGTATGTAAGAATACCATTTGGTCTCACAAATGCAAGATCAACATTTCAAAGAGCTATGGATGTAGCCTTCGCTGATCTGATAAATGTTATTATGGTAGTTTATCAAGATGACTTGACAACATGTTCTAAGAAGGCTGAGGACCATTGTGCACATCTTGAAAATATTTTCATCAGAGCTTTAGAGTATGGCTTCTCATTACATCCAAAGAAATGTCATTTTGGTGTAACAGAGGGTAAATTGCTTGGCCATGTAGTTTCAAAAAATGGAGTAAGAATTGACCCTGAGAGAGTAGAAGCCATTGACAAAATCCCAATTCCAAAGAATGTAAAAGCCATACAATCCTTCTTTTGTCAGATTAATTTTGTCAGGAGATTTATACCAAACTTTGAAGAAATAGTTAAACCTATCTCCAAAATGTTGAAGAAAGGTGAGAAGGTGGACTAGGTAACAGAGGCTATGGATGCATTTGGAGCTATTAAGAAAGCAATTAAAGAAGCTCTAGTACTGAAATCCATAGAATTTGATAAACCATTTCAAATATTTTATTTTGTTTCATTTCACTATGGCTGCAGTAATGCTGCAAAAGAATAAAGAAGGTTTTGAACAACCTATCTAATTTTTCAGCAAGTCACTTCAAGGGGCATAATTAAAATATGACATAATAGAGAAACAAGCTTATGCCTTGGTGAAAGCAGTTAAAGCATTCAGGCCTTATTTGGTAGGAGCTCAAGTAATAGCCTATGTGCCAAATGCTATGGTAAAAGATGTGTTTGTTCAAAATGAAGTCACTGGATGAAGATGCAGATGGATTAATAGAATCCAGGAATTTAATATTGACATAAAGATAACCAAACTTGTTAGGGGACAGGGTCTAGCTAAATTAATGGCTAAGTCAAATCTGGAAGTAGCACAAATTTGTAATATGAATGAAGAAAACAGTGCTATTGCAAGCATTGAACATACCTCTTGGTATACTGACATAGTGTATTAGTTAAAGAACATGAGGTACCCTCTAGGCATGAGTGATAATAAAAAAAGACATTAAAACTCCATGTCTTGAAATATGTTTTTATGGATGGGGACTTATATTGGAAAAACCAGAATGGCATCTTGTTACTATGTTTGGATAAGGCACAAACAGAGAAGATGCTACAGGAAATGCATAAAGTTGTATGTGGAGGGCATTTCTTAGCCAAAACTACTGCCCATAAGATATTAAGATCTTGATACTATTGGCCTGAAGTTTTTAAAGATGCTCACAACTATGTAAGGAGATGTGAAGCCTGTCAAAGATTCTCTGGTAAAATCAACTATCAAGGAACCTTACCACTCAAACCAATGCAATTAGAAGCCCCATTTCACCAATGGGGACTTGATTTTATAGGAGAAATTGCAGAAAGGTCTAGTGGTGGACATAGGCAGATTTTGGTAGCCACTGATTACTTCACCAAATGGATAGAAGCTATTCCAACAAAACAAGCTACCAGCAAGGTTGTGATAAACTTTCTTTTGGAATATGTTATCACTAGATTTGGAGTACCAGTGAAACTTATCACAGACAATGGCATGTGCTTTAGATCGATGGAATTTAAGTCATTCTATGAGTCTTATGGTATAACAATCTCATATGCTTCACCATACCATCCTCAGGCCAATGGACAGGCAGAGTCCAGCAATAAAAGCATCATCAAAATAATAAAAAGAATGTTGGAGAATAATAAGAAAGCATGGGATTCAAAATTAAGATTGGCTCTGTGGGTAGATAGGATCACAATAAAAAGGACCACAGGAAAATCCCCATTTGAATTGGTGTATGGTGCACAGGCTAGACTACCCATGCACAACCTTATACCGGTATATAAGTTTATTCTTCAAGAAGATTTGGATATTGTTGAGCCCATGGAATAGAGATTGGAACAATTAGCTAAACTAGACGAAATTAGAATAGAGGCTCAGAAACAAAATGAAAAAATTACAGTTACAAATGAAATATCTTTTTGATAAGAAAACTAAGGAAAGAAAATTCAAGGTGGATGATAAGGTCCTTATGTGGAATGCTAGGGAACAAGATAAAGGGAAGCATGGTAAGTTTGAGGCATTATGGATAGGCCCATTTGTCATCACTGGCAACTGTGGTGAAGATTCTTATTACTTGCAGAACATGAGTGGTGAAGAATAGGAATTGCCAGTGCATAGACAACTCTGAAAACACTTCTTCTCATAAGATCTTTCCATGCACAGTATATATAAGAAGAACAAGAAATTGCCAGTGCATGGACAATTCCTGAAATATCTTCTCTGTCTAAGATTTTTCCATGCACAATAGATTAGGATTCCATTTCCATACCCCACCTCCATTAGTCTGCATCCCAAAGAGTGATTTTGGATTCTTGTAATGACCTCATGACCATTCATACCCAGACAGAGCCAATGTTGTGATAAGATTTTAAAATTTTCATTTAAACCTCATTTATCCACCATCACAATAAATTTTTCATTTCATTCCTATCATAAACCCAAAGGATTAAACACTAATCCATTCCCCGATCAATCGCTTTCATTCGAAAACAAAAAGGCCACATTTAATACCCCTATCATTTGAAAACTGTGTCATGTAAAAGACTCGTGGCATATCAGAGTGACCAGCCTAGAGTTCTCATCGACACTCTGAAAAGGGTTAAAGATACATCAGGAGATCAATGTGACACTTGAATGTGTCACATCGATAAAGAGACAATGAAATATAAAAACATATCAAGAAGTGATTACCATATCGGGAAGACTTATCTTGTAGTCACTTTGATAATCTAAAAACAAACACCTGGGTGTGTTTTTGATTGATGTCAAAATATTGAAGGAACAAATGAGGTTGGAGTATCAGAGTGAGTCTTCTTGCAGTCTCTTCAATATTCTAAGCATAAAGGCATATCGAAGGAACCAAGGAATATCAGCTTGACATTCCACCAGTAAAATAAGTGACATATAATTCAAGAAGATTTAGAATATCGAAATGACTTAAGTTCTACTCCTGTCGAAAAGCCATCAAAAAGATGCCAAATAAAGAAAGGCAAAAGAAGAGAATTCGGGATGTCGAAGGGAGGTGATAACTTGTCCTTTCGAAAAGGTGAATATGATAATAAAAGGAACATATTGAAGGGATAAACAGATATCGATGAGACTTAACCAAATGGGATTTCAGCATGACACCCATTTGGGTCATAATGAAATCCCAACAATAATAAAAAATGATAAACTCCTTAAGTAGAATTTATTGGTTCAATGAGGTGACAAGACATTCCTTTTGTGAGAATTTAATGTCTTCCTGACGATGTGAAAGCCACCATTAATACATAGAATAGAGTATATCAAAAACAATTCAAAAAAGAATTTTGATTCATTAAGCATACACAGGAGCAATGAGAAGCCTCTGCAATGAATGCAACTCAAAATTCAAGTAAGTATTCTAAGCTCGCAACCTATAGCTACTAAATCAAATTGCATATTAAAGAAGTAGAATTCTCTTGCATTGTGCTATGGAAGACACATCTGAAAACCCTAGGGTTAAAAGACAAAAGTTAGATGAGAGACACCTAAATCAAGACCTAATCAACCAATACCTAAAATATGGTCAAAGGTCTAGAAGAAATGCTTAATTGAATCCCAATGCAGAGAAGTTGGAAGACATTTACTAACATGTAGGGGATGTATGGACACCCACAAGAGGTTATGACCTCTTCATGTATCACTATAGGAGAATGTATAGGTGGGCACCAGTGTCAAACCCCTAGAGAATGAATTTACAAAAACTTATAGTGCCTAATGTGTTTGTAAATGTTGAAGTTTTGAAAGTCATAGCTAAAGGATACAATCCTTAGAACCACATGGTGGAGTTAAGAGATGGAACGAGTTTTTTCCCTATCACTAGAGACTATATATCAATGGTCTTTCAATTGGATTGTAGCTTTGATGTGAAGTTTAGACTCTGAGATTGAATCAATAAATATTATAACATGAGAAACAAATATAAAAGGTGGAGGATGCCCCTGCATAGACCCCAAGATGGAGAAAACAAACTTAAAGTTTTTACAGTGATAGAAAATCCCCCATATTCTGTAGAAATGTTTGAAGAGTATTTCCAATACACTTATTACTCTGTGTGTCAATTGCTTGGAGTTGAGGCTTCCTTGTTTATGGAGATTGCTCCTATGGTTTTAACCCCTAATGTGCAAAGTCAACAAGCATTGTGTTTTGATTATGCTTAATTCTTGGCTAATGCCCTAATGAATTAGTCTCCTTGAAAGGAGGTAGTAAGTTCAGTCACTATTCTGTACTTATGCACCTTATCCTATATGAAGGGTAGAATTCTGGAATGTGGAGTGAATGTATGAGAGTAAGAGATTTAGACAAGAATGGTGACATTAAACCTATTTAGATGTGGACTGCTATCTGGGATAGTCAGTGTGAGAAGTCTCATTACCTCTATTTTGAAGAATACTTTGTGAAACCTATCTATAAATTGTTAGGCCACCCTTGTGACTACAACTTGTCACCAAAAATACAAAGGTTTCTAAGGCCTAAGGACAAGTACGAGAAAGGAAAGTTTTGTCACAATTGGGGTTACTAGTACTCCTACAGTGATTGCACAAAGAGAAGGGTATTTGGATTTGAAGGCCCCCCTCTCTTAGTACCTAAAACTTGTCCAAACAAGATTGCTTACTTAGAAATTGTGAGATAACTTGCCTACTCAGATTTCATTCATTTAAAAGGTTCCAATAAACCTTTCATGCCTAGGACATTGTGTTTTGGAGACTTCATAGTCATGTTAGATAAAGGATATCAGTTAATTTAGAAAAGATTGGAGTATTTTAGGTTGCCGGTAGGAAATTCTAGAGAGAATTTTGATCCAGAGAATTTTATATGCACAGTCAAAGCCAAGAAGAAGTTGAAAAGGTATAATCATGTGTTGTTTTTTGATGATGAACTAAGTAGAAACCAAGATGAGCACAATGCAGTTGAAAGAAGAAGCTTGTACCACAAGATAATGTTGGCCAAGGCTTGGAGGGTAGCCAAAAACCCCAGTTACACAGGGGCTTTTATGAACATAGATGATCCTATCAAAAGGTTAGATGCATTAATTGAAAATGCTTCATAATTGATTGAAAATGTTCCTCCTCATATCTTTGAAAGAAAGGGAAGAATTGTTAGAGAAACATAGGTAGAGGATGAAATCCCAATGGCCCATTTGTCTCCTCAACCAACTCTTGATATTTCTTTTGATATTGAAGAAGGGGAAGGGGAAAATAAAGACTTGCAAGCATCTTGGCCCCTTATAGAAGAATATAAACCTCCAAAGGAACGAGAAGAGGTTGAAATAGAGACCTTTGATGAGATAATAGAGGATGTAAGGTATCTGGCTCATAAAAACATCATTTCAGATGATGAATTCATCATGACTACAAAATTCAAGTCCTTTTTATATGAGTATAAAGGAAAGCAGGCCAAAGAAAGAATGAAAAACATCACTCTTGAAATCCAAAATGAAGTTCTGCAAGAACTTCAGTTAGAAATTGATAAAGCCCTAGAAGATATGACTCCTGAAAAGGGAAGGGAATTTCTCCAGGAAGAAAGAGTGATATTGGTACCTGGATGGGATATGACTTCTGCAATTGTGTTTGACACTTTTAGAGAAACTAGGACAAAAAGATGCAGTTTAGTATTGAGGCCCTAGACAAAATTAAATCTGGATCAGGGTATGATCCTAATAAGCAAACATTGCTAATATGGTCACTATTTCCCACACACAAAAAGCCTCAAGTTATAAGCAATCCTAACGAAGTCTTTGGTCACCTAGTGATTTAAAGGGTTGAATAATTAGACCCTATTGAAACTGCCAACCTAAATGTAAATGTTGCAAAATTCATCAAGGCATAGATTGAGCTGTTGGTAAGGAGGAATAACAACTATATGGTAGAAAATGCAAGGCTCAGGAAGGAAATTGCCACCTACAAGATAAATTGCCTTCATCTAACAATTATTCACCATACCTAGCAGTTGATCAGAGGGTTATGGAAACTAAAGTAGATGCTAATTATTGGAAGCTTAAAGTAGATAAATTTTAAAGGAGAAGTGAACAGTTGGAAACTGAATTGAAAACGGTCAAATGCAATATGGCTTCCGAATTTATTTAAACAATATTTGGCAAAATGATGGAAAATAGTGATAAAGTTTGGGACTTGCATAAGAGGACTCACCAAATGTATCAAGAACACAAAAGGCTGCACCTTAGGATGTTGGAAACAAAAGAAAAATTGAATGCTAAATCTAATGTTGAAAAACAATTGTTCAAGGAATATGAAGACTTAATCAATGAACATGAGAGATTTAATGGTATACTAATAGAACATTTGAATGACTTTGACCAACATCCTAACATGGTATTTCCAATTTTTTTAATAGTGATGGGAGTTTGTGATATAAGGATACTTGGAAAGATGAATTGAATGGATTATTGCCACCACTACTTGAGAGTATAAATAATGAAGAACAGGTGACAGGAAACACTTATACATTCTTGGGAAAGATATTCTCCTTGGAGTTAATTATGAATAATCTAATTTCTATAGATACTTGCACTGATCAAGATTACATTGATCATATTGGTAGGATAAATTTGTTCATATCTAGGGCAGTGTAAGGAAGTGGTTGCAGTATAATTTTGTCATACAACAAGCAATGCAGGTATATAAATCTGTATCATGGAGATGAGGACGATCTTGCCAGACCTATGGATCATGGATCAGTCTATGATGATTAATGGAGCTAGAACTTGATCACTGCATATGCTTCTATTTTTCTTTATGTTTCCTAATTACGCATTAGTTAGTTGAAAGGATGCAATTATGAAATGACACAATGTTTTGGGCTTGAAGCTTCTATGCATCCTATAAAAAGGATACTAGGGCCATTTTAAAGATATTATCTCATCTATTTTTACAAACATATATGCAATATAAAAGCAGTATTTGAAGAATCTATTTATATCTATCTATGTTTTAAACCAGTATGAATTTCTAAACTAATAAAAGAATTAGAGTTATTTGGTGGATCAGAAAATTGATGTTCAATTATTATGTTGATGTTAATATTTATGAGTTGCATGATTGTCCCCAGAGGGGTTTCCCATGTTGTTTAAATTAATATATCAAGGATATCATTAATTTTTCAGTACACATTTGTTGTTACTGTATGGTCTGTGTGATTGGTTTCTGTGGGAAGTTGATTTAAGTCCTGCTGAATAGTCTATGTTTATTGGTCTCTACCCAGGGTTAAAATCCTTTGAACAAGATATCTTAGTTGGTTTCCTTCTTGTTAGAATTAAAATCCTTTCTCTTGGTCATAACAATTTGGGGAAATATCATTGGGATCTGATAAGAAGAATCCTGCATCTCAACATTCTTGCACATTTGTACAAGATACAAATTTACACAAGTGCCTAACAGTTCGAGTTAAGTCAAATCTAAAGGTCCACATACCAAGTAACTCTTGATCTCTTTTGTCCAATAGACAAAGCACTAATCCCGTTCATTATCAATTTTCATACTTTACTCATATTTGCAAACTTTAGCCTTAGGAATACTTCCAAATGTAACATCTACTTCACACTCATTTGCCACTGTGAAGGTTAAACAAGTCTGCACTAACAATTAAGCTATACCCACCTAGGTCTAGTAGAGCCTGAAGTGAAGGGGATTTAGCCATATCTACCCCATGTCGTTAGCCAAAAATGTTAAGAGAGCTTGACAACCTCTTAGGGTTAATGACCTGCGTTTTTGTGACCTAACAAGTTGTAGACTCACTTGTAAATGGTTGTGTTGGATTTCAGAACCTTCACCACCATTGTCTATTTGTGTTTCCTACCCTTGGGATCCTCTAGGATTGTCCTTGGCATGGATTCACTTGATGCTCATCAAGTCAACATTGATTTTCATTATAAGGCCATCAGCTGTGTGGATGATATTGGTCATCTTGTTGAGGTAGCAAGGGTGCTTAGGCCCATATCTCTTTGCATGATTTATGCTATATAGCTAAAATGAAACATGCAGAAGGAATGTCAAATGTTTTCTATCTTGGTGAGTGATCTTTTTTGAAGTGAGTTCCTTGAGGTATCTCTCGATGATCATACCCTTTTAAGGGAGTTTTTTATGTGTTTCCTAGTGCTATTCCTGGTATGTTGTCTAAATGAGATGCAAACTTCTACATTGACCTTATTCTAGGAGAAAAGCCCATCTCACATGCACCATACCATATGACTGTGGGACTCAAGAACTTAGCACACTTTGATTGTAGTTAAAGGAGTTGCTAGAGATGGAGCATATTCTTCCTAGTGTATCCCTTTGGGTGCACCTATTATTTTTGTGAAAAAGGATGGATCCCTTCATTTATGTATTGACTACCAATAGTTGAATAAGGTAATGATGAATAACTGATATCCCTTACTAAGGATTGAAGACTTTTTTGACCAAATGAAGGGAGATAGAGTGTTCTATAAAATTTATCTAAAGTCTACATACCATAAACTTCATATCCATGACATAGATTATCATTAAACTATATTTTGTACTCATTATGGGCACTACGAGTTCACGGTAGTCCCGTTCAGGTTGAAAAATGCACCCTCTATGTTTATGAGTTTTATGAATGGGGTATTTTGTACTTACTTTGATCAATTTATCCTTATTTTTCTCGATGGCATTTTTATCTATTCAAGGACATTGGAAGAACATGAGGTCCACTTGCACTAGGTTTTTCAATGTTTACGTGATAACCAACTATTTGGTAACTTGGAAAATTATGAATTTTTCCAATCAGAGGTGAGGTACTTGGGTCACGTTATTTCTGGTGAGTGTATCTTAGTTGATACCTCAAAGATTCAAGCCATTGTGGATTGACCAATCCTAATGAATGCCTCTAAGGTTCATAGTTTCATGGGGTTAGTGGTATATTATCGTCAACATGTCATGGATTTTTCAAGGTTGGTGCATCCGATCACTTCTCTTCAAAGCAAAGGGAAGAAGTTTGTTTGGAAAACTTATTGTGAGAGAGCCTTTTAGAGTCTCAAAGATCAATTGACTAGTGCACCAATCCTTATAGTCCCTGATCCTACAATAGATTTTGTGGTTTGCACAAATTCATTATTATATGGTTTGAGGGTGGTCCTTATGCAAAAGGGTTGAGTGATTTCTTATGAGTCATGAAAACTCAAGGATCATGAGTTAAATTACCCTACACATGATTTAGAGTTGGTAGTTGTCATCCATGCACATGTATGATGGAGACATTTTCTTTTGGGCCATTGGTTTGAGATTCGTACAAATAATCGTAGATTATAACACGTGTTAGTGTTGATGAATGAAATTTTTATGCAAGTATGACTTTAGTGTTCAGTACATTAGAGGAACAGAGAATGTGGTCACCGATGCTTTAAGAAGGAGGTGGCATGAGGTCTCAAGTTTATCCCTAAGAATAGATAAATGGGGACATACTTTGGAAAATATTCCAAGGGATCCATGGTATCAGGAGGTTAGAGCTAAGTTAGAGTCTTAGAAGGCCCTTGGGGAAAAGTACTTTGGCTATTCCTTAGAGTATGATAGACTATTGTGACATCTTGGTCATATTTATGTCCCAATTCCTTGTGGTCTTTGGTTGTTATGATTAAGGCACATCATACTTCTTATGTGACACATCTTGGTGTGAAGAAGATGCATGCTAACCTTTATCAAATTTTTATTAGGAAGGAATGAGGCACGATGTTGCTAACATTTTTCTAGGTGCCTTGAGATTTATAGAGTAAGGTAGAACATTAGAATCCAATAGGTCTTCTACAATCACATGATATTCCTAAATGGAAATAGGACACGGTTTTCATAGAATTTATTGTTGGTTTTCCTATTTCTTCTCATCATCATGATGCTACCATGGTGAAATTAGACAAGTTGCCCAAGGTTTCCCATTTCTCACCTATGACGCATCCTATAGTGTTGTGTCTATGTCACATACCTTTATGGAAGACATTGTACTCTTACATAGAATACCTTGTAAGACCATTTTAGACTGTGATCCTATTTTCCAATCATTATTGTGGACAACCTTGCAAAATGCATGGGGTGCTCAACTCAATTTTAGCTCTTCCTACCACCCTAAAATTGATGGTCAGAAGGAGAGATTGAACAAGGTGTTAGAGGATATGCTTCATATGTACGTTATGGACCAGTAGTCATAGTGGGAGGACTATTTGTACCTAGTTGAGTTTTCTTATAATAATGGGTTCCATAGTTCTCTTGGTATGGCACCATTCCATGTCTTATATGGACTTTCGTGTCATACTTCTTCAAGTTGGGACATACTTGAGGGTCCGGTTGTTCTTGGCCTTGAGATACTTTAGGACATGGATCAATAAGCAATTTGAATTAGAGAGCAGTTATTAACTTCCCATGATAGATAGAAGAAGTATGCTAATGCCAAGAGATTGGATCGACACTTCTCAATTGGTTGTCATGTGCTTCTAAGAATGCCATCATACAAGAGCCCAATTTTTGCATAGAAAATGTTCAAATCTTGTACCATATTTTGTTAGGATTTTTAAGATCCCTGAGAGTATTGGTCCAGTCACTTATTGGCTTAGATTTTTACCCAGTCTCTCACTTATCCATGATGTGTTTCATGTTTTCATTCTTAGACAATATATTCTAGACATGACACATGTTTTTGATTGGGATGCCTCTCAAGTTGACGAGGGAAGGCAAATTTCATTAGAGAATATCTGAATATTGCAAATCAAAGGCTGTTACTTTGGGGTTGATATCTAGATTAGGTAAGGGTCTAGTGAGACTTGCTTGATGATTCCACAACTACTTGACAAGATGTCACATAGCTGAGGATTCTTTATCCTCATCATTTTGAATGCTTCTAGTAGTAAGCCTAGTTTTAGAGGCTCGAGAATGTAATGCCTATGGTACTTGTGCCTTTTCATCTATTTACTTTTATTTTGGATTCACTACTATTATTAGTGATGATATTTTATTATTCCATTGATGTGTTTTCAATGAGGTTTTGTCTTGGCATTTAGACTTTTGACTATGGATGCATATGTTATGACTTTATATATTAGACTTTACAGTGTTACTGTTCCACTTCTTTTTCTATTTATTGTATAGATGTCGTTATTATACTTGGACTAGTATTTTGGATTACTATTGGTTTTTTCATCTTTATGTTCATGGTTAATGATTCATGTTGGATGTGATTCTTAGTTGATTCATATTATATGATGTGACATTGGGTGTTTATTATTTTCTTCGGCTATTTTATATAATGCAGGTATGCTTGATGTTTGACTTGAGTGTGTAGGTACATAATTATTCCCCAACAATGGTTAAGTAGGAGATGTTCATATTGGGTAAAACATTTTTTTTACCTTTATCTCACTCAATTTTATTATGGGATGAATCTTTTGAATACCTTTGTGAACCTAGATCTGAATCGATGATGATTCTAGAATCTACATGTGAAAATCTGTAAAGTGTGTGTTCTTTGCGTACAATTATTTTATCTTGTTTAATTGTATTTAAAATTAATTTTAAAATACAGGTTTTTCATGTTTACAAAAAATATATTAATTATGCTTTAATGGAAAAAGGCCTATGATATTTTATTATTTTAAGGGAAAAGAAAATTAAAGTGAATTTAATTTCTATATGGAATTAGAATAATTTGCATAATCATAATAGAATTATAATATAGTTAGAAATTTAATCTAATTTCAAATGCTATTGGAGAATATTAATAATTATAAATTATTTTCAAAGTATTAGCTTTATTTTAAATAATGTGTGTGGCAAATATCTTTTGGAAATATCTATATTTCAAAAAGTATTTTTTAAAATATCTAGCTTAATGTGAAGAGGGGGAAAAGTGGAAGAGGTTTAAGGAATTTTGAACAAAAAGAAAGGAAAAGGTATTTTTGATCTGGATTATTTTTCCATCCAAAGGACAATACCCGGTGAGAAACCTGCAGTATTATAAAACACACAACAAACAATGTGCGAAACAATTTTATTTCATAAAAGAAGAGCTCATACAAAGCAATGTGAGCAATCTTAGCGGATGAGATGTATGCTCTAGAAACTCCATTTGGGAGAGTTGTTTGGCAATCTCAGCAGATGAGATGTATCTCTGAGAAGAGATGTATGCCTAGAACTTACCCCAAACTTCCCACCTTTTGGCTTTGAATTGAACTCATTTATACATTTTCAAAAAGGAGCCGAAGGGTCACAACACCCATGTCCTCATTGGAAGTTGAAATGAAGAGCCTAGAACTGAAAGGTCACCACATATATATTTTATTTGGATCAATTTTATTATTATTTTCTTGCATTATTTCTTTAAAACCTATCATTTTATCCCCTTTGAAAAAGAGTTCATGCATTTTGGAAAAAGAAAGATTTAGAGTTGCTTGGATTGGAGGTTGCTTTCTTTTGGCCAAGGATTGCGTGCGGTGTGTTTACCTCTAAAGGTATTACTAGTATATTTATATTTAAAAAAATATATCTATAGTATGCCTAGAGATATCTTCGAATTCGTTGGCATTTATAAATTACTTGTAGTTAAAATATTTGATATGCTCAGATGAGTTAATTTAAAGAGACTATGCTGCAAGACTTTTCATATTCTTCAAACGTAATAAAGGTTTCACTCCATAATTGCCCAAGTTTTTCTATTTTTCTATCCATTTGGCTTCCACGAATTTATTTATTTTTTGTTTAACATGATAAAGATTTCACTCCATAACTACACAAGTTTTTCTATTTTTCTATCCATTTGGCTTCCACAAATTTATTTATTTACACATTTTATGAATTTTGTTTACTTGGGAATCTGAATCTTAAATGTTTAGGGGAATCTGAATCTTTTATCCCTTGTTGTGAGTGTAGAATGCCTCTCGGCGTAATTATCCATTTTTGTGAGCTTGTGTTGGAAGGTATTTCCCCCAATGTAAATGCTTTTAAATTTGAATTCAAAATGGAATTTCTCCATTTCCATGCCCACAATAGGTGGTTGCATATGGCCTCTTTGTTGTAGGATTAAAATTAATGCTTCAATTTCTAGCTTTTAATTATGTTTTAAAATTGTAAAATGTCTAAAATAGAACCATGACTGGAAAATTTTATCTATAACCCCTTTCCCCAATTTTATTAAAGAATGTTGTTGTTGGGTGAATTATGCATAAGACAATATTCTTAGTTTTTGCAAATTTTCTTGAAATTAAAAAGTATAAATTTTATAAGTTGTAGCCAATTCAATAATGGTAGAATTGAAGATATTTTAAGGTTTTGTCATTTTGGAAAATGAACGAGAATAGTAATTTAGGACTTAATTGAATGTTTTATTTTGTGAAAATATTAGTCTCCTTAATAAATTGGAATCTTGCATCTTTTAGCATCGTGTTATGAAAGTAAGTGCATTGAATTTTGTGCCACACCCAAACCATGAATTTAGAGTGAAAGACTTTTAGGATTGAGGTATAGAGTAGGAGAGGAGTGGGATTTCACTGTTTTTGAAGATACAAAGTGATTGATGATATAGTAATGAAAAGTTTAACCAAGTGATAATGTAATCTCATTGGGTAAACAAAACATGATTAATTAAGATGCCACACCTTGATTGAATGCTAGTATGGGTCCAGTCTCAGTTGTGGAGGACATGTTATAACTCTTAGAAGTTGGAGAATATTATTATCTTTGTATGAGGAAGCTCTACTCCCAAATTCTTGTGTGACCATTATGCTACTTTGAGGACACTCCTTCTCTTATCTCTAGGATTCTTGTCCTTTCCTTTAGTCAGATTTTGTATTCAATATGATTTGTGATCATATGTTTATGTGATTGTTGTATTTTAGTGCATTCATGTGGATGTGGAACATTTTATACATGTGAATGTTTTGCGTGTGTCACCATATTCCCTTGTATTGTGAGTGTGTTTTGTACTCTTGTGATCATTTCTTAGTTCAGTGGGGTGGGCCTGAGGGTTGTACATGGTCGAGTGGCACTGTACCACCATTGGAGACCACAAGGACCTTCAAGCTACTTAGAGAGCATGCCAAGAGATTTCTCTAATTGATGGCATGGTGAGTCTTTAGAGATAAATGTTATTCTCTTTATTTTTTTTAGCTATGTAATTTCTTTTCTTTATGTTTTGGAAGTGGAATTCACTATCCACCTTGTTTCTTGGGAACTATGCAATTCAAGAGGTTCTTGTGTGGTCAGGTTGTATCCCATGACCTCTTGAACATTTTACCTTAACTATTTTTAAATAGCTCAAAAATCAAGGAAGTTATGCCTTGTTGAGTAAGAAAAATAGGCTTTGTTGTTTTTATGCCTTATCTATTTTTCATCACTCTATTTTGTAAGTCAGCTTACACAATCTGAATTGCATACAAATAAGGTTTACCAGTTCAAAATGCTAATTGCAGTTGGTCCCCAAAACTTAAAGTGTAGGAAGTTTGGAGTTCAGAATCCCATCACACATAGCATAGTGTAAGTTACAATTAATTTCTAAATTCCAAGGTTGCAAGAGGTCAAGGAGTTCAGAGTTAATTTGCACTTCGTAGATGTGTAAATTGTAATTATTTTCTGAAGCTTGATAATGCTCTACACTAGGAACCAAATTCCCTTTGCATTTTGTAGATGTGTAAACTATAAATGATTTTTAGATCCCAAAGTTGTTCCAAGGTTGAAGTTTAGAGTTAGTTTGACATTTTGTGTAGTTGCGATATGCAAATGGTCTTTGAATCCCAAGCATGTGCAAAATACAATTGCATCATGAAATTTGAACCTGAGATAGAGTTGTAGGTTACAAATTGTAACCCGATGCTGAAGTTTGATATGGTAAAGCCTTGTGTCAAATTCAGACTAGGAAAGAAACCCAAAATGCAACTCTTGACTACAAAGTTGAGTTTTAAGGCTGGAAGGGAAGTCTAACTTAGTGCAAGTCCTTCCTTGAAGTCTAAGCTTTTGGTAATTTCAACTTTATGCTCCTTGCAACTCAAAGATATTAGAGGGGTGGTTTAGTAGAAATGTTGCAAGGGTGTTGTAGTGGCCTCAGTGATCTCGGTTCTCCTCCCTGTCTTGTTTTTTATGTCAACCCTGGTATTTAGTCCCATGTTATCAATAAGTATTTTTCTTGCATCATCTTTCATCATGCACTATTTTGTGTGCCAAGTGTGTCATTATAGGGTGTTATGACACATTGGGTTTGTAAGTGTGTATTGTGTTTGCTTAATGCCATTGTTGCATCATGAAATATTTGTTCGATTGAGTTTTAACCATTAATGAATTGAGCATAATCTTGGGGCATCACATTGTTGGAAAGAGACACTACTAGGCATGTCAACTGTTGTCATTGATGGAAACTAAAGCTATCTTACACATCTACATTGCATCATTTGATCATACCAGAAGTCAGATTGCAGATTTGTCTAAGTCCGGATAGAGAGGAATAGAGCATATGACAGGGTTCAGCATTTTGGTCCATATTTCTCCATAGGTAATCATATTGTGGTGTGGATCTGAGGGAATATTAAGGCATGCCAGGGCTACCTAAATCCAAATATTTAGCCTCCGGTGATGAAGGGATTGAAAGTTACAAGGTTTTGAGTATCAGGTTTTGGTTAGATAGTTCAGTCCCATGAAGAACAGGCTGACTTGGTGTTTGATCCTCGTGTAGATTAAGAGAATTGGTTGGTTGAGTAATTTATGAGATCTAGTGATATTGGCCAACATGTGTGGTGACTTAAATTCATAAGTTGTGGTCTGCATTGATGTTTGTACATGGATTCAGGCAACAGAATAGTGATCTTGAAAAAGTTTTCTTGAGGCCAACTATAGTTGATGAAATCCCATGTTGCAGATATATATAATCAATGAGTTTGAGCATGTTAATGTGTGAATGTGTTAATATGAAGTGAGAGGTGCGAAGTGCAGCAATAACAAGTGCGAAGCAAAGAGATCTAGGGTTTGGATCATGGTTGAACAATGAAACATGGCAGTAAGAGATGAAGTGTGTGAAGTCAGTATATTGAGCCTAACTGGAACTATAATCTTGCATTGTTAGATGCTATTCTTTAGTTCAAACATTTTAGTGAACTCTTGTAATTGATCTTGTAGGCAGTGAACTCTGGGTAGTGTGCCCAAAGGCATGTGTCTTCCCATTTGTAATACTTTTAACAAAGTATAAAATCTTGTGGGTTAACTCCCACTGTGGTTTTTCCCTTAACCAGGTTTCCACGTAAAAATCCTGGTGTTCATGTGTGATGATCTTGTTGTTGCTATTCTTATGTTCTTGTTTCTTTCTTTTGAATGTGTGTGGTAAATTTATAAAGGAATATAATAATAAGTTTTGCAGAACACTGATTCACCCCCCTCTCAATGTTCCTTAATTTCAACAATTGGTATCAGAGCAAGGTTCATTGGAAGAAGTTTAACAGCTTGAGGAAGATTTGGGAAGGTGTTTCAATGGGTTCATCCAGGTATTCTAATGGCATCAATGAACAACTTCAAGTTGCTTTAGAAGATTTTGATCAGTTTAGAGAAGAAGTCAAAGAACTGAAAGAGAATATTAAAGATGCTAAGGATTTCATTCAGACTTTGAAAGGGCAACTGAGCAAATCAATGGAAAAGAGGAGGGAGCTACTTCAGTGGTTAGCAAATCAGAATGAAGACAATGACATGGATGAGGCTCTGAAGGAAAATTCAAAGGAATGTGAGAAGCTAGCAAAAGAAGTTATTGTATTAAAACATGAAATGGAATCTACAGTAATGAGGCTAACTAAGGAAGTAGAGGAAAGAAGAAAACTGAAGAAAATATAAATTAGTCTCTAAAAGAAAGAACAGAAGAGTGTTGCAGAATGGATAGAATAATTGGCCATCTAGAGTCTGATCTACAAGAAACCAGGTATAATGAGGAACAACTTGAAAAGAAAATTATCATTCTCAAGCATGACCTAGAAGCGGCAAATGAATACAAAGAAAGTTCAAGATAAGCTCAACTAAACTCAAGGTGATGCTTGATAGTCAAAAGAAGGAAGATGCTAACCATGGTTTGGGATATGAGAAATGTGAAAGCTCTAGATCCGGTCAAAGAAATCCAAGAAGGAATCCTAAAAGGCCTCTGGTAAGAAAACCTAATGCTCAAAGGTATCCATCTTTCAATGGAAATTATTTCAATTGTAATAAATTTGGTCATAAAGCTACTCAATGCTGAAGTAGAGTGAATCAAAGTGGTCCATCTTTCTCCAGTCAATGCTTCAATTGTAAAAGGTATGGTCATAGATCCAATGAATGTAGAAGTATGATGATGAACTACTCTAACAATAGAAGAAATGTCAATTCTTTCAATGGCAACTATTTTGCATGCAATAGATTTGGACACATGGCTAATCGGTGTAGATCAAGAGGAAATAAAGTAAGTAAGAAAAGAAATGTTGTGTGCTTTAATTGCAATAGATCCAGTCATATTGCAAGAGTCTGCAGAAGTAGGAATGCTGACAAAAAAGGTCTTGAAAATAGAAACCAAAACATGCAGAGACAAGATAAAGGCAAGGGTAAAGTAGATGTGAATGAGATCTAGAATGAAATGAACAAAACATGGGTGAAGAAAGGTAAAATGAATGATGGTGATGGGTCTGCATTGGAATCCGGTGCTGATAATTCTTCCAAGAATTGAAATAGGAGCTCTATCTCAGGGGGAGCTGCATTGAAAATCTAATTCCCCCTACTAGTAAGTGGGTGCTTGAATTTGGCATGATGAATGAAGATAAAGAAGCCTATTATAGATTTGTTGAAGTAAATTCCAAAAGAAAAGAAGCTAATGTGATTGATTGCAGAGCAATTGAAGATTGGCTGTATGCAAAAACAATGTAACCAGCTGAATTAGGGCAAAAACATTTACTACATCAAAGAGTAGGTGTGCGGAGGTTAAAAGGAAACTCAAGTGAACTCAAAATCACTTTGCATCCAAGAAGAAAGAAGAAAGGTGAGCTCTGTGCGAAGGATTTCAAGAGACTGAAGTGTAAAGAAGATTTCCAAGCGAAAACCCTAATCAGCGAAACAAGGTATTCTCTGTAAAGCTTTCTGAATCTGCAATTTTTGAATATGGCTACTCCATTGGTTGTTAATATCATCGAAAGGCCCCAACTTAAATTCAAAAAGCATCCACACAAATCTATAGAGGTCGATCCGTTAGGTGGCTTTTCTAATGTCCCGCATGGTGTGTTGCACATTAAAAATATTAGGGATTACATTCATGCTAGCATAGATGAGTTTGGGGATTCAAAGTTAGTAGATTTGTTTAAGAATCACCTGAGGGGTGATATTCATGGTCTTAAACCTAAATATAAGGTACTGCAAGACAAACATTTCATTCAAGTCATTGGGTTCTCATCCTTCGATGAAGATGAGTGGGTTTGGTATGTACTGAGTTGGATGCATGCTGAATTCATGTGGTTAATGAAACCCTTTAAGATCACCAAGGATTCCATGAAGAGCATAATAGGATTGAACTCATTCGGTGGACTGCCGATGCTAAAATCAATGAAGAATCAAACTATGACTAAGGTTACTAGATCAAAATTTGATAAGAGGGCGATGACAATAAATGATATAACTGATCTAGATGTCAAATTCGCATCTATGGTGATTGGGTATAAGATATACCACTCCAACAGGGAAAACTCTATATCCGGTATAGCCATTTATGTTGCCTATCAGATGGTAAGAGAAAATGTTGACTATGACCTATGTGAGCTGCTACAAAACTAGTTAATGGAGAATCTAAACAAGATCAAGAAGGACAAGAAGAATAAATTTTAGTATGGTATGTTGGTATTGTGTTTGTTCTTCTATTTCATGAATGAGGTACCTAGGAAGAAAAGCCTGTGTTGCACCAGTGATAAGCCTATTTCCATACAAATAAGAGAGCACTTGCATAATATTGGTGAATCTAATGCCCAAAGGACTACTCTTTGGGGATATTTCAAGAATTTTCAGAACATGATGCAATCAAGGGAAAGAATCCCTATGTCTGTGGTAGAAAAGTACAAGGATACAATTTGTTTCATGATGGAAATAGATCAATACTTGATGGAGGCAGTTGAACCAAGGATTGTATGAATCATGCCCATGGGGTATGAAGTTGATGGACAAATATGAGAAATGTATGCTCAACACCTTCTGACTAATCCAAATGATACCATTGTTGAGAGATTTGGTACATATAGTGAACTTAGTGTGAAACTGCATGTTGAGCTACGAAAATCTAAATCTAAGAGAAAGATCCAAAGGCAAGTTGAAATGTATGCAGAAAGTATTAGCATAACAAAAGAACCTGTGAGACAAAACAGGGAAAGGATAGAGAAAGCTGAGAAGGAGAAACAGGATAGGGAACAGGGAAGTGTTCCCATAGAATCCTCTTCTAAGACAAGGACTACTAGGAGTTCTAGTTTGACCTCTGGTGCATCACCTTCTCCTATGGCAGAAAAATTCAAGGAAAAACCTACTAGAAAGGAAGGAAAAAGGACAAAAGTAAAGGATAAAAGGTCATATGTTAGTGTGAAGGAGGATGAAGAAGAAATTGATTCATATGATGAGGTTAAAGAGTTGAAGGTCTCAGGCACTAAGGCTACTAAAGTAAATAATGAGAAGCCCTCTGGAAGCATAAAGTTAAAGAAAGAAGAAGCATCAAGCATTGCCCAAGACAAGCCCTCCTGAAGTGTAAGGGTGAGTAAAAGGTAAAACACTGAGACTCATGTTGAAAAATCTACCTTGTTAATTGAAGACATTCTAAATGCAGTAACTATTCACGGGAATTTGAAGCCCATAACAGAATATCATGATAGATTTGATGAGGCTAACAAGAAAATCTTGGAGGATGCTACTGCTAAGTACCTAAATACATTCAAAAGAGCACTTGTGGAAATTTTGTCAGATATTCCTAAGAGTCTAAGTGGCATTTTGGAGATGAGAAAAGAAGCTACCAAAGAAAAGTATTTAGAGCTAAGGGAACATGTATTGTCCAGTCTATGTCTAGTAATCTCCATAAAGGAAGCAGATAAAATTTTCAAAGAAGTTAAAAATGAATTCAAAAGCAAGAAAAGGATGAATAAGCTGATGATTGGAGACATTGATGAAGTTGTCAAAGAAACAGAACAAATTCTAAAGAAAGCACTAGACAAGAATAAGTTTTATTTGGTTACTGAAGAACCTATTGATACTAATGATACATCCATTCTGAATGATGAAAAGTTGCAGAAGAATGAGCAACAAGCTGAAGTAGATGATGTCTTTGTTCTAGAAGAGGAAATATTGAATAAAGAAGATGAAAAGATGGTAAAGGAAGATAATGTTGATGGTGCAGAGGATACTCAAATTCCTTCGAACCAATCTGGTGAAGAAAATATAGAAATGAATATAAATGCTCCTACTAAAGGTGACTCTAAGAAGAATAAAGAGCAGAAAGCACAAGAGGTTAAGGACAAGGAAGATCAAGAAGAAGAAACTAGTGATGGAATTGATTCCTCCATTCCAGACGTTGAGGAATTTGATAAAAATGATGATGTTGCTGCTGCTGGGGATACACAAAATCCTCTGGAAAAGAATACAGAAGACATTCCTGATGATGCAGAGAGAGCAGAAGTGGAGAAAAAGAATGAAAATGATAAGCAAGACAATGTGGTTGACTGCAGAAAGGGAGAAGATGCAGGCCCTAATGAGCATAAAACTGAAACATCATATTGGGAAAGAGACATTGCAAAAGTAGTGAAAGAAATTTTGGAGAAAGATAAACAAGTTGCAGAATATCTAGATATAATACAAGGTCCAGTCAATTTTGATGCTTTGTCACCAGTACAGAAGATGAAGTCGGTCTCTTTTGTACAAGGTAAGGCCAGAGAGGAAATCTTGAAGTTCCATATAGAAGACAGTGAGTTGCTTGGTCTTGCATTTGGAAAGAAAATCATGCCTTCATTTTAGAAGGATTCATTAGCATCCCCCTCTGGTTAATTGAAGAGTCTGATAAATTTTGTAAGTACTCACTTTGAGTCTTTTGAGAAGTCAGCAGAAGTTAAAGTCTGTAATGAATTTAATGATAAAATATTTAGTGAACTAAAAAGAATAATTGACAATGATAGAATTATGCTGGATACTAGTGTAAAGAGTATTCAAAATGCCCTCACTGAAGGAGGAGATGTGTACAAATTTTGTTTATCTGGGTCTAAATTTGTTGAAGATATTGAGAAGAAGATCAAGGACCTAGAGCTTAAATTGTCCAACATCTCTTAGTCTTATAGTCCCTTAACTAAGTCTGTAATAAAAAAAATGTCAAGTAGTGAGTTTGCTTGATGAATTGAGAAATTTGGAGAAGGAAAAGGTTAAAGTTTTGGGTAAATTGGATGAACTCTAGGGACTGATTTCTCCTAAGTTAGAAACAATGTTCAATGCATTGACAAAAGCTCAAGCCGCTTCTCTAACAAGTGATCCCATTAATCTACAAAAGGTAGAGTCATGGGCATGTCTATTTAGTGGTCATATTTCAGTTTTGTTGAGTAATTGTGACTTTGATTATAGGCATCGGCAAGAGTTGACCTTTGTCTTAGCGATCAAGCAGAGTGTTGCCATCGGCTGTGCTTTAGTTTGTTACTCTGACTATTTGTGTCTCCCCGATGGTAGTTTGTTCTTGTGATGTGCTATCGATGAAATGGGGGTCTTCAGCATAACTTGTCGGTGTTCCAGGGATGGAGTGTGTTACTCTGATGGTGGTTTGCCCATCGGCTTGACTATTGCTATCGGGCTTGGTTGAAGTTCTTACTCTCATTGCCTTGTGTTACTCTGATGAATTGTTGAAGGTTGGCGTCGGCAAGGTCTATCCAATGGAAAGGTGTTCGATGTGATAAGTGACATTGGCGTGGCTGGAAGATGTCTCTCTGGTACTTCATGTTACATCGACGAAGGATGAAGGCTTGGGTATCAGTGGGACTAATGCTATTGATTTTTTGGTAAAATTCTTACTCTAATGAGCTTGGTTTGTCCAATGGTGTTTGGCATCAGCAGGAGGAACTTCATCGGTGAAGGAGGATGAAGTCTAACCAAAGGGCTTGGTCACTCTGATGGTTCATTGTTGTTTGACTGGTTGGGGTCGTCGGTGGCAAAAGCACCAACAATATACTTACCATGTGTTCGTGCATATATGTTGTTGCTGTATTTGTCAATTGATGCATGTGGGACTATTGAATACAAACGGTTGCGAATGGTTAAGAACAAACTGTTGACCGGAAGTTATAATGGTCTGAGATATGAACTGAATGCTCTCTTTTATAATGTGATATGTAAAAATGCATTGGTAACAGTAGAGTGGTAGAGAGAAAAAAAAGAATAGAGTTCTAGTTTAGGGTGATGTCCTGTACTGTATGCTATCGTGGCATGATAATAGTATGAAGGATTAACCTGAGTGCTGGAGAACTTTGTGTAGGGTTATGCTGTCAGTTAGTCTTCTAGAGGTGCAAGATGTAAATCTCCATGAAAGGCTTGATGGTAGTTGATTGTCATTGATGTCAAAAAGGTGTTGTGTTGATGATACAGATACATCATATGGCAGGAATCGTTAGGTAATGGTGTTAGTTCATCTTCATAAGTTTGGAATTAAGTTGCTATGATGTCTTGGGAGGTTGTCTTACGTTCATCAAAGGTTTGTATTTAATTATAGGGAGCTTGAATTCAGAGGGGAGCACAAATATTTATTTGAAGACCCATATTTAATATTATAAAGGAGAAATTATTTTTCAAAGAGGAGTTTGCCATCAAATGTCTTTGAAATTTAATACATATTTAAAAAGGGGGAGCAAGTAATTTAAGAAAAGCATTCATTTGCTTTTATCAAATAGTTAATAATTCTAAAGGAGGAAAGATTTTTAAGTTTTTGAAAAAGCATGGTATGGATTTATGAGTGAAAAGCTTTATTCATTAAAAAGACTTCTATAAATTAGAAAAGGCATCGAATTTTTAAGGAGCATGGTATATATTTCAAGGAGGGAGCCTGATTAAATTAAATTTGAAGACCATGCTTTGAAAAACATTTTTCAAAGATTCCTTAATTTATTTAAAATTTCTTTTTAAGGAGAGCACGTCTTATGGAAAGAATTGAAGAATTTTTGTGGCATTAAAATATGCTTTAAGAAAGAAATTTTAAAAGCATTAAAAATGCTCTATAAAAATGAAGAGATAATTTCACGTTTAAATGGGGAATATGCATATATATTTAAATGGAGAAAAGCATCATTTTAAATGGATGGTGATGAAGTTAGAAACTTTTTATTTCTTGGAGGATAAGGAGATTTTTTTTAGTGCTTTTAAATAAGGCAATTTCCTTGTGGAGATTTTTCATGACAAAAAGGCTAAAACAGATTTATTTCCTTTTTAAAGTGCAAAGAAGTCCAAGAGTGCTTGAAGATATAATTTTTTATTAAAAGATGATTTTGTTTTTTTTGCTTTTCTCAAATTGAAAGAGAATGATTTTTTTAAGAGGATAAAGATATTGAGGATTGATTTTTGAGGAGATTTTTTTTTAAGGCAAATATTTATGGAGAATTGAAGATATATTTTTGAAGAATAGATTTCCTACAGGGAATGAAGAAAAATGAAGACATTTTTTTTATGGTGGACATTATTTATTTTCTTTTGCAAGAAGATGAATAAATATTTGCAAAGGGAAATTGAATTGCTTTTTATTTATGCTCAGAATATGAAGAGTCTTGTTGAAAAGAAAATGAAGGATTTGAAGAAGATAAAAAAGATTTTTGTCAGAGAGAAGATGAAAAGATTGAAAAGTCTTTGAAGTAATTATGTACAGATTAATATGAAGATTTTTTGTTCTTGTAAGAAAATAGTTTTTTGCAGATTGAAGAATACAAAAAGAATATTCAAGATGATGAAAAGTTATATAGAGAAAATATGAAATTGATTTTATTTTATAGAGATGTAATTTGTTGGTTCAGGATTTCTTGCAGGTGGATATGAAGAGGATACAAATAAAAGAGTTTTTATTTTCTCCTACAGGACACTGATTGAAATATGAAAGGTCATAAAAGATGAATTTGATTTTGCAGAGAAGAGGAACATCAAGAGTCTTTTCATTAAAAATAATTTTTCAGGTGCATTGATGCAACTTTATAAATAGACAAAGATGAAACATATAGAGTATGCAGTGTTGTTGCATGTGTGGATCAACATTCCGGGTTGAATATATTTTGAATAGCCTCTTGAAGAGAAAATTCAAATGATGAGAGAAGTATGGTCATATGACAGACACATGTGAAAGAAGAAATGATTTGTATCAAAATAGAGAATCCCTCTGAGTTCTTGATTTTGAGTATATGTTAGGGGTTGGTGCTCCTTGAAGTTGGTGCTTCTAAATGAATTAGGGGTTGGTGCTCCTTGAAGTTGGTGCTTCTAAACATTGTAACTAGTGAGGTTTTTACTTAAGCCAGTGAGGCATTTTGAGTGGTTTTTCTACCCCTGGAGGGTTTTCCACTCTGTAATTTTCTTGTGTCATAATCTCATGTCTTGATGTCTTCCATAGCTTCATTTACCGAATATGATTTATGTGATTAATCATTTATTGATTAATTGTTCAAGTAAATAGTAGTTTAATTCTGATAATCATATTTGTCAATTTTAAAAATTGTAAAAATAATACAACACTGATTCACCCCCCCTCTCAGTGTTGTCTTGGACTCCTACAAGGCTTAGTGCCATATTTGTATTGTAACTGTATTTTATGTTGCTGAATAATACAATGGCGATCTGGGCTTTTGGAGTGTGGGGTTTTTTACCTGTAAGGGTTTTCCCCACGTAAATCTATGTCTTCTGTACTGTCTTTCATGTCTAATATTTTTGCTATTGAAATTAGATCTTGTTGCTTGTATTTCCTCTAAGGGTTAATGTTGGAAGTGAACTATGTCTGTTTCTGCTTTGTGGCATAGTTGTGTGTGTTTTTGAGGCAAATGAAAAGATTTTAAATCTGTCAAAGACACCACTGTTCTTAGTGTTGCAAGTATGAGGTTATCTAGTGTTGTCATTGATGTCAACATACTCATATTGCATTGACAAGAAGGATTTGATGAGCTGTGTGCTGAGGATATTGAGAAAATTAGTCTCAGTCAGGAACAGTGAAGAACAGTGATGAGAAGAAGGTAAATGTACTGTATAGGATGAGAACCGGAGGATGCGGATTAAAGGGTTAGTAGATATGAGTCTTGAGATGCTCCAGTTAAGATTTCAGAGGTCCGCATGAAGATCTGAAGGAGTTGTGGCTGCCGGTATAGAACCGGGTCCGGCAAGTATCCGGAGGTGACAGAGGATCACAAAAAGGTCCGGTGAGGTCCGGAATTGTATTATCCTAATCTGCGGATTGGAAGGAGTGTTTGGGATGTCCTTGTGATGTATCATCCTGATTTGTGTATGATTTCGAGGTCCGGAAGTACCTCTTGCATTATGACAGTGGCGACAGACTGTGTTCTTGAAGTTCCGGATGAGGAAGACAAGAGATCCCAGTAAGCAGAGGAAGTGCGGATGTATCCGGACATTCAGACAGGCTTGTGAAGGTTCTTGGATCATGTTTAGGTTTTGTTGTTGGTCCGCATTAATGGTAGAGCCCGGAATTGAAGTTATTCTTCCGGATGAAGTTCTTGCTTTGTGTAGCCGACCGGATGAGATGTTCATCCTGCGAATGTTCTTGTGATGGCCGACCGGATGTGTTATTCATCTTGCGGATACTCCTATGGTTGTTTGCCGACTTAGATGCTTGTTCCTAAGTCGATGTCTTGTATAAATAATGATTTGTGAATTCATTTCAGGGGGTGGAGTGAGGATGAGTATGGTATAGCGAAGAAACGTGCGAAAGGCAGAGCAGAGATTGTTGCGCTTAATTGGAACTGATCCGGACATGGTAGAGATGTCATTCTCCAGTTCAAGACTGTGATTTTCATCACTTTGTAGACAGTGTGTCTCCTTGTAGGCAGTGGGCCTCTTTGTGAGCAGTGTGCTCGGGCAGTGAGCCCTTATTGGCATGTGCCATTCATTTTTCCTTATTCTTCTAACAGAGAATAATTCTTGGGTTAATCACCCCGTGGTTTTTCCCTTAACCGGGTTTTCCACGTCAAAATCTTGGTGTTCAATGTGTTGATGCTTATCTGCTCTTGTGTTTATGTATTATGCTTCCATGGATGATTATTTGATATGCTGCTAACTAACAACAGTGAGTTAAGTGTTTGAATGAGAAGAAGTTTTATACAACTGATTCACCCCCCCCCTCTCAGTTGTATGCCCTAGATCCAACAATTGGTATCAGAGCCAAGTTCCTCTGACAAGAGCTTAACCGCTTGAGGAGATCCGGGATGTCGTCATACAAGAAGGATAGTCCGAAGTTCGATGGAACCAACTTCACTCTCTGGAAAGGTCGCATGAAGTATCACTTGGAATGCATGGGAAAAGCATACCTGGGTATGATTTCAAAACCATATGTACCTCCACAAGGTGGTCCGACAACTCTGAATGAAATCACAGAAGTTGAAAACAATCTGCGGACCAAGGAAGCTCTTCTAAGCGCATTGAATGACTCAGATCTCTCGAATGTCATTGACCTACCCACTGCATATGAGATCCTAACTAAATTGGAACTTCTATATGAAGGAGATGAGTTTGTCAAAAGTGCAAAGTTGCAAAGTCTGAAAGGGAAATTTGAAAGGTTGAAAATGAGAGATGATGAAAACATCACTACCTTTATGCCAAGAGTAAATGAGCTGGTATGTGGAATCAGAAATGCTGGTGGAACTTTAGATGAAAATGAGATTGTCTGCAAAATCCTAAGATCCCTTCCTCCTACCTACAAAATCAAAGTTGCTGCCATTGATGAATTCAGAGCCCACACAACTGTCACAAGAGAACAACTGGCCGGCAAACTAGCTGCATTTGAAATGACCGAGTTTGGAGATGATCCTCCCAAGACTGAATCTGCTTTCAAAGCCAGTGCCTATGTGAAAGGCAAACAGAGATTTGATCCGGGTGAAAACTCATCAAGGAAAATGTCATGGTATGATCAAGCAAGAAGAGACATGGAAGAAGAAGAAGCAGAAACAGCTCAACTTGAAGCCCTCATTGCAAAGAGACTGCCAAGAGGATCCGGTAAGTATGAAGGAAAACTACCCTTTAAGTGTTTCAACTGCAATAAGATTGGTCATTTTGCCTCAAGATGTCCGGAGAGATCTGCAAGATCTAATACTCACAGACAAAGGTTTCAAAAGAATTGCTATTATGTTCATGAAGAAGATGACAATGAAGGAGTAACAGATGATGAATCAGAACCAGGAAGCAAATCCGGAAATGAGTGGGTGTTTATAGCCATCAAGGAAGAAGATTCCATGCTCTCTGAATCTGTCAATCACAAAGTTGTTGAAAAAGCCTTGGCTGCTCAAGTGGAAGAAAAGGATGATTGGGTTATTAACAGTGGATGTTCTCACCATATGACTGGTGACAAGAATAAGTTCTTAGACTTGGAAAGATATGAAGGAGGAATGGTAAAGTTTGGTGACAATTCTGCTGGCAGAATCAGAGGTAGGGGAACTATTTCCTTTGATGGTAAGAGCAAAACAGGAAATGTACTGTATGTTGAAGGATTGAAGCACAATCTTCTCAGTGTTGGTCAGTTAGTGGACAAAGGCTATGATCTCCGGTTCAAGAATGGAAAATGCAGAATCTTTACAAGCTCCGGAATTGAAATTGCATCCGGTACTCAGACAAAAGGTAACATCTTTCATCTGGTTGGTTCAAATAAAAGTTGTTTGTTTGTTCAAATTGATCAGAGTTGGTTATGGCATAGAAGAATGTGTCATGTAAATTTTGATAACATCATCAAAATAAGCAATACTCAGGCTGTGAGAGATCTTCCAAAGTTGATAAAACCTACAAATAGTGTGTGTAAAGAATGTCAGTTAGGCAAACAAAGCAGAGTCTCTTTTAAAAGCAAAGATCAGTCTTCTACCGGATTATTGGAATTAGTACATACTGATCTATGTGGTCTGACAAGAATCAAGAGTCTGCAAGGTGATAGATATTTCATGTTGTTGATTGATGATCATTCCCGGATGATGTGGGTTACCTTTCTAAAAGAAAAATCAGAAGCTTTTGAGAAGTTCAAAATCTTCAAAGCTATGGTGGAGAATCAAACCGGATTGAAACTAAAGTGTCTAAGGTCTGATAGAGGTGGTGAATTTACATCTGGTGAATTCATTGACTTTTGTGAGAAACAGGGTATAAGGAGACAGTTGTCTGCTCCTAAGACTCCACAGCAGAATGGAGTAGTTGAGAGAAAGAACCGGACCATCCAGGAAGCTGCTAGGACAATGATGTTGGAAGCAAATGTTCCTCAAATGTTTTGGAAAGAAGCTATCAGCACTGCAGTCTACACTCTCAATCGAGTTCAAATCAGAAACAACACCGGTAAGACCCCCTATGAACTCTGGTTTGGCATCACTCCTACTGTGAAATATTTCAGAGTATTTGGTAGCAAGTGTTATATTAAAAGAGATGAAGATCTAGGAAAGTTTGATGCTAGAAGTGATGAAGGAATTTTCTTGGGCTACTCCACTCAAAGCAAAGCATACCGGTGTTACAATAAGAGATTGAGGAAGATGATAGAAAGCACCAATGTGAAGGTTGATGAAGGAATTGAGAAGCCTTCAAGATTTTATGAGTTTGATGAAGATGACCAAGACAGTGTTCAAGGACCTCAATCCTCTCCGGTGAGACAGAGTCAGCCTGATCCGGTAAATCAGGAAGAAGAGTTAGATTTGAATGAGGCTGATCAAGAAACAACAGTGCTGGATACTCCCAAAATTCCAAGGTATGTAAGACTGAATCACTCTGAAGATCAGATCATAGGTGACAGAAGCAAAGGTGTACAAACTAGAAGGAATATTGCTCAAGATCAGAATGAATGTTGTCTGATTTCAAAGATTGAACCTAAAACAATAAAGGAAGCCTGCAATGATGAAAACTGGACCAAAGCAATGGAAGATGAACTGATGCAAATTGAGAAAAATCATACTTGGGATCTTGTTCCCAGACCTAGAGACAGGAATGTAATTGGAACCAAGTGGGTCTTCCGGAACAAACTAAATGAAGCTGGTGAAGTAATCAGAAACAAAGCTAGATTGGTCTGCAAAGGCTACTCTCAAATAGAAGGAATTGACTTTGAAGAGACTTTTGCTCCGGTAGCAAGAATTGAAGCAGTCAGATTACTTCTTGCATTTGCTGCCTTCAAAGACTTCAAGGTATATCAGATGGATGTCAAGTCTGCCTTCCTAAATGGTGATCTGGAAGAAGAAGTCTACATTGAACAACCGGATGGATTTCAATTGTCTGATAATAATGATATGGTCTGCAAGTTGAAGAAAGCTTTGTATGGATTGAAGCAAGCCCCAAGAGCATGGTATGAAAGGTTGGATAAGCATCTTCTGCAGATTGGATTCAACAAAGGTACTGCTGACAGTAACTTATATTTCAAAATTGATCATGAAAACATTCTGATTGTTGAAGTGTTTGTGGATGATATCATTTTTGGAGGAAGAGATAGTATGTGCAAAACTTTTGCAAATCAGATGAAAAGTGAGTTTGAAATGTCTATGCTTGGTGAAATGAATTTCTTCTTGGGTCTGCAAATTACTCAAACAAAAGAAGGGATCTTCATTTCTCAGACCAAATATGTGAAAGAATTGTTAAAGAAATTTGGTATGGAAGACTCAAAGCCTACGAACACTCCTATGGCAACCGGATGTAAGTTAAGCAAAGATGATGATTCTCCAAAGGCAGATCAGACAAAGTATAGATCAATGATTGGTGGATTGTTGTATCTCACTCAAACTAGACCAGATATAATGCAGGCTGTTGGTCTTGTGGCAAGATTCCAGGCTGATCCTAGAGAATCTCATGTTATGGCAATCAAAAGAATTTTTAGATACTTGAAAGGAACAGTTGAGTATGGTCTATGGTATCCTAGAGATCCGGATTTCTCTCTTCATGCTTACACAGATGCAGATTGGGCAGGAGATGTGGATGACCGGAAGAGCACTAGCGGTGGAGCATTCTTTTTGGGGAAGAGATTGGTTTCTTGGCTAAGCAAGAAACAAGATGCAATATCTCTGTCTACAACTGAAGCAGAATACATTGCAGCAGCAGGTAGTTGTACTCAAATCCTATGGATGAAGCAGATGCTAAGAGACATCAAAGTTGAATATGAGGAGCCTATCACAATTTTCTGTGATAATTCAAGTGCAATTAATATTTCCAAGAATCCGGTATTGCATTCTAAGACTAAGCACATATCTATCAAATTTCACTTCTTGAGAGAACAAGTAAACAAGGAAGAAGTCAGATTGGAGTATGTTCCCTCCAAGGATCAGATTGCAGATATCTTTACAAAACCTCTTCCCAAGGACTCTTTTGAATATCTCCGGGAGAAGTTAGGGGTCATGGCCCCTCCGGTAATGAACTAAGATGCACTGTTGTGCATCAGTCCGGTGGCTATCACAGTCATATCTTGTGATCCGGACTAAGGGGGAGCTGCAACTAAGGGGGAGCAGCTGGTATGATTCTGATGCATGAGAATTGCAAGTATGAGCCCTTTGCCATTGATGTCAAAGGGGGAGAGAAGACATGTGAAAAACAAGTGGCTGATGATCAAAGGGGGAGCAGTAAAGGAAGAGAAGACATATGAAAAGTTGAAGTTCTTGTCCTAATGGTTTTTCACATCATATGTTGCCATCAATGACAAAGGGGGAGATTGTTGCAAGTATGAGGTTATCCAGTGTTGTCATTGATGTCAACATACTCATATTGCATTGACAAGAAGGATTTGATGAGCTGTGTGCTGAGGATATTGAGAAAATTAGTCTCAGTCAGGAACAGTGAAGAACAGTGATGAGAAGAAGGTAAATGTACTGTATAGGATGAGAACCGGAGGATGCGGATTAAAGGGTTAGTAGATATGAGTCTTGAGATGCTCCAGTTAAGATTTCAGAGGTCCGCATGAAGATCTGAAGGAGTTGTGGCTGCCGGTATAGAACCGGGTCCGGCAAGTATCCGGAGGTGACAGAGGATCACAAAAAGGTCCGGTGAGGTCCGGAATTGTATTATCCTAATCTGTGGATTGGAAGGAGTGTTTGGGATGTCCTTGTGATGTATCATCCTGATTTGTGTATGATTTCGAGGTCCGGAAGTACCTCTTGCATTATGACAGTGGCGACAGACTGTGTTCTTGAAGTTCCGGATGAGGAAGACAAGAGATCCCAGTAAGCAGAGGAAGTGCGGATGTATCCAGACATTCAGACAGGCTTGTGAAGGTTCTTGGATCATGTTTAGGTTTTGTTGTTGGTCCGCATTAATGGTAGAGCCCGGAATTGAAGTTATTCTTCCGGATGAAGTTCTTGCTTTGTGTAGCCGACCGGATGAGATGTTCATCCTGCGAATGTTCTTGTGATGGCCGACCGGATGTGTTATTCATCTTGCGGATACTCCTATGGTTGTTTGCCGACTTAGATGCTTGTTCCTAAGTCGATGTCTTGTATAAATAATGATTTGTGAATTCATTTCAGGGGGTGGAGTGAGGATGAGTATGGTATAGCGAAGAAACGTGCGAAAGGCAGAGCAGAGATTGTTGCGCTTAATTGGAACTGATCCGGACATGGTAGAGATGTCATTCTCCAGTTCAAGACTGTGATTTTCATCACTTTGTAGACAGTGTGTCTCCTTGTAGGCAGTGGGCCTCTTTGTGAGCAGTGTGCTCGGGCAGTGAGCCCTTATTGGCATGTGCCATTCATTTTTCCTTATTCTTCTAACAGAGAATAATTCTTGGGTTAATCACCCCGTGGTTTTTCCCTTAACCGGGTTTTCCACGTCAAAATCTTGGTGTTCAATGTGTTGATGCTTATCTGCTCTTGTGTTTATGTATTATGCTTCCATGGATGATTATTTGATATGCTGCTAACTAACAACAGTGAGTTAAGTGTTTGAATGAGAAGAAGTTTTATACAACTGATTCACCCCCCCCTCTCAGTTGTATGCCCTAGATCCAACACTTAGAAATATGTTCTGAGATGCTCTCACTTCCTTACAAGTGGTATCAGAGCCTTCTTCTAGGATCTAGTTTGTTGCTCACATATGTGCGTTTGTGTGCTGCATGTGTTTGCATGTAAGAGTTCCTGGTGTATAAGGTCTAGGTATTCCTTCTGTGATGATTTCTTAGTGTGACAGGCTTGAGGAAATCTGAAGGAATCATTTGATGTTTGATCCTTGTTTTGAGTGAAGTCTGGCAGCTAATCTTGTCTTCATGTTTTAGCAGGTGCTTTAAGAATGGTGAAAATGGAGAAACTGGAGATGGTCATATTGAAATGATGTGGTCTGAGGCTCCTAGTTGGCAACGGTAAGATGTCCCTATTGCATGGGGTAGAATTTTGCTTTGTGGTTGTGTTACTGCAGTAACTTTCATATTGGGTGTCTGTGTGAGAGGCTCTCTAATGATATGAAGAAGTTTGTGTTGCTGGTTAGTCATGGAGTATTGTGCTTATGTTGCGATTTGTTCCTGGTATTGGAAGGTGTTGTTTATGTGATGCCCCGGTTGCATTTTGGTTATGGAGTTGATCTTTGAGGTCTGGAAGCTTTTGATATAACCTAACTTTGTCTCTCTGATGCTTGTACATGATGGTGATCTTGGAATTGGTCTAAATTAGGCCTGCAATTCCTAGATTTTCTTAATCCTTGTGGTTGTTTTGTACTTGCATCAGAAGGGTTTAATAGATTTTCCTTAAAATCTATGATGCTCATCTATGTTAATCCATTTTCTGGTTTAATCGTTATGGTGTTTCTTGATTCATATTCTTGGTCTTCTAGATGTGAAGTGGGTATGGATGTGCATGGGTGTTTTTCAAACATAGTGGTTTTGCAGGTTTTACATGGTCAAGAGAAAAACTTGTGGTTTTGTGAATCTGCAGTTAAGCTATTTCTAGACCCTAGTTTTTTGGGGTGTTGTTGAATGATATAGTTGCAGTTTTGCATGCATGCTTTGTGCATGGTGTGAGGAGGTGAAATGCTTTCTCTACATGGGAGTTTTGGTACGTGATAAGTCACTTAGCATTTCTAAGGTGATACTTTTATGGATTCTTTAACTATGGTGCTCAGGTCGTGGACTGGTTTGGCAAATTAGATTGTAAGTAATTTGGTATTTTTTGTCATGTTGTCTACATGGTTATTTACCTCTTGAGATCTCAATTTTGTAGTTTACAGTGCGATAGTGAGTTTGTGTGGTGCATTGATTGGATCTATGAGTTATGTAGTTTTGTGGGCTGGCCACCTATTAAGCTACAGTGAGATGACTCAGATGTGGACTGTCTATATTCACAAGATCGTTCAGTGATTATGCAAACTTGTTAGTTGGCCTTGTTTGTGGTCACTTGTGCATTGGTGTGATTGCATTGGGATAAAAGAATGGATAGTGTAAAGTACTTGAATAGTCAATAATCTGTAGCATGTGTGTCATGATGTCATGTATAGCTCAGATACACAGTTCAGTGTAAGCTTTTGACAGTGATGTTGTATTGTCTTGGTTTGGAGATCTTGGTGCCATTTGGTTTTTATTGATGTGTTAATATGTGGACCTGGAAGATTTTCAGATGAGAAGATGTTTGGTCATGTTGCTTGGAAATCTCAGTTGCCATAGTTTAGTGGGAGCTTTAGCAATGACTGCAGATTCATCACTTAGTGGTGAATGATCTTCTTTAGTGTTGCAGATGTTACTAGGAGGAGCTCTTAGATCCTGTTGTTGTAGGAGGGTTCTTTCGCATTTGCAGGGGCACTATTTGAGGATGTGTACATCTTGGAGCCATGAAGGATTCACTCAGTCTTTGGTTGAGGTGTTGGTGGTGCTTGATAGGTGATGTTGGTTTAGAGTATGGTTTGTTTGATGTCAAGATATTTTCTTGATTTTTTGCTTTTGAGTTTTGGCATGATACATTGATTTTGAGATCATGGAATCTCTAGAGGGGGATGGTAAGATCATGGTGTCATGATAAGTTCCTGATTCAGATGATTGGATCTTTGACAGTGGTCTGGTGATTCTCTGTGTGTTGGATGCATGTTGGTGCAGTGATGCATTTGGAGTTTAATCAGAGTTTGCAGTAGGAAGTTCGAGGAGTCTTTACCTTGATTGAATGTGAGTTCAACAAAAGATCTAGAGGAGATTGTTCTTGGAGAAAGTCATTGGGACTTGGATATCTTGGAAGAACATTCCCATTCCCCACTCTTGGTTTGCTCGGCAGTTTATTACTTGAGAGGTATTGCCCATTGTTTCTCTCAAGTGTTTTACCCTTTCTTTCATAGATATGGATCTTGAATTGCTCATAGATGGTTCTGGAGGATTCATTGTGAGAGATGGATAGCATGATTAATCTCCTTGTGCATTTGAGTTTAAGATATCATTCATTGATGAGGATTGTTAGGAGATGGTTTATGGGCTGATTTCCTGAAATGGGAAATGGATTAGTTTGATCTTCTTTGATTTGAGAGGCTTACATCCATGTTATTTGCATGATTACATATGTTGTATTTGATTTTGGAGATTGAATGGGTGGGTGTTGTTATGCTATTTTTTTGGGGTGTTGTGAAGGAGATCATACTTGACACAGTTGGCACTTAGAGGTGTTTGTAGGAGGATTTTCTACAGGTTTATGATGTGCAGTGTTTCTCTTGGTCTCAGTTATTTTTCTAATGGTGTGTTTCACATTACATTGGTTTGAGTTTTTATTCAGAGTTGAATTGATCACTAGTTTGTGGTCATGTGCTTTCACTTATGTTCTTGGGTGATAGCATGAAGGTTCTATTATCTCTTTCATTGTTGGGTGTGAAGAACTTGAGAGATTTCTAGACTGGTGGTGAGATGTATAGGTTATTATTTTATAGATTTTTCATATCATGGTGGATGTTTCCTTGGTACTACATGATGTTTACGCTTTCTATGTGATGCTATTGGTGGACTTTGTATGCCATGATCTTTTTCAGATCTACATTACCCATGCAGTGGGAGTTCTTGGATGTGTTTGGTCTTTTTCGATTGGTTGACACATGGAGCTTGTATTTGCAGTTGATGGGTGTATATGTAGCTGGCATGAGTCTTCTGATATGAATACCTTCAAGGTATAGATGATTGGATGGATTAGCACTTGTTGTGTGTGCTATTTTCAGTTGGATGGGTGCAGTCAATTTTTTGATTATTGTTCTAGCTGATGTTCTATCTTGTTTCTGGAGGATGTTTTCATGGTTGTATTATGGAAGCTTTGAAGTTGGTTATGTTAAAGCTTCTGTGTAGCTTGTGAACACAGTGGAGTGAAGGCAGTATCAGTTTTGGTTCTATGACTTGGAGCGTTGATGGTTTCCTATAATTCCTTCATCAAGTGGGAGAATGTTGAGTAATTGTGACTCAGATTACAGGCATCGGCAAGAGTTGACCTTTTTCTTAGTGATCAGGTAGAGTGTTGCCATCAACTGTGCTTTAGTTTGTTACTCTGACTATTTGTGTCTCCCGATGGTAGTTTGTTCCTGCGATGTGCTATCGATGAAATAGGGGTCTTTGACGTAACTTTTCAGTGTTCCAGCGATGGAGTGTGTTACTCCAATGGTGATTTGCCCATCGGCTTGACTATTGCTATCAGGCTTGGCTAAAGTTCTTACTCCGATTGCCTTGTGTTACTCTGATGAATTGTTGAAGGTTGGCGTCGGCAAGGTCTATCTAATGGAAAGGTGTTCAGTGTAATAAGTGACATTGGCATGGCTGGAAGATGCCTCTTTGGTACTTCATGTTACACTGATGAAGGATGAAAGCTTAGGTATTGGTGGGACTAACACTATCAATTTTTTGGTAGAATTCTTACTCCGATAAGCTTGGTCTGTCTGATGGTGTTTGGCATTGGCAAGAGGAACTTCATCGACAAAGGAGGATAAAGTCTAACTGAAGGGCTTGGTCACTTTGATGGTTTGTTGTTATTTGACTAGCTGGGGTCGTCAACGGCAAAAATGTCGATGATATACTTACGTGTGTTCGTGCATATATGTTATTGTTGTATTTGTCAACTAATGCATGTGGGACTATTGAATACGAATGGTTAAGAATGAACTGTCGACCAGAAGTTATAACAGTCTGAGATATGAACCAAATGCTCTCTTCTATAATGTGATATGTAAAAACGTATTGGTAATAGTAGAGTGGTAGATGAAAAAAAGAACAAAGTTCAGGTGTAGGGTGATGTCCTGTACTGTGTGCTATCTGTGGCATGATAACAGTATGAAGGAGTAACCTGAGTGCTAGAGAACTTTGTATAGGGTTATGCTATCAGTTATTCTTCCAGAGGTGCAAGATGTAAATCTCCATGAAAGGCTTAGTGCCATATTTGTATTGTAACTATATTTTCTGTTGTTGAATAATACAATGGTGATCTGGGCATTTGGAGTGTGGGGTTTTTTACCTGTAAGGGTTTTCCCCATGTAAATATATGTCTTTTGTACTGTCTTTCATGTTTAATATTTTTGCTATTGAAATTAGATCTTGTTGCTTGTATTTCCTCTAAGGGTCGATGTTGGAAGTGAACTATCTATTTCCACTCTATGGCATAGTTGTGCATGTTTTTGAAGCGAATGAAAAGATTTTAAATATATCGAAGACACCCTTGTTCTTAGAAATATGTTCTAAGATGTTCTCATTTCCTTACAAGTTTTGGATAACATGAAGAAAAGTTGGGATAGTGAATTGGCATTGTTGAAAAATATTTTTGGTGATGTGCTTAAGTTTGTGTAGACAAGACATAAGGATTGTTTGGATATATAAGCCCATGTACATAGAATTTTTTTTGCATGAATTTTGTTATGCAGATCTCAGCCTTTGCCATTGATGTCAAAGGGGGAGAGGAAAGTAGTGAAAAATGAGGAATTCATCAAAGGGGGAGCATTGGAAATTATAAGTGTACATAGTAAGGGGGAGTTGTTCTAACACATAGTCATTTTTCACTAAGTATTGCCATCAATGGAAAAGGGGGAGATTGTTGACAAGAGACACTGCTAGGGATGTCAAGTGTTGTCATTGATGGCAACTAAATCTCTCTTACACATCCGCATTGCATCATTTGATCATACCAGAAGTCAGATTGCAGATTTGTCTAAGTCTGGATAGACAGGAACAGAGCATATGGCAGGGTTCAATATTTTGGTCTGCATTTCTCCACAGGTAATCATATTGTGCTACGGATCTAAGGGAATGTTAAGGGATATCAGGGCTATCTAAATTTGAAGACTTAGCCTCTGGTGATGAAGGGATTGAAAGTTACAAGCTTCTGAGCATCAGGTTTTGGTTAGATAGTTTAGTCATGTGAAGAACAGGTTGACTTGGTGTTTGATCCTTGTGCGGATTAAGAGAAGTGGTTGGTTAAGTAATTTATGAGATCCATTGATAGTGGCTGACATGTGTGGTGACTTGATATGATAAAGTGTGGTCTGCATTGATGTTTGTGTAGGGACTCAGCCGACAGAACAGTGATCTTGAAAAAGTATCTAAGTTTTCTTGAGGCTGACTATAGTTGATGAAATCCCATGTTGCAGATATATATAATTGATGAGTTCAAGCATTTTGATGTGCAAATGTGTGAATATGAAGTGAGAGGTAAAAAGTGTAGTAGTAATAAGTGTGAAGAAAAGAGATCTAGGGTTTAGATCATGGCAGAACAGTGAAATAGGGCAGTAAGAGATGAAGTGTGCGAAGTCAGTATATTAAGCCTAATCAAAACTGTAATCTTGCATTGTTAGATGCTATTCTTCAGTTCAAACATTTCAGTGAACTCTTGTAATTGATCTTGTAGGCAGTGATCCTCCTTTGAGTAGTGAGCTCTGGGCAGTGTGCCCGAAGGCATGTGTCTTCCCATTTATAATACTTTTAACAGAGTATAAAATCTTGTGGGTTAACCCCCACCATGGTTTTTCCCTTAATAGGGTTTCCACGTAAAAATCCTGGTGTTCATGTGTGATGATCTTGTTGTTGTTGTTCTTATGTTCTTATTTCTTTATTTTGAATGTATGTGGTAAATTTATAAAGGAACATAATAATAAGTTTTGTAGAACACTGATTCATCCCTCCCCTCTCAGAGTTCCTTAATTTCAACAATTAGCATCAGAGCAAGGTTCATTGGAAGAAGTCTAACAGCTTGAGAAAGAACTGGGAAGGTGTTTCAATGGGTTCATCCAGGTATTCTGATGGCATCAATGAAAAAGTTCAAGTTTCTTTAGAAGATCTTGATCAGTACAGAGTAGAAGTCAAAGAACTGAAAGCGAATCTTAAAGATGCTGAGGATTTCATTTAGACTTTAAAATGGCAACTGAGCAAATCCATGGAAAAGAGGAGGGAGCTACTTTAGCGGTTAGCAAATCAGAATTAAGCTAATAACATGAATGAGGCTCTGAAGGAAAAGTAAAAGGAATGTGAGAATCTGGCAAAAGAAGTTGTTGTATTAAAACATGAAATGGAATCCGGAGTGATGAGGCTAACCAAAGAAATAGAGGAAAGGAAGAAGACTGAAGAAAATCTAAATCAGTCTCTGAAAGAAAGAATAGAAGAGTGTTCCAGAAAGGATAGAATAATTACTTATCTACAGTCTGATCTACAAGAAACCAGGTATAATGAGGAACAACTTGAAAAGCAAATTATCATTCTCAAGCATGACCTAGAAACTGCGAAAGAATACAAAGAAAAGTTCAAGATAAGCTCAACTAAACTCAAGGTACTTCTTGATTGTCAAAAGAAGGTAGATGATAAGCATGGTTTGGGATATGAGAAAGGTGAAATCTCTAGATCTGGTCAAAGAAATCCAAGAAGAAATCCTAAAAGACCTCTAGTAAGGCAACCTAATGCTCAAAGGTATCCATTTTTCAATGGAAATTGTTTCAATTGCAATAAATTTGGTCATAGAGCTACTTAGTACAGAAGTAGAGTGAATCAAAGTGGTCCATCTTTCTCTGGTCAATGCTTCAATTGTAAAAGGTATGGTCATAGATCCAATGAATGCAAAAGTATGATGATGAACTACTCTAACAACAGAAGAAATGTCAATTCTTTCAATGGTAACTGCTTTGCATGCAATATATTTGGACACATGGCTAATGAGTGTAGATCAAGAGGAAATTAATTAAGTAAGCAAAGAAATGTTGTGTGATTTAATTGCAACAGATCCGGTCATATTGCAAGAGTCTGCAGAAGCAAGAATGATGATAGAAAATGTCTGGTAAATAGAAACTAAAACATGCAAAGACAAGATAAAGGCAAGGGTAAAGTAGATGTGAATGAGATCTAGAATGAAATGAACAAAACATGGGTGAAGAAAGGTAAAATGAATGATGGTGATGGGTTCACAATGGAATCCGGTGCTGATAATTCCTCTGGGAATTGAAACAAGAGCTCTAGCTTGGGGGGAGCTTTATTGAAAATCTAATTCCCCCTACCAGTAAGTGGGTGCCTAAATCTGGCATGATGAATGTGTTGATAACTGAGAGGGGGGTGAATCAGTTATCTTAATTACTTCAACTTTCTGATCTTCCTTAACAATTAATACAGCATCAAATCATATAAGCAAACATAACCATGAAATAGAAATAACATCAATACACATGACACAATGATTTTGACGTGGAAAACCCTGTTAAGGGAAAAAACCATGGGGTGATTAACCCAAGATTGTATTCTCTATTAAAAGAATAAGATAGTACAAAATGGCACTTGCCAATTAGGGCTCACTGCCCGAGCACACTGCTCACAAGAGGCTCACTGCTTACAAGAGACTCACTGTTTACAAGGTATAAGATAACAAGATACTTGAACTGATGAGAGGCGTCCACACATGCTAAGGTTCAGTTTGGGTTAGGCTCAATATACTAATCTAATGCACTTCATTCTCCTTCTTCTTAGGTACTGTTGTCCAGTCACATACTGGACCTGTATTACTACTTCCAAACAGTATTTCTACTTTTCTTCACACCTCACAATACACCACACACTCCTTCACATCCAAATCCATCTGGTATATATATCCGCACCAATGATTTCAACACCTTTCTAGTCAGCATCCGAAATAGTCAATATTTTCCCAAACTATGATCTGTCGGCTAAATTCTTACTTATCAAGTGATGCGTATCAAAGATATGCTTATAGAAGTCATCAATCATGTTAGCCAATCATGAATGATACCTTAAGAAACTTGATCACCATTAATAACTCATCTGGATTAAAGTCTGATGCTCTGTCGGTCAGTTCTTCCTCTGTCTACTCTACCAAATAGGGACCCAATGCTTAGGTGCTCATATCTCTTCACTCTTTCTTCACCGGAGGCTCAATCTTTGGAATCTATAAGTCAAGGTACTCCTCTAGACTTTCCCAAATCCACATTTTACTGAGATACTTCCTCTAAGAGATCCAGACCTGACTGTCGGACCTTGCTGCCTGCTCTGTTCTTGCTTACCGAACCACAACACTTCTTCAATCTGACTTTCGGTAAAGACTCACCATGTTCTGCGGATGTGTGGGATGGACTTTGTTGCCATCAATGACAACACTCATGAAGCTACATTGTGTCTCTTGCCAACAATCTCCCCCTTTGGCATTGATGGCAACACTTAGTGAAAAATGACTAAGTGTCACACTATACTCCCCCTTGGCTGATGCTCTGTTCTAATGCTCTGCTCCCCCTTAGCTAGATTCCTCATTTTTCACTGTTCCTCACTCCCCCTTTGACATCAATGGCAAAGGGTAGAATCTGCACACCAAAATTTCCAAAAATCAATCTATATCCGTATAAGTATAAGTTGTACTTACATATACTTAAGTATATCTGCAAAGGTATTTTTCAACTGTACAACTTCTGTCGCCCAACTTTGCTTCATCCTATCCAAAATTGAGATGTGACCACTCAACAGGAATGCAAAAGCTTCTGCCTTCTTAAGATCTGTCGGATCACTGGTCCGGGTTGTGGCCTAAGCATTAGTTAGAGCTTCATGCATAGCCTCTAACTTAAGGATAATGATCCCTCTAAGTTCACCCATCTGGTTTATTATGTTCTTACTTTCCTTCTCAAGTTTCTTTGTTGCATTTGTGACTACAATAGTTTGACACTCTTGATTTACTATGGAAGAGGAAAGAGGATCAAAACTTTGAGACAAACTTAGCAGTTTATCCTCTTGCTCTTTTACTCTCTTCTCAATATCTTTGGTCACTTTAGGCTAGGATAAAAAAATTATAGATATCTCTGCCATCTTTAAGAGCATTTTCTAAGCTCTTTATTCCAATATCCATAACTCTCCTATCATTTTTTATTAGACCTTGTACTTTAGAGAGTCTCTTTTCCAAAAACTCCTTCCGGACCTTTTCTTCTGCTAACTTTTCTAAGGAATCAAAATGCGAATGAACAGAATTTACAAGAGACTTTAGATTACTAGATGTGGAGGCTGAAGGATCCTTTTGGAAGGATGGCATGATCTTCTCCAATACACCAGATGCAATTTCTATGAGCTTGCAGTCTTCCATGTGAGACTTCAGAAGTTTTTCTTTTGCCTTTGCTGAAGTAAAGGATGCTAGCTTCATGGTTTGAACCGGGGAGAGGGATTCAAAATTGAACGGTCCTTGAAGAAGTTCTGGTTCATCAAATTCCATCATCTCTTTGGTTAAGAAATCTTTGACTACTTTTGTTGTATCTCTTTCCGATGACAAAGTTTTCTCCCCTTCTGCGGCCTTAGCACTGTCATTTGAGGTTTTCTCTGTTTGACCTTTTTCTTTTTCCTGTACTTCTTCTCCTTGACTAGTTTTTTTCCTTTATTCTTTCTTCTCCTTTAGATCCGAAGTTTGTAGGGGAAATTAGAGGAGAGATGTTTGCTTCTTTATGGACTTCCTCTTCTGGAGCAGAGGAATCTAGGTCCTTATCTTTCTCTTCACCTATCTCCTTTACCTCTTCTACTACAGTCTCAGTAGATTCTTCTTTGTTATCCATGGCTGAGAGATCATCACCTAAGTCCTCTATAACAGGAATGTTGAATCTTTTATAGGCATTTTAGAGGATTTCTTTTGTTTCTTTTGCCACTTTATCAGTTTCTTCAAGCATAAGCTAGGTCATTCTAGCCTTACTCTGGAACTCATCCTTGCAATCTTTGAAGATCATATCCATTTGTTTCGGAGTGATTGAAGGATAGAGCTAAATAGCTATCTGTTCTCTAATCTCTAAGTCCTTAGCCTTGGCATTTTCCTTTCTCATTTCAAGTTCCTTCTCTAAACTGTTGGGAATTAGAGAGATAATTTCAATAAATGTTTTATTGTATATGTTCAAGTACTTAACTATGGCTTCCTCCAGGATCTTTTTATCTGCATCATTATACGCATCATAGAATTTTGTTATTGGTTGCAAATTCCCATCCACAGTAACTGCTTTGACTACATCATCTAAGGACAGAGTAGGCTTTTCAATAAACTTTTCTATCTCTTCTTCCTTGTTAGGACCGGTAGATGATTCACCAGATGTCTTCTTTTTCTTCTTCATTTTATTTACTTCCTTATCTGATTATGTCTCTTCATCATCTTTAAGGCTTGTGTATGATCTTGTAGCCTTTGTCTTTGTTCTCTTTTCTCCTTTACCGGATGATTTTACTTCCAGTTTTGATGCCTTTGAGGTCTTAGCAGTGGCAGATGCAGAGCTCTTAGAGGATCTGGTCCGGGAGGGGGCTTCTACCGGAGCACTTTCTTTTTCTGCCTCTTCCTTTTTTTTTTCTGCCCTTTCCATCTTTTCTCTATTTGCATCAAGTGCCTCTTTTGAGATGCCATACCTTTTGGCAACATTCTCTACTTATTTTCTCACTTTTCTCTTCATCTCCGGTTGTCTTAGTTCCACATGAATCTTTAGACTCAATTATTCAAAGGTTCCAAACTTTTCTGCCTTGGTATCCTTGGCCTGACTTAGCATGTGCTAAACATGCAGCTCTACAATTTTCTCATCCACTTCATACCCCATTGGCATGACCCACACTATTCTTGGTTCCATTGCCTCCATTAGGCATTGATCAGTTTCTACCATAAAGCATATTGTATTCTTATACTTTTCAACTAGTGATTGAGGAATTCTCTCTTTGGCTTGCATCATGTTCTGAAAGTTCTTAAAGTACCCCAGAGTGCTGTATTCTGTACATTGGCATCGCTAATTCCATGCAGATAGTCTCTGATTTGTATTGCTACTGGTTTGTCATTTTTCTATATCCACCCATTAGATCTGGGTAGCTCATTCATGTAGTAGAAGAATAGACAGAGTATTAGGCCATCATATTTGAATGAATTCTTCTTATCCTTCTTTATCTTCTACAGGTTCTCCAAAAGTTGGTTTAGAAGGAGCTCACAAAGGTCATAGTCAGCATCCTTTCTTAACATTTCATAAGCAGTGTAAATTGCAACTCTGGGTACTGAATTTTCCCTGCTAGAGTGATATATCTTATAACCAATGATCATGGAGGCAAACTTGATATCTGGATTAGTGATATCTTCTATTGTCATTGCTCTATTGTCAAACCTTGATCCGGTAGCCTCACTCATAGTTTGATTCTTGATGGATTTGAGAACAGGTAACCCTCCGGATGAGTGCAAATCGGTTACCACTTTAATAGCATCTTTTGTGATCTTGAATGGTCTATTCAGCCACATGAAGTTGTCATGCACTCTGCTCAAAACATACCAGACCCACTCATTTTCAGCAAAACAGGGGACATGAATGCACTGCCCAAAATGTTTTTCCCAGATGGCCTTATATTGGGGTTTAAGTTCAAGTGATTCATTTATCAGTTCCTTGTGGTAGCTATCCCTCAACTTGAATTCTTCGAATTCTTCAATGTTTGTGTGAATGTAAACCCTAATATCTTCTACATGCAAAACTCCATGCAGAACTCCAAAAAATGCCCCTAGGGGATCTACTTCCAGGGATTTGTAGGGATGCTTCTTGAATTTGGGGTGAGGCCTATCAGTGATCTTCACAATATTTAGAGTAACCATCATTCAAAAGATTTATAGAGAGATATTCAATAACAGAAAATACCTTTTGCGCTTCTAGGGTTCGCGGAGTGAGCTGGATTGATTTATTGGATGAATCAACTTCAGTGGTTGATCTTTGAGAAATTTGAAACAATTTGTTGCAGAGCTCCTTTTCTTTTCTTCTCGAATGCAAATGTACAAGTGACGGGCGAATGAACCCTTTTATTTCTAAGAAAACCCTAATTCCACATTGCAATAAATGCGCAACTTAAGTTATTCTAGTTGCCTTGTTCTCCTTGTTTTGAGAAAGATCTTTTCTGGATCACTGAGATATACTTACAGTTATTCTCAATGATTGATGACAATCTATCTTCCTTTCCCCAAACATTTGATCTATCCACAGATCAAGATACCTTAAATTTGAATCATACCGGATCTAACTGTGAAAATCCTATTCTTACTGGATGACTGTTAAACTAGATTAATCTCAGATGATTAACCTCTTCAAATTCATTGCGGATCTTTCATATCTTCTCCAAGGGTTATTTAGATGTTTCTCTGAGAGCCCTTTTAGTCCGTAACCTTCCATGTGCCAATCTTAGGCACCAATTGACTGGCTGGGGGAAAATATTTTCTTTTTGTGACTCCCCCTGAGCCAGAGCTCATCTATTTAGTTTTCGGAAGGAATATCAGCACCAGATTCTAGTGTGGATCCATCTTCAACATTATTTATACTCCTCTTCACCCAAATCTTGTTCATCTCCCTTTGAATTTCATCCGCATTCATTTTTCCTTTTCCTTTGTCTTGGTTTTGATTATGATGTATCAAACCCTTATTGTTCTGATTCTTACTTCTGTAGAATTTGGCAATATGATTAGATCTATTGTAATTGTAGCAAACAACATTTCTTTGCATATTTGACTGATATCCTCTTGATCTACACTGATTAGCCATATGTCCCATTCTATTGCATGCAAAGCATCTTCTATTGAATGAATTGTTTATTTGCATATTTCTACACTCATGATATTTGTGACCATACCTTTTGCAATTAAAACACTGTCTGGAGAAGGATGAATTAGTTTGGTTCATTCTTCTTCTGCACTAATTTGCTTTATGACCAAAATTATTGCAATTGTGGCAGTATCCATTGAAAGATGGATATCTTTGAGCATTTGGTTGCCTTACTGGAGGTCTTCTAGGTCTATTCCTTGGATTTCCTAATCTAGAGTTCTTCTAACTAGTCCAAAGCTTTCACCTCTCATACCCCAAGCCTTGTTTGTCATCTACCCTCTTCTGGCTTTGAAGAAGAACTTCAAGTTGAGTAGAGCTTATCTCGAATTTCTCTTTGTATTCATTTGCTATTTGAAGATCCCTTTTAAGAGTGTCAATCTGATTCTCAAGTTGTTCTTCATTATCTCTAACTTCTTCAAGATCAGATTCTAGATGCCTAATTAATCTATCCATTTTGTGGTAGTCTTCTGACTTCTCCTTGAGAGATTGTCTTAGATCATCTTCAATTTTTCTTTTCTCTTCAATTTTTCGGGTGAATTTCATAACTCCTGATTCCATTTCATGTCTTACCATAATGACCTCTTTTGATAACTTTTCACATAACTTGGTTTTCTCCTTCAGATCATCATTTGTATCATTGTCTTCACCTTGACTTGCTAATTGTTGAAGTAGTTCCTTTCTCTTTTTCATAGAGATACTCAATTTCTCTTTTAGTTCATTTATGAAATCATCAGCTTGTTTGAGTCTTTCCTTCAAGTTGTTGAATTCAGAGTGAGATTGCTCAAGATCATCTAGGGTAGACTGAAGTTGTTCCCTCATACCATACATATCCATTGAGATTCCCAAATCTTCCTCAAGCTGTTAGACTCTGTTAGGAGGAACTTGGCTCTGATACCAATTGTTGATAACTAAGAAGGGGGGTGAATTAGCTATCTTAATTACTTCAACTTTTTGATCTTCCTTAACAATTAATGCAACATCAAATCATATAAGCAAACATAACCATGAAATAGAAATAACATCAATACAGATGACACAATGATTTTGACATTGAAAACCCTGTTAAGGGAAAAAACTATGGGGTGATTAACCCAAGATTGTATTCTCTATTAAAAGAATAAGATAGTACAAAATGGCACTTGCCAATTAGGGCTCACTGCCCGAGCACACTGCTCACAAGAGGCTCACTGCTTACAAGAGACTTACTATCTACAAGGTATAAGATAACAAGATACTTGAACTGATGAGAGGCATCCACACATGCTGAGGTTCAGTTTTGGTTAGGCTCAATATACTGATCTGCTACACTTCATTCTCCCTCTTCTTAGGTACTGTTGTCCAGTCACATACTGGACCTATATTATTGCTTCCAAAGAGTTCTTCTGCTTTTCTTCGCACCTCACAATACACCACACACTCCTTCACATCCAAATCCATCTGGTATATATATCCGCACCAATGATTTCAACACCTTTCTAGTCGGCATCCGGAATAGTCAATATTTTCCCAAACTATGATCTGTCAGCTGAATCCTTACTTATCAAGTGATGCATATCAAAGAGATGCTTATAGAAGTCATCAATCATGTTGGCCAATCATGAATGATCCCTTAAGAAACTTGATCACCATTAATAACTCATCCGGATTAAAGTTTGATGCTCTGCCGGTTAGTTCTTCCTCTGTCTACTCTGCCAAACAGGGACCCAATGCTTAGGTGCTCATATCTCTTCACTCTTTCTTCACCGAAGGCTCAATCGTTGGAATCTATAAGTCAAGGTACTCCTCTAGACTTCCCCAAATCTGTATTTTACTGAGATATTTCCTCTGAGAGATCCAGACCTGACTATCAGACCTTGTTGCATGCTCTATTCTTGCTTACTGGACCACAACACTTCTTCAATCTGACTTCCAGTAAAGACTCACCGTGTCCTGCGGATGTGTGGGATGGACTTTGTTGCCATCAATGACAACACTCATGAAGCTACACTATGTCTCTTTCCAACAGAATGAAATAAAGAAGCCTATTGCACATCTGTTTAAGCAAATTCTAGAAGAAAAGAAGCTAATGCGATTGATTGCAGAGCAATTGAAGATTGACTATATGCAGAAACAGTGTAACTGGATGAATTAGGGAAAAAGCATTTACTACATCAAAAAGTAGGTATGCGGAGGTTAAAAGGAAACTCAAGTGACCTCAAAATCACTTTGCATCTAAGAATAAAGAAGAAAAGCGAGCTTTGTACGAAGGATTTCAAGAGACTAAAGTGTAAAGAAGATTTCCAAGAGAAAACCCTAACTGATGAAACAAGGTATTCTTTGTAAAGCTTTCTAAATCTGTAATTCCTAAATATGGCTACTCCAGTTGTTGATATCACCGAAAGGCCCCAGCCTAAATTCAAAAAGCATCCACACAAATCTATAGAGGTTGATTCATTAGGTGCCTTTTCTAATGTCTCGCATGGTGTGTTGTACATTGAAAATATTAGGGCTTACATTCATGCTAGCATAGATGAGTTTGGGGATTCAAAGTTAGTAGATTTGTTTAGGAATCACGTGAGGGGTGAGATTCATGGTCTTAAACCTAAATATAAGGCACTGCAAGAGAAACATTTCATTCAGGTCATTGGGTTCTCATTCTTCGATGAAGATGAGTGGGTCTAGTATGTACTGAGTTAGATGCATGTTGAATTCATGTGGTTAATGAAACCCTTTAAGATCACCAAGGATGCCATCAAGGCCATAATAGGATTGAACTCATCTGGTGGACTGTCGATGCTAAAATTAGTGAAGAATTAGATTGTGACTAAAGCTACTAGATCAAAATTTGAGAAGAGGGAAATGAAAATAAATAATATAACTGATCTGGATGTCAAATTTGCATCTATGGTGATTAGGTATAAGATATACCACTCTAGTAGGGAAAACTTTGTATCCGGTACAACCATTTATGTTGCCTATTAGATGTTAAGAGAAAATACTGACTATGACTTGTGTGAGCTACTGCAAAACCAATTAATGGAGAATCTGAACAAGATCAAGAAGGACAAGAAGAGTACATTTAAGTATGGTACATTGGTATTGTGTTTGTTCTTCTATTTCATGAATGAGTTACAAGGGAAGAAAAACCTATGTTGGACCAGTGATAAGCCTGTTACCATACAAATAAGAGAGAACTTGTACAATATTGGTGACTCCAATGCACAAAGGATTTCTCTTTGGGGATATTTCAAGAATTTTCAGAACATGATGCAATCAAGGGAAAGAATCCCTACGTCTGTGGTAGAAAAGTACAAGGATACAAATTGTTTCATGGTGGAAACAGATCAATGCTTGATGGAAGCAGTTGAACCAAGGACTGTATGGATCATTCCCATGAGGTATGAAGTTGTTGGACAAATACTGGAAATGTATGCTCAACACCTTCTGAGAAAACCAAAAGATACCACAGTTGAGAGATTCGGTACATATAGTGAACTCAGTGTGAAACTGCATGTTGAGCTCCAGAAACCTAAATCTAAGGGAAAGATCCAAAGGCAAGTTGAAATGTATGTAGAAAGTATTGGCATAACAAAATAAGTTGTCAGACAAAACAGGTAAAGGATAGAGAAGGCTGAGAAGGAGAAGTAGGATAGGGAATAGGGAAGTGTTCTGGTAGAATCCTCTTCTAAGACAATGACTACTACGAGTTTTGGTTTAACCTCCGGTGCATCACCTTTTCCTATTGTAGAAAAATTCAAGGAAAAACCTATTGGCAAGGAAGGAAAAAGGACAAAACCAAAGGGCATAAGGTCATATGTCAATGTGAAGGAGGATGAAGAAGAAACTAATTTAGATGATGAGGTTAAAGAGTTGAAGGCCTCAGGCACAAGGTTACTAAAGTATCTAAGGAGAAGCCCTCCAGAAGCATAAAGTCAAAGAAAGTAGAAGCATCAAGGGTTGCTCTAATACAAGCCCTCCAGAAGTGTAAGGGTGAGTAAAAGGTAAAATACTGAGACTCGTGTTGAAAAATCTACCTTGTCAATTGAAGACATTGTGAATGCAGTAACTGTTCATAGGAATTTGAAGCCCATAACAAAATATTACGACAGCTTTGATGATGCTAACAAGAAAATCTTGGAGGATACTACTGCTATGTTATTGAATACATTCAAAAGAGCACTTGTGGAAATTTTGTCAGATATTCCTAAGAGTCTAAGTGACATTTTGGAGATGAGAAAAGAAGCTGCCAAAGAAAAGGATTTAGAGCTAAGGGAACATGTATTGTTGAGTCTATGTCTGGTAATCTCCAGAAATGAAGCAGATAAAATTTTCAAAGAAGTTAAAACTGAATTCAAAAGAAAGAAAAGGATGAATAAGCTGATGATTGGATACATTGATGAAGTTGTCAAAGAAACAGAACAAATTCTAAAGAAAGCACTAGACAAGAATAAGTTTTATGTGGTTACTAAAGAACCTATTGATACTGATGATACATCCATTCTGAATGATGAAGAGTTACAGAAGAATGAGCAATAAGCTGAAGTAGATGATGTCTCTATTCTAGAAGAGGAAATATTGAATAAAGAAGATGAAGAGATGGTAAAGGAAGATAATGTTGATGGTGCAGAGGATACTCAAATTCCTTCGGACCAATCTAGTGAAGAAAATACAGAAATGAATATAAATGCTCCTACTGAAGGTGACTCTGAGAAGAATAAATAGCAGAAAGTAGAAGAGGTTAAGGACAATGAAGATCAAGAAGAAGAAACTGGTGATGGAATTGATTCCTCCATTCCGGGCATTGAGGAATTTGATAAAAATGATGATGATGCTGCTGCTGAGGATACACAAAATCCTCTAGAAAAGAATGCAGAAGACATTGTTGATGATGCAGAGAGAGAAGAAGCAAAGAAAAAGAGTGAAAATGATAAGCAAGGCAATGTGGTTGACTCCGAAAAGGGAGAAGATGTAGGCCCTAATGAGCATAAAACTAAAACATCATATTGGGCAAGAGACACTACAAAAGTAGAGAAAGAAATTTTGGAGAAAGATAAAAAAGTTACAGAAGATCTAGATATAATACAAGGTCCAATCAATTTTGATGCTCTGTCACTAGTACAGAAGATGAAGTTGGCCTCTTTTGCATAATCTAAGGCTAGAGAAGAAATCTTGAAGTTCCATATAGAAGACAGTGAGTTGCTTGGTCTTGCATCCAGCATTTTGGAGAAAATCATGCCTTCATTTCAGAAGGATTCATCAGCATTCCCCTCTAGTCAGTTGAAGAGTTTGATAAATTCTGTAAGTACTCACTTTGAGTCTATTGAGAAGTCAGCAGAAGTTAAAATCTGGAATGAATTTAATGATAAAAGATTTAGTGAACTAAAAAGAATAATTGACAATGATAGAATTATGTTGGATACTAGTGTAAAGAGTATTCAAAATGCCCTCACTAAAGGAGGAGATGTGTACAAATTTTGTTTATCTCGATCTATAGTTGTTGAAGATATTGAGAAGAAGATCAAGGACCTAGATCTTAAATTGTCCAACATCTCTCAGTCCTATAGTCCCTTAACTGAGACTGTAATAACTAAAAAATGTCAAGTAGTGAGTTTACTTGATGAATTGAGCAATTTGGAGAAGGAAAAGGTTAAAGTTTTGGGTAAATTGGATGAACTCTGGGGACTGATTTCTCTTAAGTTCGAAACAATGTTCAATACATTGATAGAAGCTCAAGCTACTGCTTTGACAAGTGATCCCACTAATCTACAGAAGGTAGAGTCACAGGCATTTCTATTTAGTGGTCATATTTCAGTTTTGGATAACATGAAGAAAAGTTGGGATAGTGAATTGGCACTGTTGAAAAACATTTTTAGTGATGTGCTTAAGTTCATGTAGACAAGACATAAGGATTATTTGTATATATAAGCCCATGTACATAGAATTTTTTTTGCATGAATTTTGGTATACGGATCTTAGCATTTGCCATTGATGTCAAAGGGGGAGAAGAACGTAGTGAAAAATGAGGAATTCATCAAAGAGGGAGCATTGGAAATTACAAGTGTACATAGTAAGGGGGAGTTGTTCTAACACTTAGTCATTTTTCACTAAGTGTTGCCATCAATTACAAAGGGAGAGATTGTTGGAAAGAGACACTGCTAGGCATTTCAAGTGTTGTCATTGATGGCAACTGAATCTATCTTACACATCTGCATTACATCATTTGATCATACTGGAAGTCAAATTGCAGATTTGTCTAAGACAGGAACATCGCATATGACAAGGTTCAATATTTTGGTCTGCATTTCTCCACAAGTAATCATATTGTGCTTCAGATCTGAGGGAATGTTAAGGGATTTCAAGGCTACCTAAACCTAAAGATTTAGCCTCTGGTGATGAAGGGATTAAAAGTTACAAGTTTCTGAGTATCAGGTTTTGGTTAGACAGTTCAGTCCCGTGAAGAACAGGTTGACTTGGTGTTTGATCATTGTGTGGATTAAGAGAAGTGGTTGGTTGAGTAATTTATGAGATCCAGTGATATTGGCCAACATGTGTGGTGACTTGAATTCATAAGTTATGGTCCGCATTGATGTTTCTACATAGATTCAACCGACAGAACAGTGACCTTTAAAAAGTTTATAATTTTTCTTGAGGCCCACTGTAGTTGATGAAATCCCATGTTGCAGATATATATAATCGATGAGTTTGAGCATTTTGATGTGTGAATGTGTGAATATGAAGTGAGAGGTGTGAAGTGCAGCAGTCACAAGTGCGAAGCAAAGAGATCTAGGGTTTGGATCATGGTAGAACAGTGAAATAGGGCAGTAAAAGATGAAGTGTGTGAAGTTAGTATATTGAGCCTAACCAGAACTGTAATCTTGCATTGTTAGATGCTATTCTTCAGTTTAAACATTTTAGTGAACTCTTGTAATTTATCTTGTAGGCAGTGAGCCTCCTTTGAGTAGTGAGCTCTGGGCAGTGTGCCCGAAGGCATGTGTCTTCCCATTTGTAATACTTTTAACAAAGTATTAAATCTTGTGGGTTAACCCCCACCGTGGTTTTTCCCTTAACTGGGTTTCCACATAAAAATCCTGGTGTTCATGTGTGATGATCTTGTTCTTGTTGTTCTTATGTTCTTGTTTCTTTCTTTTGAATGTATGTGGTAAATTTATAAAGGAACATAATAATAAGTTTTGTAGAACATTGATTCACCCCCCCTCTCAGTGTTCCTTAATTTCAACACACACACACACTATCCATGAGTTCCCTTTGAACATGAGAAAGTGGTGGGATGCCACTTTTTGTTTACTCTATACCTCAATCCAAAGTGTCCAATGTACCAGAATTACAATTTGGACATGGCACAAAAATTAATTTAAAATTACATGACACATTTTTAATGATGTATAATCCAAAAAATGGGGAAACTATTCCCATAAAATAAAACAATCAAACATGTTTTGAATTCCAATGTTTAATTTTTTGAAAAAGTTCAAAAACCATAAAAATACAAATCTACCATTAACGAGGTTCAAGAAAGCTTAATTTTCTAAATTCTAAAATACATAAAACTCCCAACTTCCAAAATACATAAATGTACCAAATTCTTACCATACCCTTAGATGCCTAAAATGCACAATTACAATTTTTTCAACTCACAAAAGGATTCTAATTTTTTTTCCATAACCTTGGATCTATTTTGTACTTTCCAATTAAATTTAAAAAGCTACAATGATAATTTAAATATACATATAATCACATGTATTCTACTCAATTCATTTCTATAAATGAAGAATCTATATGCCTCCACCTATTGTGGACATGACAATTGAAAGAAACCCATTTAAAATGCAAAATTTAAAAGAGATAAATACCTTCCCAATTCAAACTTGAAACAATGGAAAGAAGAGTTTCTTTTGAAGAAAAAAACTCATAAACAATATATGCCACTCACAAGCAATTTCACTCCAAGCCAATCCTAGTCCAAAGAAACTCCAATTCCTTCCCTTTCAATCTTCTAATTTTTTTTTTCAAAGGATCCAAGAGAGATTTTCAAGCCCAGAAGAAAAGTGTAGAGTAAGATGCCTCTTCTTGTCCTTTTTGTTTCCCTTTCCATGTTTTCACCCTCTTTCACATTTGAGAGATATTTCAAAGATGGATTTTTGAAAGCAATAGATATTTTCAAAGATATTTCATTTAAACAAATTTGTATTATTTCTTTTCTTTCAAATCTTTAAATAATCACATTTGAACATTATTTAAAAACAAAATTAATGTGTTACAAATAGTCTTTTCAAGTAAATTTAATTATAATTATAAGAGAATTCCTATTTCTTGTGCAACCTATTTTATTTCCTAAGAAAAATTAATCACACTACAATTTTATTTTCACAAGAAATAAAATAATGCAATAAACATTTTTCCACCAAGTTACAAATACTACATTTTCAACTCAAAGCATTAAATATTATGCAAACACGACACATATGCAATTTAAAATAATTTAAAATGCAATGCAACAAGATAAAATTAACCACATGAAAATCACTCACTTTATAGGTTCAAACAAAAGATATAGATTCAAGAATTGCTATATATTTAGATCTAGATTTACATATGGATTCACAAGGCTCATCTCAAATCAAGTGAAATAGAGGTTAACAACATGTTTCACCCAATGTGACTATCTCTAATTTAACCATTGTTGGGGGAAATTGTATTTGCACACTTAGGGGAACATTAGGGGTACCTACATCATATAGAAATAGTTGAAACAATGCACAAAACACCCAACATGGCATAATATCCAAATGAAATAATAATAAATCTTCACATCTAACTAGAAATAATCTATAAATAACATGACCTAGACATCAGTATGTAGAAATCAATAGTAAACTAGAATGTTGAATCAGATTTAATAATCACACCTATATCATATATACTATATCATATATAGTGAAATAATGAAGCTAAAACATTGTGATAATCCAAACACATAAAGGTACAATGTATGCATCCCATAATACATAGTTAGAATTCTAGATGCTAATACAAAACCTCATCGAGAACACATTGATAGTAATACAAAACATCATTGCTCAGAAGAGTAGTAGAACCAAAGAAAAAATCATTAGGCACACAAGTCACAAATGCCTAAGGCATTATATCCTCCCCCCTAAGACTATTTTCTCTTGGAATCCTTCAAAAAGGTAAGGATAGAGAATCCTCAACTACGTAGCATCCCCCCACATAGCTATAGAATAATCAAGTAGGTCCCACTAGACCCTTACTTGATCTAGGTATGCACCCTAAGTGATAGTCTATGATGCTACAATATACAAATGAGCTCCACAGAAAGTTGTCTACCCTCCTCGACCTATAAAATGCCCCAATCAAGAACATCTGTCACATCAGAAATATACTAAGTATAGAAACATGAAACACATTATGGATGTGCAAGAGACTAGGTGGTAAGGCAAGATGATACAAAAAATCAATTCTCTCAAGGATCGCAAAAGGTCCAACAAAGCATGGTGTGAGCTTAGAACCTTTTCCATAATAGATTAGGCTCTTATGCAGTTGCACTTTCAAAATACATAATCACCAACCAAGAAGTGTCCATCCAATCTCTTGGCATCGACATACTTCTATATATCTTGGGCTATCAACAACTACTCTCCAATTTAAACTACCTACTATTCCATATCCTGAAGCATCTTAGGTCTAAGAGTAACTTGATCCTCAGGCCTATCCCAACACAAAGGCGTCCAATAAGGACATCCGTACAAGGCATAGAATGGTACCATACCAAGAGAATTGTGGTACCCATTATCATAAGCATACTCAACAAGGTATAAATAGTCTTTCCACTTGTACTACTAGTCCAATGTACATGTGCAAAGTATATCCTCTAGCATCTAGTTTAGCCTCTCCATTTAACCATATGTCTCTAGGTGATAGATTAAACTGAAGTTGAATTTAACACCCAACACATGCTATAAAGATATCCACAACAAGGACTTGAACATGGGATCAAGATCTAATATGATTCTATGAGGTACTCCTTGTAAGTGTGCAATGTCCTCCATGAAGATACATGCCATTGATGTAGAACTATAGGATTCCCCCATGGGTGATAAATGGGAACATTGGTTAATTTTTCTACCATCACCATGATGGAATCATGACGATGAGAAGACAAACGAAAACCAATAATAAAGTTAACAAAATTATGTCCCACTTCTACTTAGGAGTGTCGTGCGACAGTAGAAGACTAGCAAGATGTTGATGCTTCACCTTCACTCTATAAAACTCTAGGCATATAAAATAAAATTAGCAACATCGTGCCTCATCCCTTCCCATTGATACAATTGGTATAAATTGGGATGCTTCTTCTTCACATGTAAATGTGTTGCATAAGGTGCATGATGTGCCTCAGACAACACAACAATACAAATATCACAATATTTTAGAGGAAGAAATCAGGTTATTGAAGATAAAAGATTTAGAAGTGCTTTTTATGAAGAAATGAAGAATTATTGTTGTTGTGGATTGTTTTTTAATTCAACTTAATTGATAACCAATGTGGAATGGAAAAGTACACACATGGATAAGCAATAAAGATAAACAAATAAAATAACAATAATACCTTTAATCCAAATACAAATTACCTTCACTTATAGAGCAAGAAAGGAATGCACTTGAAATCCTTTAGATCAGCTCTTTTGATTTGATTTGTAATAATCTATGTGGATTGCTCAAATACTTAGCATAACCTTGGATTATAATGAATGAATGATTGATGAATGCTCAATATGAATGCAAGGTGCTCAAAAAATGCTCAAAGTCTCTGGACAAGTTTATTGCTTGGAAGATGGTGAATTTATAGCTTTCATAGGATACTAGTCAACGATGGAGAATAATTAAATGAATCAATGGATGAGGTTAATTGAGAGGACATGAAGGATGTGTTAGGATTAGCGAGGATTATCAAGCAATAATCCAACCACAATCTATTTCCACACAATAAACCTATTGATATTTCCAAAAGATAGAAAATATGTACATAAAAGTCTTGCATATATAGGCAAGGTAGAGGAGGTGAGAAGGTTGTACACAATGACTATGCAACCCTCCAAAGGTGCAACACTTGTCTTTCTCAAGTGACACATGTTTGACCAAGAGGCAAGTTTGCATGAAGTAGTTGTGTCGCAAAGGTGAGTAAACATGTCTTCACCACATGAGGTGAGACAAAAAGGTAAGAAGCCCAAAGTTGGACTTAAGCTAGTGTGAATAGAAATCTCCTAGACATGCTAAAAGCTCACTAGATAGATAATGTCACTTTTCACACTAGCACACCCCCCTTAAGTGCAACTTATGGAGTAGTGAAACAATGATGGGTCCCAACAACTAGGCCTAATGAGATACCCATGTAAAAATGCATCTCTCATAAGGTGGAGAAAGAAAGAAAACCCTGTGGAAAAAATTTCTTGAAAAAAAGAGAAAATAAGAAAGTGTTCTAGATGCAACTCAATGGAAGTGTACTTGACACAATACAACTGAAAGTGACAGTCCCAAAATACTTGCAAGATCCATATGTGTAATGTCAATTGCATGCCATATGGCTACAATTCAAATCCAATGTGAAGTCTTTCTTTGAAGATTATGTGGAAGGCTTTTGTGAAGCAACTCTGAAATCTATAGAAGAAAATGAACTGATATCAATCTTCTATTGTGATGAATCTTTGGAAGTTCCCTAAGAATCAACTTTGGATTCACATGTAGAATTAGGTGATGGTGTAGTGGAAGTGTTCTTGACATATCTCAATTCAATGCGAAAAAAAATGTTGAAGGATGTTGAAGGTGTAGTGGAAGTGCTCTTGACATAACTTTACGGAAGTGCTCTTGGCTCAACTTGAAAATACTCTCAACATATCTCTGTGGAATTTCTCTTGGCTCAAATCAGAAACACTCTTGACACAACTCTATGAACCCTCCATAATTCAATGTTTTTATCCCCGATATTTGTGGCTGATATGACTCCATCCCACCTTCTTTTAGTTGCAACCTTATTGAGTTAAATTATGTGACATAGTCCTCTATAGTATTAGAGTCTCTTGGGCTTAAACTTATGAGCTCATGACTTCTTTGTTCATTGACCTTCCCAAAGAGCTATACAGACCACATTAGGTGTTTTCAAGGTCCCAATATGAATAGAAGTTCTTGGAGATAAACTTGATTGCACTTTAAAAACCATGTAGATTACATGTATGTTGCAGACTTAGATGGCTCAAAAGGAAAAAACTCAATGACACCCCCTAAATTTGTGGCACTTTATAATAGTAGTGTGTGAAGTAAGTCTAATTGGAATGAAAAATGACACTTTATATCAGCAGTGCGAAATCATTCCAAATAGATTATTCTCAAAAATTTATTCACTTTCTAAAAAAATGACACTCAATTTTGAGTTGCCAATCAAAAGATACAATTGTTTTTCATGTTGCTTAACTTGTTGTACAAAGAATGGAAAAAAAGTTTCAGAAAATGGGATAATTCCCAAATTATCTCAACACAACTTTTTTGGTACTAAAACCAACTTCCCATCGACTATAAATATGCCTAATTTTGCCTCAATGGGCAAAAGTTATGACAAAATGAAAAAAGCCCCTCTTTGCACACACATATGCAAGCCTATTAGCAAATTCAACTTTCTCTGGAAAACCAAGCTAGCATAAAATGTCAATTTTGGTGGCTTTCTTACCACTAATTGTTTCATTTACATATGATGTTGGTAGTATAGTCTTACAGCTAGCAAATAATTTTGAGGTTTGGGAAACTAGTAGTGGTTAAATGTTGATGTTAATGTTTGAGTAAAATGTTTACATATAAAACTAAATGTTACTATTATAGAAATTGTTACAATAAATACATAACATCGAACCACATTAAAAAAGCAAGTTTTAGCATAAAACGCTATTATCTCCTCCAAACTCTGATCGGAAATGTCAAGCCGAGCAAGCTTTCCAAAGACTACGGGAGATAAAAATGTGACTAGGAATAGAGATGGCCACCTGAGAAATTCCTTGGCGATGACTAGCAATAATAAACGTCCAATAGAGAGTGGTAATGGAGCCTTGACCGCTTGAAACTAGAAATCATAAGATTTAGCCAACACTTGACAAACCCTAGAAGCTAGCAGATTAGGGTGTCCAATGTGAGGATTTGGACCTGCAAAACAGACAATATACCTATATTGTAGTTGACCCTTGAAGTTCGTAATCTGCTCTTCAATGAAGACAATGGTGCCCAATGAAGATCCATGAACTAGAAATGTGGTTGATTGACACCAAGGTGCACCAGAAAACCTGGCGGTGGTGAGCAGGCATGTGGGTGACTAATGAAACCCTAGGTAGTAACCCTAATAGAAAATGGTAAACTAGAACCCTAGGTATGAGATCTCTCATAATGGCCACCAAGAATGCTTGAAACAACTTCTACTACTGAAGGCAAGGAATGCTGTGAAGGACGACTTCTAAATAGCTCAAAATCATCCAATCCGCAAGAGGTAGTGACCTTAGATGGATTTTTTTGTAAACTATAGCCACGAACTAGAGCAAAGATCACCTACAAACAAAAACCATCTTTATACAACCGTGAACTAGGACAATGCAATGAGGCCAAGAGGCCAAAAATGTCAAGAAATAACATAAACCCACAAACAACTTAGCAAACCAAAGGAATTCAAACAAGCCGAGAGGCTAAAAATCAACTTAATCCTTCAAAACATTCACCAAATCTACAAAATGGCAATTTTGCTTTTTTTTTTTCGCATTTTTAACTCAAAAAATCCGTATGGTATCATATAGGCTGTACTGTACAAGGCAGGGGTAAAATTTTTTGCAAAATTTTACCTGTTTTAATTTTGATAAAATGACAGGGTATTTTGTCTATCTCGAGTCTTCTGGACTCAATGGTGATGTTTGTTTGGCTCTACGAGTGCCTTTTAGCTAGGCTAGGTGTGGGATTCACTATAAAGGGTAAGATTTTGCAAGCATGGCTCTGATACCATATTGGGATTAGCGAGGATTGACAAGCAATAATCCAACCACAAGTTATTTTGCACACAATAAACCTATTGATATTGCTAAAAGATAGAAAATATGTACATAAGAGCCTTGCATATATATGCAAGGTAGAGGAGGTGAGAAGGTCGTACACAACGACTGAGCAACCCTCCAAAGGTGCAACACTTGTCTTTCTCAAGCTGCACATGTTTGAGCAAGTGGCAAGTTTTCATGAAGTAGGTGTCTCACAAAGGTGAGTACACAAGTCTTCACCACATGAGGTGAGACAAAAAAGTAATCTAAGCCCAAAGTTGGACTTAAGCTAGTGTGAATAGAAATCTCCTAGACATGCTAAAAGCTAACTAGATAGATAATGTCACTTTTCACAATAACAAGATGTGGATGTGATATGTGTCCATGCAAAAAAGATTAATTGGTGAATTAATTGATTGCACGGATAATTGAATTAATTTGATTTTCATAAATATAATTTCTTTTTCTATTTAATGAATTGATTTGATAAAAATAGAGATTTGAAGAATAAGTTAACTCAAATTGTGATCTACTTTTTTACATACAAATGGATAGAGAGAAAATAATTAAATAAATAAATTATTTAATTCATGTGCATGATGAGATAAATAGAAGATAAATAAAATATTAATTTTATTTATTTTGTGAGAGAGGAAAATAGAAAAGTCAACTAAAATAAATTATTTTAATTTATTTAATTGTGGAGGAAATATTAGCTAGTTAAATAATTAAAAATTATTTAATTATTGTGGATATGAGGAATAAGATAAATTAATTAATTAAATAACATGAATTATTTAATTAATAAGGATTTGAGAATTGAAATAGATGAATTAATTAAATAATTAAAATTATTTAATTAAAGTGAATTATAAGAATATCAATGATAAATTTGTTATATTTAATTAATTTTGGAAGGGGAATTAATGAGAAACTGATGTGAATGGTGATATAGGAATGAGTTAGTCATTTTTAGGTGTCTACATTTTGCCCCTCTTTGAGATGATATTGTGAAGTAACAACATTTCAAAGAAATTTAAAACATAGTGTTTGATATGGATGGAAGACAATTTTAATTTAGAAGAATATGATTGGATTAGAGATGGTGATGCCCCAGTCACTTGAAGCAAGGGTGACAAGGAAAGATAATGGTAAGTTAATGAATAAGATGAATGATGATGATGCTCCCTTGAGAGGACATGTGGGTTCAAAGAACACAAGTGTGCTCTCGAAATGAAAGGAGAGGATATTGTTAGTAGGTAAAGAGATTTAGATGAAGATGAAAAAGTTAGATGAAAGGGGGAAGAATGATGGAAAAACAATGGATGTAGTCATGTAGTATGATAGAAGAAGCTACGTAGGATGTAGAAGAATAGAATAACTGATCAAATTGTGAAAGCTATAGATATTTATTAGGATGTGTTGTGTAGTCTCACAACATGCCCCATTTTGCCTTGATAAAATGAGGACCCAACTCTTTTGTGCTAGTTTGTTCGTTGTTTGCTTGGGCAGTAATGGTAAAATGTCGTGTCTCCTTTAGAGCCAAGTATGAGCCAAATTTTAAGTTGCAGAGTATCCCCTGTAAAGGTCATGGATGGGTAGGGGACAAAATGCTAGATAGGATTGCCTTTTATATCATGTGAAAATTCATCGAAATGAATGAGTTATGCTCATTTGAAGTTCTGGTCAACTAGACACTTTTGGTCAACTAGATTAGACTTTAGCACATCTGAAATATCTATGTCCAGGTCTAGTGTAAACTATCAAATTTACCTTGAGGAAGAGTCTTGTGGAACCGAACATTTTAGACTGATCATTTTGCACTAGACATGTCCAAATCCTATCTGAAGTATTATAAGCCTTGTACATGCTCATAGCCTATTGACTTTTCAACTGGACATTTTCAATAGGACATTTCGCAATGGACATTCCTAAATGTCCTAACCTTTGTGCTTGAGTAAGAAGATCCAATTATCCATTGTTGTGGTCAAAAAAGTTTGACCATGATGATAATGTCATAACCTGATGGGATCACCATTATGTTCTCCACCTGACTTTGGTCAAAATCAAAAAAGGATATTTTGATCAAATTTACACATTAGACATTAACTGAATAGGATATTTAGGATCCAAATGTCCATCTAGTCCCTAGCATTAAATTTGCATATTGCGAGTACTTTTTCCATTGGGATTTAAATTTTAAAATTATAAACTCTCACCCAGCTGTCACTTTTCCCCATGCTCAAATAGTAATTGCTCTCCAACTCTAGTGAACATTTAATGCACTCCTACACTTAACAAATTTCACAAAATTTAAAAGAAAAATTTCAACCGTAATGAAACCACAGAAGCATTTTAAGGATTTTGAAAAGCATGGTTGCAGAAGATTATCATTGAAAACATATTGGCATAAGCTAATACAAATCAAGCATCTGAGCAGACGAAGAGTATGACAGTAAATAGACATCCATAGTGTAATTAAGGTGATATCCTGTTGTCAGGTTGTATACAACAAAATCTCCCTTCTTTGATGGTTACAATAATTCTTCTTTACTAAAGGTTAATCTCTTTTACCTAAGGTAAATTTATGAATTCAACTTCTTATAAATGATTTCAATTTACTCTGCGAACCTAAGATTAATTTGCATACCCTAATTTACAATGCAAGAACTAATTGTAGTTGTTTTCATCATGCATGACAAAATGATTAAAAGACAATCAAAATGTGATGATGAGTTTAAAACTCCAATGAGTTTCATTCCTAGTAGGATATGGAGCAATTTTTGTATTGCCTCAGACACCCATTGTGGGAAGGTAGACCTAGAAGTCTTCAGACAAAGGATTCAAACTCATGAGGATGAGATGACCCTCAAAAACACTGTATCATGCAATAGGCTTCCCATACACCACAGATGCCCTAGAATTAGTGATAGAGTGTGCATAGAAGTATAATCTTGTTTCCATGAGGGTAGAGCACTAGGGGTGAGTTTATGTGGATTTATCAATAAAAGGAATCACAAAGTCTTTCATATTGCCACAGAGTCAGAATGTCTTCAAAATCAATTTGAATTTTTTATCTATAAAATATAACTCAAATGTTGTGGGATGTCACAAAATTATGCACACTTCTTGGATGGATCTGACGACTACGCCAAAGGTAGTCTCCAAGATGCCACAAAATCTCTACAGATTCAACTTCAACCCAGAAGTCCAATGCATGATAACCCTATTGAGCATAATGGTAGGGAAAGAAGACTCAGGGTCTTTCAATTTATGGATGTTTGGTGTCATTCAGTTTGTAGAGGATGTTAGTGATATAGTGCATTGGGCACAACTGATCAGAAACTCCTTGCATGATGGGATGGATGCATGGAATAAGGAGAAGTGGAGGTTCCTCATGACCTTCTATGTAGTGTTTTCCTACACATATAGGTCCCAATTTGACGAACCGTATACAGTTGGAAAGATTGGCAGCAAGCAAAGGGTATAAATAGTGTGGGAATATGAAGAATCAATTAATTGTGCACTACAAGAGGGTGAATGATTACTTCATGATGTGACTAGTCCAGTTAATGGAAGGGGACCGAGCAAAAATAATTTCAAGGGATACCCAAGGGGTCATCACCAAACACAATTCTTGGTTTATCCAGTTCTTGACATTCAAATACATTGGGATGGAAGGGTTTGAAGGTCATCCCTTCATGTTTCCTTAGTATCCAACTAATAGAGTTCTACTCTTGGAAATCACTAGTAGATGATCCCCTCCTATAAGGCATACATTTAGATACATAAACAAGGGACCATTGATTACCTTGTGGATATAGGCTGGTATAGATGTGGGAGTTCAAGGACTCCAATGTATTAGAAATGGAATTGCAAATGCTCAACTTGCAACCATTTCCCCTCACATGTATCTTTGATCCTTACAATAGGATGGAAAAGTATGTCAGTAAGAGGCTGCAACATGTTCCTCATCTGGAGGATTATTGGGTAGATTGTAATGAAGAGGACATTAGGAAGAGGGGATGTCTGGAGGTGCCCCCACAAGTAAAGTTTGATGATGGTCAAACTCTTGACCTAGATTATAACAAGAAACAGATATATAAGGAGACCTTGCCTCTCCCAGACTAGACCCAACCAGATGATACCAATTGATGTCATTACAAACAAGGTCATGACTACCACCTGAAAGTGGGTTGATGAGAAGATAAAAGAGTTGAAATATAAGGGTGCAAGTCTGACCTACGATAAGAAAAGGAAGAGGAAAGACCGAGGGGATGTTGATTATGATGATTTCCTTGTCATCAAGAGACAGGTGATGGAGGATAAGTTAGCCTAAGAAGGAACATCAGCATCTAGAGAAGAATTAACCATAGAAGGAGTTAGCATGGCCACTAGACCACCACCTCCAAGGGAGCCACCGGTGTACGCTATTCCCATCATGATCATAGTGCCAGAATAGAGGCCTGCTAAAGATGTTTTGGATGGAGTTGAAATCCCCAATAAAAAGAGAAATATGCCACCCATATCCATGAGGGGTGCCATTACTAAGCCCATCGAAACCTAGGTAGAGGCATCATGACCAACACCGAGGGAACTTTTGTTCGCATCTAGTCAGTCCCGTGATGAAGTACCATCGCCATGAGCTACAATTTAGCCACATTTAGCACAATAGGTAGCAACATATCAAGTCCACACTAGGGGACAAGTGATGGAGCTACAAAGAGGTCAAACAATTGAATAGATCATCTGTGTAAAACAAGAGTTGGTTGAAGAAGAGAAAGCACAAGAACGAGCAAGGGTCGAAGAATTGTAGCCACCCTTGAGCTAGGTAGTGGACTTGACTGATGATGAGGTTACACATGTAGTGACCAATGATCCAGTCAATTCTTTACTCATACATCTAGCATCACTACCACAAGATGAACCTCAACAAATAGAAGCTAAGGTGGAAAAGATAGAGAATCTATATGTAATAGAAGTTTGGAGTCCAAAAGTAGAAGAGATTTCTAATATTGAGGTATCTGAATATCCTAATGTGCCAATAGATCAAATGGATGTTCCAAGTACAAGTACAATGGTATAGGAAGAGGTGAACCCATTGCAACAAGAAGCAATGGAGAAATTTGTTGAAGACACTGCCCTTCCAGAAGATTAGATAGAATCTCTTCAAGATGTGCCAAAGGAGGGAGATATCCAACATGCTGAACAATAAGTAGAAAAGAGCCAAGATGAAGAAGTGCAACATTTTCTAACACTTGATGAAGTTCAACATGACCAAGAGGTAGAGGATCTTGAACATAAATCCATGGAGGTTGATACTGAGGAGGTTGATATTGAAACTCCCCAGAAGGAAGCCCCTCAACAAGAAGTTCCACGTTAGGAAGAGCTACAACAAGAAACTCTCTAGTAGGAGGTTTCGTAGCAAGAGATTCTCCAAGAGGAAACTCTACAACAAGGGGAAGGTCTAGACAAAGACTCAGAGATGGTGATAAAATATGCTCACATTGAGCAATCTGGTCAAGAAGGACCTACACCTGACATTCATGAATGGTTAGCCTCAAAGGTAATTGAATTTCCCATTAATTTAGTTCCATTCAATTTCAAATCATTGTTTTAGGTAGAGGGAATAAAGTCCAAGCGAAAGGTGAGGGCAGTATCTGCTATCAAGTGAGATGCATCAAGTCACAAGATAACCCATTTAGTTGTGCCTACAGTAGATAAGGCAAAAGGTGAGATCACAGTGAGTGAATACCAAATCACTACTTTAGACCAGGCCACACCACCACTGAGCAAGAAATTGATGATCTCATGGGTAGCACAAAGGCTACAATAGCTAGAATCTGCAAGGATAAGATGAATAAATAGGAGTTGAGGGGGCACATTGCCTACTTGGAAGGGTTTATAAAGAGGTTAGTGACCCCAAGGATACAAATAATAGAGGTCCCAACTAATTTTGCACTGGTGACATAGGATGAAATAAATGACTTGGATGCAAAGAAGCATCATGCACAGGTAATGTAAGGATGGTTCCAGAAATTATTAAAGGATGGGGAGGAAGTAATCCAAATCATGTTATCAAATTGGGATACCTTGAAATTTATCAAGAGGAAAGTTGATGCCCTGAAGGCTGAATATGATACAAGGCTAGATGAAAATGATCAAGAGCTCAACAAATTAAAGGCCATCTGGAAGTTACAGGACAAGGTGCTTCTGAGCCAGAACATCATGACAATCTAGACAATGCCCAAGATATCCATTTGGATAAAGGACCTAAAGTTTGAGGTGGACATTTTGAAAGGGTGTTGGCATAAAGCCGTGGATATAACACCAAATCATATGACTTTGTAGTAGATGAGATCGATATTTTAGAGGAACTCCTCAGAACCATGGTGGATGAGAAAGAAATATATGAAGAGAAGGAATTTGTTGGAGTATTCAAGGCTAAGTTTGAGCCCATTTTGGAGGATCCTATCAGACACTTCTTAGAGAGGATTGTTGATGAAGTTGTAGACTTATCAGTGAAGATAAAATAGTATATAAGGTGAAGTTGGATATCTAGACCAAAAAATGGATATTAGTAGGTGAGTAGATCCAGATGTCGGAGTATGCCAAGGTCAAAGCCCAGAGTTTCAACAAGGTCTATATAGTGAAAACCATCGCTGCATATGATGGGTATAAGAAGTTAGACTCTGCTGATATGTTGGTTGAAGAGGATATCAGATCAGATATAGAGTACTTAATATCTGAAGGATGAATTTTTGCAACAAACAGGATGCCAGGATAAGGGATGCAGATCAGGGTCAATATCTTGATGATTGGTGACATACACGTAGTGGCAAGTCTAGAGAGGATATTCTAGATGTACTTTGAAGATGTCAAGGAATAAACCAAGTGTTAGTTTTCATCCATTCCTTGATTTCCAACTGGCAATCACGTGCTCTATTTTGTGACTGTTGATATTTTTGGGACGATCTTAACCATTGGTTGCTGTAACTGATTCTGGATCTTTGTTCTATAAAAGGATCTAGATCATTTGTAAATGAAGATATTGATGAAATTTTCTAAGCATTTATTTTGTATCTCTTACAACTTTGCGACTTACTATTACACATATGGTTCCTAGGGTTGTCATTGATGTCAACACTATGTTGGATGTGTGATGGTGTTCATGGTTGGATGTCATATCCTATCCAGCAGAGAAGATACAGTTCATGGTTGGATGTCATATCCTATCCAGTAGAGAAGATACAGTTCATGGTTGGATGTCATGTTGAATATAATGAGATTATTGAAGTTCATGATTGGATGTCATGTTGAATATAATGAGATTACTAAAGTTCATGGTTGGATATCATGCCTTGATCAATTCTAAATTGAATATAAAGTTATATTAAGATGGAAATTAGAAGAATCAATAAGATACCTTAATATGGGAATTGGAAGCACTAAGATGATCAGATGTGTTCCTAATGTTGAGAGGATGTTTCTCGTGGTTTGATCCAAGTTTCATGATGATTGGATTACCAAAAATGTGTTTTGTAGTTTGACAACAGTTTTGAAGAAAGTTACTATATGGAAATAGAATGTTCCACATTCCTCCGCATTTGTAGATATGTCTATGTGGTTTTGTAACTATGTTTACGGTGTAGTGAAGGTCATAATCCCAAAGCTTCAGATCATTTGTCCTTCCGTTGTGAAAGTTATGCATGATAGAGTACCAACATGTGTTATGGCAAAGTGAGCAGGTGTTGAAGGCCTGTTGGAATGCTCCACATTCCTCCAGATGTGAATGTTTGGCTTTGTGGCTTTTTAGACATGTTATGAATGTGTATTTCATGCTTCCTTGTAGTTTCAAGGTTCTTGGTGGTCCGCAAGCTCAGTTTCTCAATGATAGTATGTTGCAGTGTGTTATCGATGACAGGTTGTTCTTAGAGTTCATGATTGAAGATGTGTGATGCAAATTCTTTCATATGTGGAGGTAGAGTGTTTTTAGATGTTGTATGAATCCTGTAGAGTCATCTGAAAAATTTTCATGAAGATCTTTCTTGTTTCCAATACCACACAAGGTTTTCAAGTTGATGTGGCCATTATGCTTCAAGTTTCATATGTCTTTGCTTAAGCCTATCCTATTTTCAAGTGAACGGAGTGTGTAGATGTAATTCCTTGTTGTTTAATGTTTTTAAGGATGTTTTGGACCTAATTAATCAAGTGTTGATTTTTGCAAGGCATGGGTCTTCTGCCGGTGTAGTGTGTAGTCTTGTTTAGGACTTGTCCTCTACATGTTTCATGTTGTGTGTTGTTTGGCTGACTTGTAAATGTATTTTTCATGCTATCTCTAGCTGAAAAGAAATATAATCAATGTAATATTTTGTATAAATTGTAAATCAAATTTATTTAGGTGAGGTGTGATTGCAAAGTGATTGATAAGGTTTGCATGAAATAAAAAGAGCATAATGACTGCATTATGATATGTGACTGAAAGAGAAAGAGCAGAAGTTATAGATGGTGTCTCGATTCATCTTGAAGACTTATATGTGATAGCGAGCAATTTCAAAGTGTGCCTAACTGATTTGATCATCACAAGGAAGTGTAAAGAGGTAGTATTGCAATCATCAAATGTGTGAATTTCAATGTCAGTTTTTTAGATAGTAGAAAGATTGTCATACTGTAATCTATTCTAAATGTGATCTCAATTCAAGGAGTAGTAGCTTCCTTGTGAGTGACCCTAAAACAAAATATTCAAGGCATAGTAGCTTCCTTGGGAGTGACCCTAAAGAAAATTTTTCAGGGAGTAGTTGCTTCCTTGGGTTGTAGCTCTAAAACAAAGTTGTTATTTGAGCTTCATACATTGTGAGTTAATCCTCACCGTGGTTTTTCCCTTCTTGGGTTTTCCACGTATATCTGGTGTTATGTGTTGATGCAAATTGTGTTAATATTTCATGCTTATGTTAATACTGTGATGCTTAAGTTTTAATCTACTCTGGATAAGTTGAAATTGTTTAAATATTAATTCACCCCCTCTCTCAATATCCTGGTGTGTCCAACAATTGGTATCAGAGACAAGTTCCTCTAAAGGAAGATTAACCACTTGAGGAAGTTTTGAGATGGCATACAATGGATCCAGCAAGATACCTAGGTTTGATGGAACAAATTATGCTTTTTGGAAGCTAAGGATGGAAGGTTATATCAATTCTCTAGGATGCAATGTTTGGCAATCTGTCAAGGATGGTTACAAATTTCCTGCCACTATTCCTACAAATCCAGATGAAGTTAAGGAATATGATAACAATGAAAAGGCAAAGTTTGCTATCATGATTGGGTTAGCTAATTCAGAACTTTCAAAGGTAATGAGTTGCAGTTCTGCTAAAGATGTTTTAGTTAAACTTGAAACCATTTATGAAGGAGATACAAAAGTAAAGCAAGCAAAGATGCAAATTTGAGACCCTAAAAATGATAGAGGATGAAGACATTGCTGGATATATGCTCTAAGTGAATGAAGTGGTCAATGGCATCACAGGTCTTGGTGGAGAAGTGAAAGAAGATGAGATTGTGAAGAAAGTTCTAAGATCTCCCAAATCTTACAGTCATAAGGCATCTACTATTGAGGAGAATGCAGACTTGGATACATACACTGTAGACAAACTATTTGGTTCCCTTATTACCTTTGAAATGAGAGAGTTTGGTAGTGATGCTCCAAAGAAAGAAGCTTCTTTCAAAGTTAGTATGAAGACAAAGGAAGAAGTTGCTACTGAAGATGAGAGGTCTGATGAAGTTGAAACAAATTGTGTGAGAAGAATGAAGAAAGGAATTGGGAAATACAAAGGTAAGTTACCCTTCAAATGTTTCAATTGTGGAAAGGTTGGTCACTTTGCTTCTAAATGTCCTTTTAAGGAATCAAGGGCTAATAACAAGTGAGACAAGTTCAAAAGAAGTATGTATTCCATAAAGAGACGTTACTCTTCAGAAGATGAGGATCATGATGATTCAAATGATGAAACACTTTTCATGGCCTTGAGTGTTGGTGACAAAAAGGATGATGTTGGAAAATGTGAGAAGACTGGTGCCTTGCAAACAAATCAAAACAATGATAGATCAATGGTTGAATGGATTGCTTTTCATGCAAGAGAAGAAGCTAAGGCTTGGGTAATTGATAGTGGTTTCTCAAATCATATGATTGGAGACAAGGAGAAGTTTATCATCCTTGAGAAGTGGGATGGTGGTGTTGTTAAGTTTGGTGGTGATGAGTCAGCACAAATCTATGGAAAAGGTGCTATAACTATTGATGGGAAGAATAGGACTAAGGATGTCCTCTATGTCAAAGGGATAAAACAGAATCTTCTCAATGTGAGTCAGATGTGCAGCAAAGGGTATAATCTCACCTTTCATGCCAAGGGTTGTAAAATCACGAAGGTAGGGTCTAGAAAACTAGTTGTAGAAGGTATCAATAAATATAGTGATATCTATCATCTGAAGGAGGTAAATGGAAGAATATGTTTGTTGACTCAATCCAATGAGTGTTGGTTGTGGCACAAAAGATTGGGACACAACAATTTTGATAATATGGTAAAGATCAATTCTACTCGTGTAGTGAGAGACATGCCCAAGATAATTAAGCCTGCAAACACAGTATACAAGGAATGTCAAATGGGAAAGCAAACAAAGATAAGTTTCAAAAGAAAGGAGTATTCTTCTTCAAAGCCATTGGAGCTGATTCACATTGATCTATGTGGCTCTATAAGAGTAAAGAGTCAACAAGGTGAGGTATTTTATGTTGCTTATTGATGATTATTCTAGAATGACTTGGGTTACTTTCTTAAGAGAAAAATAAGATGCCCTTGATAAATTTAAGGTGTTTAAAGATATGGTTGAAAATGAAGTTGATGCTAAGATCAAGTGCTTAAGGTCTGGGAGATGAGGTGAGTTCACTTTGTAGACACCCTAAAATGACCATGTCTTCGAATCACTTGCATTTTGTCTAATCTATAGTATCACCTGCATTTCAACATTAATTAAATAATCTAATTATTTAATTAATTTCATCAAATTCTTCTAAAACTTCAAAATTTAACATTAATTAAATAAATCTCTTTTATTTAATTAATTTCAGCAAAATCAACCTTATTCTTCCATTAATTAAATAATTTATATTATTTAATTAAATCATTATCCTCTTTCAAATTTCAAGTCTCCATTAATTAAATAATTTATATTATTTAATTAAATCATTATCCTCTTTCAAATTTCAAGTCTCCATTAAATAATTTATATTATTTAATTAAATCATTATCTTCTTTCTAAATCTCAAGTCTCCATTAATTAAATAAATCCCATTATTTAATTAATTCATCACAAATTCTATCTTATCCAAACAATTAAATAATTCCTAATTATTTAATTAAATCAAATTCATTCTTCCAAATTTAAATAAATCAAATCAAATCTATTTAAATTCTTTCATTCTCCAAAAATAAGATAAATCAAATATTTTATTTATTCTTCCAAATCATGCACAACAATTAAATAAATCTATTTATTTAATTTGCTTTCTTATCTACAAATATCTTTCAAATCTTCTAAAAATAAGTCTTTTTCTCCATGCACACACAATTAAATAATTTATTATTTAATTTCTCTCAAATCATGCAAAAACAAATCTAAAGTTGAGTTATCTATTCACTCAACCTTGTTTTTTATCAATTTCTCTTAAATTAGAAAAAAACTTTCTAATTTATGAAAAACATGTCTTATTTTTAGAAAAGAAAGTGTTTAACTCAAATAAAATAGCTTTTGTGTGACACTTGTCGTCTTCTTATTTGTTGCACGTTCCTCAACTGTTTTCCTCTGTTGATTCTTCTGAATTATTTGGACTGTTGATCGATCTTCATTGAAACCTATATAAACCCCCCTCATTTCCTTCACAATTCCTCTTCGATCACTTATTCTCAGGCATACTTAATAGCGCTTTGAGCATACATCGCATCGATTGAGCAACTTCATGATCTTTTGATATTGATCTTTGAACACACTATTTGCTTGTTGCAACTATGGTTTTGCAATACTATTGAGCAACTTACATTCATCCAAAGGGAACAATACAAATCTCGGTAAAAGCTTTCATGTTTTATTGATTTATTAGTAATGGCTTTTATTTAGATCGGTTCTCTTTATGTTATTAGTTTTTGATTTGTTTAAGTTTATCATAGTCAATTTTCCTCATACACATTTTGGCACACCTGGTGGGACCCACTAACCTTGCTTTTTTTAAAGAAAAAGTTGATTTTTTTGAAACTAGGTACGGAAAAGCGCAATCACAATGTAGAAGATTTGAAGATTCTTGTTCACCAATTTGAGAGAATAGGCATTGAGCATTCAAATGGAGTAACTTTAGCTCAAAAGATTTCTGAGTTTTGTCAAAAACATCAAAATCATATCTGGATATCTCTTATTTTTTTGTAGGAAGTGTATGGATTTTGTGAAAAACATATCCCAATCCATGTCCTTATTTTTAGCCTATATTTTTTTTTTTACTTTTTTTGGCCTGTTTTTAGAAATTTCATAAAATCATGAATATCTGTGTAACTTTAGCTCAAAAGATTTCTGGGTTTTGTCAAAAATATCAAAATTCTATCTGAGTATCTCTTATTTTTTGTAGGAAGTCCACGGATTTTGAGAAAAATAGATCATAATTTGTATCCCTATTTTTAGCCCATGTTTTTTTTGACCTATATTTAGTAGTTTCACGAAATCGAGCATATCTTTTGGATATAGATTCAGATTTTCACAAAACCAGTGGCATTGGAAAGATGGTTCTCTCAACTTTTCTGTGGTAAAATAATTTTTAGGTAATTTTATCAGATTTATCAAGTACACTCAGTCAAAGTCAACCCTTCTTTGCAAACTTCAAACAGTCATAACTTGTGCAAAATTTACTCAATTTTCACAAACTTTTTTTTGAAATTGCATAGAATTTCATATAGAATTTGATCATAATATTCAATCTGCTATACCTAATCATTATTATTAGATTTTTTCATATTGCTCATTTTTTCACCTAACAAGTTAAGCGCTTTTGGTCAATTGATTTATTTTTAGCTAACTATTTGAGTTTTGGTGGAACTAATCAACATTTTGCAGCCTCTTATCACTCAAACATAGCAAATGGGTTTCTCTAACATGTTCATGCAGGACGAGCTTTGAAGAAATTGACAAATCTATTGTACTAAGTCTTAGAAACATATTACCTTCTTAAGGGATAATTGAACAAATCATTTCGGCAATCTAAGTCTTAGGAACATACTACTTTTCTTAAGGGACAATGGATATGTATGCGAAAACACCTTAATTTTCTAAGGCACAATGGACATGAATGCTAAACACTTCAATTTCATAAGGGACAATTGACAACTACAAACGTGTGTGTGCCTAATTTAGTTGCACTTTATTTTTTCTTATAACGGGACAATTGAACCTTTGTTTGACGTGCTTGCTCTTACATTTCAGTACTTCCTTTAGAAGGGCCTGCTTTTGGATTGTGTTTCATCCAAAAGGGATGACCCTAAGCAGAGTTTTCCTTTGAACCGCTATATAAGAGGGATAAGGCAAAAGCCAAGTCCTAACCGACGTCAGCCTTACCTTGGGGTGTCAAACTAAAAAGAGGTGTACTAACTCTTTGTGGAAATGATTTTCACATTGAGCAAAGTGTTTGATACTATTAGTAGGATTGGTTAAAGCTTTTAGTAGCTTGTCACATTTCTTGTAAGGCGTTGGTCCCTCAAAGTTACTAAGAACCATTCTAGATAGAGACTATCTGATCTACCTCTGAACGTTGCGGTAATCATCAGTGCAAGGGGAATCGATTTAAGCCCTTAAGATACTCACCATTGGCTCCCTTGAGAAGAAATAGTATTCCCTTAGTCAAAAAGCTCTTGTGACCTACTTGAGCTTTCCAAGGGGAGGGTGAGATATCCCTACCTATCGTCTCTTGCAAAGATACAAAATATCTAACACCTTTATGGAATGATATTTTTATCGACGGAGTATTAAGTTGTGAGCTAATTTACTGCAATGAAACCTTGTCTCTAGGGATAAAAAGTGCTTGTTATTGATTGCAATTGTCTTATACCTGTGGAAACATTAGGCTTTTTTGTGAGCCTCGAACATACACTATCTGTTGTGTCAGTCCTTTTTTGACCACTTGTTTGCTGTGTTTTCTCTTGCCAAAGATAAATCTAATTAGAACCATAACCAAATCTGTCAAAATTGCCTTTAAAAAACATCAGACACTACTTCGGTGCCTCTAGTATTATAGCAGCTCACCCTTGGTGGTACAGTAGCTCACTTTTGGTCACATTAGCTCACTTTTGGTATAGCAGTAATTTGCCTCTGGTAGCTCAGTCCATTGCCTTTAGTTTTACAGTAGCACGCTTTTGGTTGCACAGTCCTGCGCCTCTGGTCATATAGTATAGTGCCTTTGGTCCAATCACTTGTGCATCAGAGTTTGTCTTTCTCAAAACACAAGCAGAATCTCAGCATTACCTTTTATCCTAGTGTATTCCATGGTAACCACTAGGCTCCAGCAAACTATGAAGTCCAAGCAAGTTATCCCTAGCAAGCACAAGTTGCCTCCTCACACACCGCAATCAAGCTGTCTTAACATGACTCCCAAGGTTACCCCTAGAACACCCGCGGAAAGACTTACCAATTCTCCCAACGTGCCGCACCTTGACCCCCTAGCACTCCACATGAGGGTAGGGTCCCTTTGGTAAGTACACCTCACTATACCACCGGCTTGCCTCTGGATTTTGTGCCACAAGGATATACTATTGATCAAGCCATGCCTCAAGAAGGTAGGGTCCCTTTGGTAAGTACACCTCACTATACCACTGGCATGCCTCCAGATTTTATCCCACAAGGTTATACTACAGATCTAGCCCCACCTCAAGAAGAGCAACACTTTGAAATGGGTCAATCCTCTTAAGAAGATGGGCAAGATCTTGATGAATTCATACAAGATCCTAGAGCTGTAGCTACCTTTGACAAAATCCTTAGCGAGAACCAAGATCATTTCTTTCGCTTGCTTGCAGAGCAAGGAGCCAAGTTACCTCAAGATTTTGATTTATCCACTCTCAAGGAGACAAACAACACCTTAAGTGCCATACAGGTGGTCCAAACCATGTCAACAGTGACCACACCTTTACCCGAACAAGGCTCATAGGGGAAAACAATGGTAGAATATAAGAATCCCCTTTTTCAAAACCCAACAAGAAAGAGGGTTGTTTCACCACTTCTAACTCCTATGGAAATTTACAAACACCAACAGGAGACTCTACAACGTCAAGTGGAGCTAGCTAAGCAAGCCACCTTAGCTCAATCAAATATACAACAAACTCCTAAAATGTCCACACCAATCACAAGTGGAATTTTGGTTACTCCTTCACGAATAGGTTTCCCACCAAATTACAATCTGGGGAACAACTATGTAGCCATGCAACAAGGGTCTCAACACATACCACCTCCTATATCATCAAACCTTCATGTCTCTCAACCAACTAGAGTCATGCAACCCCAACCACAACATTCTTCTACTCTCATCCTCAATCAACCTCAACCATCGCAAATCACATCTACCTATGTCCCTCCTCTGCTACATTCATCAGCGCTAAATTTCTTTCACACATTGCCTAGCCACTCTCAACATTCCCAACATCAAGTTTCCCAAAGCTATGTTCCGCACTCGCAACCTAACCCAACGAACTTTAGCTTTCCTCCACCTAATTCTTTTCTCCAACCATCACAAAGCCAACATTCTTACCTAGCTCCACCTCCACCTCTTCCAAATCAAAACATCCAATTCCAAACCAATCCAAATCCAACTTACAACACGTATGACCCCAACCAATCTTACGACCCTTATAATACCAATGCTCATGGTTCACACTACAATCTACCATATGGGCAGCAACAACCACTTCTAGGACAACAAGAGATGTTTCCAACCCGTCCCACGGTGATGGAGCTAAAAATCACGGAAGTTCAACAAAAACTATCTGATCTTACTTTTGGCCACACCAAGAAGACCTTCTCTTTAGAAGAAGTGTGTCCTTATCCTTTTGATCGGTCATTACCAATGATCCCTTTTCCTCAAAATTTTACTATTCCTAAGTTTGATAAATACAAAGGAAAAGGTGACCCAAAAGACCATCTTAGGGAATTCTATCTTGCTTGCTTCGAGGTTTCACATAACGACACATACCTTATGCGTCTCTTTCCTCGTAGTCTTGGAGGTCAAGCAATAGAATGGTCCTCACACTTGCCTATGGGTATCAAATCTTTTAACGAGCTAGTGGAGAAATTTGCCACCCATTTCTCCTACAACACAGAGCATGAGATCTCCATGACTGATCTATGCAACAATAAATAGAAAAATGGTGAAACTTCCATTTCTTTCCTTCAACAATGGAGACAAATGGCTAGAAAATTCCCTTTCAAGATTCTTGAGAAACAGCTAGTTAGCATATTTGTGTAGAACCTCAACCAAGAGTTAGGTTTCCATTTGTAAATTCTTAGTGCTACCACCTTCGACGAAATCACGTACAAAGGAATTAATACCAAAAAGGCCCTCATTGCTAAGGGTGTGGTCAAAATCTTCAAAGAGACAAAAGATAATGTTTCTCATCAACAATCGAGCGATAAGCTCAAATATTGGAACAAAAACAAAAACGTGGTCAATGATGGGGTGGTCGATTCTAAACATGTCCAAACTTTGCAAATGCCGCTGCAGCTTTCCAAACCAAGTCAAGCTCCACCTCAACAACAGGAACAACAAAGGCAACCTTATCAAAACTAACCGCAACGACAACAAGAGCGGCCTCAACAAGATTACCCTCCGCGGTGTCAATTCACTCCCTTGGGAGAGCCCATAGAGATAGTCTTACATAAGATTTTACACAAAGGTCTCATCACCTTACCTGATGCTCCCCCATATGGTGAACCTGTTTACAAAATAGTACGGTACAGAGAAAATGACTACTGTGAATTCCATAGGAGCAAAGGGCATAGAACCGCATCGTGCATGAAACTCATTGAAGGCAATCAAATATCTCTACAAGAAGATCTACCAGCTCAACACACGAACTAAGATCTCAATATGTACAAGGAACCATTCCCTCATCATGGTCCACCTCCTCCTCAGGATAGAGGTAAAGGTATCAATCATGCTTCCACTTCCTTTGATTCCATTGTCGGTCATTTTGAAGAGAGTCAAGTGTCTACCCTCACAGTCAAAGACAAATCTATGGATCGCACTGTTACCACTCGTTGTGGTTGTGTCACCATTCGTGGTCCTACACTTAGTCTTCTGGCTCAATCTAATTATAATCTTGTCAAACATCTAGGGAAAACGCCAGCACAGATCTCTATCTTGGACCTTCTACGGTCATCACCTTCACATAGAGTAGTGCTAGAAAAAGCCCTCCAAGAGTCTTTGGTTCCTAACAACATAGTGGTTGCAGATTTCCAAGCTATAGTTGGTAATATTGCTTCACCCTACAATGTGGTCTTCTCTGAGAAAGATCTCCCTTCCCATGATCCTCATCACAATGATGCCCTTCATATTGAGGTTCTCATCCATAAGCGCAAAATCAAACGCATACTCATAGATGGTGGTGCTGGTCTCAACATCTATTCTTTAAAGTTACTTAAACAATTGGGATACTCTAAGGATCATGTCAACACTGATCAAAGTATTACAATCAAGGGATATGATGATTCTGAACGCCATTCAGAAGGTATTATCCACTTGCCTATACAACTGGGCCCTGTCATGCTTGAAACTTGATGTCAAGTCCTTGATATTGAGCTGCCTTACAACATTATCCTAGGCTGCCCATGGATCCATGCAATGAAAGTTGTTCCCTCCATGTATCACCAGTCCCTCAAATTCCCATTCAATGGTACGGAGATCACTATCCCAGGAGACCCCAATCCTTTTGAATTCTGTCGTGTCTTGCAAGGCAGTTATAAGAATTGCAACCAAGTGCCTAACAATGCAAAAACCCTTGAATCCCCACTATATGTTGATCCTACAACTCTGACTCAAGCCTCTACAAGTGAACCTAGTCCTATTCCTGAAATCAAAGCTCACATCCGTGACATAGGCTTTGGAACTTATGATATCTCCAAATCTTGTTGTGTCAGGCAAATGCCTTTATCTCCAAAATCTTATGGCCAACCGCCTATTGCTAAAGTAACTAAAAAAGAAGCTATTCCTCCCCTAGCATTTCTAACCCAATTCCAACAGGGACACTTATTGGAAGAGGAAACTATTGAGGACATTTCTTCTTGGCTCTATAAGGAGAAAGAACCAGTCACAATACTAGTCAAGCAATATGGCAATGGCTTAAGGATAGTAAAAAAACATGGGCTATAAAGGCAAAGGTGGCCTTGGGAAACAGAATCAAGGCACTATGGAACCCATTGTTGTGACAAAGAAACTAGACAAAAAGGGTTTAGGATTTGGTAGAAGGTACCACACACCTTGGACATCGAGTATATCCTCGACAAGGTAGCTGACACTTTTCCCGCCGATTCGACGTCTACAGAAGATACCATCGATGACTCTTCCCTCCATATGACCAACCTATTTGCAAAATCCTCCATTTTCATGCTATCCTCCGTATCCTTAACCTCCACCACGAACACCCAGAATGTAACACTTGTCTACCTTGAACTTATCGATTGGGACCAATAAGGGTCCCCCGTTATAGATGTATTTCAGAATGACAAAGCTTTAGCTGAGTTCATGGGACTTTGGGAGGGAATCCCTCTTGGTGATCATAAAGCAGGTTTTGTAATGGAACTAGAGCCAACAGCTTATTTTGGTGAGAATGCCAAATCCTCCAGTCACAAAAGTGAAAATAAAGCAAGATCTCTAGGTGAAAACCACACTGTGGCACCTCCTGATCAACGTATCCAAAGGTGAAAACCCAATTGTGGCACCTGAGGATGGAGGATTTGACCTTCCCCTACCATCTAAGTATCAAGAGAAATCAGCTCTCCTAGTGGAAGATTCTACAAAGATAAACCTTGGCACAAAGCAAAATCCAAAGACCACATTACTGGCAGCATCATTATCAGAAACAGAGCACAAGAACCTTAACACATTCTTCCTACAGAGAACCATCAACTTTGCATGGACCTATGCTAATATGCCAGGGCTAGACCCTAAGCTAGTAGTTCATTATCTCATAGTTGATCCAAAAGTAAAATCAGTCAACCAAAAGCTGAGAAAGATGCACCCACTGATAGCTCTCTTGGTAAAGGTGGAAATACAGAAGCTGTTAGATGCAAAGTTCATATGACCTATTGACTATTTAGATTGGGTCTCAAACATTGTACCTGTGTCTAAACCCAATGGGCGCATCTGTATGTGTAATGATTTTAGAGATATTAACAAAGCATGTCCAAAAGATGACTTTCCATTGCCAAACATTGATATTATAGTAGACCTGACAACAGGTCATGAAATGCTTTCACTCATGGATGGATTCTCAGGCTACAATCAGATAAGGATAGCAGAAGAAGATCAACATAAAACAACCTTTACTTGTCCTTGGGGCAATTATTGTTGGTGTGTCATGCCCTTTGGTCTAAAGAATGCAGGAGCAACCTATCAAAGAGTAATGACAGTGATATTCCACGATCTCTTTCATCATATCATGGAGGACTATGTGGATGACATACTAGCTAAATATTCTAGGGTAGATCACATACAAGTTCTAGAACAGATCTTTGGCAGGCTCGAGAAATACCAAGTGCGCCTCAATCCAAAGAAGTGTGTCTTTGGCGTAACATCAAGGAAACTGTTGGGATACATTGTATCTCACAGAGGCATCGAAGTCGACCCTGCGAAAGTCAAGGCTATAGTGGAGATGCCTCCACTAAAGAACCTTAAAGCATTAAGGAGCCTTCAGGGAAGGTTACAATCCATCAGGCGTTTCATCTCACAGCTAGCAGATAAATGTCAACCATTTCAACACTTAATCTGAAAGGACGTCTCATTCTGATGGGATTATAAGTGTCAGAAAGCATTTGATCAACTTAAAGAGTATCTGGCTACACCTCCTGTATTGGTTCCACCAGTTGCTGATAAACCTTTGATATTATACATCTCAACTACAACTTCAGCCCTTGGGGCCTTGCTAGCACAACATGATGAATCAATAAAAGAGCATGCAATTTATTATATTAGTAGAACCTTGGTGGGATATGAGCTCAATTATTCACCAATGGAAAGGGCTTGTTTAGCAGTAGTGTTTGCTTCTCAAAAGTTGCGGCATTACATGTTGAACCAACACACAAATCTTATAGCCAAAATTGATCCCTTGAAATATCTACTAGCAAAAGTAGCTCTCACAGGCTGATTAGCTAAATGGGTCATGATCCTTAGTGAGTTCAACATTGAGTACATGGATTGTAAAGCAATCAAAGGACAAGCCCTAGCAGATCAACTAGAAGAAGCACCAATGACAGACACACACCCTATGGTAGCAGACTTTCCAGACAAGAATCTCTTCACTCTTACCAACTCAATAATGTGGAAGTTGTACTTTGATGGTTCCTACACATAGCATGGATCAAGGGCCGGCATCTTATTCATCACACCTCAAAATGACTATATTCCAAAGTCATATCAGCTTGCATTCCCTTGCACCAACAACATTGCCAAGTATGAAGCACTCCTCATAGGTCTCAATACAACAGTTCAATGGGACATCACAGAATTACAAGTATATGGAGACTCACAACTAGTCATTCGCCAAGTCACAGATGAGTACCAAACAAAGGATGAAAAGTTGGTCCCCTACAAGCAACTAGTGGACGCCTACAAACCACACTTTTCTAGCATCACATTTGAGCAAATTCCAAGAGAGCATAACAAAGCTATAGATTCTATGGCTTCTGTAGGGTCACTGATTGACATGCCTGCGAATACATAGAAATGCGAATTCTTGATCGAGCAATTGTTGATACCAGCCATTGATGTTCCTATTACTGAAATCATCTGCGAAATTGTTGGTCCCAATTCCCCATGGTACAAAGATATCTATGAATACCTTAAACACAAAACCTTTCCCCCTGACCTATCATCCACCCAACGTAAAACCTTTATCCGTCGATCCTCCCGTTACACCATTCTAGGTGATACACTATATCGCCGGAGTCTCAATGGTATCCTCTTATGATGTCTTAATGCGGAAGAAGCCGAAGCTACCTTACGAGACATACACGAAGGTGTCTATGGTGCACATTCTACCGGTCCTAATCTCGCTAAGAAGATACTCAAAACAGGTTACTACTGCCCTATAATAGAGCAAGATGCTGCACAGTTTGCTAAGAAGTGTCTACAATGCCAGCAACATGGAGATTTGATTCACACACCAGCTCATGAACTACAACCTGTGACAACTCCATGGCCTTTTTCTCAATGGGGTCTCGACCTCGTAGGACAGATCCACCCCTCCTCTTCCAATGGCCACAAATTTATCATTACCACCACTGAGTATTTTACAAAGTGGGTTGAAGCCATTCCCATGACCTATATCACTGGTAAGCAAATAGCCAAGTTTATCCTTAACTACCTCATATGCCGGTATGGTATCCCCCAAGCCATTGTCACTGATAATGGGAGACCATTCAAGAATCAAGATGTCCGCGCCTTGTGCACACAATACAATATCCAACATCATTTTTCAACTCCCTATTATCCACAAAGTAATGACCAAGCTAAGGCTTCCAATAAAACCATTCTCAAAATCCTCAAGAAAACGGTCAATGAAGCTGGTCGTGATTGGCACTTGCAACTCAATCCTGCCCTATGGGCCTACCACACTAGTATTAGAACTCCAACTAGTGCCACACCTTATGCCTTGGTCTATGGCTCTGAAGCCATCCTACCTATAGAGTTCGAGATCCCATCCCTCAGAGTATCCATGTAGGACCTGATCGACGGAGAGGAGTATCGCACTTCCAAATTAGCTGAGCTTGAACTACTAGATGAGAGGCGCCTCACCGCGTTTAATCATCTCCATGTCTATCAAAACCACCTGCGGCGTAATTACAACAAAAAGATCAAAGAAAGATGGTTTCAAGTTGGTGATCTTGTACTTAAAGAGAATCAGAGAAATCAAGCAAATCGAGAAAAGAAGGGTAAGTTTGAGCCTAATTGGTTAGGTCCCTTTATTGTCACAGCAGCATATGGATTAGGAGCTTATACTTTAGCTACACCTGATGGCATTCCTCTAGATGAGCCACTTAATAGTGTCCATCTCAAGAAGTTCTATGCCTGATCCTCAGAGTATTCCAAAAAAAAAAATCCAAAAAAATCTGTCCTCTGGTGAAAACCTGGCAAATAGGCGCCGTGAATAAGTACCATAGTGAAAACCTGGCAAATAGGCGCTATGTGTAGAGTCAGCATCCATCATCTATCGAGTCCTGTCCAGTGCACAAAGCATGCCTTTCATCCCTACATCCATAGTAAAATCATTGACCTTGTTTGCATTTCCATCCCCCTATCTAGTATAGCTTGAAAATTTGTCAATGTCCCTCGTCGTCATCCCACATCTTGATTTGTGTCAACAGTTTGCACTGTCTGGTGCTAGGTCACAACTTTCTAGGTCATCTTCATCAGTCATCCATGCAAATTCCTCTATCGGAATGGGGGCAACTCTTTCCTTAACTTGGGTCTAGGATTGGTGCCTTGTTCGTGGTTCACAACGCGCTCTTCAATCTTTTCTCTTTTCCGCCGATAGCATCCTTTATCGGACACATCGCTCCTACGATAAGGCTATTATCTTCTCAACACTTTTCCTACATCATCACACAACCAGAACTACATATTATCATCATTTCAATCTTAAGGTACCTTTATCCCATGGATATGGGTGTGTAGGCAGTCTAGAATACAAAGGAAGTATCCAGTACTCAGGTACATAAGATCCCCTCCTTTCACCTTGACCCATTCATCACTCTATCCAGAATTACATATTATCTTCTTTCATCTTTCCTTGTAATGTGCCGTGATCCCGTGAATACAGGGTATATAAGTAGTCTGGAATACAAAGGATGTATCCAGTACTCAGGCACATACGATTCATCATTCTCCACCCGTTTCAATCCATCAAACACTGTCACTTTCTAGTCTTCCATTTTTTAAAATCCATTCACCTCGACATGACTAACTCAAGCAGCAAGCTAGCACATCCTTTTAAAGCAAAGGTCCTTAACAAACCTGAAGCAAAGCAGCTTCCTTCCAGAGTCATCTACTATCCTGGATACAGATTGCCAACATCAACTAAGTATTGCTTAACCAAAGCCCTAGATCAACAAGCTTGTCTTCTGCGCAGTGTTCCATTGTCGAGACTGACACATGTGTCTCCTACAACATGTGGCATTTCCTGCAAGGAGACATTGTCTTTTTAGGTAGATAGCACCCTTTAACAGACACAGAGTTCCTACGATAAGGCTGTTATCTTTCCTATCTAATCTATCCTGAGCAACCTCTTTGGCAAGAGAATATGTTGGCTATATGTTTACTTTGTAAGTCAGTCAATTTGTGTTATGGTTTATCTTTTGTTCATTTTCCAATACCTATTCAAGGCTACCTTGATTTATCTATAATCTTGGTATGTTGCGATGCAGTACGGATTAGGGGCATAGTCATTGTTTTTCTTGTATGTCGTGTTTGAGGAATGATCTTTAGTATCTTTCTTAGCATCATATTTATCTTGTGTGTGTTACAACCTAACATCTTACGTATTAATAATTTTTCTTGCATTTACATGTATTGAAGTTTATTTTATGTTCAAGACTATGGCTTATGCACATGTACCAACAAGGTCATATTATGTCTAAAGGGATCTAAGTTCAATCCGCTTGCTTGTAGAGTTAACATCCACGCACTCGGATATTACTGCACCTTGGTCTTTTATACCTTGGTGGTGAACTATCCACGTGCTATATCAAAAATAAGGATTGCTCTTTATAAACAAATGTGAAACCATTGCAACAAGCTCATCCATTTACACCATCCATTTTTCCATGGCCTTATATAGTTTTCCAGCAAAGATCATTCAACAGTCTTTCTCTTATGTTCTTTTCTATCTCCACTTTCTTCTATTCAACCTCACCTATCTCCAATAAATCTTCTAGTCGAGCGTCAACACAGTTCTTCTGTCACTTCCCTATCTTTCCTCTCGAGGGGGCACCCTACGCCAGCTACGCTGGGGCAACTAGCTACACTGGGGCATCAAAAATTGTATCATGTCTTCAACTATTGATTTCTTTGAAGCAACGCTGTAAACTGCATTGCATCAAAGAGGGGCAAAATGTAGACACTCTAAAATGACCATGTCTTTGAATCACTTGCATTTCGTCTAATCTATAGTATCACCTGCATTTCAACATTAATTAAATAATCTAATTATTTAATTAATTTCATCAAATTCTTCCAAAACTTTAAAATTCAACATTAATTAAATAAATCTCCTTTATTTAATTAATTTCAGCAAAATCAACCTTATTCTTCCATTAATTAAATAATTTATATTATTTAATTAAATCATTATCCTCTTTCAAATTTCAAGTCTCCATTAATTAAATAATTTATATTATTTAATTAAATCATTATCCTCTTTCAAATTTCAAGTCTCCATTAAATAATTTATATTATTTAATTAAATCATTATCTTCTTTCCAAATCTCAAGTCTCCATTAATTAAATAAATCCCATTATTTAATTAATTCATCACAAATTCTATCTTATCCAAACAATTAAATAATTCCTAATTATTTAATTAAATCAAATTCATTCTTCCAAATTTAAATAAATCAAATCAAATCTATTTAAATTCTTTCATTCTCCAAAAATAAGATAAATCAAATATTTTATTTATTCTTCCAAATCATGCACAACAATTAAATAAATCTATTTAATTAATTTGCTTTCTTATCTACAAATATCTTTCAAATCTTCTAAAAATAAGTCTTCTTCTCCATGCACACACAATTAAATAATTTATTATTTAATTTCTCTCAAATCATGCAAAAGCAAATCTAAAGTTGAGTTATCTATTCACTCAACCTTGTTTTTTATCAATTTCTCTTAAATTAGAAAAAAACTTTCTAATTTATGAAAAACATGTCTTATCTTTAGAAAAGAAAGTGTTTAACTCAAATAAAATAACTTTTGTGTGACACTTGTCTTCTTCTTATTTGTTGCACGTTCCTCAACTATTCTCCTCTGTTGATTCTTCTAAATTATCTGGACTGTTGATCGATCTTCATTGAAACCTATATAAACCCCCCTCATTTCCTTCACAATTCCTCTTCGATCACTTATTCTCAGGCATACTTAATAGCGCTTTGAGCATACATCGCATCAATTGAGCAACTTCATGATCTTTTGACATTGATCTTTGAATACACTACTTGCTTGTTGCAACTATGGTTTTGCAATACTATTGAGCAACTTACATTCATCCAAAGGGAACAATACAAATCTTGGTAAAAGCTTTCATGTTTTATTGATTTATTAGTAATGGCTTTTATTTAGATCGGTTCTCTTTATTTTATTAGTTTTTGATTTGTTTAAGTTTATCATAGTCAATTTTCCTCATACACACACGTCAAATGAATTTGAAATTTTTTGTGAAGATCATGGTATTAGGAGACATCTATTAGCTCCTAGGACCCCTCAGCAAAATGGGGTAGTAGAAAGGAAGAATAGAACTATGCAAGAGATGGCTTGGGCAATTTTGAAAGATGCAGATCTACCTCATATGTACTAGAAGAAAAAAGTTCACTCTGTTGTATATCTAATTAACAGAGTGCAACTGAGGGTCAATAGCACTAGGACCCCTTATGAGCTATGGTATGGAAGACCTCCCACTGTCAGATACTTCAAAATCTTTGGCAGCAAATACTATATCAGAAGAGATGAAGAAGACCTAGGAAAGTTTATTCAATAAGTGATTAAGGAATCTTTCTTAGTGACTCAACTAGAAGCAAGTCTTATAGATACTAAAACAAGAGGTTGGGAAAGATGATTGAAAGAACAAATGTCAAGGTAGATGAAGACCTATATCAGATCTCACAAGAATCAAAGGACTCCAAATCTAATATCTTTCCATGCATTGAAGAAGAAGAAGAAGAAGAAGTGAAAGAAGAAAAGGAACAAGAACCAAAGTAGATGCCTAAGACTCTAGCAAAGTATGTTCAAAAGAACCATTCAACAGATTAGATCATTGGAGATAAGGCTGAAGATGTGCATACAAGGAGAAGGCTTGCTAAGACATATGAGCAAGTAAACTTGTGTTTGTTATCAAAAGTAGAACTCAAACCCTTTTCTAATGCTAGCAAAGATGATGGATGGATAAAGGCACTGGAAGAAGAATTGGATTAGATAGAGAAAAATTAGGCATGTGAATTGGTTCCCAGACCATCCAACAAGAATGTCATAGGAACAAAGTGGGTGTTAAATGGTGATCTAGAGGAAGAGTCTACATTGAGCAACCAGATGGTTTCCAGATATCAGAAGATCTGGACATTGTGTGCAAACTTAAGAAGGCTTTGTATGGTCTCAAGCAAGCACCTAGAGCTTGCTATGCTAGGTTGGATAAGTACTTACTTCAGCAAGGCTTCAAGAAAGGTACTACAGATAGCAATCTTTACATCAAGAAGGAGACATGATATTGATAGTTGTAGTATATGTTGATGACATCATCTTTGGTGGATATGATGATATGTGTAAGAGGTTTGTAGAGGAGATGCAAAAGATTTTGAGATGTCTATGATTGGTGAGATGTATTTCTTCCTTGGACTTCAAATTACTCAGCTAGATGGTGGTATCTTTATTTCTCAAGCTATGTATGTCAAAGAGTTGTTGAAGAAGTTTGGTATGGAGGATTCAAAACTAATGAGTACTCCCATGGTCACTGGATGTCATTTGAGAAAGGATGATAAGTCTCTAGAGGTGGATCAAACTTCCTATAGATCTATGATTGGAGGATTGTTGTACCTAACTACTTCTAGACCTGATATTATGCATGTAGTATGTGTGGATGCCAGATATCAAGCCAATCCTAAGAAAACACATGAGCAGGCAGTGAAAAGGATATTTAGATGCTTGAAAGGAACTCCAGATTATGGTTTATGGTATCTAAGAGGTAATGACTTTGATTTGAATGCCTACACTAATGTTGATTGGGCTGGTTGTGTTGATGATAGAAGAAGTATAAGAGGTGGTGCTTTCCTTTTAGGAAGCAGATTGGTTTCATGGCAGAGTAAGAAGCAAGATTCAGTGTCCTTATCAACTATAGAGGAAGAGTACATTATAGCAGCATCCTACTATACACAAGTGTTATGGATGAATAAAACCCTAAAGGATGTCAAGGTATTGTATGATGAGCCTATTCCTATTTTGTGTGACAATACAAGTGCTATCAATATTTCCAAGAATCCAGTGATGCATTCTAGAACCAAGTATATAACAATCAGGTATCACTTTTTGAAAGAGAAGGTTGCAGATAAGGAAGTGAAGTTGTAATATGTTCCAACAAAGGATCAGATGACAAATATTTTCACAAAGGCTCTTACAAAGGATACTTTTGAGGATCTCCAACAAAGGTTAGGGGTAATTGTCCCTCCTTCTTGCTAGATGCATGGTGGTGCATCTGTCTAGGGGGAGTTCATGTTATATCTTGTTCTTGGACTGATGGTGGCTACCTCTCAGGGGGAGTAGGTAGTGGTTTCTAATGATAGGGGGAGTCTGTTTGCTACAAGAAGAAGCCATGCTCTAAGAAAGAATGTGTAGGTATGTGGTTCCTAGTGTTGTCATTGATTGCCATTAATGTCAACACTATCTTAGATGTGTGATGGTGTTTATGGTTGGATGTCATGTCATATCCAATAGAGAAGATATAGTTCATGGTTGGATGTCATGTTAAATATGATGAGATTATTGAAGTTCATGGTTGGATGTCATGTTAAATATAATGAGATTACTAAAGTTTGTGTTTGGATGTCATGCCTTGATCAATGCAGAATTGAATATAAAGTTATATTAAGATGGAAATTAGAAGCATCAAGAAGATATATTAATATGGGAATTAGAAGCACTAAGATGATCAGATGTGTTAATAATTTTGAGAAGATGTTACTGGTGGCCTAATATGGGAATTAGAAGCACTGAGATGATCAGATGTGTTGCTAATGTTGAGAAGATGTTACTGGTGGTCTGATCCAAGTTTCATGATGATTAGATTATTGAAAGTGTGTTTTGCAGTTTGAAGATAGTTACTATATAGAAATAGAATGCTTTGCATTCCTCTACATTTACAAATATGGCTATGCAGTTTTGGAACTATGTTTAGGGTGTAGTGAAGGTCATAATGCCAAAGCTTCAAATCATTTGTCTTTCTGCTATGAAAGTTATGCATGATAGAATACCGACATGTGTTATAGCAGAGTGAGATGGTGTTGAAGGCATGTTGGAAAGCTCCACATTCCTCTAGATAAGGATGTTTGGATTTGTGATTTTGTAGACATGTTTATGAATGTGAATTACATGTTTCCTTGCAGTTTCAAGGTTCTTGGTGGTTCACAAGCTCATTTTCTCAATGATAGATGTTGTAGTGTGTTATGGAAGACAAGTTGTTCTTAGAGTTCATGATTGAAGATGTGCAACGCAAAATATTTGATGTTCGGAGGTAAAGGAGTGTTTGTAGATGTTTTATGAGTCATGTAGACTCATCTAGAAAAGTTTCATGAAGATCTTTCTTGTTTCCAGTACCACACAAGGTTTTCAAGTTGTTGTGGCCGTTATGCTTCAAGTTTCATATGTCTTTGCTTAAGGATATTGATGCAAGAGCATCCAGGGTGTAAGAACAATCTTGCATCAACCAAAAAAAAATGTTGTTTCTTTTCAATAAGGGCTAAATTTGGCAAGGTTATTATTTTTAGTAAGTTTGTATTTGTGCACAGTTGGATACAAAATCTTACACAGACCTCTAGAATGGTGAATTGAAGCTAATGGTGAAGAAATCACTTCAATATCATTTGTCATTTGTGAGATATTAAAATTTTAAATTCCAAATATCCTATTGAAATATTCAAAGTCAAATTTGAGGCACTTAGAGGCTCAGAATGGGCTCGAAATTTGGTGGGAAACCCAAGCAGTCTACCTATTCGTACTACTTATGCACCATCCTCTTTTCGAGAGCTTTCTGAAAAGGTATTATAATTGAAAAATCAACAGTCGGATCGAAAGTTATAGCCCCGCGAAGTTGACCTATTTTTTGAGGGAGATGCAGATTTCAAAATTAAGCTAGTAGCTGCCGAAAAGGGCTATATATGACCATTTTTGGGAACCCTTGGGTGTTAAAGTTAAGGGGGAGGGTGTAGAGTCAAGAAAAGGGTGGGAAAATAGAAACCCTAGTTGATTTGGGGTTACAAAAGGCTGAAGATTCTAGAGTCTTGAGAGAGGGAGTTGTAATGTGTTGCAACTTGTAGGGGATTCATCCTCTAATTGTATTTGAGCTTCTGTAATGTAATGTTTTTCCCATAGTAATAAAATATCATTCTATTTTCTATGTACAATTTCTATTATTGTGTGTTTTATGATTTACCCCCTTCATCAAGTGGTATCAGAGCAAGGGTTCCTGAGTGTGTAGACAAATCACCGACCATGAGGCAGTTTGCACCAGGACCTGAGGTTGTGGGTTTGCTGTGGAGATCAAGATGCCTTCACAAAGAAATCGTATTGGGAGGAATGCTTTGACAGAAGAGGGTTTTAGAGCCCTACAAAGACAAATCGATGCATTGCAAGAGGAGCTGCGAAGAGGGTTTAAGCCAAGAACAAGAGAAGAAAGTGAGGATGAAGCAAAAGAGGAGCTATATGAGGAAGAACAAGAAGCTACAGGAGATCCTGCAGAAGTTAGGCTATTGAGGGTCATTTCTAAGATTGGAAAGAGGCCCAGGATCGAAGTTTCTACATATTTTGAATATTTAAATCCAGAACAGCTTATTGATTGGATCAATGACATGGAGGAATATTTTGAGTATGAAGATGTGGAAGACCCAGATCGGGTCAAGTTTGCAAAAACAAAATTGAAGGGCCATGCTAGTATTTGGTGGAAGGAGGTCCAGTTAGAGAGGAACAGAAGAGGAAAATGAAAGATCACCAAATGGGATCGGATGGTGGAAAAATTGAAGAAGCAGTTCATTCCTGTGGATTATGAGATGGAGTTGTTGAAGAAGCTGTAAGGATTGAAGCAAGGCAACAAGTCTGTTAAGGAGTATACAGAAGAGTTTTATAAGATTACTATTAGAACCGGTCATGCAGAGGCCAACAAGGAGAAGGTAGCCCATTACATTAATGGGTTGAGGCCAAGTATTTAAGAGCAGCTGAGCCTGGTCAAAATGACCACCATCGAAGATGCATACTAGTTTTCCCTGAAGATGGAAGAGAAGCTGAATAAAAGATTTGACAAGCAAAGGGGAAGAGGTCAAGGCAGAAGGACTGGTGGAAGACCCTATGGGGGCTGAAATGAAGATTCAAAGAAAACTGAAGAAGTTGGCACTAGTCAAAATTAGAGAGGAGGTAATACCTACCACCCTCGTGACTAGAACAATGGTAAGCAAAGAGGAAGAGGAAGAGGCAGACTTGGGCAAGGACCTAAGAGGAGGTTTCAGAGGAACCTGTTTCCAATGTGGAGAAGAAGGACATCGAGCATACGAGTGTTCGCAACATCAAGGAAGGACAAATAGAAGACCTGAAGGTAATAAACAAGTTGCACATGTCGATGAAGATGCGCAATCTAAACGCTCTGAAGATGTTGAAAGGGGAGAAATCCTAGTTGTCAGAAGAACTTTGTTGAATGAGGAGAAATAACCCAATTAGAGGAAGAGTTTATTCCGCACAAGGTGCAAATGTGAAGGTAAGTGTTGTGATATTATTAGTGACAGTGGAAGCAATGATAATCTTGTTTTAGAGGAGATGGTTGACAAGTTGAAGTTGACAAGAAAAAAGCATCCACATCCATACCGGATTGCATGGTTGCAGAAGGACCATAGAGGTTTGGTCAATGAGCAGTGTTTAGTGAAGTTCAAGATTGGTGACTACCATGATGAGGTATTGTGTGACATCATACTGATGGATGCATGTCATATGTTATTGGGGAGGCCGTGGCAGTATGATAGGAGCATTGTCCATGATGGCCGTGCAAACACATATTCCCTAACGAAGGATGGAGTTCGTCATAAGTTGAAGCCCTTGAAGGAGGAGGAAGAAAAGGTATGTAGTACTACCAGAATTTGCTTAGTAGATGGTAGGAAATTTTTGGAGGGTATGAAGCATGAGAGTCATTACTTTGCATTGATTCCTAAGATTAGTCAAGAGAAATGTGAAGATGTACTAGCAGAAGTCTCAGATATGTTGGAAGAATTTTAGGACATTATCTCTGATAATGTACCAGAAGGTTTACCACTAGTAAGGAAGATAAGTCATCAAATGAATTTGATACCAGGAGCTATTTTGCCAAACAAGGTGGCCCATAGAATGACTCCAGCAGAGAGTGAAGAGTTGAACAAATAAGTTCAAGAGTTGTTGAGGAAGGGATTGATAAGAGAAAGCCTAAGTCCATGTGTGGTACCTGCAGTACTAGCACTAAAGAAAGATGAAGAGTGTAGGATGTGTACAGATTCCTGAGCCATCAACAAGATCACAATCAAGAACAAATTTCCATTGCCCAGAATGGATGACATAATGGATTGTTTGAGTGGAGCCAAGTACTTCATGAAGATTGATATGAAGAGTGGGTATCACTAGATTCGAATCAGAGAAGGAGACGAGTGGAAGATAGCCTTCAAAACAAAGGAAGGTTTGTATGAGTGGTTAGTCATGCCATTTGGGCTAATCAATGCACCAAGCACATTCATGCGGCTCATGAATGAGATACTGAAAGAATTTTTAAGAAATTTTGTTATTGTTTATTTAGATGACATTTTGATTTTCAGTAAGACTTGGGATGAGCATTTGATGCATATCAGAAGAGTTTTAGAGAAGCTGAGGGAGGAGAAGTTGTTGATCAATCTCAAGAAATGTAGTTTTGCAAAGAAGGATTTGGTATACCTGGGATTTGTTGTCTCAGAGGAAGGTTTTATGATGGACCCAGAGAAGATGAGGGCTATCATTGAATGGCCTACGCCAAGGAGTGCTTTTGAGGTAAGATCTTTTCATGGTTTGACAAGTTTTTACAGAAAGTTTATTAGGAATTTCAATAGCATTTGTGTACCCCTAACTGAGACAATGAGAGGGGATAGAAAAGAGTTTAGATGGACTAAAGGAGTAAATAAGAGCTTTGATACATTGAACTAGAAAGTCGTAGAACAACCTATTTTGGCACTTCTAGATTTCAATAAGGTATTTCAGGTAGATTGTGATGCTAGTGGTAGTGGTATAGGAGTTGTTTTGAGTCAAGAAGGTAAGCCCATTGCCTATTTTAGTGAGAAGCTTAATGATGCCAAGAAAAAGTATTTTGTTTATGATCAGGTGTTTTATGCAATAGTTCAAGCTTTGAAGAAATAGAGACATTATTTTTTGCCAAAAGAGTTTGACATTTTTCATTTCCGTTCATGTGACTATTTACCTTACTGTTACTGATACTTTTATATTTTTGGGACTGTTGATCCTAGATTCCCAAACTTTTAGACCTTATTATGTTAAAGGAAAACTAATTGGGTGATGATAGATAGATGTTTGTATTAAGAGAAAACAAATTGGGTGATGTTAGATAGATGTTTATTTTATAGGAAAACTAATTGGGTGATGTTAAATAGATGTTTATATTATAGGAAAACTAATTAGGTGATGTTAGATAGATGTTTACATTACAGGAAAACTAATTGGGTGATGTTAGAAAATTGTAATGTGATTTCCTTTATGCTTAAGAGAACTTGTGGTACTTTATGGGAATGCATGTTTTAAATTGCTTTGGCTATGATATTTTTATGTGGAATTAACTTTGCAATTGAGTGCACAGGTTTTGCTAACAAACCACAGATACTGGAGATCATCCTACACTTTATGTTGTAATCCCTTGTGAAGCCGATCTGGTTCCACGAGGAACCAAGATCAACTCTGTGTTTGATGAAATGTTGTAATGTTAATTTGCATGAGGTTGAATGGGTTAGGTCTACTCTCTTTTAATTTGAATTATGATTTGTGTTGTAAGAATTGTTTTTGAATTTTATTTTTAAATTTTAATTTTTGGAGACCCTTTTCTTGTGTTTTAACTTGACCCTGGGTGTCCTAACTAGGTTAAAATTGACCCTGGGTTATACCCCATAGGTCTAGGGTCCCTTTTGACTTGGGTAACCCTTGGTTAACCTCCGTATGGTCACCTTAACTTCACACTGAAGTTAAGTGAAAAATTTGGAGGCATGGGAGGGATAGGATGAGTGGTACCAACACTCAAGCCCATCCCTTTTCAATTCCTAAGGCTAGAGATGACTTCAAGATCCACCAATTGTGGAGGACTTAACTTTAAGTCTCTCTCACAATTGGTGAGAGTCCCCATGGAGTTGTGTGGTCCTTCATGAGAGGAAAGGAGGGAGACATGTGTCACCCTTTCCCTCTTTAACTCCCCTTTTCTCTCCCATGTGTTGGAGAGAGGACATGTGGTAAGGGGTAAGGAAGACTTTGGGGATGGGTGAGTGACATGTGTCAACACCCATCCCTTGGGAAACAATAGTAGTGGGGAGGAAGAGTGAGGAGGTGACAAGTGTCACCTCCCCATTCCTCTAAGCTCATGGATTGGGTTATTTTAATCCCACTTGGGATAGGGAGAAATTTTGTTGAATTTTTGAGAATTTATGATTATTGGAAATTGTTTTGGGAAAAGGAGAGAGGGAGTTTGGTGGCTTAGGTTGGAGGAGACTTTAGAGGAGCTCTACATCAACTTCTTCCATTATTAGGGCTTTAAAGTTTGGTTTTCAAGGCTAAGGCCTTCCCCTTGCATTTTCAATTTGTTGCATGATGAATGTGTGAGATGCATTTTGCTTGTGTTATATCTTATTATTGTGGGTAATGTTTAGTAGGGTGTTGAAAGAGCCTCTCCCATTTGGGAGAAAATGCTCATCAAGTGTGGAGTAGGGGAGGAGTGATCCTCCTTGAGGTCATTGCCTTGTTTTGGGATATTGAAAGCCTTGAGGGCATTTTATGTAATTTTTGAGTAAATTTGTCACATGGCTTGAGAGCCAAAATATGAACCCCTTGGAAATTTTGTTAATATGTTTAGCTTGAGGCCATGAGGAAATTTGTGTTGAAATATTTTGAAGGGTGGCACTCTAGAGTTGAGTGTGTCCACTCTCCTACCCCTTTTTAAGCTCACTTTGGGTGAGTTGTGTGTTGTAAATATCCATGGGTGTATTTGTGTTTTGGGATGTTGTTTTGCCTTGTTGTGAAGTGGATTTGGATTTCCTCGGTGTGTGGATGATCTCCCTAGCTTGGGGGTGACCGTCTTGCGGGTCTACGGTAGGGAGGAGAGCAGGATGTGTGGTGTTTCTTTCCCATGTGTGTTATGCAGGTTTTCATGGAGCTTAGTGTGAAGTGGAGGAAATTTACTTGCCTTGGAAAATATTTTATTTTTCTTTACTCTTAAGGCTCTTGAGGAGAGCTTGGTCATAGCAATAGCTTCATCCTTGTTGATTTTAAGAGGAGAACTTCTCTCCCTCTTGTTGTAAAATTTGGTCTTCTTGAGTTGTGAGAAAATCCTCTTCATTGTATTGATAGTTTTAATTATAGTGTTTATTAAATTTTACCATTTATGATATGATGAAGGAAGGAAATTTGTTTTTAAAAGGATATTAATTTTGTTTATTACTTAATAATTCTATTAGCAAAGTTGTGCTTTAGTTGTTGTGGTAAACAAAGGAAGTTAAAATTGTTGATTTGAATCTTACCATTAAGTCTTGAGAAATGAAGAATTTTGTGTTATAAGTCAATTTTATTGTTTGTTAATTTTAAAATTGCCAAATAGTAAAGTTGTGGGTTCAATTTTTAGTTAAACAAGAAAATTGCAATTTAGTTCTATAAAGGAAAATATATAAAAATTTATAACATTCCAATGAAATTATTTTTAAAATAAGTTAGTGTCTTGAAATAGATTTGAGTTAAACCAAAAAAAAAAGGCTATAGGTTCATTTATTCATGTGAAATGGTAGAAAAGAGAAAATTAAGATTTTAACTTTGAGGTGCAATTGAAAATATAAATTTATATGGAAATCAAATTTATACTGATTTATTTTGCTTTGCCTTTCAAAAAAAAATTTACTTGACAGTAATAATTATATGATTATATATATATATAGATTTATTTTGCTTTGCCTTTCAAAAAAAATTTAATTGACAGTAATAATTATATGATTATATATATTCTGGAAAATATACAGTTATGGTTTTTTTTTAATAATGAACTGTGAGTTGTATTGACTTGAGAAATTGTTTTGTATATATATATATATACTGATTTTAAATTTTAAATAATGAAATTTAATGGGGAAATAAAATTACGATCCGTAGATTTTATGTATTGAAACACAATCAAAGAAAAGACAGAGTGGTGGGGGGGTTCGAACCCCCCACCATCGCCACTATTACAATGGGTGTGGGGAGGGGACGGAGCCCCCACCTACACCCCACATCGTGGGGTGTAGGTGGGGGCTCCGTCCCCTCACCACACCCCTGCCAACAGTTATCTCCTGCGTGGCCTCTGCGTACCCTCCACCAGCCACCACACTATCCCCTACTCCCCACATTCCTGCCATCCGATAACCCCCACGGTCCCTCTGTGAAATCCGCAGCTGACCTCCAAGTCTTGACCTATCTCCTCCGCTGCCAAGAGCACCACACCACCCCACGCAGGTCCCTCTCCTCCAAAGCGCCACCGCTACTCCTTTAGACCCTACACATTCAACACAAGCAAAACAAAAAAATGTTAGGGTTCTTCCATGAGTTCCAAAATAAAATATGAGGTGAAACAATAAGTTTAGGTATTATAAAAGAAAACCTATTTTTTTTTAACACATTATAATATAAATATAAATATATATATATATATATATAATATGTATTAATAATTTTGGTTCATTTAAAAATTAATATATATATATATATATATAACCGTAAAAAGGAAAACCTAGAGATATAAATGTTATTAAAATAAATTCATTGGGATAATAAAAGAAAACTTAGAAATATAAATGTAAATAAGCATATGTATATATATATGCTTATTTGCATTTATATAGATATTTATATCTTTATAAATAAAATTAAGCCATCATATGCATTTCATATGTGGCCATTGTAAACTTGACCTGTAGATTGAAAAAAAATGAGAGAAAAAAGAGAAAGAAAGATAAGAGTGAAAACAAAGGAGAAAATGCACGACCTTTCCAGGATAGGGCTAAGAGTATCAATTAAGATGTAACATTATGTTAAACCTGATTAGGAGCAAATTAATTATCAAAGTTAATGCAAACATTAAATTAAACCTAGAGCGGAAACCTAGTGGACTTCTGACGAAGTTAGTAAGTCCTATTTAAGTGATCTGATCTACCAAGAAATTAGGAATAATGTAAAGGATGCAGTGATAACTTTGATTGATAGAGAACTAATCTATCAAGAAATTAGGAATAATGAGAAGGATGCAGAGATAACTTTGATTGATAGAGAATGTGAAAGAGAGCAGATTAAATTAAATTTCAGAGAAACGGGAAGAAGAACATATGAATAGGCTTTGTTGAAAATGCTAAAATTAGGAGGAGAAATTAATATTAAATTTCAGAAAACGTGAAGGAGAAGAGATGATCAGACTTTGTTGAAAAATATTCCATTAATGTGATCAATTGTAATTTCATTATAATTAGGGAGTTGTAAGAAATTTGTTAACCCTATCAGGAAACCTTGTGATCAAGATTAGTGTTAGTGTAATAAACCCCACTCACGCCCGTGAGGCATTATGCTGCCGGATTATCCCAAAATTTTAGGGTTTAGCAGTTTAGTAAGTGTAACCCTTGTAGTGATGTTAACCGTATCATGATGACCCACTTGTTGGCCTTCTTGTGTTTGGGAATGCGTACATGTATGTACTCCCCTGCTGACAACTGTATTGTTTATGCCTTAAGCATACGCCACCGAGCACGCTTACACATGTGAGGGGGTTTCTAGGGAAGCGTGGGAAAAAATTTTATATTTCATGTCATGACCACATGTCAAATGTGGACATGACATGTGTGATGTGTGTCGTGACCACATGAGAAATGTGGGCATGACATTTATATACTGATCATCAGGCTTTGCAGTATCTTAATAGTCAAGGAAAGTTAAATCAAAGACACTTAAAATGGGTTGAGTTTTTGCAGAGTTATACTTTTGTTTTGAAGCACAGGAGTGGGAAGTCCAACAAAGTTGCAGATGCCTTGAGCAAAAGGAAAAATTTGTTGACCGAAATGACGATAGAGGTTATTGGTTTTGATGAGCTCAAAAGTTTGTATCTTGAAGATCTAGATTTTGCAGAGGCCTGGAAAGCTTGTCTGGTACCTGTTACTTTGGATAGGACAAAATGGTTGGATTTCATAATCCAAGATGACATGTTGTTTAGAGGAAGCCAGTTGTGCATTCCAAGGAGTTCAATGAGAGAACCTAATTAAGGAGAAGCATAGTGGAGGATTAGCTGGACACTTTGGTTGAGATAAGACCATTGCTATTGTTGGTGAACATTATTATTGGCCACAATTGCAGCAAGATGTGAGAAAATTTGTGCAGAGTTGCAGAGTGTGTTAGATGGCAAAAGGAACAAGTCAGAATACAAGGCTATATCAGCCATTACCTGTACCAGAGAAGGCATGGGATGATATTAGTATGGATTTTATTCTTGGTTTACCAAGGACACAGAGAGGACATGATTCCATTTTGTGGTGGTGGACAGATTCTCAAAGATGGCCCAGTTTTATTCCTTATAAGAAGACTAATGATGCTATTCATATTGTAGAGTTATTTTTTAGGGAAGTGGGGAGACTACATGGTCTACGTAAGAGTATAGTTTCAGATCGAGATACCAAGTTTGTTGGTTATTTCTGGAGGACATTGTGGAAGAAGTTGAAAACAAATTTGAAGTTTAGTTTTGCACACCATCCACAGACTGATGGACAGACAGAAGTGGTGAATAGGATTTTGGGTAACCTACTACGATGCTTAGTAGGAGATAAGCCCAAAGGATGGGATTTGATTTTACCACAGGCGAAATTCGTTTACAACAATTTTGTCAATAGGAGTACTGGTAAATCACCATTCCAGATTGTATATGGAAATAGTCCAAGAAATGCTTCGGAGTTAAGGAAGCTAGACAAAGGAGAAAAGACAAGTGCCAAGGATGAAGACTTTGCAGAACACCTGAAGAATTTGCATGAAGAAGTGAGAAAGCACATTAATAAGATGAATATTTAGTACAAGGCTAAGGTAGATCAGAAGAAGAGATATAAGAAGTTCCAGGTAGGAGATGAAGTCATGGTTCACTTGAGAAAAGAAAGGTTCCCAATTGGAACATACAATAAGTTGAAAATGAAGAAATTTGGACTGTGTAGAATCCTGAAGAAGCATGATTCAGGAAATGCATTTGAGGTAGAGTTGCCTGATGACATCAATATTTCACCAGTGTTCAACATTTCAGATTTGACAGAGTATCATGATGATGGACTTTATAAAGGAACACAGTGGGACATTCTAGCATCTACTTCAGAGAAGGAGGAGATAGAGGGCATTCTGGATAGCAATGTGGGTAAGAGTACAAGAAACAACCAATATATAGAATACTTGGTGAAATCTGAGACTAAGGTTAACCATTTTGGTTTCCCTCTAACTCATGAGAAGTGATAGGGTCACTTTTCAAATTACCCTGGGTGTCTGATGTAGGAGCATCCAAGGTGTAAGAGCAATCTTGCATCAACCAAAAAAAAATGTTATTTCTTTTCAATAAGGGCTAAATTTGGCAGGGTTACTATTTTTAGTAAGTTCGCATTTGTGCATGGTTGGATACAAAATCTTACACAAACCTCTAGAATGGTGAATTGAAGCTAATGGTGAAGAAATCACTTCAATATCATTTGTCATTTGTGAGATATTAAAATTTCAAATTCCAAATATCCTATTGAAATATTCAAAGTCAAATTTGAGGCACTTAGAGGCTCCGGATGGGCCCAAAATTTGGCGGGAAACCCAAGTAGTCTTCTTATCAATATTGCTTGTGCACCATCGTCTTTTCGAGAGCTTTCTGAAAAGGTATTATAATTGAAAATCCAAAAGTTAGATCGAAAGTTATAGCCCCGCAAAGTTGACCTATTTTTTGAGGGAGATGCAAATTTTGAAATTAAGCTGGTGGCTGCCAAAAAGGGCTATATATGACTATTTTTGGGAACCCTTGGGTGGTAGAGTTAAGGGGGAAGGTGTAGAGTCAAGAAAAGGGCGGGAAAATAGAAACCCTAGTTGATTTGGGGTTACAAAAGGCTGAAGATTCTAGAGTCTTGAGAGAGGGAGCTATAATGTGTTGTAGCCTATAGGGGATTCATCCTCTGATTGTATTTGAGCTTCTGTAATGTAATGTTTTTCCCATATTAATAAAATATCATTCTATTTTCTGTGTGCAATTTCTATTATTATGTGTTTTATGATTTACCCCCTTCATCAGCTATCCTATTTTCAAATGAGTGGAGTGTGTGGATGTAATTCCTTGTTGTTTAATGTTGTGAAGGATGTTTTGGACCTAATTAAGAAAGTGTTGATGTCCGCAAGGCATGGGTCTTCTGTTGGTGTTGTGTGTAGTCTTGTTTAAGACTTGTCCTCTACATGTTTCATGTTGTGTGTTGTTTGGATGACTTGTAAATGTATTTTTCATGCTGTCTCTAGCCAACAAGAAATGTAATCAATGTAATATCTTGTATAAATTATAAATCAAATTGAGTTAGGTGAGGTGTGATTGCAAAGTGATTGATAAGGTTCGCAAGAAAGAAAAGGAGTAGAATGATTGTATTATGATGTACGATTGAAGGAGAAAGAGCAGAAGTTATAGATGATATCCTGATTCATCTTAAAGACTTATATCTGATAGTGATCAAGTACAAAGTGTGCCTAAATGATCTGATCATCAGAAGGAAGTGTGAAGAGGTAGTATTGCAATCAACAAAGATGTGAATTTCAATGTCAATTTTTAGACAGTAGAAAGACTATCATACTATAATTTGTTCTAAATATGATCTCAATTCAGGGAGTAGTAGCTTCCTTGGGAATGACCCTAAAACAAAGTATTCAAGCAGTAGTATATTCCTTGGGAGTGATTCTAAAGAAAAGTTTTTAGGGAGTAGTTGCTTCCTTGGGTTGTAGCCCTAAAATAAAGTATATAGTGAGTAGTAGCTTCCTTGGGTTGTGTTGCAAGTATGTGCCTAATTAGTGTTGTCATTGATGTCAACATATCTATGTTTCCATTGGTGTCAACTGTTCCTTCATTTTGTTACTTGCTTGTAGATGTTGAGGATATTGAGAAAATTAGATCATCCGGTAAAAATAGTGAATTGCAGAGAAAACAGTACACTACATGCAGAAGAATAGTCCAAAAGAATGCTCCGCATTTCCTATAGAATGAAGATCTTCTCCTACGGATTGGAAGTTATTTAGAATCCTGTCTAAAGATGTTATATTCCAAGTTTGAGCCTTTGGAATGAAGATTTGAGTAAGTTATGTTCACCAGAGTGAAAACAACTTTTTCTGTATGGTTGGTAGTGATAGGGAGTATTTTTCTCCGCATTCCTCCGCATTAAAGTATTTTCATCTACAGTTCTGGAATTAAATTTGTAATGATGTTAAGTGCTTTCAACTGCAATGGTTCATGATTTGGTGGTCTGCAAGCTATCTTTTACTTATGATAGTGGTTGGCAGTGTTGTTCTTGTGCTCCAGTTTGAAGAATCCTATTGGCAGAGTAATTTGAGATCGTGCGGTTGTTCCTGGTGATTACAATGTGCTTGTGGATGTCTCCTAATCATGTTACTACATTTGGATTGGTCCATAAAGAGGAAATTGGATCGTGAATGAAGTTTGTTCATGCAGACCCACTACTATCATCAGTCTTGGCCGACCTGGTTGAATTCATTATTTTTGTAGATGCATTGAAGATTGTAGAAGTGTGCTATGGCATGGAGGATTGTGTTTGAGTCCCAGATAAGGCATGGTGTGATCTGTATACATTCTTACATCTTTTCCTTAGCTTAATTTGTATTAGGTCTAGACATATTTTATGAATGTTTGTAATGCCAACCTTGGAGATTAATCCAATGGTTGATGAATGTAATGCTGACCTTGATGTACATTCCAAGGTTGATGAGTTGTATAAAAGTGTGTAATGAAGTTGCAAAAAAGCGTGCGGTGTGAATATGCGAAGATAAGTGCGAAAGTTAGAAAGAGTAGAGCAGAAGAGTAATCTATGCTTCTGTGGAACTGAACCTTGGCAGGAGTAGTTCGTAGTGAGCCACCTTTCAGTAGTGATCCATCCTTAGGCAATGAGTCCTATAGATAGTGAGCCTCTATTTTTAGGTATTATTAAAACATATAATATTTTGTGGGCTAACACCCACCATGGTTTTTCGCTTTTTAGGGCTTTCCATGTAAAAATCTCATGTCCACTATGTTGAATGTATGATTGTGATTAAGTTAATGGTTATATAATTTCATGTTTGAATCTAAATCTGAGTAATTAATTTGTTGATGGTTTAATCTGCATGTGAAGCTAAGTTTTTGAGACAACTAATTCACCCCCCTCTCAGTTGTCTGGTGTATTTCAACAATTGGTATCAGTACTAGGTTCCTCGGAAGAAAGTCTAACAACTTGAGGAAGATCTAGAATGTCTTATAAGAAGGAAGCTCCACAGTTTGATGGGACAAATTATGCTCTTTGGAAGGTACGAATGAAAAGCCATCTTCTTTGTCTTGGTTATAAAGTATGGTACCATGCCTAAAAATAGTTTATTGACTGAAGATGAAATCAAAGAATATGAGTTGGATGTCAAAGCGAAGGATGCTCTATTAAGTTCCTTAAGTGACTCAGTGTTGACAAAAGTTGTGGACCTTGAAACTGCAAATGAGATATGGGTGAAGCTAAAAAATCTGTATGAAGGAGATGATTATGTAAGAGAAGCCAAGTTACAGAGCCTGAAAGTGAAATATGAAGATGAATGAAGATGAAAATATAATAGCCTTTATGCAAAGAGTTGATGAACTTGTCACTGGAATAAAGGGTATGGGAGGAAGTATCATTGACAAGGAAGTTGTGATGAAAATCCTCAGATCACTACCAAAGACATATAGTCACAAGGTAGTTTCTATTGAAGAATTCATGATTGTGAAAGTTATTGACAGAGATCAGTTACTTGGAAAGCTTACGGCCTTTAAGATGAGAGAATTTGGTGATGCCCTACCTAAAGTTGCATCAACTTTTAAATCTAGCACTTCTGAAAAAATCTCCAGAGCTAAGAAGTACAAAGTGGATGATGACTTTGAAGAACTTGAAGCTAACTTTGTTAATAGGATACAAAGAGGCTCCAGTAAGTTCAAAGGTAAATTACCTTTCAAATGTTTCTCTTGTGGTAAAGTAGGTCATTATGCTTCTAGATGCCCTGAAAGAATTGAGAAGAATAAGAAAGTATATGAGAGCAGGCCTAGAACTCTAAAGAAATGCTACTATGTTAGATATTTTGATGATGAAGGTGTGACTGATGATGAATTTGATGATGCTAGTACTAGTGTAAATGAATGTTTGTTTATTGCTATCAAAGAAGATCTTGTGTCTACTAATTCTGCTAGTTGTGTGAAGGAAGAAAAACTAGTAGAAGAAAGTGCCTTGGCTGTTTAGGTTGAGAAAGATAAGGATGAATGGATAATTGATAGTGGATGCTCACATCACATGACCAGTGACAAAATTAAGTTTGTAAGTTTGTAAAAGTATGATGGGGGACTGGTTAGGTTTGGAAATAATGCAACTAGTAATATTTGTGGAAAAGGATCTATTTCATTTGATGGAAAGCATATTACTGACAATGTTCTTTATGTGAAGGATTTGAAACATAATCTTTTGAGTGTTGGTCAGATGTGTGACAAAGGATATGATTTGATATTCAAGGACAATGGGTGCAAGATCATGGAAATCTCTGAAACTGTGATTGCTATCGGTAAGAAGACAAGAGGTAACATCTATCAACTAAGATGAACTAATGATTACTATTTACTAGCCTAGGTAAATGAAAGTTGGCTATGGCATAGAAGGATGTGTCATATAAACTTTGATAATTTGGTAAAGATAAGTTTAGGTCAGACTGTGAGAGATTTACCAAAACTTGTGAAACCCTCCAATGTAATTTGTAAGGAATGTCAGTTGGGAAAGTAGACAAGGACAAGCGTCAAAAGAAAAGAACAATTTTATGTCGATTTGTAGGATCTAGTGCATACAAATCTCTATGGTCCTACAAGGGTGAGAAGTCTTCAAGGTGAGGTACTTCATGTTTCTTATTGATGATTATTCTAAAATGATTTGGGTTAAGAGATAAATCAAAAGCCCTAGAAAAGTTCAAATCTTTCAAAGTAATGGTTGAAAATGAAATAGATTTGAAGATCAAATGTTTGAGGTTTGATAGAGGAGGTGAGTTCACATCAAATAAATTCAACATTTTCTATGAAGAGCATGGCATAAAGAGACAACTATCTACACCTAGGACTCCTCAGTAGAATGGAGTTGTGGAAAAGAAAAATAGGATAGTTCAAGAGGTTTCTAGGACAATGATGAAGGAAGCAGATTTGCCAGAAGTGTTTTGGAAAGACGCTATCCACACTATTGTTTGCATCTAAAATAGAGTTCAAGTGAAAGGTAATGGTACTCAAACTCCTTATGAACTATGGTATGGAAAGATTCCCACAGTAAAATATTTCAAAGTCTTTGGAAGCAAATGTTATATCAGGAGAGATGAAGATCTAGGAAAGTTTGATGCAAGGTGTGATGAAGGAATCTTCCTTGGATACTCTACCAAGAGTAAAGCTTACCGGTGCTACAACAAAAGGCTCAAGAAGATTGTTGAGAGTGCAAATGTGAAGGTAGATGAAGAAAAGCAAAGAATATCATACCTAAGTTGTTATGAACTAGATGAACCTGTGACCATAGTAAATGAAGAGAAAGATAAGCAAGAAGACATTCGGGATGAAGAAGAAACTCCAAAAAGTGTTGTCAAGACTCCAAATATGTAAGGATCAATCATTCTGAAGATCAAATTATAGGTGATAAAAATAAAGGTGTACTGACAAGGAGAAGAGCTACAGAAGAACAGGTGAATTACTATTTGCTCTCAAAAGTTGAACCAAAGATAGTGAATGAAGTGTGTAATGATGAAAGCTGGGTAAAAGCAATGGAGGAAGAACTAAAACAGATAGAAAAGAATGATAATTGGTAATTAGTTCCTAGACCTGTTGAAAAAAATGTTATTGGAACCAAATGGGTTTTCAGGAATAAGCTAAATGAGAATGGAGAAGTTGTAAGGAGTAAAGCAAGGCTTGTATGCAAGCGATATGCTCAGATTGAAGGAATATATTTTGAAGAGACTTTTGCTCCAGTAGCCTGGATTGAAGCAATTAGATTATTCCTGGCATTTATAGCTCACAAAGATTTTAAAGTATATCAAATGGATGTAAAGATTGCATTTCTAAATGGTGAATTGGAAGAGGAAGTTTACATTGAGCAACAGGAAGGATTTAAGTTATCAGACCAAGGTGATGTTGTATACAGATTAAAGAAAGCCTTGTATGGACTCAAGAAAGTACCTAGAGCATGGTATGCAAGGTTAGATAAATACTTAATGCAGTTAGGGTTCAATAAAGTTACTACTGATAGTAATCTTTATTTCAAGATTAATGAATATCAAATAATGATTGTTGAAGTCTTTGTTGATGATAGCATCATTAGAGGCAATGAAGATATGTGTATGAAATTTGCTGGTGAAATGCAAAAAGAGTTTGAGATGTCCATGTTTGGTGAAATGAATTTCTTTTTAGGTCTCCAAATAAATCATTTAGATAAAGGAATATTCATATCTTAGTCTAAGTATGTGAAAGAGTTGTTGAAAAAGTTTGGGATGGAAGACTCTAAACTGGTGTGTACTCCCATGGTGATTGGCTACAAGTTGAACAAAATTGATGAATCTCCTAAGGCTGGTTAGAAAAAATATAGATCCATGATTGGAGGATTGCTTTATCTAACTCAAACCAGACCTAATATTATGCATGTAGTCTATCTTGTGGCAAGGTCTCAAGTTGATCCAAGAGAATTACATGTGATGGTAGTCAGAGAATCCTAAGGTATTTAAAAGGCACTCTGGATCATGGCCTATGGTATCCAAAGGATAATAACTTCATGCTCAGTGCTTATACAAATGCAGATTGGGCCAAAGATGTTGATGACAAAAAGAGTACAAGTGGAGGTGCTTTCTTCTTGGGTAATAGACTAGTTTCATGGCTAAGCAAGAAAAAAGATTTAATCTCTTTGTCAATTGTAGAAGCAGAGTATATTGCAACAACATGTTGTTGCACTCAATTGCTATGGATGAAGAGGACATTGAAGGATATAAGAGTTGTATATGAAGATCCAATTGCAATCTTTTGTGACAATACAAGTGCCTTAAACATTTCAAAAATCTAGTGATGCATTCAAGAACAAAGCACATATCAACAAGGTATCATTTTTTGAGAGAAAAGGTGACAGAGAATGAAGTAAAGTTGGAATATATGTCCACAAAGGATCAGATTGCAAACATCTTCACTAAGCCTCTGCCTAAAGATAACTTTGAGTATCTTAGAGAAAAGTTAGGGGTCATTACCCCTTTTGCCCTTAACTAAGATGCATAAGAATGCATCAATCCAGTGGAGCTCAAAGTGTCATTCTTTGATCTAGATTGATGTCTTGAGGGCTACTTCTTAGGGGGAGTATCTAAATGTTAAAATAACTACTGATGACAGAGAAAGTTTAGTGGATCAAAGAAGCAACATGCAAGTATGTGCCCTTTTCCATTGATGTTAAAGGGGAAGAGAAATCATGTGAAAAACTCACGGGGAGAAAGAATGTAGATGTATAAAGAGAAAGGGGGAGAATCTTGTCTTGATGGTCTCTAAAATTTTTTACATCATATGTTGCCATCAATGACTGTTAAGGGAAAATTGGAGTAAACATGAATAATCAATATAGTATATCAATAATATTTTGAGAGAAAAGGTGATAGAGAATGAAGTAAAGTTGGAATATGTGTCCACAAAAGATCAGATTGTAGACATCTTCACTAAGCCTCTGCCTAAAGATAACTTTGAGTATCTTAGAGAAAAGTTAGGGGTCATTACCCCTTTTTCCCTGAACTAAGATGCATAGGAATACATCAATCTAGTGGAGCTCAAAGTGTCATTCTTTAATCTAGATTGATGTCTTGAGGGCTACTTCTTAGGGGGAGTATCTAAATGTTAAAATAAGTACTAATGATAGAGAAAGTTTAGTGGATCAAAGAAGCAACATACAAGTATGTGCCCTTTTCCATTGATGTCAAAGGGGAAGAGAAATCATGTGAAAAACTCACAGGGAGAAAGAATGTAGATGTATAAAGAGAAAGGGGGAGAATCTTGTCTTGATGGTCTCTAAATTTTTTTTACATCATATGTTGCCATCAATGACTGTTAAGGGAAAATTGGAGTAAACATGAATAATCAATATAGTATATCAATAATATTTTGAGAGAAAAGGTGACAGAGAATGAAGTAAAGTTGGAATATGTGTCCACAAAAGATTAGATTGCAGACATCTTCACTAAGCCTCTGCCTAAAGATAACTTTGAGTATCTTAGAGAAAAGTTAGGGGTCATTACCCCTTTTGTCCTGAACTAAGATGCATAGGAATGCATCAATCCAGTGGAGCTCAAAGTGTCATTCTTTAATCTAGATTGATGTCTTGAGGGCTACTTCTTAGGGGGAGTATCTGAATGTTAAAATAAGTACTAATGATAGAGAAAGTTTAGTGGATCAAAGAAGCAACATGCAAGTATGTGCCCTTTTCCATTGATGTCAAAGGGGAAGAGAAATCATGTGAAAAACTCACGGGGAGAAAGAATGCAGATGTATAAAGAGAAAGGGGGAGAATCTTGTCTTGATGGTCTCTAAAAATTTTTACATCATATGTTGCCATCAATGACTGTTAAGGGAAAATGGAGTAAACATGAATAATCAATATAGTATATCAATAATACCTAAAACTTAATGAAATATAGAAACAAAGAGATCAATCAAACAAAAGAACTTCAAAAACTTTTGCAAATCTCAAAGCTTCATGGCTTCCATTGATTGCCTATCTCAATCGATCTTGCATGTATGAATAAGGCCCTCAGAGAGTGCACTTCTTTGCTATTCCAAGATTGTCAAAAGAGAATGGCTATGATAATGCTTTGTAATGAAGATGAGCTTCACAACAATGGTAGTGGTATGGTAACAAGTTGATCGCAAGCAAAAGGAATGACATGGGTGCCAAAGGCACGCTATAATTCCTACAGAGTAACAATATTAAAGGCTTGGATGAATGAAATGGAGGAATAGGGATCAATTTATAGACTTGAGAGAGAGAAGATCAATGGTATAGAAAGAATGAGAAGATCAATGGTATATAATGGTTGAGGAATGTGCACGAATAAGAAGAAGACAAGTCTTTTGCTCTATTTTACATGAGAGGAATTAATAAAATAGAAGAATGAGTTAACTGAAGAGATTAATTAACTAAAAGAATAGATTAATCAATTAAGAGAATAGAACTAGAAGATGGAAATTGCATGAGGATGAGAAGATATTTTAGCTCAATTAAATATTTAGAATATTCAATTGCATGTGCACAAGGATTGAATTATATTTGGAGATAACTGAATTTAGAAGAAATAGACACTTAAATAAATATTTAATTTATTTAAATTTAGAGAAGATATTATTAGAAGAAAAAATTAAATAATTGATATTATTTAATTTAGAATGATTTTGGAAGAATTAGAAGATAAGAAAGCAAATTAAATAAATAAATTTATTTAATTGTTTGTGCATGATTTGGAAGAATAAATAAAATATTTGATTATATTTTATTTTTAGAGATTGAGAGGATTTAAATAAATTTGATTTATTTATTTAAATTTGGAAGAATGATTTGATTTAATTAAATAATTAAGAATTATTTAATTATTTGGAACAATTTAATTGAATAAAGGATTTTATTTAATTTTGACTTTAGAAGAGGTAATTAAATATTTTGATATTTAATTAACTTAGAGGAATATGAATCAAATAAATAAATTTGTTTATTTATTTATTGATAGAAGAATTAGAATGAAATAAATATTAAGAATATTTATTTAGACTGAGTCGTGTCATTTTTAAGCGTATACATTTTGCCCCTCTTTGATGTAATGCAGTTCACAATGTTGCTTCAAAGAATAAATTGTCTAATAATGATGCATACCCTAGTTTGCCCTTGGTATAGGTTTAACAATAGTAGGATGCCCCCTCGGGAGATTGGACGGGAAGAAGGCAGAAGGATGAGAGATAGACAATCTCACGAAGAAGAAGGGAAAAATAGTTTAGGTTTGAAGAAAATAGAATACATTTCAGAGAAACAGGAAGAAACGGGCTAGGGAAGTAGTCATGGTCACCACACAACCAGTTTAGGGTTTGCAAGCTATAAATAGGAGCTGGGTCCACAAGACAAGTTATTTGCACACTTGGTTTTGTTTGATTTGTCTTTGAGAGCTTAGGAGAGCATAGAGCATAGAGCAGTTAGCACTAGGATGGATATTCCGCCTGAGGAGCACCGCTTTGAGTGAGTCTGATGGTTCAACTGGCTAGCAGAGGCAGGACCACCAGTATGTATCTCAAAAAATTTCACCTAGGGTCAATTATAGGCACAATAAATGCTAGGCAAAAAATAGGCAAAACAAAAGCGCAGGATCATAGTTCGGCGCATCTGACATGCGAAACTTCGCATCTACCTTTTCGTGGTGCATTTAGGTTATAGAACTGCGCATGCACTAGTGTTACGCATGCATATTATAGGTCGGCACATGCAGTAGGAAAGTGTGCATCTATCATGAGAATCGGCGCATGCAACTGCGCATATATAGTATGGATCAATGCATATGATATGGTTCGGCACATTTGCCAAAAGTGGCACATTTGCAGAGAAATGGCTCATTTACCTTCTATTTCAATGCATATGATATAGATAGTCAATTTACCTTAACAAAATTGACTTGATTAGCATCCTATTTGATGCTTAATCGATAAGCTATCTCTGAGATTGCAGGAATCTAGTCAAGAGATGTAGTGTGTTGTTTTGATCAATTTGATATGCTACGTTTAGTTGATATGATTCTATAGATATGTTGAGAATGATACTTAGAGCTTTAGATTGATGCCTTGCCTTACGTGCTTTGCAGGAGGACATTCAAGATATACTGATGTCAAGGGAGCAGTTTCCCTTGCCTATGTTGTAATGCTATATGTTGACAGAGATAGATCGAGAGGCTCTCGGCATGATGGGCCTTGATTACATTTGCTTCATGCCTGAGGTTTGTGCAAACCTCAGATTACTCACTGTTGTAGTGGAGAGATTCCATAGCGAGGATGGGACTTTTCACTTCCTGACTGGTGAGATGACGGTGATGCTTGAGGATGTCTACAGGATACTTCACTTGCTGATACATGGTGAGCTTGTGGTGTATGATCCATAGTAGGATGCATGACTTACTAAGTACAGATGAGTATTTGATGACCCTGAGCTAGACTATTAGGTTATCTCTTGGTAGGACATACATGATTACTATGACTACTTCTCTAGTATAGTAGTAGGACTGATCAGAGGTGGTGTATGCCCTGATAGGAGATCGCATGGGTTCCCGATTGGATGGGGATGGACCATGGAGAGGATGATCACAGAGGGCACCCATTTTTCTTGGGGCATCTGTGTACTAGCACACTTATATCACGATATGCATCAAGTGATATACATAGGGGTGCGAATCTATCAGCAGGGGTTTCTCTGCTACAGTTTTGGCTATGGGAGCACATTGCCATCACTAGACCGATCTGCGTGTTTTCCAGGCAGAGAGGAGAGCCTTATAGCTATGGGTATGCATTAGTGATTTCCCAGTACAAGCTGGGAAGCTAGAGTATTGGAGGCATGCACTAGATGGCATAGATGTGGTTATTTGGTGGCCATATCTAGGCTATGAGCCTTGGGATGACAAGGACGATGAGCTTCCATACTACTTTCAGATGCTGTGGCTCATACGAAGGACGTGATTTATCCTAGAGAGACAGATTGTCAGCTGAGTGTGGAGATAGTTTGGGAGGAGACATGGCATGCCACAGGGGTAGGCCCAGTTTGTACGCACACCTATGAAGCAGTTCAGATGGGGACCAGTGGCGTCCTATGAGGAGGCACTGGAAGAGTTCTGGTAGACACCCTACATTGTCTAGCCAATGAGGAGAGAGATTACAAATGAAGGGATGATACAAGATTATGAGGAGTGGTTTGCATAGCATCCATTTATAAGATACTCTGGGCCCGGAGAGCTGATTCCTCACATAAATGAGGAGGATACAGATGACGAGGGCAGGGCTGGCAAGAGGAGGAGGAGGTGGGAGAGGAGAGGAGGACACAGAGATGGAGGAGATGGAGGAGATGGAGGAGGTGGAGGAGTCGGAGGAGGAGGAGGAGATGGTGGAGATGGAGGAGGGGGGTAGAGCGAGACAGAGTAGGAGATCTAGGGAGGGATCTTCTCACCAGCAGTAGGCAGTGCAGCCATAGGTTGCACATCAGGTTTAGATGTCGCCACCACAGCAAGTGGCATGGTAGCAGGTGCCCCTGCAACAGGTGCAGGGACAGGGACAAGTTCATCAGGGTCCAGTGCAGCCAGATGCACAGGAGTGAGCTATCGCTATGCTAAGGGGGTAGGTTAGACAGCTGAGAGCATAGCTTAGGATGGCCGAGGCCCGAAGAGAGACAGATGCAGGCCACATGTACGAGATCTTAAGAGAGCAAGATGTAGCCGAGGCTAGAGTGTGGGCGATTAGAGTAGAGAGAGATGCAGCGGTGGCAACCCTAGACACAGATAGTACCAGTAGCTTCCTAGTTGGATAGGTGCAATAGGCACAGACACTGCTAGCATAGACACATGCACAGTTGGCCCAGGTACAGGGGTAGTTAACATAGGTGCAGGGAGAGCTTTCCAGAGCACAAGCTCAGACTCAGTATTATAGAGGGTTGTGTCATGGGGCAGTTCCAATAGAGTAGAGGGCACCTAGCTACAGGAGTCATTCTATGGTAGGCACAACACAGAGGGTAGAGGGATCATGATCAAGAGCCTTTGTGATGGGTCCATAGTAGTCTGAGGCTAGCATAGGAGGGGATGGAGAGGACAGTGCTATGAATAGTGGCCCGTGGCAGCAAGGTTAGCAGACACCTTTGCACATATTTTGACTTTTTGTGCACACTTTTGTATAGACCTAAGACATGTATCACTTATACTTTTGAGATGTACACATTGTATATGACACTGATTCAGAGACGGTCCTGGTGGAATTTGATATATTGTACATTTGGACATGCTTTATTTGATATTTATATGAGGATGTAGTTATTTGATACTCTCTATACTTATGTGTTATGGATATATTTCTATTGTATAATGGTACTCATGTGATGTTGACTTTGATTATGTCTATGTGATGCTTGTCTAATGCAGACTTAGATGTTTATATGATGCTATGTGATGTTATCTAATGCATACTTAGATGTTTTATGATGCTATGTGATGATATCTAATGTAGATTTTGTATGACTACATTATGCTATGTGATGGTTTGTCATGCCAAAATGTCTTATGCAATCTATATATGATGATGCAATTTATGCAATGTTCTACATGTCTTTGCCTATGTTTTTGATTTTTTCTGTGGATACTATGCTATGTATGATGCAAATGTATATGGATGATCTCATGTACTTATTATGTATGCAAATGATTTAATCACATTAATTACTATCTCATGTGATATGATATGCAACTTATGCTATGTTTTTGTTATGTCCAAATGTACTCAATTGACACAGAGATGACACAATGATAGATAGAAGATTGATTGAAGACTGACTTCATAAAATGACTCACAAACTTTCATTTGTATTGATACTCTGCATTGTGGATCTTTTATTGCATGGGATATGGTATGGATGCTTTTATGGATGTATAATGGATGTAAATGGTGTTTGCTTTTGACATCTTGATGGTGCAAGCATTTTGAAGTGCTTATTTCATCATTGGGCGATTTTTTTGGTACTTTTTCCAAATGTTGTAAGTTAATACAAGCATCTAGGTATAATTGAACTGAGATGACCTGAGTATTGCTTACATGGATTTTGATTTAGTAAGTGAATACAAGCATCTAGGTATAATTGAACCAAGATGACCTGAGTATTTCTTGCATATCAACAGATAAGGATTGCCCCCTTTCATTTTAGACCTTTGATGTCCTCGATGATCTTTTGCCGATCATGTCTTTAGACAAGGTGTCACAATACTAAAGATTAATCCACAAACAACAGACAAAGAAAATGATTATGCCCCCATCATATCATCTCTAGTTTTTCACATCCTCGAGTAGCATAGGAAGACATAATAACAAAAATCAAGACTCTGTAAGTTAACCTAACCAACACAAAACATTCTTACATTTTAGATTTGTTTTTCTTGCCATAATTTAGATAGAATCATTTAGAGTGCTTTAGGTACTTGTTTGCTTTGCCTTGGATAGGTTGATGCCTTGCATCAAGATCTTTGCTTTGGAAGTGGGCTTCGCTTGTGTTTACATGTATGCCTAGTAAAACTGATCCTAAGGGACTAACCTAGTGCCTCGGGGGCTCATTGATAATGGTCTTGCCTATGTGACGACACAGAGGTAACGTAGTTCAAGGTAAACCCTAATGGACCTAAGACCTAGGTGATAGAAAGTGGCGCGGACTCAAATAGATAGAAGGATGGGCAAGTGGAGCATCGGGGCCACATTGATAATGGCTTTGCCTACATGACGATGCAGAGGCAACATAGTTCAGGGACTTGGACCATGTGGACACTAACGACAGGCGATATGCTAGGCTGACATTATGGATAGGATACTGGATAAAACCTTAGTTGACAAGGCGATATAAGAGATAGAGTATCAAGCCATGATAGGTTATCATTAGGTTGTACAAGGTATTTTATTATGGGACAGATATGGTTCGGATGGGCCACGATTGAAGGAAGAATGGACACAAGGTGATTGGTTTCCCAAAGATGGAGGAAGTGGTTTATCATAAGTAACAACTGTTTACCAAGTTTTCACCACTTGCTTTTATTTGCATGAAAGATAGAAGTACACATGATGCCTATTTGGCAAGTTTTCATCATGGTACCTATCCAAGGCGCCTATTTACCAGGTTTTCACCAATGGACAATTTTTTTTTTCTATTTTTTTTCTATTTTTTTTTATTTTTTTGTAATTTTTTTATTTTTTGATTTTTTTGTATTTTATGCCCCCCTTACATTGGGGTTCTCTTAGGTATAGAACCGGCAAAGATGAATACTATTGATTGGGTCATCAAACAACTCACCTTTTGATGTCACCAACTGATATGCCCCTGATCCATAGGTAGAAATGATTACATAAGGCCCAAGCCAGTTGGGTTCAAACTTGTCTTTCTTTTCCCGATCCTGTTGATTGTGGGGATTTTCCTTAAGTACTAGATCTCTAACCTTAAAGACTCTTGGATGGACTATGTGGTTGTAGCTTCAAGACATCATTTACTGATATGCCTTGAGATGATTAAAGGCTTTCTGTCTCCTTTCCTCTAGCAGTTCTAGCTCTTGCAATCTAGAAACTCTATACTCTTCATCAGTTATGAGACCTTTTAACGACACCCTTAGAGATGGTAACTGGACCTCAATGGGAAAAATGGCTTCTGAGCCATAGACAAGGGCATAAGGGGTAGCACCTATGGGAATTCCTATGCTGGTTCAATAGGCCCACAAAGCAAGATTGAGTTGGATGTGCCAATCACGACCAGCATTGTTGACTGTTTTCTTGGAGTTTTGAGATTGTTTTGTTGGATGCTTCTACTTGGTCATTGCCTTGGGGGTAATAGGGTGTGGAGAAACAGTTTTGGATTTTGAATATGTCACAAAGCTCTTGGACATCCTAGTTTTTGAAAGGTCTTCCATTATCCATGATAATGGATGAGGGAATTCCGTATCTGCAGATTAAGTAATTGAGGATGAATGAGGAAATTTGCTTGCATGTGACGGTGGTGAGGGGAATGGCTTCAATCCACTTGGTAAAGTATTCAGTGGTGGTTATTATGAACTTGTGTCCATTAGATGAGGGCAGGTGAATTTTACCCACAAGGTCGAGTCCCCATTGACAAAAGGGCCAAGGTGTCGTTAAATGTCTCAGCTCTTGAGCTGGTGCATGTATCAGGTTCCTGTGTATTTGGCATTGCTTGCACTTCTTCACAAACTAATATGAATCTGTCTGCATGTTTGGCCAATAATAGGCCAAACGCATGAGTTTCTTAGCTAAGGAAGGACCGCTAGAGTGTGTTCTGCAAATCCCTTCATGCACATCTTGTAAGGTAGTTTGAGATTCTTCTCATTCTAAACAACAAAGTAAAGTACCATCTAGACCACGTTGGTATAGGGTGTCAGCAATAATGGTATAACAAGAGGTTTGGCAAATAAAGGTTCGATGTTGGTTTGAAGATAAGTCAAGTGGGAGGGTATTATCCTTGAGGTAAGTGTAAACCTTACCATACCAAGGTGAATCAGATCTGACTAGTAGGCATATGGAGTGGGTTTTAGGATGATCATAAGCTAGTTACTAAATTGACTCCACCAAGGACTCATACCATGACTCATTCTATGGGATCTCGAGGAGTGAGGCAATGGTTGCTATGGCATATGCTACTTTGTTTTCAATGTGAGGTATCTGCTCAAAGGAGATGATCACAAAGTACTCCTTAAAGTCATCGACCATGCACTTGTATGGGATAAGCTTCTCATCTTTGGTTTGGTAGTCGTCATTGACTTGGTTGATCACTAGTTGAGAGTCACCATAGACATGTAGCTCTTTTAGTTTCCTTTCTATTGCCATTTTGAGACCAATGACCAAGGATTCATACTCTGCTATATTGTTTGTGCATGGAAATAACAGATGATAAGACTTAGGTATGGTGTCGCTGTGGGGAGTGACCAACAAGATTCCTACCCCTGATCCATGGTTTGTATACGAGCCATCAAAGTAGAGCTTCCATGAATGTGTTGTGATATTGAATAAGGATTCATCTTGAAACTCAAATGTCATTGGTGTGCTATCCTATAGTGGTGCTTCTGCTAACTAATTAGCAATGATTTGTCCCTTGATAGCCTTTCTGTCTACATACTCAATGTCATATTCACTTAGGAGCATTACCCATTTGGCTAGGTGACCTATTAGAGATACTTTGCTTAATAGGTATTTCAGTAGATCTATCTTTGCAATAAGTTTGACTGGATGTGTTAGTATGTAGTTTCATAGTTTTTGGGAAGCAAAAACCACAGCAAGACATGATCTTTCTATTTGAGAGTATTGCAGCTCATAGCCCACTAATGTACGACTGATGTAGTAGATAGCTCTTTCTTTACCTTCGTAATCTTCTTGTGCTGAAAGTGCCCTGAGAGTAGTTGGTGTAGTAGATATGTAAAGTAATAGTGGCTTTCCTTAGATAGGAGGCATCAAGATAGGTGGATTCATAAGATATTCCTTTAGTTTGCCAAATGCCTCTTCATATTTCTCATCCTACCTAAATGGAATGTTCTTATGTAGGAGATGACTAAAAGGTTGACACTTGTCTGCCAGTTGTGATATGAACCTATAGATTGCTTGTAGCTTGCCCTGTAGAGACTGTAGTTGAGTGAGATTCTTTGGTAGAGGCATTTCCATGATGGCTTTGACCTTGGTAGGATCCACTTCAATCCCATTTGTTGATACAATAAAGCCTAAGAGCTTGCCTGAGGTGACTCCAAACACACATTTCTTTGGGTTCAACCTAACCTTGGATTGTTTGTCTCTAAAAGACCTTCTCTAGCACATCTAGGTGTGATTCTCTTGTGAGTGACTTTGCAAGGATATCATCTACATAGTCCTCCATTGTGACGTGCATCATATCATGGAAGATAGTGGTTATAGCACATTGATATGTGGCTCCTGCGTTCTTTAGCCCAAATGACATGACATTCCAGCAGAAAGTGCCCCATGGACAAGTGAAAGCTATCTTTTGTTGCTCTTTTGGTGCTATCTTGATTTGATTGTATCCAGAGAAGCCATCTATGAGAGATAACATGGTATGTCCTGCTGTTAAGTCGACTATGATATCTATGTTTGGCAACGGAAAGTCATCCTTGCGGAAAGCTTTGTTTAGATCTCTGAAATCATTGCATAGTCTAACTCAGCCATTAGGTTTGGATACTGGTACTATGTTAGAGACCCATTCTAGATAGTCTATTGCTCTGATGAATCCCACATCTAGTAGTTTCTTGAGTTCTTCCTTCACTAGCAGTGCAATGTGAGGATGCATCTTTCTAAGCTTCTCTTTGACTGGTTTCACTCTCGGATCTAGTGGAAGATGATCTAGAATCAAATCTGGATCCAATCTTGGCATATATGTGTATGACCAAGCAAAGTTGACCTACTTTTTCTTGAAGAATGGTACAAACTTAGTCTTTTCTGGCAGAGTTAGAGACTTACCAAAGTGAATGATCTTAGGTTGTTCCTCTATTCCAATGTTAACAGGTACTATAGGTTCCACAACAATCTGAGACTTCTCCTGGTGCATGCCATCAGGGAGAGTGTCAAGCCTTCCATTGTCAAGTGCCACAGTTGGGTTTTCACTGTCAGATGTGTCCTTTCTTTTTACTATTTTCGGATCTGATACTAATGTAGAGCAGTTTTCACCATCAGATCCAGTTTTTATTTTGATATTTTCATGACTAGAAGGCTTGGCACCCTCTCCAAAATAAGCCATCATATTGAGTTCAATGGAAAAACCAGCTTTATGATCTCCTGTGGATAGGTGATCCCTAAGTTCCATGTAGTCAATGTAGGCATCATCGTTTTGGAACATGTCTAGTTGCAAGTTTCCTTGTAGATCCCAGTCGATAAGTTCAGGATGTACAAGGGGGAGGGAGTCAGAGGATAGATCTAATTCATTGATAGTTTGAATGGATATGCTAGGGGTATTGATAGGGATAGGGTTTAGGATGGTACTTTCCTCCAAATTGTTTATTGTGATAGAACTCAAACCTTCCTTAAAAGTCATATTCTTAGGAATTGGCAAGTCACACTCTAACAGCCTATGCATTAGTGTTTGTCCCTCATGATAGGGGCTATAAGTTTGAATGTTGTTTACTTCCTTCTCATCATAGGAGTTCTCTATTAGCACATCCCACTCATATTCATTAGAATCTGTGTCACTATCCTCTTGAAGGGTATGGATCATTTCCACAAGATAAGCATTTACTTTTGCTTTGCCCTTGTCCTTGTATCCTAGACCTTTTGTATTTCTTACCAACGAGGGTGAAGAGGGTTGAATGAGTTCTACTATTCCTTCTTTCCTTAGGCCAATGGGACCTTGTCCTTCATAACCCATTCTGTGTAAGATAGACTCACCTGGCCCATAGATTTCCGTTGGGAGCTTAGGTGGTTCTTGTTGTGTGTTCTCTTCTTCTTCTATGTAGAGCCATTGTAAGATATCTCTCTCCACTGTCTCATCTGATAGGGTGCCCCATTTTACAAAGGGAGCTATAGGAGGTGTAGAAGGAGTAGATGGATTTGGAAAATGTTTGGGTCGCCCAAAGGATCTAGGAGATAGAGGCATTTTAGCCAAATTGAGGCTATGCTCAATGGAGTATTCTCCTACTCCTATTTCTTTGATGGTGATTTTCTTCTCTTTGGGCTTGGATGAGGAAGCTTCAGAGGTTGAATTGTGCTATGGGGTAGGGGATGTAGATGCTCTATTGTTGGGTATGATATAATCAGGCTTTGAGCTGATAGAATTGTAATGCTAGAAGGGGTTGGGATCACCTTGGATGGCGACTTGTTTGCCATTATAAGGGAACTTTATGCATTGGTGGTAGGTAGAAGGTACTACTTTCATGGCATGAATCCATGGTCTACATAGGAGAATGTTATAGGCTAGCTCCCTATCTAGGACTTGACAAACAACATCCTTTATCACCGGTCCCACTTGTATGGGTAATACCACTATTCCTTTGGTAGTTCTTTCATCTTCATCATAGGCTTTGATAGTAATATTTTTCCTTGGATCCACCACATTTTTAGAGAACCCCAATGTAAGGACTAGCTTGAGAGTGCAAATATTTAAACCAGCTCCCCTATCAATGAGAACCCTTTTGATGCAATGTTTATGGATGAAAGTGACAACATGCAAAGGGGTGTTATGAGGTTCAGACACTAAGAGGTCATCCTATTTGGTAAATGATATGGTATTGGAGGAGGCTAGATTCCCCACCATGGCTTGAAACTTCTCTTGGGCCAAGTTCGTGGGTACAATCATTTCCACTAAGGCTTTATTAAGAATCTCTTTATGGGAAGGAGACAGACGCATCAACTCTAGGATAGAAATGTGGGCAGGAGTTTTTCAGATTTGGTCTATGACACTATACTGATGGGGGTTGGACTGAGAAGGTGATGACCTTGGAGGAATGGTATTCAATGTGACCTTACTACTGCGAGTGATGATATTGCAATCAGTTTTGTTGGGCTCTAATTTTTGGTTGGGCGTGACTACATTGATTTGTGGTATGTGCTCCGATATGCAATTGATGGTATAATCAAATGGCACACTTGCGTAATTAGAATTATTATTCCCATTGTTCTGATTTTTCATATTGTGGTTGTTGTTGTTGTTGTACAGCCTGTCGTGATTGAGAAGCAGATCCTTGTATGCCACATGTGTCTCGTTAGAGGTATGTTGTTGGGTACCTCCTTGATTTTGATCAAGTATGTCTTGAATAACATGTTTGAGATAGATACAATTATTGGTCATATGTCCTCTTCCTCTATGATACTCACATAAATTAGTGTCTTTCCAATAGTGAGGTTTGATTTGAGGTTCATAATCGCTAGTTGGTGGGAGAGTGATCTCGTTGTTGGCCAATAGCTTCCTTAATGCAGACTCTTGGGACTCACCCAGTGGTGTGAACTTTCACCTAGGGTTGGAGTTGAACCATGGCTTTGGCTCCCGAGAGAATGTTTTGTTGGGCATAACATTGTTTGTCTCTCCCTTGAGAGTGAATTTTGGTTTTTGTTTGGGAGCCGCCACCTTGGCATCAACTACTCCATCATTGATGACAGTTTTATTCTTGGTCCAAAATTTTGACTTGTCTGCGGTGTAGTTGGAGTTAAGGGTGTCCTTGTACAACTTAATTGAACCCTTGGTGATCATAGCTTTCTTGATGAATAACCCCATCTCAATGAGCTTCAAAATGAGGTAGGACATTGAATTTGGATTTGATAGTTGAGATCGAAGTTGAGGTTGTGGACAAACATCTCTATCAATTGCTTCTCAAGTACATCATATGGGCATTTGCTTGCTAGTAGTCTCCACCTTTGTAGGAAGGAGGTGAATGATTCGCCACTGTTTTGTTTGGTATTGCATAGATCGAGCATGGAGACCTCATGTTCAATGTTGTACGAGAAGTGTGTGATGAACTTGTTGATTAACTCATCAAATGTTTTGATACCTAATGGAAGTTGCGAGAACCATTCCATGGCTTGACTACCTAGAGATCTAGAGAATAGTCTCATTAAGAAAGTCTCATTGTGAGCTACTTCCATGTACGCGGTGGTAAATACCCTAATATGATCTCTTGGGTCTCCCTTTCCTTTGTACTTGTCAAACTTAGGAGCTTCAAACCGAAAGGGGAAGGGTACCATGTCTAAACTTTTATCAAAGGGGTACGGTGCGATGTCTTCTAAAGAGTAATTTTTAGTACTTGTTCTCGTCTTGAGATCTGTCATTTGTTGTGTTAGACCATCGATTTGTTTCCTCATTTCTTCCATAGGTATATTCAAGTCTACGACTTTCTTTCCTTTATCACCCTCAGTATGATTTTCATGAGTTTCCTTTGTCGTCTCTTTTAGTTTGTTGAGATCAAAGTCAGAGGGGAGTTTGAGTCCTAGACTCGCAAGATGAATAAAGTACTTGTGAGGGTCCTCATGGAGCACTTTTTCTAGTAAGCGCTGAAATTTTTGATCTTGGAGGTGCCCTTGATACTCTTCATGAGAGATATCCTTATCACTATCGTGATGAGTAACAATGCAATTGGATGATCCAGCCATTTCAAGTTGTGCTTTGTATTTAGATCTTGTTAAAACCATACAAGGCAACGTGGCAAGCGGTGGGATGGAGCTAGAGACTTTGGTAAGGTGAAGGTGGAGATTGCTAAGAAGAGGATACTTGTGATGAGATTTGGACAAGGGAACCTTTTGATCAATGATTCCAAGTAAGATGGCTGATACAAGATGATAGCCACAAGTAAGGGTACTCGATACCTATCTTACTGTGTAGAGACTATTCACGCACCAAGACCACTAGCGATGTTCTATGACTTACTAGGGTTACTTGAATCCGTAATGATCTGAGAAAGGTCTTGCACTAATCTGATATAGGATATTTTGACTTTGCACTAGGGAGACCTGATAGAAAGTGGATGAGATGACTGATGAAAGAGAGGGTATGACGTGAAATAGATGGAAAAATGACTGCAAGGTAAGATCTAATCTCTGAATTTGGAATTAGGCTGAAATGGGTACCCAGAAATGGCAAAAAGATTCTCTCAAAATAAGTGGAAGTACTCACTATTTTGCATGCACAGAAATAGATGCGCAGCAGAAAAGGACATAAGCATTGAAAGTCAGCACAGATGCGCAATACTGGTAAAGATCAGATGCGTAGAAACAGGTGATAAAAGCATGGCAAGTCAAAATAGATGCACAACAGAAAATGATAAAAGTTCAGCTCTAGGTTTTTTAATGTTTTTGCAATTTTTTTAGCAATTTTTCTAATGTTTTTGGTTTCTTTTGTTGCAAAATGGTCTCTTTTGATCTAATTTTCTTTAGTTATGGCAAGAGGACACAACAAACACAAAATGTTTTCATGGTTTTTTATTTTTTTTGTGATTTTTTGACACTTTTTGGACTAAAAAGAAAACAAATACAATCCTAGGTTTCAAAGGACAATATAAACTGAATTCTCACTATCTCTAGTGAAGAATCTTCAGGAGGTGATAATCACCCTTCCCTACATTGGCTTATAGAGGTTTTTGGCCACTAAAACAAGAGGTGTTTAATAAAGGCATCCATTCGAGTGGTTATACATGCGGCAACACTACTCTCCATTATGGAGTCTCCTAGCCTACAAGGGTTGCACCTTGGAGGGTTTTGGGGGAGGTTGGCTATCAGTATAACACAACTTCACTCATTGTTTGCAACTTTCACTCCAAACACAATTTAATTATAGTGGATTGGTAGGGCTTGGCTTTAGCCTGTTACCACTTAGGGTCATTCCTACTTAGATGGACAGTATCCAAGAGCAGGACCCTCTAAAGGAAAAACACATGCGAGAATGATATGTCTCGCATTTTGGTCACCCAAGATAGTGGAAAGCATAGGCCTGGTATCATTCCCAAAACATAGAAGATAGTGGTTCTTTTTCCCCTAGTTAAAAAGAAAAGACTAAATGAGCTATCTACTTGAGCAAGCACAGAAATTTGTTGACTTTGAAGTGCTAACAAGATAGCAATGGTTCAATTTTACCCAGATAGCAATGATTTGTTAACTTTGAAGTGATAACATGATAGAAATGGTCCAATTTTACCCAGATAGCAATGTGTCTAACTCTAAAAGATAGCAATATAGTAATGATTCAAGGATATGCAAGATAGCAATGATTCAGTTACCACCTTCCTAGTTAAGACTACATGAGATTTACATGAGCATCCATTTACTTTCCTTTTAAAAATTGAAGTGAGTTAACAAGTGCAGCTATATGTGGCTAAACTAGTGCCTAGCCTGCAAAACAGATCCAAGAGCTTTCCTGTGAAAAAAGTGTTAAGCATTAGCAAAAACTTCAAGGAAACCCTAAAAATCACTGCCTAAATTAGATGCACAACTTTTGAACTTGAATGCGAAGAAATAGAGCTCAGAAGCACAAAAGTACAGATGCATTGAGACAGAGATCAAAAGCACAGGAAAATAGAATATATGCGAAGAATCAATAGATGCGCCATAGCAAAGGTTGTATGCGCCGAAATAGAGCCTGTATGTGCAGAAAGATTGGATGCACCAGAACAGACATCAGATGCGTGTTAGGATGGGTCAAATGTGCAAATTCCTCCTGTGTACGGCTTTCTAACACACAAAAAACTTCATTTTTTGGGTTAAATTTGGGGCTAGGCCCCACAGTGGGCACCAAAAATGTTAAGGGAAAATTGGAGTAAACATGAATAATCAATATAGTATATCAATAATACCCAAAACTCAATGAAATATAGAAACAAAGAGATCAATCAAACAAAAGAACTTTAAAAACCTTTGCAAACCTCAAAGCTTCATGGCTTCCATTGATTGCCTATCTCAATCGATCTTGCATGTATGAATAAGGCCCTCAGAGAGTTCACTTCCTTGCTTCACAATAATGGTAGTGATATGGTAACAAGTTGATCGCAAGCAAAAGGAATGATGTGGGTGCCAAATACGTGTTGTAATTCCTATAGAGTAACAATACTGAAGGCTTGGATGAATGAAATGGAGGAATAGGCCTCAATTTATAGACTTGAGAGAGAAGATCAATGGTATAAAAAGAATGAGAAGATCAATGGTATAGAATGGTTGAGGAATGTGTGCGAATAAGAAGAAGACAAGTCTCTTGCTCTATTTTGCATGAGAGGAATTAATAAAATAGAAGAATGAGTTAACTGAAGAGATTAATCAATTAAAAGAATAGATTATTTAGTTAAGAGAATAGAACTAGAAGATGGAAATTGCATGAGGATGAGAAGATATTTTAGCTCAATTAAATATTTAGAATATTCAATTGCATGTGCACAAGGATTGAATTCTATTTAGAGATAACTCAATTTAAAAGAAATAGACAACTTAAATAAATATTTGATTTATTTAAATTTAGAGAAGATATTATTGGAAGAAACAATTAAATAATTGATATTATTTAATTTAGAATGATTTTGGAAGAATTAGAAGATAAGAAAGCAAATTAAATAAATAATTTTTTTAATTGTTTGTGCATGATTTGGAAGAATAAATAAAATATTTGATTATATTTTATTTTTAGAGATTGAGAGGATTTAAATAAATTTGATTGATTTATTTAAATTTGGAAGAATGATTTGATTTAATTAAATAATTATGAATTATTTAATTATTTGGAATAATTTAATTAAAAAAAAGATTTTATTTAATTTTGACTTTAGAAGAGGTAATTAAATATTTTGATATTTAATTAACTTAGAGGAATGTGAATCAAATAAATAAATTTGTTTATTTATTTATTGATAGAAGAATTAGAATGAAATAAATAGTAAGAATATTTATTTAGACCGAGTTGTGTCATTTTTAGGCATATATAATGACAAAGGGGGAGATTGTTGCAAGTATGTGCCTAATTGGTGTTGTCATTGATGTCAATATATCTATGTTTCCATTGGTGTCAACTATGCCTTCATTTTGTTACTTTCTTGTAGATGTTGAGGATATTGAGAAAATTAGATCATTCGGTAAAAATAGTGAATTGTAGAGAAAATAGTGCACTACATGCAGAAGAACAGTCGAAAAGAATGCTCCGCATTTCCTGTAGAATGAAGATCTTCTCCTGCGGATTGGATGTTATTTAGAAGCCTATCTAAAGATGCTATATTCCAAGTTTGAGCCTCCAGAATGAAGATTTGAGTAAGTTATGTTCACCAGAGTGAAAATAACTTTTTCTGTATGGTTGGCAGTGACAGGGAGAAAGTATTTTGCTCCACATTCCTCCGCATTAAAGTATTTTGGTCTACGGTTCTAGAATTAAGTTTGTAATGATGTTAAGTGCTTTCAACTACAATGGTTCATGATTTGGTGGTCCACAAGCTATCTTTTACTTATGACAGTGGTTGGCAGTGTTGTTTTTGTGCTCTAGTTTGAAGAATCCTATTGGCAGAGTAATTTGAGATCATACAGTTGTTCCTGGTGATTACAATGTTCTTGTGGATGTCTCCTGGTCATGTTCCTACATTTGGATTGGTCCACAAAGAGGAAATTGGATTGTGAATGAAGTTTGTTCATGCAGACCCAGTTCTATCATCAGTCTTGGTCGAACTAGTTGAATTCATCATTTGCGAAGATGCATTGAAGATTGTAGAAGCATGTTGTGGCGTGGAGGATTGTTTTTGAGTCCTAGCTAAGGTGTGGCATGATCCACATACATTCTTACATCTTTTCCTTAGCTTAATTTGTATTAGGTCTAGACCTATTTTATGAATGTTTGTAATGCTAACCTTGGAGATTAATCCAACGGTTGATGAATGTAATGCTGACCTTGATGTACATTCCAAGGTTGATGAGTTGTATAAAAGTGTGTAATGAAGTTGCAAAAAAGCGTGTGGTGTGAATATGTGAAGATAAGTGTGAAAGTTAGAAAGCATAGAGTAGAGGAGTCATTTGTGCTTCAATGGAACTAAACCCTGGCATGGAGTAGATGCTATTCAATCAGTTCACCATCTTGGTAGTGAGCCACCCTTCAATAGTGAGCCATCCTTAGGTAGTGAGCCATTTTTATAGTGAGAATTTTGGGCAGTGAACCTCTATTTTTTTGGTAATGCTATAACATATAATTTTCTGTGGGCTAACACCCACTGTTGTTTTCCCTTTTTAGAGTTTTCCACGTAAAAATCTGGTGTCCATTGTGTTTAATGTATGATTGTGATTAAGTTAATGGTTATATGCTTTCATGTTTGAATCTGAATCTAAATAGTTAAGTTGTTGATGGTTTGAACTGCATGTGAAGCTGAGTTTTTGAGACAACTGATTCACACCCCCTCTTAGTTGTCCGGTGTATTTCAATAGGTTGTAGCCCTAAAACAAAGTTGTTATTTGAGCTTCATATATTGTGAGTTTATCCTCACCATGGTTTTTCCCTTCTTGGGTTTTGCATGTATATCTAGTGTTATGTGTTGATGTGCATTGTGTTAATCTTTCATGCTTATATTAATATTGTGATGCTTAAGTTTTAATCTACTCCAGATAAGTTGAATTTGTTTAGATACTAATTCACCCCCCTCTCAGTATCCTGGTGTGTTCAACACTTACCTCATGGCTCTTTCTCAAATCAATGAAATACTTGTATATATTTTGCACACATAATGAAATTGAAGAAGAAGATTACAATTAAATCATAAATTTTAAGTAATCTTTAGTTGATTCCTAGTATGGAATGTCAATTGTTGTGTCCCTTAGGAGTGCATTTGAATGATTGTTTATTGCTGTCAATATTTCCTCTAAAGATTTGCATATGTTATTGTTGGAATTAGGGCAGACAACTGAGATGGGGGGTGAATCAGTTGTCTCAAAACTTTAACACTTTCTGCAATTAATTCTTCTCTACCACTTATTTACAGATCATTATTATAACCATGAAAGAATGAATCAATAACACATGAGCAGAAATGTAAATACCACACTTGACACCAAGATTTTTAATGTGGAAACCTGGTTAAGGGAAAACCATGGTGGGGGTTAACCCACAAGAATTAATACCCTGTTAAAAGTATTACAAATGGGGAAGGCACATGCCTTCGGGCTCACTTCCCAGAGTGCACTGCTCAAAAGGAGGCTCACTGCCTACAAGAATGATTATAAGAAAATTACAGATTGTTTGAACTGATGAACAACATCTACCAATGTAGGAATTCAGTTCCGGTTAAGCACAAAATATTGATCTTACACACTTCATCCTTGCTCTGCTTTGTTTACTATTCTACCATGATCTGGTACTTAGATCTCTTCTCTTTGGCACTTTTTTCTACCTTTTTCGCACTTAATCCATCATCATACTCTACTCACACACCAAAAGACTCAAATCCATCAGCTATATATATCCACATCAAGAAGTTCAATCAACTGCAGTCAGCATCAAGAAAACTTAGAACATTTATTAAGAATTCTACTCTATTAGTTGAATCCATAGACAACAACAATCCAAACCAAAATCTTGTGTTCTCAAATCATCAACCATGTCAGCCAATATCACTGATTATCACAAATTGTGTAACCAACAACTTTTCTTCATCTGGACCAGGATCAAATACTAGGTTGCCTTGTTCTTCTTCTGACTGTGCTAACTGACTGGAACCTGATACTCAGATGCTTATATCTTTTGAATCCTTCATCACCGGAGGCTAAGACTTAGGATATAGATAGTCCTGACAATCCTTATCACTCCCTTAGATCCGTAACACACTGTGAATTACCATTGGAGAGATCTGGACCAAGATACCAAACCCTGTCACATGCTCTATTTCTGACATCTGGACTTAGACAAATCCTCACTCTAACTTCCAGTATGAACAAATCATGTAATGCATATGTACAGGATAGACTTAGTTTCCATCAATGACAACACTTGTCATGCATAGCAATATCTCTTGCCAACAATCTCCCCCTTTGGCATTGATGGCAACACTTAGTGAAAAATGACTAAGTGTCGGAATAACTCCCCCTTTACTAAGTACGCTTGTGCTTTTCTCTATTCTCCAATGCTCCCCCTTTGTTGGATTCCTCATTTTTCACTGCTCTTCCCTCCCTCTTTGACATCAATGGAAAAGGGTGGGATCCGTAAAATAAAATTTACACAAAAATTCTATATACCAGGCCCCATATGTACAAACAATCCTAAGTCTTATTTACATATACTTGAGTACATCTCCATAAATGTTCTTTAATTATTTCAGCTCGCTATCCCAACTCTTCTTTATAGTATTCAAAATTGATATGTGACCACTGAAGAGAAATGCTTGTGATTCTATCATCTGCAGATCAATGGGATCACTTGACTGAGCTGCAGCTTGGGCTTTAGTTAGAGCATTAAACATTGCTTCCATCTTGGGAGAAATTAGTCCCCAGAGCTCACTCATTCCGGTCTCTATGCTCTCCTTTTCTTTTGTCAATTTATTTATATCTTCAATTAGCCTGATTGTTTGACATTCTTGACCCATCACTGATATTGTCAGAGGATCAAAGGATTGGGATACACTTGACAGTTTTTCCTTAGACTCCTTTATTTTTATTTCAATATCCTCTATAGATTTAGGATAAGACAAACAGAATTTATATACATTCCCTTCATCTATAAGAGCATTATGAATACTCTTTACACTAGCATCTAGCACAATTCTATCTACTCCAATCAACCCTTTTAGAGCATCAAATCTTTTATCATTGAATTCATTTTGCACCTTGACCTCTGCAAACTTCTCTAGAGATTCAAAATGAGAACTTACCAAGTTTATTAGATTTTTCAATTGGCCAGATGGATAAGCTGAAGATTCCTTCTGAAAAGCGGGCATGATCTTCTCCAAAATTTCTGATGCCAGGCCAAGTAGCTCATTGTCTTCTATGTGAGACTTCAAAATGTCTTCTCTACCTTTAGCTTGAGCAATGGAGGCCAACTTTATCTTATGCACCAAAGATAAGGTATCAAAATTTATTGGACCTTGTATAATGTCCTAATCTTATTCAATTTGTTTGTCTCTTTCTAGAATTTCCTTCACTACTTCTGCAATGTCTCTTGCCTAAAACGATGATGTATCTATTTGATCCTTACCGGTACTGTCAACCGGATTGTCCTGCTTGGGCTCTTCATCAACCTTTGCAATCTCTACTTTATTTTCATTTTTCTCCTTGGCCTTTTCTGCTTCTTGGTCCTCTCCTTCTAATTCATGCTTTTTATTCTTCAATGAATCATCTTCAATTTGACCATCTGCTTCAACATTCATCTTTGTATCTTCTTTGTAAGATTGATCCAGAGGAGTTTGAATACCTCCTATATCATCAATTTCATCTATGATCTTTACATCTTCCTTGTTTATTTCTTTCTCTTCTGGAACAAAGGAGTCATCTAACTTAGTTTGTTGCTCAATGATCTTCAATTCTTCAACATCCATAATTGAGGAGTCAATCCCATCATCAATCTCTTTTTCAACAATAGGGAGATTATGTCTTTTTAGTACATTTAGAAGAATCTCCTGAGTATCTTTGACTATCTCATTTGTTTCACCAAGCATGAGTTTATTCATTCTCTTCTTACTCCTAAAGTCATCCTTCACTTCTTTGAATATCATGTTCATCTGATCTGGAGTAATCTGAGGGCACAAATTTATCAACGCATGCTCCCTAATCTCCATGTCTTTACCTTTTGTATTTTCTTTTCTTAACTCTAGAATATCTACAAGACTTTTTGGAATTTCAGAAGTTATTTCAATCAAAGCCTTATTGTAGATGTTTAAATATTTGATTGTTGCTTCTTCTAGAACCCTCTTGTCAGCATTACTAAAAAGATCAAAGAATTCAATCATTGGCCTTAAGTTACCATCTACAGTGACTGATTTGATGATGCCATCCATAGAGAGAGTAGGCTTTTCAACATATGTTTCATTCTTTTGCCTCTTGCTTGTTCTTTTGCTTTTAGAGGGCTTCTCCTTAGACACCTTGGTTGCTTTTGTACCTGATGCCTTTAACTCTTTGACTTCAACATCAGAGTTAGTTTCTTCTTCATCATTCTTCATGCTTTTATATGTCTGAGAGGCCTTAGTTTTCACCCTTTTCTCTTCTTTTTTCAGATGATTTGTTTTCCAGTTTCTCAGGTTTGGCAGGTTTTGGGGGAACAGGGGCAGCAACAAAGCTTCTGGTTTTTCTAGGCTAGCTGGAGGAGACTTCTGGAGCACTTCCTTGTTTCTTATCTTGATTCTCCTTCTCATCTTTTTATATCCTTTCTCTGTTTGCCTCACAGATTCCTTAGTTATGCCAATACTTTTAGCATACATCTCTACTTGCTTCTGAGCTTTCCTTTTGATTTCTAGGTTTTTGAGTTCAACATGCAGTTTCAAACTTAGCTCCTTATATGTTTCAAATCTTTCAACTGTGGTATCCTTTGACTTGCTTAAAAGATGTTGAGTATACATATTGAAGACTTGCTCATCAACTTCATAACCCATAGGCATAATCCATACCATTCTTGGTTCAACAGCTTCCATTAAGCACTAATCTGTGTCTACCATAAAACAAACTGTATCCTTGTATTTTTCAACTATAGAAGAAGGAATTCTCTCCCTTGAATGAATCATGCTCTAAAAATTCTTGAAATATCCCCAGAGAGATGTCTTTTAGGAATTGACATCTCCAATACTATTCAAGTGCTCTCTTATCTGAATAGCAACAGGTTAATTATTGGTCCAATACATGTTTTTCTTGTCGGGTAACTCATTCATGAAATAGAAGAACAAACATAAGATCAATGTACCATATTTGAAGGTGTTCTTCTTATCCTTCTTTACCTTATTCAAATTTTCCATCAGCTAGTTCTACAACTCACACAAGTCATAATCAACATTCTCTTTCAACATCTAATAAGCTGCATAGACAACCATACTGGATACAAGATTTTCCCTGTTGGAATGATAAGTATTGTATCCAATCACCATTGAAGCAAACTCAACATCTGGATCAATAATTTCATTGATAGTCATTGCCCTTTTGTCAAAATTTGAACCGGTAGCATCAGTCACAGTTTGATTTTTTATTGCCTTCAACATTGGCAGTCCACCAGATGAGTTTAGCCCTGTCACAGCTTTGATAGCGTCCTTGGTGATTTTGAAAGGTTTCATTAGCCATATAAACTCATCATGCATACTGCTTAAAACATACCATACCCATTCATCTTCATCAAAGCATGGAAACCCTATAACCTAAATGAAATGTTTATCATGCAATGCTTTATACTCAGGTTTAAGACCATGAATTTCATCCCTTAGATGATTCTTAAACAAATCTACAAACTTTGAGTCTCCAAATTCATCTATGCTGGCATGAATGTAGGCCCTAATATCCTCAACATGTAATACACCATACGAAACACTTGAAAATGCACCTAACAGGTTGACTTCTACTGATTTGTATGGATGTTTCTTAAATTTTGGTCAAGGCCTTTTAGTAATATCAACAACAAGAGGAGTAGCCATCTTAAAAGATTACAAGTTCAAAGATTTGCAAAAAATACCTTTTTCTTCATGGAGTTAGGGTTAGTGGATGAATTCTTTGGTCACACTTCAAATCCTTGAAATCTTAGCTTAGGTGCTCTTCTACTTTCTCTCTTCGAATGCAAAGTGCTTCAAATGCTCAAATGAATGACCTTTTATCCTCTGCAAAACCTAATTCTTCATTGTAATAAATGCTCTACTCTAACATATCTGGTTACACTGTTTTGCATACAGTCGATCTTCAATTGCTCCGCAACAGTCACAATAGCTTCTTTTCTTCCAGAAATAGCTTCAATAGATCTGCAATAGCCTTCTTTAACTTCATTCATTGTGCCAGATTTAGGCACTCACTTACTAGTTGAGGGAATTAGATTTTCAAAGTAGCCCCCCTAAGCCAGAGCTCCTAATTCAATTCCCAGAGGAATTATCAGCACTAGATTTTAGTGCAGATCCATTATCAACACTCATTTCACCTTTCTTTACCCATGTTTTGCTCATTTAATTCTAGACGTCATTCACGTCAATTTTACCCTTGTCTTTGTCTTGTCTCTGCATGTTCTAATTTCTGTTTACCAGACCTTTTCTATTATTCCTACTTCTACATAATCTTGCAATATGACCAAATCTATTGCAATTAAAGCACACAACATTTCTTTGCTTATTTACTTGATTTTCTTTTGATCTACATTGACTGGCCATGTGTCCAAATCCATTGCATGCAAAATAGTAGAAATTAAAGGAATTGCCATTTCTTCTATTGTTAGAGTTATTCATTATCATACTTCTACATTAATTAGATCTATCACCATACCTCTTACAATTGAAGCATTGTCTAGAGAAGGATGGACTAATTTGATTCACTCTACTTCTGCATTGAGTAGCTCTATGACCAAATTTATTGCACTTGAAACAACTGACATTGAAGGATGGATACCTTTGAGCATTGGGTTGTCTTACTAGAGGTCTTCTAGGATTCCTTCTTGGATTTCTTGCATTAGGATTTCTTTGACCAGATCCAAAGCTTTCACTTTTCTCAAATCCCAGACCATGCTTATCATCTACCTTCTTCTGACTATCAAGCAACACCTGAAGTTTAGCTAAGCTTATCTTGAATTTCTCTTTATATTCATTTGCAACTTCTAGTTCATGTTTGAGAATGACAATTTGCCTTTCAAGTTCTTTTTCGTTGTCTTTGCTTTCATGTAGATTAGACTCTATATGGCCAGCAATTCCATCCAATTTGTAGTATGCTTTTGTTCTTTCTTTTAGAGTCTATTCCATGTCTTCTTCAGTCTTCTTTCTTTCCTCAATTTCTTTGGTTAACCTCATCACCCCAGATTCCATCTCATGTTTTAGTACAACAACTTCTTTAGGTAACTTCTCACATTCCTTTGTCTTATCTTTCAGGGCCTCGTCCTTGTCCTTATCTTCATTCTAATTTCCTAGTTGAAGAAGTAGCTCCTTCCCTTTTCCATTTGATTTGCTCAATTTTTCTTTTAAGGTCTCAATGAAGTCTTCATCATCTTTAAGGTTCTCTTGCAGTTCCTTGACATCAGTTCTAGATTCATCAAGATCTTCTAAAGCAAGTTTAAGTTGTTCCTAGAGGTTGTATGAATCCATTTTAATACCTTCCTAGATCTTCCTCAAGCTATTAAGATTCTTCCAAGGAACCTTGCTCTAATACCAATTGTTGGAATTAGGGCAGACAACTAAGAGGGGGGTGAATCAGTTGTCTCAAAACTTTAACACTTTCTGTAATTAATTCTTCTCTACCACTTATTTATAGATCATTATTATAACCATGAAAGCATGAATCAATAACACATGAGCAGAAATCTAAATAACACACTTGACACCAAGATTTTAAATGTGGAAACCCTATTAAGGGAAAACCACGGTGGGGGTTAACCCATAGGAATTAATACCCTATTAAAAGTATTACAAATGGGGAAGGCACATGCCTTCGGGCTCACTACTCAAAAGGAGACTCACTACCTACAAGAATGATTATAAGAAAATTATAGATTGTTTGAGCTGATGAACAACATCTACCAATGCAAGAATTCAGTTTCGGTTAAGCACAAAATACTGATCTTACACACTTCATCCTTGCTCTACTTTGTTTACTGTTCTGCCATGATCTGGTACTTAAATCTTTTCTCTTTCACACTTCTTTCTTCCCTTTTCACACTTACTCCATCATCATACTCTACTTGCACAACAAAAGACTTGAATCCATCAGCTATATATATCCACATCAAGAAGTTCAATCAGCTATAGTCAGCATCAAGAAAACTTAGAACATTTATTAAGAATTCTGCTCTGTCGGCTAAATCCATACACAATAACAATGCAGACCAAAATATTATGCTCTGAAATCATCAACCATGTTAGCCAATATCACTAATTATCACAAATTACGTAACCAATAGCTTTTCTTCATCCAGACCACGATCAAATACTAGGTCGCCATGTTCTTCTTCTGACTGTGCTGACTGACTAGAACTTGATACTCAGATGCTTATATCTTTTGAATCCTTCATCACTGGAGGCTAAGATTCAGGATTTAGATAGTCCTGACAATCCTTATCACTCCCTCAGATCCATAACACACTGTGAATTACCATCAGAGAGATCCGGACCAAGATACCAGACCTTGTCACATGCTTTGTTTCTAACATTTGGACTTAGACAAATCCTCACTTTGACTTCCGGTATGAACAAATCATATAATGTGGATGTATAAGATAGACTTCTAGTTGCCATCAATGATAACACCTGTCATGCATAGCAGTGTCTCTTGCCAACAGTTATACGTAGTTGTGTAATTCTTGGTGAAGTATAACTAGATTAGCTTCATTTCATGAAAGTTTCTAGATATTCATGTGTGATCACTAAAAATATTAATTTCTTAGAAATTTTTCTTTCTCAACCTGATCTTTTGCCTTTTATTTTACAAATTGTGGTAAATGATTGCAAATAATGGTAAATCCAAAGCAAGTAGTCATAAATGTTAAGGAATTTCATGCTTTAAAGGAGATCTTTAAGTGAATTCAGAGTCTATGTGTAAAAGTCTATTAACTGGATATGGTTTAGAAGAACTAATTAAAGTTAAGGATATTTTAGAAGAACTAATCAAATTTAAGGATATTTTAGAAGAACTAATCAAAGTTAAGGACATTTCAGAAGAATTGATCAAAGTTATGTTCATGATAATCTACTCAAATATTAATTATCTACTCAAGAATTTGACATAGATTGTTGAGGATATGTGTAGATTGTGCAAGATATGCAGGATATTTGTGAGATTTAACCAAAGGAGATGACTTAAAGTTACATATGGCCCCAAAATGGCAACAAAAAAACACAACAAACCCTAAGTGAAAACTAGATAGTCAAGACCTAACAACTGGAGACTTAGGATTTTGACTCTTTGGGGATCTCAAAACTTCCAAGATAGATAGGGTTTTATTGTGTAAACTTTTATCTATATGAAATGTGACTAAAAACCACATCAATAGGATGTATGGGTGAGATGGAAACAATGATTTTCTTAGGTTATGCTAAGAAAAAAATACATCAATCCTTATTTTGATTTAGAAAATGGATATTATTGATGAAAAGGGATCTCACACAACCCTCACACAAACATATTCAAAATTAACAACAAACAAGATGCACAAATATGCAGCAGTAGAATTTATCTTCTCTATTCAACTTGCAACACTATTTCATAATTTTAGATAAATTTGATTACAGAAATATGTGCAGCCATATATGTTGTAGAAAATCATTAATAAATAGATTTAAATCTGTTGTGTGATAGAAAACAACATCCAATACAAGTTCCAAATGCTTCCTCTTCAAATCTTCATCCTACCCTTTGAAATTGCCTTTTCAAATTTGCAATCTTCAGCAATCAAATTTTTTGATCTTCAACCATGGATCTCAAAATCCATTTGGTACTGGTGTAAACCTTCAAATCTGCAATAAAAATGTCTTCCCAACACTCTCCAGCAAAAGTCATGCCTTGATTTTTCCTCCCCTAAAAATTTGGAAGCAACAACCCCTAAAAATTGTCAAAAACCCCTCCTTTATGCCTCCACCAACTCCATTTTTTGTAGCCTTTTTGAACATCCCACTTGGAAGAATATCTTGAAAATGCAATAAAAAAACATTAAATGCTCAAAATCAAAATCAAAACCACTCCCAAGTATTTTCCAAGAATAGGCAAAAACTAAGATTCCCACTCCTAGAAAATAGGTCCAATCTTGGAAAAAAAGAATATGCCAACTCAACATGGGTCCCCAAATTCTCCATGCAACAATTGAGGATAATTAGTGAGTTGTTTCCACTTGTAACTCCCCAAAAATCCATGCACAAGATAGCCTTTTTGATTTTACACTCAAATTTGCTTTTTGATTTTCTTACCTCAACATTGCCACCTAAACTATCTCCCACGCCAATATTATTTTGCAATATTAAATTAAGGCCAATTATTTAATATATTATTTAGACCTAATATTGCAACTTATTTCCCAACTCCAAAATTACCAAACTATAGGAACTTAAATTTTTTTTTGGTTGATGAGGATTGCCATTGATCGTGGATGCTACTACATCAGACACCCATGGTAGAAAAAAAATTTGAGAGTAAGACACAAAATGGAGTTGGATGACTAGGTCACCCTTGTAGGTTGTAGACAACCTGTAGCAAACTCCATCACTACATCAGGTTTGGAAAAATGCTTCTTCAGTCTCCTCTTCTAGCATCTACCGGCAACACTTCCTATACTCCACCAATAAATTTGTTATGCACTCCTCTTTCTCAACATGGTATCACTGTAACCTAACCTCCACCAACATGCATATGTACTATCTTCTGCAACATCACACAAATATTTCCCTGCATACAAATCAATACTAACAACATCCACTTGTACCATATTTTCTACATTCACACTCACATGCAAATCATCCTTCACAAATTCAAAAGAATAACTTTACCTCTTTCACCTATTTCTCTGTTGCTGCTGCGACATCTATCTCTGTTGTAACATCTTTCTTCCTACTACCTACTGCAATCTTTTCATCTTCATACACTCCTCTCTCATCTTCATCATAAAAATAAAACATATTATGTATTACCTCTTTGTCTACAACCTTCTCCTCACCATCACCTGCTGCCACATCTTCATTCTCATTTTTTTTCTGCAATCTCATTAATCTCTGTTGCACTTTTCTCTTCCTTTTTCACTCTCTTTCTTTGTGCCTTCCTCAAAGCATGCTTCAACAATATTTTCTCCTTCATGTTCACCTGCATACACAACTATGAAAAACTTTTTTCCTTTCTTCTTTGGAATTCTGTCAAAAACTTGCCACACACTCTCAATTTTCAACCTCTCAGGTATAGACTACCTCACACTCGGTGATCTGTCTACACACAAATCACACACACACACCACCACAGGTCCCGGTGCAAACTGCCTCACATTGGTGCTTCTTCCTGCACACTCAGAAACAACACACTCTAATACCACTGATGAAAAGGGATCTCACACAACCCTCACACAAACATATTAAAACTTAACAACAACAAACAAGATGCACAAATATGCAGCAATAGAATTTATCTTCTGTATTCAACTTGTAACACTGTTTCACAATTTTAGATAAATCTGATTACAGAAATGTATGCACCATATATAATGTAGAAAATCACTAATAAACAGATTTAAATCTGTTGTGTGACAGAAAACAACATCCAATACAAGTTCCAAATGCTTCCTCTTCAAATCTTCATCCTACCCTTTGAAATTGCCTCTTCAAATCTGCAATCTCCAGCAATCAAATTTGTTGATCTTCAACCATGGATCTCAAAATCCATTTGCTGCTGGTGTAAACCTTCAAACCTACAATAAAAATGTCTTCCCAACACTCTCCATCAAAAGCCACACCTTGATTTTTCCTCCCCTAAATTTTTGGAAGCAACAACCCCCAAAATTTGTCAAAGATCCCTCCTTTATGCCTCCACCAACTCCATTTTCTATAGCCTCCCATTTTAAACATCCCACTTGGAAGAATATCTTGAAAATTTAATAAAAAAAACATTAAATGCTCAATAAATCTAAATCAAAACCTCTCCCAAGTATTTTCCAAGAATAGGCAACAACTAAGATTTCCACTCCTAGAAAATAGGTCCAATCTTGGAAAAAAAGAATATGCCAACTCAACATGTGTGCCCAAATTCTCCATGCAACAATTGAGGAGCATTAATGAGTTGTTTCCACTTGTAACTCCCCAAAAATCCATGCACAAGATACCCTTTTTGATTTTACACTCAAATTTGCTTTTTGACTTTCACACCTCAATATTGCCACCTAAACTATCTCCCACACCAATATTATTTTGCAATATTAAAATAAGGCCAATTATTTAATATATTATTTAGACCTAATATTGCAATTTATTTCCCAATTCCAACATTATCAAACTATAGGAACTTAAAATATATTTTTTTTGTTTGATGAGGATTGTCATTGACCATGGATGCTACTACATCAATTATGCACCAAGGTATGAGGAACTAGGGTGACATTGTATCTTTTGCATGAACATTGACTCTACAAATAGAGAGTTGTCCTTATTCATACCAGACATAATAAAACCTTATCAGATACGTGAGAGGAAGATAGATTAGAGCATGATGATCCTAATGCACAAAAGGTATTCGAATGACCTTATATGCAAAGGATGTTGTTTATGCTAGAAGCTTTCCCAACACATACAAGGTAAACATTATCCTTGGTAGGGTAACAAGAACATCCCACAAACATGACAGAAAAACAAAGACCATGCTCTAGTCTATACTTCTCGTAACATACCAAGATATAGAAAGATCAAGGTAGTCTTGAATAAGCATTAGAAAGAGATAAAAAGATAAATAAAAAAATAACCAACTGACAAAACAAATCCACAACCATCATATCTCTTACCAAAAAGGAGTGCTCATATTGGATAAGGCCTTTTTGTAGGAAGGATACATCTGTTTAAGGCATGGATTATGATAATGGATTAGATGAATAGGAAATAGGTATGTGGGCAATTTATTGGTTCAACAATAGTCTTTCACTTGTGATTTTTTATGAGTACTTGAAGTTTTTTGATATTGCATAGTTTGTTTTATGCTTGAGTTAGTCAAATACGAGTGGCAGATGGTGATAATGGATTATCATAGATGGATGCATGCATGTCTATTTTATTATGATTTATAGAAGGTGGGAAGCATGCATAAATGATGAAAAAGTAAATAAGGTTATTGCCCTTGTCAAGATGAAAAATGATGATTGAGTAATCAAGGATGGATTTGTTGGAGTACTGGACCACTAAGAGGTGGGGTGAATCAGTGGTCTAGAAAACTTAACAACCTTTTTGCACCTTTTAAACATGAGAAAGACATCAAGGATTCAAACAGGCATAATGATTAGTAGAATGAAGAAGACCTTTAATCAATCATAAGAGCATTAGGACACATGAACACGTGGAGACAAAAAAGAAACATAACACTTGATTTGATGAGTGGAAAACCCTCATAGGGATGAAAAACCACTCTAAAAATGCTTCACTGGCTACACAAAATGTCTCACTAACAAGTACAAATGCCTCACTAGCTGTATGTGCCTCAATGGTTGTATGTGCCTCACTGGCAAATCCAATAATACAAGAAAGAAAAGATAATTCAAGGGGTTTCCCTGATTCATTGCATTACATTAAATGACATAACTTTCTTCATCATACATAGAACATCTTTTGACAATGAAGTCACTTCAATATCTCCTCTGCAACCCACTTCAACATCCTATATCTCCTTTGACAAGATTACAAAAAAAAGATAATACATTAAGGATGAACTCTTGATCACAGTGATACCATTAAACTATAACATCTGAATACAACTCCAATTTACCCTACTATCTTCACCACATCTGTCTCTATTGTCTATAACTGCAGGTCTTCAAAAACCTTCATGGCATTGTCTACAATGAATCCCTCCTAACATAAAAACAAACAAATCTCTTGTCTAATCTTCTACCCCTTTTTCATGTTCCATGCACAAATCTTCAAATACTACATACAACCTCACTTTCACAAGGCATATTTATGCACAAAGGCTTCGACTATATGCCTATTCACAAGGTATCTCTACCCATACTTTAAATGATCAAAACCTAAACCCTCTGACTCTTCAATCATGGAGACAAACTTTAAGACTCAAAAGGACAAACATTCAGTCTTCAAATGCCATAATTATTTCATTTCTCAATACAAGAACAAATATTCATTACAATATCTGTACAGACTTCATTTCCTGCCCATCACACTTCTTTCACACATCATTCAATTAGAAATCTCTTTCAATCTTTATATAGCACAAGACTATGGAAAATCTGACATAGATAGATAGGTATGCATCTTCTCAACACAAATAAAAAACCTATTGCTTAATACATCAAACCATCTTTATATTGAAATTTCCTGGTCCACTTGGTCATTAAGGAAGCTGAATATGAATAGTTATGGCTTTGTTTGAAGAATTGTCTGTCAAATTAAACCATATGAACTAGGTCGTTGTTATTTTAATGTAGTTTGAATTTCATTTGTTGATTGTTAACTCCCGCTCGCAGAATCAAGGGTTGAGATCAAATTTTATATTCGTTTGAAAACAAACTCATGACAATCAGTACCCCTAGGTGTCGAGGCCGGTCACCTCATGGGGCCGACACCCTCAAGAGGCAACTTAAGTTGTGGTCCACTGGTTATAAGAAGTCAATGTTAAAATAGATTGAGAGGCATGAAGTTTTGATAACACAAAGTGCTGCTTTATGATTTATAAAGGGTTTTGTTTCTCAAGACATTGAAACCCTAAAGTGAAGCCCTACAACCTTGAGAAAAACACCTTTCAAAACTCTGCATAACACACAAATGCATGACCTTTATACCTGCATAAAGATATTAAATAGAGAGCACTATGAATGTCTAAGAACCATATGCACTAAATGCAGCATAGAACTCCTGATTAAATGAGATCATACACTGCTACACCTTTGAGCCATGAACAATATAAACAAAATGATAAATGTAATGCAAGAATAGCAAAACAAGAACAATAATGCACTGCCCAAACTATCATGCCCTTGTCATTTCCATTCTTCATCACCTGATATAACAACCATGAAGACAACCTGATTCAACATCACCATGAAAGGACAACAACAACATCATGATATAACAACTCCTTGTTCATGAAACCTCATTGAACACCTGATTAGTATGAAACTTCATGATTAAGAGATGACATGTACCAATGAAAAACATGAAGCAAGACAATCACACTGATCCTATACTCCAGATTTCAAACATGAACTCCTCTGCAAGTACTCTGCAAGTAATGTTATCGTAGCATTTGTCATCATAGCATTGGCATCAAACTATATCATAGCATTGTCATCATGAACTGAGAGACTTGACACAGCCTACACTTCTTCAACTTAAAGTATAAGGAAGTCTTAAGACAAACATGATGGGCATACATCCTGAACTCAATAATTACATGAAGCTAATGTAACCTGCATTGTTTGAGGTATGAAAACAACATGTATTGCTTGAAGCATACCAACCACAACATGAAGCATAACAACATATGAGTCAAGTCTCAATTCTATCATGGCATGATCATCTAGCAACCCTTCTGACATGATCAACCATCAACCTGTGAGTTTAACCTTCTGGTTGATAAGACCTAATCCTTTTTGACATCAATGACAAACTTCCATCAATCTCCCCCTTTGTCATTGATAACAAAACCACACCTCATCACTTTCTCACTCTCCCTTTTTGACATCAGATGACAAAGTATGAAATGCTCCCCTAACTAACATGCATCCTAGAAAAAGCACAAATAGAGGACCTACATTGCCCCTTTTGTCACAACTGTATCACACTCTTTGTCACACAAAAGTTAGCATATAAAACATTGCACTGCACAAATATTGAAGCTACTATCCTATATCAAACCATCTTCTATCCATTCATCATCCAAATTCACTATCCTACCACAGATCTAAGCCATTGTATGAATGTCAGAGCATAGTTATAGAAAAGAGGCACTCATTAGCAAAACAATTTGTCATGATTGTAACAGATCCTATCAAGAGTCAAGACATAATCCTTTAAAGTCCTTATCACTTCATTATGACATAAACTGTCAATACTGTCCACCATAAAAAAATCACAAGATGATGGTTGTCATCAACAAAAATAACAACATAACAATGCTAGTACTGCAACAACACTACAGAACAAGAATGCCAAGGGACTGCAATTGAGAAGTCAAGCAACAAAGGCACCTGCAAATTAATAATAACCTGCCATCATCAACAATAACTTGCCATCATTAATAATAACCTACCATCATCAATAATAAACTACATTCATCATAAAATATGCTACCATCAGATGACTTCAATACTCAAGAAAAGGTACCATCCAAGTAATGAAGTTGTAGCCATTAAAGAACACCAAAAAAATGAAGTCATTGTAAATACAACATGCAACAATTTTGATGAAAACTGAGAAGTGTGACCCTGTTCAATCTTCTCAACTCCTCACTCCTCAACTCATAACAACTTAATGCAATCATTAAGAATGACAACATTAGCAGCAAGGAGATTAACACTTCAAAAAACCTTTGCATGAACATGGTATAATTTTCTAATGAGACACACCCCAATCAACCATATATGCACTGTTTGTCAAATCACTATCATACTGTGACCTTTGCAACATCAAACTCAAAGGATCTAAAAGACATTTTGCATCTTTGCACACTTCCTAAAGTCTTACTTCCCTTTAGACACCAATGCCCACATACTACATATGTCAATAATACACACTGTCATAGGCTTTCAATTACTGACATAGTGCATTCAATACACATTACTTGTCATGACTAGATCATGAGGTATATGAATCAAACTGATATAACACACTTGAATTCATAATCAAACATTGCAACAAAGAAAACACCTATTCATAACTCCTTATATTTATGTGCTTTCATTGCATCTTGAGAATAATGACTTCTTGATGAAGGATCATGATGCAACTCCATCACTATGAGACCTCAATTACATACTATCAAGTTTGAGACAAGGTATTAAAAATATAAGGTATTAAAAACATATAAAAATATGTCCTAAACATCTTCTGATGATGACAACCTTTCAACTCTTTTTGTTGATCATTGATATCAGAATATAAGCATAGACTTGTATGAAGAAATAAGCATGAAGACAAGTGAATTCCTATCAACTGATCCTAAAACAAGATGATCCAATAACTTTATATAATGAGTCATATTGAAATCATCAAGAAAGTATAAAAGGCATAACACATCTAAAAAACATATTGCTGACAATATGACAATACTTCTCTTGTCAACATGGTCTATATCCTACAAGAAACTCCGTGGACTATATTCACATTGAAAGAATCACAGTCACCATTAGCATAATGAAGCACTTGAAGCTCTAAGAAGCATGAAAAAAAATAAACCCAATGTTCTTAGTGAATCACTCAGCTATTGAAGTCAAGACAATTCTAGACAAGATCCAACTACCATCCAAGAAGATTACTCTATCATAACAATAACATGAGAGCGGTAACCTCTATCAATAGTTTGCTCATTATCTGCCCTTACTACTCAAAATGTCTGATATGAACTTTCCTTGAAGCATTTTGTCAAAAAGTGTATGTGCCTTGTCTATGTAAATGAAGTCTCAAATAGAGTATACCATTCAATCAAAGATCAAATTGAATAACAAATCACAATTTGCAACAACCAAGTTATTACTATTGTGCAATGAATGATATCAACTGTTGTTGTCCTGATGATTGAGATTACAGAGATCAAACCACAGTTCTAATAACACTCTCTTGTCTTACTTCTTGGGGATTAAAGATAAAGCAATAAGCATCTCCCCCTAACTTTAAGCCAGTTCTCATGCAAAGGGCAATGTCTTTTGAGTAACATGCATTGGTTTTGGTTTTTCATCTCCTAGATCTTGTTTTCTTCTCCATACTTGTATAGGCTCTTTCTTCTTGTTGTTTAAGATATTCTCTTGCTTTTGTTTGATCACATAGCTCCTAGATGGTTTCATCAAACTATTCCTACACCATTGTGCTTTGTATCTAGACTTATTACATCTATAACATAAAATGTCATTGTCTAGACCAAAGAAAGGATAATAAAATTCTAGGCATATTATAAGAACTCCTATTGACATCTTTGACAAGATCATGTCTCTCATACATTCCATAATTTCTTGTACAATCTCTTGATCTATGGCCATAAACATGAAAACAATAATAATAACCATGAAATTGAGAATAATTGTACCTAATTGAGTCCTTGGTAGATAGAGATCTTGTAAACTTGATTGTCCTTCCTCCTTGATCTTCTGGAGCAGCAACATGATAACTTATGTCTATCTTCTTCCTAGGTGCATTTCTTGCTTTGGAACACTCTCCTTCTTCATAATCTAGGCTAGTAGTGTCCTTGTAATGCTTTTATTTGCTCAACATGTCATTTCACCTGTTTGTGCTTTCTTCAAATTCTTGATATTTCTTAGACAAAACCTTGAGACCTTCATAATCTTTTCTCAAATTGACAATTTCTACCTCTAATTTTAGACATTCAATTCTTTTCACCTCAAGGTCAGATTTTGTTACATCTATTATTCTTTTGGTTTCCTCAATTTCAATCTTTAGACTGATAATCAATTTGTCAGATTCATCAATCTACAATCTGATTTCTTGCCTCTTCGAACTCTAAAGAAACTTTTGTAAAATCTGAACATACCTTGTCTTTGGATTCTTTTTCTTGTTAAAGCTAGTCTTCTAATCTCTGATTTTCTTTTCTAAGTTGCTTGATCTAACCTAAGGCACACAAGAGTTCTCCTTCTAAATCAACTTCACAACCATTTTCATCAAACTCTTGTCCATCTTCATCCATAAAGAGGTCTCCTTCTTTGTCATCAATCTCAATAGTAAAGTCATTTTCTTTATCACACTTGTGTCAATTTTCAGGGATGACTCATGCAAAAACTCATCACATGACTTGACTAGGGTTTGTTGTTCAATCTTTTGCTTGGCATCTTTCTTTTCTCTATTTCTTTTACACTTTCCCATGGTACTCCACTATCAGGATCTACCCAAGCCAGTTAGACTTTTACAGGGAACCTATGCTCCAATATTGTTGGCAAGAGACACTGCTAGGAATGCCAGGTGTTGTCATTGATGGCAACTGAATCTATCTTACACATCCACATTGTATCATTTGATCATACCAGAAGTCAGATTGCAAATTTGTCTAAGTCCAGATAGACAGGAACAGAGCATATGATAGGGTTCAGCATTTGGTCTGCATATCTCCATAGGTAATCATGTTGTGTTGCGGATATGAGTGGATGTTAAGGGATGTCAAGGATACCTAAATCCAAAGATTTAGCCTCTGGTGATGAAGGGATTGAAAGTTACAAGCATCTGAGTATTGGGTTTTGGTTAGACAATTCAATTCGGTGAAGAATAAGCTGACTTGGTGTTTGATCCTTATGCGGATTAAGAGAAGTGGTTGGTTGAGTAATGTATGAGATGCAATGGTATTGGATAACATGTGTGGTGACTTGAGAACATAGGTTTTGGTCTGCATTGATGTTTGTTCATGGATTCAGCCGATAGAACAGGGTTCTTGAAATAGTTTCTAAGTTTTCTCAAGGCTGACTGCAGTTGATGAAATTTCATGTTGCAAATATATATGACCAATGGATTTGAGCATTTTATGGAATGGATGTGCAAATATGAAGGGATAGGTACAAAGTATAGTAGTATCAAGTGTGAAGCAAGGAGATCTAAGCTCTAGATCATGGCAGAATAGTAAAGCAGGGCACAAAGAGATGAAGTGTGTGAAGTCAGTATACTGAGCTTAATCAAAACTGTAATTTTGCATAGTTAGAAGCTTTTCTTTAGTTCAAACATTTCAGTGAACTCTTATAATTGATCTTGTAGGCAATGAGCCTCCTTTGAGTAGTGATCTCTGGGTAGTGCGCCCAAAGGCATGTGCCTTCCCATTTTGTAATACTTTTAACAGAGTATAAAATCTTGTGGGTTAACCCCCACCATGTTTTTTACTTTAATTGGGTTTCCACGCAAAAATTTTGGTGTTATGCGTGTTGATTATGTTTTTGCTCATGTGTTGTTGATTCATGCTTTCATGGTTATATCTTTCCTCTGTTATTAATTTGTAAAGAAGATAAAATATAGAAAAAGGATAAAGTTTTGAGACAACTGATTCACCCACTCTCTCAGTTGTCTACCCTAATTTCAACAATTGCTATCAGAGCAAGGTTCCTTGGAAGAAGTTTAATAGCTTGAGGAAGATCTGGGAAGGTATTTCAATGGGTTCATCTAGGTATTCTGATGGCATCAATGAATAACTTCAAGTTACTTTAGAAGATCTTGATCAGTCTAGGGCAGAAGTCAAAGAAATGAAAGAGAACCTTAAAGATGCTAAGGATTTCATTCAGACTTTAAAAGGGCAACTGAGCAAATCCAATGAAAAGAGGAGGGAGCTACTTCAGTAGTTAGCAAATTAAAATGAAGACAATGGCATGGATGAGGCTCTGGAGGAAAAGACAAAGGAATGTGACAAGCTGACAAAAGAAGTTGTTGTCCTAAAACATGAAATAGAATTTGGGGTGATGAGACTAACCAAAGAAATTGAGGAAAGGAAGAAAACTAAAGAAAGCCTGAATCAGTGTCTAAAAGAAAGAAGAGAAGAGTGTTGCAGACTAGACATAATAATTGGCCACCTAAAGTTTGATCTACAAGAAACCAGGGACAATGAGGAAGAACTTGAGAGGTAAATTATCATTCTCAAACATGACCTAGAAGTTGCAAATGAGTACAAAAAAAAGTTCAAGATAAGCTGACCCAAACTTGAGGTGTTGCTTGAGAGTTAGAAGAAGGCAGATGATAAACATGGTTTGGGATATGAGAAAGGAGAAAGCTCTAGATCCAGTCAAAGAAATTCCGAAGCAAGAAAACAAAGAAGGAATCCTAGAAGGCCTTCGGTAAGACAACCTAATGCTCAAAGGTATCCATCTTTTAATGGAAATTGTTTCAATTGCAATAAATTTGGTCATAGAGCTACTCAGTGCAGAAGTAGAGTGAATCAAAGTGGTCCATCTTTCTCTAGTCAATGCTTCAATTGTAAAAGGTATGGTCATAGATCCAATGAATGCAGAAGTATGATGATGAACTACTCTAATAATAGAAGAAATGTTAATTCTTTCAATGGCAACTGTTTTGCATGCAATAGATTTGGACATATGGCTAGTCAGTGTAGATCAAGAGGGAATCAAGTAAATGAGAAAATAAATGTTGTGTGCTTTAACTGCAACAGATCCGGTCATATTGCAAGATTCTACAGAAGCAGGAATGATGGTAGAAAAGGTCCGGTAAACAAAAACCAAAACATCTAGAGACAAGATAAAGGCAAGGGTAAAGCAAATGTGAATGAGATCCAGAATGAAATGAACAAAGCATGGGTAAAGAAAGGTGAAATGAATGATGGTGATGGGTCCACACCAGAATCCAGTGTTAATAATTCCTCCAGGAATTGAAACAAGAGCTTTGGCTCAGGGGGAGCTGTATTCAAAATCTAATTCCCCCTGCCAGTAAGTGGGTGCATGAATATAGCATGATGAATAAAGATAAAGAAGCCTATTACAAAATTGTTGAAGCAAATTTTGGAAGAAAAGAAGCTAATGCAATTGATTGCAGAGCAATTGAAGATTGACTGTATGCAGAAATAGTGTAATCGAATGTATTAGGGAAAAGCATTTATTACTGTATACACCTAAAAATGACATGACTCTGTCTAAATAAATATTTTAAATATTTATTTCATCTTAATATTCCTCTATCAATAAATAAATTAATTTATTTATTTGATTCACTTTTCTCCCATTAATTAAATAAATTACATTTATTTAATTAATTTCATCAATATCAACTTTATGCTTCTCAACAATTAAATAATTTTAATTATTTAATTAAATCATTCATTCTCCCAAATTTAAATAAAATAGAAATTAATTTAAATTAAATCTCAGTCTCCAAAAATAAAATATAACTAAATATTTTATTTATTCCTCTAAATCTTGCACAATCAATTAAATAAATTTATTTATTTAATTCACTTTCTTATCTTCTAAAAAAATCTTCCAAATCTTCTAAAAATAAATCTTCTTTGTCATGCAAAAGCAAAAACTAAGTTAACTGATTTAAAGAAACCTTGTTTTTATCAACAAACTCTTAAATTAGAAAAATATATTGTAATTTATGAAATTAAAGCTCATCCTCATCAAGAAAGCAGTTAACTTAAACAAAGCAACTTTTTGAATGACACGTGTCTTCTTTCTATTCGTGCACGTTCTCTCAAACATCCTCTACCATTGATCTTCTTATTTCTTCTACACCGTTGATCTTCTCTCACACAAGTCTATAAATACCCCTCTATTCTTCCATTTCATATCAAGACAATTTCAAGTAAGATTACTCTGTCGAATCCATAGCGTGCCATTGGCACCCCCACTCTCACATTATTCATTATCCATATCACATTGTGTTGAAGCTCATCTTCAATACAATAAGTATCTTAGCAATTTCTCCTTCGTCATCTTAAGGAAACAAAGCAAGGAAGCAAGCTTCCTAAAGGATACATTCATCACCAAAGATCAATCGAGAATAGGCGAACAATGGAAGCCATGAGGTAACAAAGCACTGTAAGTTTGTTTAGTTGTTTTAATCTTTGTTATTTGCATATTCCATTGAGTTATTAGGTTTATGAGTCATTTTAATATTATCCAATTTTACTTGTAACATTTCTGGCACCCACTGTGGGGACTTTGCCCCAAATCTAATAAAAAAACCAAGTTCTTGAGTGACAGGTTCCATATAGACTCCATACAGTCTCCGCATAGGTTCATTCAGCGCATACGAGCAATCCCACAATGCATCTGATCCCTATTTCAGCACATATGTTATTTCGGTGCATATACCATCAGAAGCTGTGCTTTTGATGTCTATTTCAGTGCATGTAATTCTTCGGCACATCTGTTCCAAGAAGTTGCGCATCTAACTTAATCTACGGTGCTTATACCTTTTCTGCACATACATTCTTTCTTTCTATGCCTATGACCTATCCTCCTGTGCATTTGTAATTACTGTGCTTTTGAGTACTATTTCTGCGCATTCAGTCTCTTAAGTTATGCATATGTCTTGAGCAGTAGTTTAGGATTTCTTGATGTCTTTCTAACATTGAAATTTGTCTTGTAGGATTGATTCTCTAATTTTCGTGTAGGGTTAAGAGCTGGATAGTTTCATTTTCTTAAAACACACATCATAGGTTAACTGGCAAGAAAAGTAAAAATATGCATGCAAATCTCACATAGTTCTTAACTAGGAGGGTAGTAATGAAATCATTGCTATCTTTGCCATATTGCTATCTCTTTTAGTTAAGAATATTGCTATCTTGCAAAGGAAAGAACCATTGCTATCTTCTAATCACTTCAAAGTTAACAACTGTGTGTGTGCCCAAGTAGAGTAATGCATATAGTTTTCCTCATTTTAAATAGGATTGGATAAACCACTATTTACTGTGTCTTCAAAATGACAATAGGTTTATGCTCTCCCCTTTACGCCAAACTTGTCATTTTTCATGTACAACCTTTAGAGGGGCCTACCCTTGGATGCCCACCTATCCAAGTGGGAACAAACCTAAGTGGTAACAAGCTAAAGCCAAGCCCTACCAATCCACTATAAATAAATTGTACTTGAGGTGAAAGCTTCCTACAACGAGTGCCGTTGTGTTATACTGATAGCCAACCTCCCCCAAAACCCTTCAAGGCCTAACCCTTGAAGGCTGGGAGACTCCATAGTAGAGAGTAGCGCTTCCACACATATAACCACTTGAACGGTTTCCCTGACTACTTAGCCATTGTCTAGTGTACAAAATCCTTCTATTTGTTGACACAAAAGGTGGGACCTTTGAAGTGGCCCCAGTTCATGTGGTTCTTAGTAGAGATAGCAGGGACAATCCTAAGGTTCGGTGGGGGGATGAGCCTAAGGAAACCTAGATCTTGGTATGTGTGAGAAGTGTGTGTCATGGAGGGAATTTGGTGCTACCAAGATCCTGAAGCTATCCGCTTTGAATATGCACAGCTAGGGAATTCAACAAATATAGTCTTTTCTAGCCTAGGTTTGTAATTGTTTGTGCATCAAAAAGTCTACAAAAATATTAAAAAATAATAAAAGATAAAAATCATGAAAATTTCTTTGCATTTGTTGTCTTTATCTACCATAATTGAAAATCAAAAACAAAAAAGAACAAGTTTTCAACCAAAAATAATTTTTTTTGAAAAATGTGCCAAAAACTCTGCAAAAACAAATAGAAAACTAGAACTGTGCATCCATCATGACTTGATGCACATTCATTGTGACTTGCTATGCATTTACCTACTATTGTTGTGCATACAAACTTTTCCAAATCTGTGCATGTGTTGCAACCTGCTGTACTTTTACCTTCTATTCCTGCGCATTTACTGCTATGCATCCATTCCTATTCTATACTTTCTTTGAGAAAAACTTTCAACTTTTCAAACACCTATTTCAAACTTGTTTCAATTTTCCCAGATCTGATTAAAACCATGCAAGTTAGTCATCTCATTCTTTTCCACACCATAGCTACTTTTCCAAACTTGCATCATCCAAAACTTCACAAAACTCTTCCAAAATCAAACAAGATATCGAAAACCAAGTTAGTACCAAGCTATTCTTGATCGTATCAAACCTCAAACAAACCTAGTGAGTCTCCACTATCAAGGATCAATCATCCTTTTCTCTCAGAACTCCACTAGTGGCTTGTGCAAAACTAGTCTACATCAAGTAACTAGATTTCTATCATCCTTACTTCGACTATCGTTTTGTTCCAACCAACTTGTTTGAGTCCATTAGATCTAAGGAGAACCTTGTTCAAACCTTGGCACATTCTATCACTTCTTATTCAAAACTTTCAAGCTCACTCCATCCCATTTCAAATCACCTTGCATGGTCTTAACAAGGTCCCAAAAACAAAAGCAAATTGAAATGGCAAAGAAAACTATTCCATCCCCTCATGACAGCGATGAGGAAATTACTCTGGAAGAGATTCTACAATCTCATCAAGATCAAAGGTTCCAATGCTTAACGGACAAGGTACTTGCCCAAGACCCTACTAGATTCTTTCTTCACTTGGCACAACAAGGAGTCAAGCTTCCTAAAGATTTTGACATGGAAGCATTAAAAGAACCTAGGGAAGAAAGAAACCCTGAGGTAAGCACACGAGAGGAAAACAAAGCAACCATTGATTCTACAAATGCCCTAAGCTTAATGACCCAATAAATCCAAGCTTTACAACAACAATTCATAGACATGCAAACAGGAACATCAACTAAGCATTATTCCCTAGAGGATATTTCATCATATCCTTTTGATAGGACCTTGATCATGATACCTTTCCCCTCTAAATTTGAGGTACCAAAATTTGACAAATATCGTGGAAAGGGTGATCCAAGAGACCACATCAGGGAATTTACCCTGCATGCCTTGAAGTCGCCCACAATGATACCTATCTTATGCGACTGTTCCCAAGAAGCTTAGGAGGACAAGCCATGGAGTGGTTTTCTAGACTACCTCCCAGAATTAGAACCTTTAACAAACTTGTGGACAAATTTGTCATGCACTTCTCCTACAATATTAAGCATGACACCTCAATTTTAGATCTATGTAACACCAAGCAAAAAGGTGGAGAATCCTTTGCCGCCTTCTTACAAAGATGGAGACAGTTAGCAAGTAAGTGCCCACATCAAATGCCTGAAAAACAAATGTTGGAGATATTTTTCCATAACTTACAAACTGACCTAAGCTACCAGATACAAATCTAATGTCCTACTTCCTTTAGTAAGGTCATTGAGATGGGTCTAATCATCGAAAAGTCTTTAATCACAAAAGGTCAAATAAAGATTTATAAGAACACTCCTAGTACCAATACCAACACAGATAAACCAAGATTCTGGACAAAGAACAAGAACATTGTGAATGATGGGGTGGTGGATGCCAAAAATATGACACCAAAACAACCAATCTTCAACCTGTCAAACCCTCAAAACAACCCCCCGCAAAACAAACCACGAAACACTGAATCACCGTTTACAATCTATCAACCTCGAAGAAAACTCACACCCCTAGGGGAAACATTGGAAACCACCCTACAAAAGTGTTGCAAGTATGGGCCTAATCGGTGTTGTCATTGATGTCAACATACTTTTGTTGCGTTAATGATTAGGATTGGATGAACTGTTTGCTGAGGATATTGAGAAAATTGGTCATATCAGGAACAGTGAAGACAGTAAGGTAAAATTCTGAGTTATGATGAGTATCAGAGGATGTGGTTTAAAGGGGTTTTAGATATGTGTCCTAAGATGATCCAGTAAAGATTTCAGAGGTCCGTATGAAGATCTGAAGAAGTTGTGGTCGCTCAAGTAAAACCGGTTCCGGGAGGTGTTTAGAGGTGACAGAGTGATACAGACAGGTCCGGTGAGATCCAGAAATGCATTATCCTATTCCGTGGATTTGAGGGAGTATTTAAGAAGTCTTTGTGAAGTGTCAACTCATTTGGTTCATGGTTTAAAGGTCCGCAAGCATCTATTCCTTTGTAACAGTGATGACAGACTATGTTCTTGAGGTTCCAGATGAAGGAGAGAAGGATTTCAATAAGCAGATGAAGTGTGGATGTTCTTGGTGATTCAAGCAAGCTTGTGGAGGTCTTTGGATTGTATCCAATTCAAGTTGGTGGTCCACATTGAATTTTAAGCTTGCATTTGAAGAATTACTTCTGGATGAAGGTGTTCTTCCTTAGACTGGCCGACCAGATGAGTTACTCATCCTACGGATGTTCTTGTAGATGTTTGCCGACTTAGATGATTATTCCTAAGTCGATGTCTTGTATAAATAAGGAATTGTGAAGTCATTTCATAGCGTGTCTTGTGGAGACGAGTGTGTGGTAGTTAGGAGGAGAGTGAAAGGTAGAGCAAAAGTATTGGACTTAAATGGAATTGAATCAAGCATGGTGAAGATGCTATTCTCCAATTCATGTATGTGATACTTACTATTTTGTAGATAGTGTGTCTCTTGTAGGCAGTGAGCCTCTTGTGAGCAGTGTGCTCAGGTGGTGAGCCCTAATTGGCATGTGTCATTTTGTTCTTTCTATTCTTCTAACAAAGAATACTATCTTGTGTTAATCACCCCATGGTTTTTCCCTTAATCAGGTTTTCCACATCAAAATCTTGGTGTCTTGTGTGTTAATGTGTTTCTGCTCTTGTGATGCAGAGGCATCCACACTAAAACCTTGACATACAGCATGTATGTCTACAACCCTTCATCATCATCATATTTCTGTTAACATAGTCAGCATCATCATATTTTCTCTGCTGACCGATATCCTCCTGCAGACAAACCTTCGACCTTTCGCCTATCAGCAGCATCATCATATTCGGCAAGCGCAATCATCCTCCTGACGATCACTGTTCATCTTACCGCCAAACGCTTTCTACAGCATCATGATGTTCAACATCATGTTCATCAGCAGGATATAAAATATCCGGTTCCCTCCATATTTCCTGATGACGACACTTCACGCACCTTTCCTTCGATGCTTACGTCACCCCGATATCTGACTTTATCGGGTGATATTTCAGAATGTCCTGATGACGATTATCCTGATGACGATGACGTCATATGCAGTTCCTTCAATATCCTACTGTCGGCCAAACTTAACATTATCGGCCCGCGATGGTTTTATCAACCCGATCTTCTACCTTATGTCGATACGCTCCTCCTCGGCAACACCTTGCGATGATCACCCCAATGCACATTCACCTTATGCAATCTACTGCATCATGTTCACCTCCATCTACTCGGATGACACCCGAAGTAACTGCAGGATATCCACAGAAATATCCTGATGATGCCGTTGTGACGAATTTCCAACCTTAATGGATTCTGATCCGCCGAATCTCCTGGGGTGACCCAATCTGCTTCCAGGGCAATCTTCCAGACTTGAACTATCAGCATGACCTAGCACATACCCATGCTAGGGTTCTCAACACCTCTCGACTGCGATCCTGCAAACATACATGTGAACAAACAGAAAATGCAAACTAAACCCTAAACTATTGTACATAGCCATTCCACCAATTCGACGAATCAACCGGTGGAATGGATAAGCGAATCCATGCAACCACCAGAACAGCAACTCGATTACACAATGGAATTCAAAACAGAGAATGGACACAAACAGGATCTCTTTATTGATTTCAAAAGATGCAAATACAATATTCTGTCTCTCTCTCTGTCTCACTCTCTGCAATCTAACTCCTCAATCTGTATCTATATCTCAATCTATCCTAAGACCAACCGATCCTAATACATAAATAGGAACTGCTTGCGAGTACTACCACTCGATTCCCAGCGGCTGGGAGCTTCCAAGCGGCTGGGAGGATCCAACTGAACTAACAAACTATACAGCTGTCATCAGCTGTCATAACAAACTACCTAAAAATAGAAAAGCACGGTCAACTTGGACCTTATTACATGCATTGGTCTTATAAGACCTTCTTGGAAACATCAACAAGACTTAAACTAACTAACTGCCTCATGGAGGCCAGTTGTCAGGTAGGTGCTCCTGCACCATACTCCCCAACAGAAAAGAACTCATGTCCCATGAGTTAGGATGTGGAAGTCCTCCACCTTTACACTTTGTCATGTCAGTGTTCTGACCTGTTCTAGCTGTATCCTCTGCTGTATCTTGGCTGCTCCAAGATTTCTGAACTGTAACTTGCTGTCTTGCAAGTAAACCCTCATGCCTGTCAATGTAGGCCCTTCTCACACATACCTTGTGTTTGTTAGGTTGTCTGACCAGAACCTCTGTCTGAACTGCCTCTTGAACTTCTGCAATGTTCAACTCTATCTTTCTTTCAACTTTTATAGGACAAACAATAGTCCCAACTATGACAACATCCTTGTCATTCCTCTCAACTGGTTGCTGTTTGCAAACCTGTTTCTGAACCTGCTGCTGACCTCTGTCAGTCAAAACTGAAACTGTCTTCAACCTGTTGTCCTTAACAACTCCTTTCCCTACAATGTCCTCAACTGCCTTTATGCCTGCTCTTATAGGCTTCTGCACAAATTCCTTCTTTCCCACTAAAATGATTTTTGCTGCCTTCTGTACTACAGCTGCTTCCTGTAATGGCATCAACATAATAGTTTTCCCATCTTTCTTGATGGTGTAGGTATTAGCATACCCATCATACAGTACCCTCCTATCAAATTGCCATGGCCTACCCAACAGTAGGTGACAACATTCCATGGGCAAAATGTCACACAAAACTCTATCATGATATGCTCCAATCTGAAAATCAACATATGCCTGTTCATAGACAAAAAGTGATTGACTATCACTCACCCAAGATGCCTTGTAAGGGTGTTGGTGTGGAATCCTTTCCAAATTTAGTTTATCCACCATTTCCTGAGATACCATGTTATCTGTTGAACCAGTATCAATGACAACCTTACATACTTTACCTTTGCTCTTGCATGTGGTCTTGAAAAGAGCTCTTCTTTGCATCATATCCTTTGATGCCTGCAAACTAGTTCTCCTTAGCATCAATGCTTCTCCCTCGTCAGGATATCCATAACCATCAGGAGCTCTATCTCCTTGATAAGTGTTTGAACTTTGCACACTTTGCTCTACTTTCTCTTCTTGCACAAGTTGTACTCTCTTGTCATTCGTTCTATCATTTCTGGATGATGAACCTTTGCTTTCTGGACATTTGAAAAAGGGATGACCAAACTCACCATAGGTGTAACACTTTCCTGAAAATGTAGTAGAACCTCTACCACTTCCAAATCTGCCTCTATTACCTTTCCATCCACCTCTGAAATCAGACTGTCCCTGTCCTTTACCAGTGTCTTCTTGACCCTCATTGGTTTGCCTTGTTGTAGGGGCTAATCCTCTTCCCCTCATATTGCTGCCTCTTCCTCTCATGGACTTATCTTGTCTCCTATTCATCTTTTCTTCAATCCTGATTGCCATTTGGTAACAATCCTCCACACTCTTAGGGTTAGCTAAAACTAACTCATCCTGTATGTTCAATCTCAAACTAGCCAAGTACCTAGCCACCTTTTCTACCTCATTCTCATGATGACCAGATCTCATACTCAACTTATAAAACTCCTCAGTATATGCCTTCACATCCATTTCCTTCTGCCTTAAAAATTGTAGCTTCTTAAACATCTGAATTTCATAATCCTTGGGCAAGAATTTACCTTTGATCCTTGCTACCATTTTATCCCATGAAGTGATCTTTGACCTTCCTTGTTTCCTTCTCTCAGATTGTACATAATCCCACCATACCAAAGCATGACCTCCTAACTTGGTCTTTGCAATCTTTACCTTCTGATCCTCAACAACATCTTCACATTCAAAGTGATTATCAAGTGCAGCAATCCAATCCAGTAACTCATCTTCATTCAAACTTCCATTATACTTGGAAACATCAACCTTTACCTTCGGTTTATCACTCTGCACTGCCTTTAACAGTTTTGCAAATCTCTGGTCTTCAGCATCCAGATCTTCAGCTACCTCTTCATACTCTTCAACAGCATCTTCATCTTCTTCTGATTCACTGTCGTCCACTTCCCTCTTTTTGTTCTTCTGCAAGGCTACAAGCCTGGCTTGAAGTGCTTCAGCAAGCTCCTTCATCTTCCTCATCTCTCTGGCATGTTTTTCCTTCATCTCCTGCAATTCCCTTGCAGTACCATTACCTTTCGGAGGCATTTTGTCAACCTCTCACTCCTCTACCTCTGTCTTTTCAGTGACAGAATCAACACACAACAGCCCAGACCTTTTGCTGAGCTCTGATACCACTATGATGCAAAGGCATCCACACTAAAACCTTGACATACAGCATGTATGTCTACAACCCTTCATCATCATCATATTTCTGTTAACATAGTCAGCATCATCATATTTTCTCTGCCGACCGATATCCTCCTGCAGACAAACCTTCGACCTTTCACCTGTCAGCAGCATCATCATATTCGACAAGCGCAATCATCCTCCTGACGATCACTATTCATCTTACCGCCAAACGCTTTCTGCAGCATCATGATGTTCAACATCATGTTCATCAGCAGGATATAAAATATCCGGTTCCCTCCATATTTCCTGATGACGACACTTCACGCACCTTTCCTTCGATGCTTACGTCACCCCGATATCCAACTTTATCGGGTGATATTTCAGAATGTCCTGATGACGATTATCCTGATGACGATGACGTCATATACAGTTCCTTCAATATCCTGCTGTCGGCCAAACTTAACATTATTGGCCCGCGATGGTTTTATCAACCTGATCTTCTACCTTATGCCGATACGCTCCTCCTCGGCAACACCTTGCGATGATCACCCCAATACACATTCACCTTATGCAATCTACTGCATCATGTTCACCTCCATCTACTCAGATGACGCCCGAAGTAACTGCAGGATATCCACAGAAATATCTTGATGATGCCGTTGTGACGAATTTCCAACCTTAACGGATTCTGATCCGCCGAACCTCCTGAGGTGACCTGATCTGCTTCCAGGGCGATCTTCCAGACTCAAACTATCAGCACGAACTAGCACATACCCATGCTAGGGTTCTCAACACCTCTCGACTGCGATCCTGCAAACATACATGCGAACAAACAGAAAATGCAAACTAAACCCTAAACTATTATACATAGCCATTCCACCGATTCGACGAATCAACCGGTGGAATGGATCAGCGAATCCATGCAACCACCAGAACAGCAACTCGATTACACAATGGAATTCAAAACAGAGAATGGACACAAACAGGATCTCTTTATTGATTTCAAAAGATGCAAATACAATATTCTGTCTCTCTCTCTGTCTCACTCTCTGCAATCTAACTCCTCAATCTGTATCTATATCTCAATCTATCCTAAGACCAACCGATCCTAATACATAAATAGGAACTACTTGCGAGTACTACCACTCAATTCCCAGCGGCTGGGAGCTGCCAAGCGGTTGGGAGGATCCAACTGAACTAACAAACTATACAGCTGTCATCAGCTGTCATAACAAACTACCTAAAAATAGAAAAGCACAGTCAACTTGGACCTTATTACATGCATTGGTCTTATAAGACCTTCTTGGAAACATCAACAAGACTTAAACTAACTAACTGCCTCATGGAGGCCAGTTGTCAGGTAGGTGCTCCTGCACCATCTTGGTTCAATGCATTGTGTTTCCATGATTGAATTATTATTATGTTGTTGAATTACAAAGTGGATTTAAGTGTGTAAATTGCAAGAAAGTTTTGGACAACTGATTTAGCCCCCCTCTTAGTTGTCTGCCCTAAATCTAACAAAAAGTTGATCACAAATAAACTCATCACACTTCCAACAGTGCAGGAATATGAACCGAAAGTCAAACCTCTTTGGTGGAATGATAATGATTTATGAGAGTACCACTGAAATAGGGGTACAAAACCAATGACTGCATTGCACTCAAGCACACTATCCAAGATTTAATAGATCAAAACAAAGTATCACTTGATGGAGATACCTCTAATAATGATCACCGAGCATTCAAAGATCCATTTCCCAACTATGAGTAGGGAGGGTCTTCCAATCAAAACAATGGTGGATCTAACAACACTAATTACACAAATGTGTCATTTGACTATGTTGTTAACCACATCTCAGAAAGTGATCCACACGTCAATGTGATCACTATAAACAAAGACTTGGATTGTAATGCTACCACTCGCAGTAATAGAGTCACTCTTAGAGGAGTCCCAGCCTCTTCGTCTAATCAGTACAATATCCTAGATCAACTCCATAAGACACCTGCACATATCTCCATTCTAGAACTTCTGTGTCTATCCCTGTCCCATAGGGCCATACTTGACAAAGCTCTGTAAGAAGCCTCCATTCCAACGAACCTTTCCGAAGAATAGTTTCAAACCATGGTAGGTCACATTACCTCACCCCACTCTCTATCATTCATTGAAAAGGATGATATGTCAATTACCCAACCTCATAACGTATCTCTTCATATCGAAGCCTTCATCCACAAACATAAGATAAAAAGGGTTGAATATTTGCACCTTGAAGCTAATCCTTGCATTGGGGTTTGCAAAGAAAGCTATTGACCCCAAAAATAAAATCACTATCAAAGCCTATAATGAGGAAGAGAGAACTTCCAAGGGAACTGTTGTTTTACCAATCAAAGTGGGACCTGTAGTAAAAGATGTGGCATGTCAAGTCCTCGACATGCAGCTAGCATATAACATTCTTCTTGGGAGACCCTGGATACATGCTCTGAAAGTAGTACCATCAACATACCACCAGTGTATCAAATTCCCCTATGAAGGCCAAGAGATCACTATCCAAGGTGATCCCAATCCATTTCAATATTGCAACTCCATTCACTCTAAACTTGAAGTTGTGATTCCTCATAACCGTGCTTCTACTTCATCTTCATCCCAAGTTAGCCCAGCTTCACTCGCTTCCACATCAAAGGCTTCCCAACCTAACCTCAGACTCAAAGATAAGGGCCTGGGTGAGTACACAATCGCCCAATCCTTCTACTTAGCACAACTCTCTCTATCTCCCAAGTCATATGGAAGGCCTTCCATGAGAAAATCCAAGATAGTCAAAACTACCAAAGATCTATTTATCAAAAGGGGAAGCCTTGAAGATGAGAGTAATGAAAAAGACATCCTTCAATGGTTATATAAGGATGAAGTCAGTCTATCAACACAACAAGACCATCACTCCACAATACAAACTAAGCAATATGGTCAAGGATTCCAAATACTACAAAGCATGGGGTATGAAGGACATGGTCCCCTCGGTTTGAGAAAGGAAGGTATCACTGAACCCATCCAACCTCATACCTTGACAGCCTAAGACACTACAGGGCTAGGTTACACTGGCACAACAAGAACCAACAGAGAAAATAAGCATAAAAGCAAACAACCAGAAACATCTGCTACTAATCTGGTTGATCAAATTCACCAACTGCAAATGGGGAGTGATATGGACTCCAACGAATATGAGTGGGATAATCTCTTTGAGCTATCTTGTGACAAAAAAGATATTGATGTTGTCCATGAGTATGACCCAACCCATGCAACTAAGGGACAAAGTTTAAGGGCTAGACCGCTAGAGTCTGACCCACATAATAACAATAGTGAAAGTCATGAGGAAAGAATGATACCCCCCTTGACAGATCAGCTAGAGAGTACCATCGGAGGCATTATCCATGCTTATAATGACCACCATAACACTTCTATCTTAACCATCAATACCATCGAACCAGACCAACCCAATGACCCTTTACCATTATTGCACCCAAAACTCATAGATTGGGACTTGCAAGACACTACCCCTAAGCTCGATACCTTTCAAAACAATGAAGCCATCATAGACTAACTTGATCTTGGGGATCACATACTCGTAGGGGACCACAAGGCTAGCTATGCCATAGAACTCAACAACAAGGCCTATTTTGGAGAGAGTGCCAAGCTTTTCAGTCTCAAAAATGTCAAAATGAAAGAAAGATCTAATGGTGAAAACTACTATGTAGCAGTGTTAGATCACGAAAAAAGTAAAAATATAGATGTATCCAATAGTGAAAACCTCTCTAAGGCACTGAAGGATGGAAGGGTTGACCCTCTACCCAATCTCACACATCAAGAGAGATCTTCAATCTTGATAGAACCAGTAGAGCCAATCAATGTCAGTATAGGTGACAGTCCCAAAATGATTCACATGGCACAGTCTTTAACTGTACAAGAAAAGCTAATGTTCATTGAATTCTTCAAATGAAAACAAATCAACTTTGCCTGGACATATGCAGATATGCCAGGGCTAGATCCAAATCTCATAATGCATCACTTATCCTTAGCTCCAGAAGCTAAGCCAGTAAAGAAAAAACTCAAGAAGATGCACCCGCATGTAGCCCTCATGGTGAAAGAAGAGCTGAAGAAACTGTTAGATGTTAGATTCATCAAACCAATAGACTATCTTGAATGGATTTCAAACATAGTGCCAGTTGCCAAACTAGATGGAAGAGTTTGAATATGTAATGACTTTAGGGACCTAAATAAATCTTGTCCAAAAGATGATTTCCCCCTACCAAACATTGACATTATTGTAGATCTCATGGTAGGGCACACCATGCTGTCACTAATGGATGGTTTCTCTAGATACAACCAGATCAAAATTGCACCTGAAGACCAACATAAGACTGTGTTCACATGTCCACGGGGCACCTATTGTTGGTGTGTCATGCCATTTGGTTTGAAAAATGCTAGTGCAACATATTAGAGAGCTATGACCATAATCTTCCATGACATGATGCACACTATAATAGAAGATTATGTTGATGACATCTTGGCAAAATCACTCACAAGAGAAGGAAACCTGGCAGTCTTAGACAAAATCTTCACAAGGCTAGAACAGTTTAATGTGCACCTTAATCTGAAGAAGTACATGTTTGGAGTTACATAGTGTCTGCCAATGGAATCAAAGTTGACCCAGCTAAAGTGAAGGGCATCAGGAAATGCCGCCTCCTAAGAATCTCATTCAACTAAGGTCTCTACAGGGAAAACTACAATCTATCAGAAGATTCATCTCTCAATTGATAGACAAGTGCCACCCATTTTCCCACCTCCTACATAAGAATGTCCCTTTCAAATGGAATGATTCATGTGAATAGGCATTACAGCAATTAAAAGAGTATCTCATGAAATCACCTGTATTGATGCCAGTGATTTAGGGTAAACCACTACTACTATATATCTTAGCCACACCAATAGCTCTAGAAGCTCTCCTCATACAACAAAATTATGAAGAGAAAGAACAAGCAATTTACTATCTCAATCGAACACTTGTTGGGTATGAATTACAATACACGCCAATTAAAAGAACATGCCTTGTTGTGGTCTTCACTTCCTAAAAGTGCAGACATTACATGTTGTCACATTCTATCAAACTAGTGGCAAAGATTGATCCACTCAAGTATTTACTCAACAAAGCTGCCCTTACAGGTAGATTGTCCAAATGGGTCATGCTTCTTAGTGAGTTTGACATTGAATATGTAGATAGGAGGGCAGTAAAAGGCCAAGTACTTGTAGATCAACTGGCAGATGCACCTCTAACAGATGACAGCCCCTTGAGTTTTGAATTTCTAGATGAATCTATCTTTCACATAACCATAACAACTTGGATAATGTTCTTCGATGGCTCATACACTCATCATGGGTCAGAAGCAGGTATCTTGTTGATCACCCCTAGTGGCAACACCATTCCTAAATCATACAGATTACGTTTTCCCTGCACTAACAACATGGTAGAGTATGAAGCCCTAGTCATTGGCATCAAGCTAGTAGTTGAATGGAATATCAAAGAACTTCAGGTGTATGGTGACTCACAGCTAGTCATAAATCAAGTAAATGATGACTACCAAACAAAGGATGAGAAATTAATCCCTTACAACTGAATGGTAGATGATTTTAAGGAATACTTTATCGAGATCTCTTTTGAGTAGATACCAAGGATTGAGAACAAAGCTACAGACGCCATGGCCACGATTGCATCTCTCCTTGATATTCCAAATAATCAATTATGTTATGACTTCTTGGTAGAGACAGTGTCCCATCCTGCATATGACACCCCTAAATCCCATATCATTTGCCACATTATCGGAACTGATTCCCCCCTCTATGGAAAAATATTTGCCTATCTTAAAGAGAATACCCTCCCACTTGATCTCTCCAGCAACCAAAAATGAACCTTCATTTGTCAAGCATCTTGGTACGCCATTGTCTCCAATACCCTATACCACAGAGGTCTTGATGGTACTCTCCTTAGGTGTCTCAATAGTGAGGAATATCAAACCGCCCTAAACAAAGTGCACGATGGTATATGCAGGACCCACTCTAGTGGCCCTACCCTAGCTAAGAAACTCATACGCATGGGATACTACTAGCCAACCATGGAACAAGATTCCTATCATTTTGTAAAGAAGTGCAAGAAGTGCCAAATCCATGGGAACTTGATACACGCACTAGCACAAGAGCTGTAGCCATTAATGACTCCTTGGCCTTTCTGTCAGTGGGGACTCGACTTAGTGGGCAATATCCACCCTCCTTCATCCAGTGGCCATAAATTCATAATCACTGCCACTGAGTAATTTACAAAGTGGATTGAAGTCATGCCCTTAGCCAATATCACAGGCAAGCAGATTGCCTCCTTTATCTTGAACTATATCATTTGTCGATATGGTATCCCTTCGTCCATCATCACAGATAATGGATGACCATTCAAAAATTAGGATGTTAAGGAACTATGTGACAAATTCCATATCTAGTACCACTTTTCTACCCCCATTACCCCCAAGGCAATGGCTAGGTAGAGGCATCAAATAAAACTATCTTGAAAATCTTGAAAAAGATTGTCAATGATGCCGGCCTTGATTGGCATATCCAATTAAATCTAGTGTTGTGGGCCTATCGTACAAGTATCTGCACACCCACAGGTGTAATGCCATACTCCTTGGTCTACAGATCTGAAGCCATCTTGCCCATTGAAAGTCTAGATTCCATCCTTGCGAGTTTCTTTAAAAGGCCTCATATCTGATGAAGAGTTCATAGTGTCCAGACTTTAAGAGTTAGAGCTGCTTGAAGAGAGGAGGCAATAGGCCTTTAGCCATCTCAAAGCTTATCAACAATGAATGTCCAGAAGTTACAACTACAGGGTAAAGCCCCAAGTATTCCAAGTTGGTGATCTAGTCCTTAGAGAAAATCCCAGAAATCAGCAAGATTGAGAGAAGAAAGGCAAGTTTGAACCCAACTGGCTGGTTCCATATATCATCGTTACGGCCTATGGATCAGGAGCTTATCAATTGGCTAGATCTAAAGGTGAACTGTTTGATGATCCTATCAATAGCATGCATCTTTGCAAGTTCTATACCTAAACCCCAATGCAAGAGAGTCAAAAAATAATAAAAAAAATTAAAAAAGTGATAAAAAATAAACAAAAAAATCAAAAAATGGAAAAATAACAAAAAAAATCATCCTCTGGTGAAAACCTAGCAAACAGGCACTTGGGATAGATACCATGATGAAAACCTAGCAAACAGGCATCATGCGTATTTTTAGCTATTGTGCAAATAAAAGCAAGTGGTGAAAACCTGGTAAACAGGTGCTATCTGCAACAAACCGCTTCCTCCATCTATTGTGACCTCATTTCTCTTGTGTCCATCATATCGTTCATCTTGAATCAGTCCATTGAACCATTGTCGAACTACGTCACCTATGAGTTATTATGTAGGCAAGGCCATTCTCAATGCGCCCCCGAGGCTCCGCTCCACTCCTTTCTTGTCCATTCTGTCGAGTGTCATCTGTCCTAGGTCCATCAAGTTCACCCTGAACTACGTTACCTCTACGTCATCACATAGGCAAGACCATTTAGCAACGAGCCCCTGAGGCATTGGGTTCGTCCCTTAGAGTTTGTCTCACCATGTCTATTTGTCATGTCACCCATAATAAGTTGATCCTTTGTCTAAACTGGGGACAACTCCTCGACATGGTTGTAGATTTGGATTCTTGAATGCCATGTGTTCTAAGAGGATACCAATAAGGATTGTGATACCTTTCAGTAGACAAGCGCACACAACAAAGCAAGCTTCCCAAAACAAAAATCTTGGCACAAAGCATCAACCTATACCAAAACATTCAAACTGATTCTATATCTATTATGGCAAGAAGACACATCTAATACAAGAATGTTTCATGTTTTATGAACAGGTTAACTTACAGAGTTTTGATTTTTGTTATTATATCTTTCTATGCTACTCAAGGATGCCAAAATCTAGAGATGCTATGATGGGGGCATAATCTTTTTCTTTGTCTATTGTTTGTGGATCAAACTTTAGTAATATGATGACTTTTTGTCTAACGACATGATCAGCAAAAGATCATCGAGGAGTTCTGTAATGAAACAACTTGCACAATATCTGAATGTAATAGTAAATATGCTGCAAATACTTGTTAATAATATGCCACTTCGAGGGGGCAACCTCCAAAACCACTTCGAGAGGGATACCTCCAATAGTCTTCAATGAGAACACAATACTGAATATCTGATGAAATAAGACTCACTACCTCCTATATATACCTATTTATGCCTAGGATATCACCTAGGCCGACTTAGATGGGCCTATATAAGCCTTAGGCCGACCTAAACAACTAAATAACAATAAACTAATGATAATATGACTTAATTAAGAGTTAAGATAGCCACAAGCCGACTATTCATAACCCTATACACACTATAGGATTAAGGGCGTAGCATGCCCCCCCTCTTCAAAGAAGCATTGTCCTCAATGCTAACCAAATGTGGATGCTTTTGAATGAATTCCTCATTCTCCCATGTAGCTTCCTCCACTGGAGAGTTTTTCCATTTAATTAGATATTCTATGATTTCCCTTGTCCTCAGCTTCTTGGTGCGTGTTTGAATAATTCTCTCAGGATCCACAACTATTCTTCCCTCTTCATCAAGCTCAGGTAACTTAGTCTGTGCTACCACTTTATTCCCAATAACCTTCTTCAAGCAGGAAACATGAAAAACTGGATGAATTTTTGTTGATATGGGCAGCTCCAATTTATATGCTACATTGCCAATCTTCTGCAACACCTTATAAGGACCATAGTACTTGGGTGCCAGCTTGTTAGCTTTATGTTGTTGTTTTAGAGACATTTGCTTGTATGGTTGTAGTCGCACAAAGACCCAATCTCCCACTTCAAAAGTTCTTTCACTACGGTGTTGATCAGCTTGTTGCTTCATTCTATTTTGTGCCATTGCCAAGTTCTCTCGAAGACTAGCCAATACCTCTTGCTGATGATGGATGTGTTCTTCGACTGTGTGAACCTTTGGTTGTACCCGCAATGAAGAGATGATTGATGGTGGGTGGTAACCATATAGTGCTAAAAATGGAGACATCTTGGAAGAAGTATGGAAAGAAGTGTTGTACCACCATTCTGCTAGTGGTAGCCATTGCACCCATCTCTCTTGTTTATCTGAAGCAAAACAACGGAGATAGCCTTCCAAGCATTTGTTGACCACTTCTGTCTGTCCATCTGACTGGGGGTGATATGATGAACTACGAGCAAGCTGAGTGCCCAAGCATGAAAACAAGTCAGTCCAAAAATTACTTGTAAATATAGGGTCACGATCACTGACTATAACTTTCGGAGTCCCATGCAGTTTCTGAATAGTATTCATAAAAGCTATTGCTACAGTGCTTGCTGCCAATGGTTGTGCCAAAGCACAAAAGTGACCATATTTGGTGAGACGATCCACAACAACCATGATGACATTTTTTCCTTCAGATCTAGGCAAACCTGTGATGAAATCCATAGATACCTCCTCCCACCTTTGACTTGGGATACATAAGGGTTGTAGAAGACCTGGAGTCTTAACTGTCTCCCCTTTATGTTGTTGACATACCATGCATTCAGCTACAAATTTTTGAACATCCCCTTTCAGCCCTTCCCAAAAGAAATCTTGCTTGATTCTATGATAAGTTTTGAGGAATCCTGAGTGCCCACCTATTGGAGAAGCATGTAGTTCTTCCAACACCTTAAGCTTAAGAGTTGAATTCTTGCAAAGGTATAACCTCTCCTTGTACCATAAAATATTTCCTTTCCATGAAAATTTGTCAGACACACTTGATTCCTGTTGGAGTTTCTCAATGAGCCTTAGAGTATCTATGTCCTTCTCCCACTCTTCTCTTGCCTCATTTACCCAGTCTGCTTGTAACATGGAAATGGCAAATAAAAATGACTCTGTGGGTTCATCACGCCTTGATAGAGCATCAGCCACAACATTCTCCTTGCCTTTCTTATATATGATCTCAAAGTCATATCCCAACATCTTTGTGACCCATTTTTGTTGTTCTTCAGATGATAACCTCTGTTGCAAGAAATATTTGAGACTATCATGATCTGTCTTGACCTTAAAGTGTCGTCCCATTAGATAAGGTCTCCATTGTTTGACTGCATGCAAGATAGCCAACATTTCTTTCTCATAAACTGGCTTCAACAAATTCTTACCTTTGAGTTGGCGACTTTCAAATGCTATGGGTTTTCCTTCTTGCATAAGTACTGCTCCTATTCCATGTCCTGAAGCATCACATTCAACAACAAATGTTTTAGAAAAATCTGGGGTAGCTAGGACTGGAGTTGTACACATGGCTTCCTTTAGTTTCTCAAATGCCCTTGTCACCACTTCATTCCATTGGAAAGCATCCTTCTTTAACAAGGATGTGAGAGGAGATGCTATGCTACCATAATTCTTTACAAATCGGCGATAATACCCTGTAAGCCCTAAAAAACCTCATAAGTTCTTAAGGGTCTTAGGAATTTTCCACTCTACAATTGCTTGGATCTTATGAGGGTCCACCTTGACTCCCTCATGTGACACAATGTGACCAAGGTACTCCACTTCTTTGACACCAAAGATACACTTGGATGGTTTAGCATACAACTAATTCTACTTCAAAATGTCCAACACTTGATTTACATGTTGCAAGTGTTCCTCCCATGTTTTACTATATATTAAGATGTCATCAAAAAATACCAAAACAAATTTCCTCAAAAATGGCCTAAAGATAGAGTTCATTAAACTTTGAAATGTCGACGGTGCATTAGTGAGACCAAAAGGCATTACCAAAAATTCATAGTGGCCCTCATGGGTTCTAAAAGCTGTCTTATGTACATCCTCATCTCTAATTCTAATTTGATGATAACCACAACGGAGATCAAGTTTTGTAAAATAAATAGCACCATTAAGCTCATCTAACAAATCATCAATTACTAGAATAGGAAACTTATCTTTTATGGTGAACTTGTTAAGCTCTCTGTAATCTGGACACATCCTCCACGTTTCATCCTTCTTACGCACCATTACCATAGGAGATGAGTAAGCACTTTGACTATGCCTGATAATGCCTGCTTCTAGCATCTCTTGAACTATCTTCTCAATCTCACTTTTTTGATTATATGGATATCTGTAAGGCCTGATGTTGGGTGGTTGGCTCCCTGGTACTAGTTGAATGGCATGATCATGATCTCTCCTAGGAGGCAATCCTTTTGGCATCTCCCCAAAAACTATAGAATGCTTATCTATAATTGCTTGTAGATCCAATGGTGTAGAAGCCTTTGAGTGATATGCTTCTAATGAAAATAATTGGGCTACCATCCCATCTACCCCCTTCTTCAACATCTTTTGCATTTGGTAAGAACTTACTATCTGTGGTGACTTTGCACGCATCCCTCGTAATTCTATTGTTCTTCCCTCTGATTGAAAGCGCATGAATAGTTCTTGGAAGTTCAATTCAATTGTTCCCAAAGTGGTAAGCCACTGTCCTCCCAAAACAATATCTGCCGCACCCATTGAGATAGCATACATTGGACAATTAAGATGATAATCTCCCATGGATAATTTAATGCTATGGCATTTTCCTGAACAACTAACAGTACCACCATCTGCAATCAAGACCTGAAATTCTGGAGCTGGATATATAAAACAATTTAAACGAGTGGCCAACTTTTTGTTGATGAAGTTATGAGTGCTACCTAAGTCTATCAACACTGTTACTTTTTCTTTCTTTAAGAAACCCACTACCTTGAGAGTTTGTGGGGTACTAAAACCTGAAAGTGCATGGCAAGAAATGATTGGTTGAGTATCTCTTGACTCCTCCTCAATCTCATTGTCACTCTCTACTATTGGTACCTCTTCTTCTTCCTCACTTGGCCCTTCAATATAGAACAATTTCTTTTCAGTGCATTTGTGTCCTCTACTATATTTGCTATCACAATTAAAACATAATCCTTTTGCTCTCTTCTCTTCGATTTGTTGTGGTGTTAGCCTAGTAGGTTGTGGAAGTGACTGTGTAGGAGTGCTTTTATCTCTTATGTTTATAAAACCTTGCCTTTTATTAACCATAAATTTTTCCTCTACTTGCCTTGCCATAATCATTGCCTCTGAGATGGAATTTGGACGGAACATGCGTACCTCATATTTAATGTGATCCTTTAAGCCATCAATGAATAGCTCCAACAAATTTTCTGTAGACACATTTTCCACTCTTAAAGATAAAGTACGAAATTGATGAATGTAATCCTTGACCATACCTGTTTGCCTTAATTTGGTAATTTGGCTGAAGTAGCTATCCATAAGATTTTCACCATAATGAGTAATGAGTTCTTCTTGGAAAACCGACCAAGTGACAATGCATCCTTTTGCTTTCTTTTCTTCACATAGCCAACGGTACCAAATGAATTGATCAGGTTCCAAGTATAAGGAAGCCATGGCCACCTTTTGTTGACACGGAACATGGTGGATATCAAAGAATTGCTCCATTTGACAAAGCCAATTGGTAGGATCTTGACCATCAAACTTTCGCATATCCAACTTTGGTGTGAAATTCCTTGCCATAAAATGAGTGGTGTGATGATCCATCTTGAGATTTGATTCAAACCCAAAAACACCCTTCCCTTTTGTAGAATCCGCTTCCTCCACATCGTGGTGTTGTGACTGCTTATGTTTGGAAAGTATCTCCAGAATTTTCTCAATATCACATGACTTTGCCAACCCTTTCATTTGTTCATCCATAATGGACAAGATTTCACCTTTCATCTTGCTATTTTCTTTATGAATAAGTTCAAGGATATTTTCATATTCTTTTTGATCAACATCCTCATTTTCCACCTCCTCCTTGCCTGGAGTTTTTCCCGGTGTGGTAACATTCTTTTTGCCCCTTGTTGAAGGACCCGTCATGATTGGAAAAAATAATTTTGAAATAAATCACACAAATGAAATGCAAATTCTCTGAAATTTTTACTGTAACTTACTAAGGCCAAGATACCACTTACCCAGAAAAAATTCCAAGAAATTAGTAAATTTACTGCCTTGAGAGTGAATTTGTTGCAAACCCTAATTTTGCAATAACTCGCTTAGTTTTGCTCCAATTCCTCTGAAATCTGGATTGTATCTTCTTTAATATTGTCTTCAAAAACCCTTTAAAAATCTTTAAAAAATTCGCTAAAATATGAAAGTTATGCTCTTCCCAAAATGGCCTCCAATGATGAGAAAAATTTTTGCCTCTACGGTGCCAAGATCATGCTCTGATACCACTTGTAATGAAACAACCTGCACAATATCTGAATATAATAGTAAATATGCTGCAAATACTTGTTAATAATATGCCACTTCGAGGGGGCAACCTCCAAAACCACTTCGAGGGGGATACCTCCAATAGTCTTCAATGAGAACACAATACTGAATATCTGATGAAATAAGACTCACTACCTCCTATATATACCTATTTATGCCTAGGATATCACCTAGGCCGACTTAGATGGGCCTATATAAGCCTTAGGCTGACCTAAACAACTAAATAACAATAAACTAATGATAATATGACTTAATTAAGAGTTAAGATAGCCACAAGCTGACTATTCATAACCCTATACACACTATAGGATTAAGGGCGTAGCAAGTTCGGAGGTCTGAACATGAAAAGGACAATCCTTGTCTATTGAAATGCAAGATGTACTCAGGTCATCTAGATTCAAGTTTGACTAGATGCTTGTATCAACTTGCTATATCAAAATCCATGTAAGGAATACTCAGGTCATCTCGATTTAATTTTACCAAGATGCTTGTATTTTCTTACAACATTTCAAAAAGAGAAAAGAAACAAAAAGTGCCCAATGATGAAAGCAAAGTACTTGCACTCTAATGATGAAAAAATATCCACATCCATCTCATATCCAGCAATCCATATCATCCATGCAATAAACGAATTCCTGCAGAGTATCAATGTTTACAAGTGAAAGCCTGTGATCCTTTCATTCATCTTCTTCCACCTTCCACTATGTCGATTGAGTACATTTGGACATACCAAAAGCATAGCATAAATTGCATATCATATCACATGAGCTAGTTGTTCACATGATTAAATCATTTGCATACATAATAAGTGCATCAGGTCATCCATATACATCCACATCAATACATCATATCAACCACAAAATCAAAAACATAGACAAGTACATATAGATCATCTCACAAACTGCATAATCATATCAACAACATTCACATTTGCATTTACATATTAGATCATCATAATCCATCTAAGACTACATTAACATCATACTAAATAACATGTAAAAACATCATAAGATAGATTGCATCCATGGCATATAAACATAAAACAAGAGCATGTAGAACATCAACAGTTGCATCATCATATAAACATAAAACATGTCCAAATGTACAATATATCAAAATATTTGTCCATCTCTCAGAGTCATGTTGTGTATACAAAGTACAAAAAGATAATGATACATGTCTCGGGGCAAAATAATACAAGTATATACATACCAGGCTACTTGAGCCATCAAAAATGTGTATACATAAAGCCAAAAATTGATACGAATGTCAAGAACTGGCTAGCCCTACTGCCATGGAATACTGATCCCTGCATTGCCCTCTCCTCTGTTACCCCCTAACTGCTGGGGACCTCTCACTGATGCTATAGATTGAGATCCACCTGCCCTCTGTGAAGCCACAGACTAGATCCTATAGCTAGGTACGCGCCAGTATGCCGGCACTACCCCATGATATAATCCTCTGTAGTACTGTGTCTGAGCCTACGCTTTGGCAAGATCACCCTGTACATGTGCCAGTTGTGTCTGTGCCTATGCCTGCTACACCTATGTAACTAGAAAGCTAGTGGTACTATCTGTACCTAGGGCTACCACTACCACATCTCTCTTCTAAAATCACCCACACCCTCACCAAGGCTGAGTCTCGCTCTCTAGAGATCTCTGATACTCATCCTGCGTCTACCTCTCTCCGAGACTCTACTGCTCTAAGGTGGACCCTCAGCTACCTCACCTAACCCTGTAGCACGGTAATGGCCTGCTGCTGTAAGTCAAGCTATGGAGCCTGCTCTCCCTGTCCTTGCACCTGCTACTATGCCACCTACTGTGGTGGCGGCATCTGTCTCTGCTATACCACCTGCTATGCCAACACTTGCACCTACCCTATAGCCTGTGGTTGTGCAACATGCTATTATCCCGAGGGTCCCTCCCCAGACCTCCTTCTCTATCTTGGTCTGCCTCCTCCCCCTCCTCCTCCATCTCCACCATCATCTCCCTCTTCTCGACCCCCTCCAGCCCTCTATTGTCTCCTCCTCCTCCTGCCAGCCCCATCCTCATCATCAGAATCCTCCTCGTCTATGCAAGGAACCAACTCTCAAGGTCCTGAATATCTAAGAAATGGATGAGTGGTGAACCACTCCTCATAATCTGGAGTCATCCCCGCATTTACTATCTCTCTCCTTATAGGCCAGACTATGTAGGGGATCTACCAAAAGTTTGCTAGTGCCTCCTCATAAGATGCCACTGGACCCCACCTCAACCTCTCTGCATGGGTCCTCACAAATTGAGCCTGCCCCTGTGGCCTACCCTGTACTCTACCAAACTACCTCTACACACTATTGACAATCTGATGCTCTAGTATGTATCGCATCCTGCCAATGAGCCATTGAGTCTGGAAATAGTACGGCAGCTCATCGTCCTCATCCTCCCATACCTTGCAGTATAGGTATGGGCACTAGATAACTACATCTACATTATCTAGTGCATGTCTCCAATACTTGAGCTTTCCTAGCTTGTGTTGGGAAATAATTCCTGCGTAACCATAATTGTATGGCTCTCCCCGCTATCTCACGAAAACACAGATTGGCCATGTGATCGCTATGTGCTCCCACAACCAAAACTGCAAAAGAGACACACCTGCTGACAAGCTAGCCCCTCTGTGGTACACAACCTAGTGCATATCCTTGTACAAGTGTGCAAGCATGCACATGCCCCATGAGTATTGAGTCCTGTCAGTAATCATCCTCTCCATTGCCCTCCCCCAGCCAATTGGGAACCCATGTGATCTCCTATCGGGGCATACTATGCCACCGATCAATCTTGCCACTATCCCCATGAAGTAGTCATAATAGTCATGTATGTCCTACTATGAAATCACCTGTTCATCAAGCTCTAGGTCATCCAACACATGTCCGCACTCTGCCAATCCTGCATCGCGATGTGGATCATACTCTACCAACTCTCCCTGAATAGGAAGATGCAGAATCATGTAAATGTCCTCCAAAGTGATCACCATCTCCCCGGTCAATAGTTGGAAAATCTTGTCCTCACTGTGGAATTGCTCCACCACCGCAGTCAACAGACTGAGGTTCACACAAACCTCGGGCATGAAACAAACATAATGTAGACCCATAGCACCAAGCGCCTCACGGTCCATCTCCGTTAGCATATACCGCTACAACAGTGGCAAAGGGAACTGCTCCCGTGACATCAGAATATCAAGAATGTCCTCCTGCAACCAAGCAAAGCATAACGTCAAGCAAAAACCAATATCCTACTCCAAGCAATCAAACTATCCTATCATTGACTTAACATATCAAAATTGATCAAAACACCATATCATCTCTTGACTAGATTCTTGGCAATCTCGAAGATCACTTATCAATTAGCGCATCGATCAAGGTGCTAATTGGGTTAATTTCATTAAGTCAACTGACTATCCTAGTGCAAAAGTGTCAAACCAGGTAACCAATGTGCCGAATCATATCAGATGTGCCACTTCACCATGAATGTGTCATTCCTTGATGTATATGCATTGTTCTAGCATATGTGTTGCTTCTTGTGTCAAATGCATGGTTCCGCAGTGGATGCGTCGATTCCTATCCTACATGCGCAGATTTATCATATGCGCTGAAAGATCACTCAAATGCGTGGTTTCCTGGCATATGCGCTATTTCAGGGTGCATATGCACCGAACTACAGTTCGGTACATCTGTCCTAACTAATTTTCCCTAGCATTTATTGCCCTAATAAATGACTTTAATCAAGTTTTGTCAAACTACATACCGGTGGTCTTGCCTAGGGTGGCCAATTGAACTGTCGAACTCACTTAAAGCGGTGCTCCTCGTGTGGAATATCCATATCTCTATCAACTACTCTAGCTTCTCTGCTCTCCTAAGCTCTCAAGGACAAATAAACTAAGGACAAGTGTGTAAATGAATAGAACTTGTGGACCCATCTCCTATATATATAGCAAGTGAACCATAGCTGACTGTGTGACAACTGTGACTACTTCCCATGCATGTTTCTCCCTGTTTCTCCAAACCATGTCCTATTTTCTTCAATCTTACCTGTTTTTCACCTTCTTTGTGAGATTGTCCATCTCACATCTTTTGCCTTCTTCTCATCCAATCTCCCGAGGGGGCATCCCGTCATTAAACTTGTACCAAGGGCAAACTGGGGCATGTATCATTGTCAAAAAATTCTTATTCTTTGAAACAACATGATAAAACACATTGCATCAATGAGGGGCAAAATGTATACACCTAAAAATGACATGACTTTGTCTAAATAAATATTTTAAATATTTATCTCATCTTAATATTACTCTATCAATAAATAAATCAATTTATTTACTTGATTCACTTTTCTCCCATTAATTGAATAAATTACATTTATTTAATTAATTTCATCAATATCAACTTTATTCTTCTCAACAATTAAATAATTTTAATTATTTAACTAAATCATTCATTCTCCCAAATTTAAATAAAATACAAATTTATTTAAATTAAATCTCAGTCTCCAAAAATAAAATATAACCAAATATTTTATTTATTCATATAAATCTTGCACAATCAATTAAATAAATTTATTTATTTAATTTTGTTTCTCATCTTCTAAAAAAATCTTCCAAATCTTCTAAAAATAAATCTTCCTTGTCATGCAAAAGCAAAAATTGAGTTAATTGATTTAAAGCAACCTTGTTTTTATCAACAAACTCTTAAATTAGAAAAATATATTCTAATTTATGAAATCAAAGCTCATCCTCATCAAGAAAGCAGTTAACTCAAACAAAGCAACTTTTTGAATGACACGTGTCTTCTTCCTATTCGCGCATGTTCTCTCAAACATCCTCTACCATTGATCTTTTTATTTCTTCTACACCATTGATCTTATCTCACACAAGTCTATAAATACCCCTCTATTCTTCCATTTCATATCAAGAAGCTTTCAAGTAAGATTACTCTGTCGAATCCATAGCGCGCCATTGGCACCGCCACTCTCACATTATTCATTATCCATCTCACATTGTGTTGAAGCTCATCTTCAACACAATAAGTATCCTAGCCATTTCTCCTTCATCATCTTGAGGAAACAAAGCAAGAAAGCAAGCTTCCTGAGGGATACATTCATCACCAAAGATTGATCAAGAATAGGCAAACAATGGAAGCCATGAGGTAACAAAGCACTGTAAGTTTGTTTAGTTGTTTTAATCTTTGTTATTTGCATATTCCATTGAGTTATTGGGTTTATGAGTCATTTTAATATTATCCAATTTTACTCGTAACAATTACAATGGTGAATTAGATTTTGCAAAGCATAAAATGTCACTTAATCAACACTTGAATCACTTTGCATTTGAAGAGAACAAGGAGAAGAGTGCCTAAGCTGAGATTACAAAAATTTGAAGTACAAAAAGTGAATTCGACAGCTAACCCTAACCAACGAAATAAGGTATTCTCTATGAAACTCTCTAAATTTGCAATTTCTGGAAATGGGTACTCTATTGGTTGTTGACATCACCAAAAGGCCCCGACCTAAATTCAAAAAGCATCAACACAAATCTATGGAGGTTGATCTGTTAGGTGCCTTTTCAAATGTTCAGCATGGTGTGTTGCACGTTGAAGATATTAGGGCTTATATTTATGCTAGCATAGATGAGTTTGGGGATTCAAAGTTAGTAGATTTGTTCAAGAATCATCTGAGGGATGAGATTCATGGTCTTAAACCTGAGTATAAGGCGATGCAAGTCAAACATTTCATTTAGGTAAATGGGTTCCCATCCTTCGGTGAGGATGAGTGGGTTTGGTGTGTACTGAGTCAGATGCATGCTGAATTCATGTGGTTAATAAAACCCTTCAAAATCACCAAGGATGCCATCGAGGTTGTGACAGGATTGAACTCATCCGGTGGACTACCAATGCTGAAATCAATGAAGAATCAGACTATAACTAAAGTTGCTGGATCAAATTTTCATAAGAGGGCAATGACAATCAATGATATAACTGATCCAGATGTCAAATTTGCATCCATGGTGATTGGGTATAAGGTATACCACTCCATTAGGGAAAACCCTGTATCTGGTACAACCATTTATTGTACCTATCAGATGTTAAGAGAGAATGCTGACTATGACCTGTGTGAGTTGTTGCAAAACTAGTTAATGGAGAACCTAAACAAGATAAAAAAGGACAAGAAGAATACATTCAAGTATGGTACGTTGTTATTGTGTTTGTTCTTCTATTTCATGAATGAGTTACCTGGCAAGAAAAGCATGTGTTGGACCAGTGATAAGCCTGTTTCCATACAAATAAGAGAGCACTTGAACAATATTGGTGACTCCAATGCCCAAAGGACTGCTCTTTGGGGATATTTCAAAAAATTTCAGAACATGTTGCAATCAAGGGAAAGAATCCCTATGTCTGTGGTAGAAAATTACAAGGATACAATTTGCTTCATGGTGGAAATAGATCAATGCTTGATGGAAGCAGTTGAACCAAGGATTGTGTGAATCATGCCCATGGGGTATGAAGTTGATGGACAAGTACTAGAGATGTATGCTCAACACCTTCTGAGCAAACCAAAAGATACCATAGTTAAGAGATTCGTTACATATAGTGAACTTAGTGTGAAACTGTATGTTGAGCTCCAGAAACCTGAATCTAAGAGAAAGATTCAAAGACGAGTTGAAATGTATGCAGAAAGCATTGATATAACAAAAGAAGTTGTGAGACAAAATAGGGAAAGGATAGAGAAAGCTGAGAAGGAGAAGCAGGACAGAGAATAGGGGAGTGTTGCAGTGGAATCCATTTCTAAAGCAAGGACTACTAGGAGTTCTGGTACAACCTCCAGTGCATCACCTTCTCTTGTTGCAGAGAAATTCAAAGAAAAACCTATCGGTAAGAAAGGAAAAAGAATAAAAGTAATGGCCAAAAGGTCATATGTCAGTGTGGAGAAGGAGGATGAAGAAAAGACTAATTCAAATGATGAGGTTAAAGAGTTGAAGGCCTCAGGGACTAAGGCTGCTAAAGTATCTAAGGACAAACCCTCCAGAAGCACAAAGTTAAAGAAAGTAGAAGCATCAAGGGTTTCCCCAGACAAGCCCTCCAGAAGTGTAAGGGTAAGCAAAAGACTAAAGACTGAAAAATCTACCCTGTTAGTTGAAGATATTGTGAATGCAATAACTGTTCATGGGAATTTGAAGCCCATAACAAAATATTATGACATCTTTGATAAAGTCAACAAGAGAATCTTGGAGGATGCTATTGTTAATTACTTGAATACATTCAACAGAACACTTGTGGAAATCTTATCTAAAATCCCTAAGAGTCTAAGTGACATTTTGGAGATGAGAAAAGAAGCTGCTAAAGCAAAGGGGGAACATGTATTGTCTGGTCTATGTCTGGTAATCTCCAGAAAGGAAGTAAATAAAATTTTCAAAGAAGTTAAAAATGAATTCAGAAGCAAGAAAATGATGAATAAGCTGATGATAGAAGACATTGATGAAGTTGTCAGAGAAACAAAACAAATTCTAAAGAAAGCATTTGACAAGAATAAGTTTTATGTGGTTACTGAAGAACCTACTAATGATACATCCATTCTAAATGATGAAGAGTTGCAGAAGAATCAGAAACAAGCTAAAGTAGATGATGTCTCTATTCTGGAAGAGGAAATATTGAATAAAGAAGATGAAGAGATGGTGAAGGAAGACAATGTTGATCGTACAGAGGATACTCAAATTCCTCCAGACCAATCTAGTGAAGAAAATATAGAAATGAATATAAATGCTTCTACTCAAGGTGACTCTAAGAAGAATAAAGAGTAGAAAGCAGAAGATGATAAGGACAATGAAGTTCAAGTAGAAGAAACTGATGATGGAATTGATTCCTCCATTCCGGACATTGAGGAATTTGATAAAAATGATAATGATGATGTTGAGGATACACAAAATCCTCCAGAAAAGAATGTAGAAGACATTGTTGATGATGCAGAGAGAGCAGAAGCAGAGAAAAAGAATGAAAATGACAAGCTAGACAATGTAGTTGACTCTAGAAATGGAAGAAATGCAGGCCCTAAAACTAAAACATCATATTGGGCAAGAGACACTACAGAAGCAGTGAAAAAAATTTTGGAGACAGACAAATAAGTTGCAAAAGATCCAAAGATAATACAAGCTCTAATCAATTTTGATACTCTTTCTCCAGTACAGAAGATGAAGTTGGCCTCTTTTGCACAAGCTAAGGCCAGAGAGGAAATCCTAAAGTTTCATATAGAAGATAGTGAGTTACTTGGTCTTGCATCCGGCATTTTGGAGAAAATCATGCCTACATTTCAGAGGGATTCATCAGCATCCCCCTTCGGTCAATTGAAGAGTCTGATAAACTCGTTAAGTACTCATTTTGAAACTTTTGAGAAGTCAACAGAAGTTGAAGTCTGAAATGAATTTAATGAGAAGAGATTTTCTGAAATAAAAAAAAATAATTAGTTATGATAGATCAATGCTTGATACTGGTGTAAAGAGTATTCAAAATTCACTCTCTGAAGGTGCAGAGATTTATAAGTTTTGCCTAAATCAATCCAAAGATGTTGAAGATATTGAGAAGAAGATTAAGGACTTAGAGCTTAATTTGTCTAACATCTCTTAGTCCTATAGTCCTTTAAATGAGTCTGTAACAACTAAAGAATGTCAAGTAGTGAGTTTACGAAATGAATTGAGTAATTTGGAGAAGGAAAAGGTTAAAGTTTTTGGTAGATTGGATGAGCTCTGGGGACTGATTTCCCCTAAGTTAGAGACTATGTATGATATATTGGTAGAATCCCAAGTTGTTGTTGCTACGTGTGATCCAACTGATCTTCAAAAGGTAGAATCACAGGCATTTTTGTTCAGTGGGTATATATCTATTTTGGGCAGCATAAAGAAGAACTGGGATAGTGAGTTGACATGATTGAAAAACATTTTTGGTGATATCTTTCTGTTGATGAACAAGGCTTAAGGACTATTTGTACATATGCAGAAGTATGTATAGAGTTTTGGTATGAAATTTTGGATCCGGACCTTGACCTTTGCCATTGATGTAAAAGGGGGAGAGGAAAGCAGTAAAAAATGAGGAATTCATCAAAAGGGGAGCATTGGAAATCACAAGTGTACATAGTAAGGGGGAGCTGTTCTAACACTTAGTCATTTTTCACTAAGTGTTGCCATCAATGCCAAATGGGGAAATTATTAGCAAGAGACACTGCTAGGCATGTCAGGTGTTGTCATTGATGCCAACTAAATCTATCTTACACATTCGCATTGTATCATTTGATCATATCAGAAGTCAGATTGCAAATTTGTCTAAGTCCGGATAGACATGAATAGAGCATATGATAGGGTTTAGCATTTTGGTCCGCATATCTCCATAGGTAATCATGTTGTATTGCGGATATGAGGGGATGTTAAGGGATCTCAGGGCTACCTAAATCCAAATATTTAGCGTCCGGTGATGAAGGGATTGAGTTACAAGCATCTAAGTATCAGGTTTTGGTTAGACAGTTTAGTTCGGTGAAGAATAGGCCGACTTGGTGTTTAATCCTTGTACGAATTAAGAGAAGTGGTTGGTTGAGTAATGTATGAGATGTAGTGGTATCAGATGACATGTGTGGTGACTTGAGAACATAGGTTTTGGTCCGCATTAATGTTTGTGCATGGATTCAGCTGACAGAACAGTGTTCTTGAAATAGTTTCTAAGTTTTCTCAAGGCCAACTGTAGTTGATGAAATTTCATGTTGTGAATATATATGACTGATGGATTTGAGCATTTTGTGGAATGGATGTGCCAATAGGAAAAGATAGTTATGAATTATAGTAGTATCAAGTGCGAAGCAAGGAGATCTAAGCTCCTGATCATGGCAAAACAGTAAAGCAGGGCAGAAAGAGATGAAGTGTGTGAAGTCAATATACTAAGCTTAACTAAAACTATAATTTCGCATAGTTAGATGCTTTTCTTCAGTTCAAACATTTCAGTGAACTCTTATAATTGATCTTGTAGGCAATGAGCCTCCTTTGAGCAGTGAGCTCTGGGTAGTGCACTCGAAGGCATGTTCCTTCCCATTTTGTAATACTTTTAACAGAGTATAAAAGCTTGTGGGTTAACCCCCACCATGGTTTTTCCCTTAACTGGGTTACCACATAAAAATCCTGGTGTTATGTGTGTTGATTATGTTTCTACTCATATGTTGTTAATTCATGCTTTCATGGTTATATCTTTCCTCTGTTAATAAGTTGTAAAGAAGATTAAATATAGAAAAAAGATAAAGTTTTGAGACAACTGATTCACTCCCCCCTCTTAGTTGTCTGCCCTAATTTCAATAAATACCAATTGTTGAAGTACATGACCATTGAGAGGGGGGGTGAATTAGTGGTCTAGAAAACTTAACAACCTTTTTGTACCTTTTAAACATGAGAAAGACATCAAGGATTCAAACATGCATAATGACTAGTAGAATGAACAAGACCTTTAATCAATCATAAGAGCATTAGGACACATGAACACATGGAGACAAACAAGAAACATAACACCTGATTTGATGAGTGGAAAACCCTCATAGGGATGAAAAACCACTTAAAATGGCTCATTAGCTTAATCAAAATCATGCCTCACTAGCTACACAAAATGTCTCACTGAAAAGAACAAATGCCTCACTGGCTAGATGTGCCTCACTGGTTGTATGTGCCTCAATGGCAAATCCAATAACATAAAAAAGAAAAGATAATTTAGGGGGTTTCCCTGATTCGCTACATTACATTAAATGACATAACTTTTTTCATCATACATAGAACATCATTTGTCAATGAATTCACTTCAATATCTCCTCTGCAACCCACTTCAACATCCTATATCTCCTTTGACAAGATTACAAAAAAAGATAATGTATTGAGGATGAAATCTTGTTCACAATGATACCATTAAACTACAACATCTAAATACAACTCCAATTTATCTTTCTATCTTCATCACATTTGTCTCTACTGTCTATATCTATAGGTCTTAAAAAACCTTCATGACATTGTCTACAATGAATCCCTCCTAATATAAAAACAAACAAATCTCCTATCCAATCTTCTGCCCCTTTTTCATGTTCCATGCATAAAACTTCAAATACTGCATACAACCTCACTTTCACAAGGCATATTTATGTACAAAGGCTTCCACTATATGCCTATTCACAAGGTATCTCTACCCATACTTTACATGATCAAAACCTAAAGCCTCTGACTCTTCAATCATGGAGACAAACTTCAAGACTCAAAAGGACAAACATCCAGTCTTCAAATTCCATAATTCTTTCATTTCTCAATACAAGATCAAATATTCATTACAATATCTCTACAGACTTTGTTTCTTACCCATCACACTTCTTTCACACATCATTCAATCAGAAATCTCTTTCAATCTTTGCAAGACCCACTTTTTCTTCATGCCCTTCAAAATACAGTATATAGCACAAGACTATGGACAATCTGACATAGACAGATAGGTATGCATCTTCTCAACACAAATAAAAAAACCTATTGCTTAAAATATTGAACCATCTTTATATTGAAATTCCCTGGCCCACTTGGTCGTTAAGGAAGCTGAATATGAATGGTTATGGATTTGTTTGAAGAACTACCCATCAAATTAAACCATATGAACTGGGCCATTGTTATTTTAATGTAGTTTGAATTTTATTCTTTGATTGTTAACTCCCACTCATAGAATCAAGGGTTGAGTTCAAGTTTTATATTCTTTTAAAAACAAACTCATGAAACTAGTGCCCCTAGGTGTCAAATCCGGTCACCTCACAGGGCCGGGACCCTTGGGAGGCAACTTAATTGTGGTCCACCGGTTATAAGAAGTCAATGTTAAAATAGATTGAGATGCATGATGTTTTGATAACACAAAGTGCTCCTTTATGATTTATAAAGGGTTTTGTTTCTCAAGACATTGAAACCCTAAAGTGAAGCCCTACAACCTTGAGAAAAACACCTTTTAGAACTTAGCATAACACACAAATGCAAGACCTTTATACCTGCATAAAGATATTAAATAGAGAGCACTATGAATGTCTAAGAACCATATGCATTGAATGAAGCATAGAAATCATAATTAAATGAATTGTACTTCTGACCAAGAAAATTCAAGAACTCCTAATTGAAGAGATCATACATTGATACACCTTTGAGCCATGAACAATATAAACAAAATAAGAATAGCAATGCATTGCCCAAACCATCATACCCTTGTCATCTCCATTCTTCATCACTTGATATATCAACCATGAAGACAACCTAATTTAACATCACCATAAAAGGACAACAACATCATGATATAACAACTCCTTGTTCATGAAACCTCATCGAACACCTAATTAGTATGAAACTTCTTGATTAAAAGATGACATGTATCAATGAAAAACATGAAGCAAGACAATCAAACTGATCCTATACTCCTGATTTCAAACATGAACTCCTCTGCAAGTACTCTACAAGTAATGTTATCATACCATTGGCATCAAACTATATCATAGCATTATCATGTATATCATAGAATTGTCATATTGAACTGAGAGACTTGACACAACCTGCACTTCTTCAACTTAATGCATAAGGAAGTCTTAAGACAAATATGATGGGCATACATCCTGAACTCAACAATTACATGAAGCTAATGTAACCTGCATTGCTTGAGGTATGTGTAAGGAAAGCACAGGTGCAGAATACAGCTTCCCTAATGTCAATTCGAAGGGGATAATGTAGACAGGTAATGTTTAATTCAAATACACAGATGAGCACACCAGAAAATACATTATAAACATGTATGATAATAGAGAACAACACCAGATGTACGTGGCAAAACCCTTTCGAGTAAAAAACCCACCACCACAAGAGAGACAATCTTTATTTACAGTAAGCTTAAATGATTACAATAAAGATCTCAGTCTTCTCGCTCAGGTATCGATTCTCAAATCATACAAATAGTTCACTTTCACTGTACATCTACAAAATGAACAATATGATCAAATCTCTTCATCAACTTTGACGACATCACCAAATCTATATATATTCATAGTCTTCAAGAGCAAAACCATTTTTAACTTCTACCCTAACTGTTCGATTCAACTGACCCAGCACCGTTGTCTTCCAACCGTCGCATAACTATTCACATTCAAGAGGACTCATTAGTCCCACATGCACTAGGTTGTGTTGGACATCCAGGTTTATATGCCTGAACACTCTGTAAGACTATCATTGGTAATTTTGTTGCTGACGATGCCAGTCTAAGCCTCATCAGAATAGTTTAAACCATCGGTGACCACTTCCCCATTCACTCCGATAGTTCCTTGTCCTACTGATGCCCAAACCTTCAACGTACATCAGAGTAACGAAGATCGTCAGAGTGACACTTCAAAACTACACCGAATGTTATGGTCTTGCCGATCCAAGCCTTCATTAGAAAGACACAAGAATATCAGAGTGACATCTCAAGACTATGCCGATAGTGGTTCTCATGCCGATACTTCATCAGAATGACTCATGCCGAAGCCAACTCCCATTAGAGTTACCCAAACTGTCAGAACAACATTTGCAAACCATGCTAACAAAGATTGTCATGTCGATAGCTAGTCCTTCATCGGTGAAACCTTGCTGATTGTCCAAAGTCTCCTCACTCCCACTGATACTGAAAGTCAACCCGATAGCTCACTACCATCGGTGAGACCAAAGAGATCGGTGTAGAATTAACCAAATCTATCGATGCTCCAGCGTGGCCAATGACCAAGCAACTATCGGAGATAAACTGTCCATCGGTAGAAGAAGATAAGAGTTCACTGACAGTTCAAGTCTTGCCAATGAATGACTGAGGTTCCAAGTAGTAACTTGAGACATTAGGTCTGTTCAATCTCCCACTTGTCTAAGAGATTACTGCTACCTCTTAATCCTCATTCAATTACTAAGAATTATGAGCCCGAAGACCCATTTCATCTAAACACCATTTGAACTTGGCCATGCTCACTAGTTTAGTCAAGGCATCTGCAACATTTTCCAAAGTATCAACCTTTTCCAGCTTTACCTTTTTATCTTCCACCATATCATGAACAAAGTGATATTGGACATCAATATGTTTTGTCTTAGCGTGAAAAGTAGGATTTTTTGCCAAACAGATAGCACTTTGACTATCACAATAAATTTGTATCTACCCTGCATCAAAATTGACATCAGAACACAACCTCTTCAACCAAACGGCTTCTTGGCATACACAAGTAGCTACCATGTACTATGCCTCTATTGTGGACAAAGTGACTACAGCCTACCACTTGCTCATCCAACTGATAGCACCACCATTTAATGTGAATACATATCCATTGGTGGATCTTCTAATGTCGATGTCTCCTACCCAATTAGAATCAACATATCCCTGAATGCTGATAGATTTCTGAGATCCAACTGAGTTTCCATGATAGAAAATAGCATAGTCAGAAGTTCCCTTCAAATACCTCATAACTCTCTTCACAGTATCCCAATGTGATTTGCCTGGATTTGCCATAAATCGGCTCAAAAATCCCATTGCCTGGGCAATGTCTGGTCTGGTACATACCATTGCGTACATTAAACTACCAACAACACTTGCATAAGGTACTTTTTTCATGTCGTCAATTTCATTCAAAGATTCTGGACAATCTTCAATAGATAGTTTCGTTCCTTGCAAAACTAGAACAACTAACTATTTGCAATCAGACATTAAATTCATTAAGAACATTGGTAATATACTTGCTCTGGCTGAGCCAAAGCTTTCTCTTAGATCTATCCCTTTTGATTTCCATTCCCAGAATGTACTTCGCTGCCCCCAGATTCTTCATTTCAAATTTTAAGGACAACTGAGATTTTAAATCTAAGATCATCCCCTTACCATTGCCAATGAATAACATGTCATCCACATACAGTGCAATTAAAAGAATCCTATCACCATCTATTTTATAATAGACACAATGATCAGATTTCGTTCTCACATATCCCAAAGATAAAACATACATATCAAATTTCTGATACCACATTCTGGGAGATTGCTTCAAACCATAAAGAGACTTTTTAAGTTTACATACTAGATGTTCTTTACCTTTTACCACAAAATGCTCTGGCTCGGACATATAAATTTATTCTTCAAGATCCCCTTGAAGAAATGTTGTCATCACATCCATCTACTCAATTTCAAAGTCATACATTGCTGCAAGTGACAACAGAAATCTAATGGATGTCAGCTTAGCTACAGGAGAAAAGATTTCTCCATAATCTATACCTTCCTTTTGAGAATAACCCTTAGCAACCAGTCTTGCCTTGCACTTTTCAATACTACCATCTGGACCATATTTCTTTTTAAATACCCACTTACAGCCCACAGGTTTTCTACCTTCAGGCAAGGGCACCAGATCCCAGGTTCCATTTTTCTCTAACGATGACATTTGATTATCCATGGCTTCCAACCAAGAATTTGAATCTGGTAAATTAATAGCTTCTTTCATAGTCCTAGGTTCATTAGTATCAATAAGCAAAGCATAGGCACAACTTGAATCAAGTACTGAAAATCCATACCTATCTAGTTGTCTTCTTTCATGTGTAGACCTCCTCAACGGCTGAGGTACAGGTTTAGGTTCTTGCTCTGGATCTGAATCTTCAGAGCTACTCAAACTCACTTCTGAATCATCTACACTTGGTGCTTGTTGTTCCTCTTTTACATGGGTCAAAGGAATATTAACAACACTCTTTTCTTTCTTTTCTTCTGTCTTCTCAGGCTAAGGATCAATAACCAAAGGTTTCAACTCTCTGAAAATTACATTCCTGCTATAAATTACTTTTTTAGTTTCAGGATTCCAAAGCTTGTACCCTTTAACACCAACTCCATAGCCAATAAAGATACATTTGACTACCTTGTAATCCAGCTTAGATCTTTTTACCTCAGGAATATGAGCATATGCCTCACAGCCAAAGACACGAAGATGTCTTAGAGAGGGCTTCTTTCCAGACCATGCTTCCATAGGTGTCTTATCAACCAATGCCGAAGTAGGAGAACGATTAAGCAAGTAACAAGTTGTAGCAACTACCTTAGCCCAAAACCTTTATTCAAGACCAGCATAACTTAACATACTTCTTGCTTTCTCCATAAATGATTGATTCAACCTTTCAGCAACTCCATTTTGCTATGGAGTATAAGGTGTAGTCTTATGCCTTTTTTTCCATGATCAAGACAAAATTTATCAAAATCTGCATTGCAATATTCACCACCGTTATCCATTCTCAAACATTTTATTTTTCTACTAGTCTAATTTTCCACAAGATTTTTAAAATCTTTAAACTGACTGAACACTTCTGATTTATTTTTCAAGAAATATATAAATGCCCTCCTTGAATAATCATCAATAAACGATACATAGTATCTTGATTTAGACAGAGAAGGAACATCAACTGGACCAAAAACATCAGAATGTACATAGTCTAGAACACTAGAAGATTTATGAGAACTAGAGTAAAAAGAAACACGGTTCTGTTTTCCATATATGCAATGTTCACAGAAATTGAACTCCAGATTACAAACAATCAACCCATCTACCAAGTTTTTGTTTTTCAAGGTTTTTAAACCTTTTTCACATATGTGACCAAGCCTATGATGCCAGAGCATTATTTTCTCTGCAGGAAGTTTAACTTCCATAGAATTTGCATCATGTGTTACAATAGTACCTTTTTCAGATTTTACAGAGACATTATTACAGCACACTGGTTTAGTATCTAACCTATACAAAGTTCTAATGCGTTCACCCTTTGCCAGTACAATAGAACCTCTAGTCATCTTACAGCCACCATTCACAAAAGTAACTTGCACTCCAACATCATTAATCTTACTAACATAAAGTAAATTTCAAGCCAGACTTGGTATGTGTAATACTCCATTCATTCCCTTTATTCTGCCATCCAGGAACTAGATTCTGACTCTTCCTCAGCCAACAATTTCCACTTGCTAGGAACACCTTCCCACCAGCATACGGTTCATACTTAGTGAACCATTCTCTATGAGATGTCATATGAAAAGATGCTCCTGAATCCACTAGCCATACATCTTCAGATGCAGGCATTGCCAAGGCAGCAATGAAGGCATCAGCATCACTCTGAGAAGAATTAGTGTCAGAAATTCTTCTTCTTCTTTTTCTCCTCTTTGCAGTCTTTTTTGATGTGTCCTTTCTGCCCACAATTCCAGCACTTTACCTTGGACTTTTTGCCAGGAGATTTTGATCTCCCCTCTGATTTAGACTTAGACTTCTTGTCTTTTTTCTTGTCTCTTTCATTTGATCTACCTCGAACGAATAGGGCCTCTTTGGCCATCTCAGAAGATTTCTTTCGCATTTCTTCAACTAACAACGAGGCAACAACTTCTTTAGTTTTAAAGGTGGTTGTTGTACTTCCAATAGCCATCACAAGATGATCCCATGAGTTAGGTAAGGAACACAACAGAAGCATACAACGGTCCTCCTCTTCTATTTTTACACCTACAAAAGTCAATTGTGCAACAATCATATTAAAAGAGTTTAGATGATCTGCTATAGATGCTCCTTCATCCATCTTCAGAGAGTACAACTTCTTTTTGAGGAAAAGTTTATTCACCAAGGACTTGCCCTGGTAAATATCTCCCAACTTCTTCCACAAATTTTTTGCAGTCTTCTCCTCATGGACGTTCAATAGAACAAAATCTGCTAAACTTAATCTTATCAGTCCTCTGGCTTTCCTATCTACCAAGTCCCAGTCTTCTTGCTTCATGCCTGAAGGTTGAACCCTAGACACAACAACCCAAAGATCTTTGTTGACCAACATATCTTCAACCTTAAGTTTCCACAACTCAAAGTTTGTGCCATTGAACTTTTCAATGTCTATTTTTCCTGATGTACTTGCCATCTTATTTAACAAAATAGACCTCTACAGAACTCCCACTCACAGAACTGACACAAAAAACCCAACCTACCAACAAGGATAACACAACTGGCCAAGCTCTGATACCACTTGTAAGGAAAACACAGGTGTGGAATACAACTTCCCTAATGTCAATTCGAAGGGGATAATGCAGACAGGTAATGTTTAATTCAAATACATAGATGAGCACACCAGAAAATACATTATAAACATGTAAGATAACAGAGAACAACACCAGATGTACGTGGGAAAACCCTTTTAGGTAAAAAACCCACCACCACAAGAGATACAATCTTTATTTACAGTAAGCTTAAATGATTACAATAAAGATCTCAGCCTTCTCACTCAGGTATCGATTCTCAAATCATACAAACAGTTCACTTTCACTGTACATCTACAAAATGAACAATATGATCAAATCTCTTCATCAACTTCGACAACATCACCAGATCTGTATATATTCACAGTCTTCAAGAGCAAAACCATTTTTAACTTCTGCCCTAACTGTTTGATTCAACTGACCCAGCACCGCTGTCTTCCAACCATCACATAACTATTCACATTCAAGAGGACTCATTAGTCCCACATGCACCAGGTCACGTTGGACATCCAGGTTTATATACCCGAACACTCTATAAGACTATCATCGGCAATATTGTTGTCGACGATGCCAGTCTAAGCCTCATTGGAATAGTTTAAACCATCGGTGACCACTTCACCATTCACTCCGATGGTTCCTTGTCCTACCGATGCCCAAACCTTCAACCTACATCGGAGTAATGAAGATCGTCGGAGTGACTTCAAAACTGCACCGAAAGTTATGGTCTTGCTGATCCAAGCCTTCATCAGAAAGACACAAGACTATTGAAGTGACATCTCAAGACTGGGCCAATAGTGGTTCTCACGCCGATACTTCATCGGTATGACTCATGTCGATGCCAACTCCCATCAGAGTTACCCAAACTGTCAGAATGACATTTGCAAACCATGCCGACAAAGATTGTCATGCTAATAGCTAGCCCTTCGCCAGTGAAACCTTGTTGATTGCCCAAAGTCTCCTCACTCCCACCAATACTAAAAGTTAACCTAATAGCTCACTACCATTGGTGAGACCAAAGAGATTGGTGTAGCATTAACCAAATCTGTCGATGCTCCAGTGTGGCCGATGACCAAGCAACTATCAAAGAGAAACTGTCCATTGGTAGAAGAAGATAAGAGTTCACCAACAGTTCAAGTCTTGCCGATGAATGACTGAGGTTCCAAGAAGTAACTTGAGACATTAGGTCTCTTCAGTATGAAAACAACATGTATTGCTTGAAGCATACCAACCACAACATGAAGCATAACAATGTATATGAGTCAAGTCCTGATTCTACCATGGCATGATCATCTAACAACACTTCTGACATGATCAACCATCAGCCTATGAGTTCAACCTTCTGACATGATAAGACCTAATCCTTTTTGACATCAATGACAAACTTTGTTCAGGATTGATTGACCGGATAAGGATAGTGTTGTCATTATGGGGAATGATATATCCCTAGAACAACACAAGGATTCGGGAATGATATATCATGTTGATGATGATTGGATAAATGATCGATTGATTGGGTTGATAGCAAGGTTGGAATAAAACCAAAAGATGCTTTTGATTGTTTGGCTAGATAGGCATGCATTATGGCTTGCACTTGGATTTATTGCTTGGATTCTTGTTTGAATTTTGGGGATATTTTTATTTTTTTTATTTTTTGATGTTTTTTATTTTTGTAAATGTTTAAATTTTTTTGTGGATTTTTGGAAATGTTTTGATTTTTTTTCTAATTTTTGGAAATGGTTTGAATATGAAGAATGCATTGGAGACATTTGGATAGCCTAGGTGCTAGATACCAATGACAAGGGAAAACTAGGTCGAGCAAGAAAAGGAAATAGGTGGGGAGGTGTAATGATAGTGGATATGAGGAAGAGAAAATGTAGGATAGGTGATATGTGTTGCTAATGACAAGGTGAGATGGTGCTCAGTAGGAAGCATGATAGAAGGCTTGGAAGGGATCGAAGGATACATGGGAGGTATGGTAGGTTTAAATGGATAGATGGAGGGATTCAGGATGTGATCTTCAATGACTATGTCACATAGGGATCAAATGACTTATGCTAGATAGTAGGAATTTGTGTAATAAATCTTTTGACAATAGGATGATAGAATTGGTTGGAAAAGATTAGATATATCAAGAGATGTCTCAAGCATTTTTCAACATTTTTCTTCCATCTTTATCAAGCTCAAAAGGAGAAAGGGAGGATAAGTGGGTGAAATGGTATAGGTATGTGGATATAATGGATGAAGATAATAGGATGGGATGAGAATGATAGGAGGGAATATATGAGACAACTTGCCCCCAAGTGTAAGGTCCATAGACAATTGATCTACACATGATGCCTATTTTCTAGGTTTTGATCATGGTACTTATCCAAGGTACCTATTTGCCAAGTTTTCATCATTGGATGAATGATTTCTCTTTACTTTTTTTTCATTTTTCATTTTTTTTCTATTTTTGTATTTTTTTGACTATTTGGATGGGATGGGTGGATGGGGGGAGAAAGAGATGGATATGGAGGATGTGGACTCAAGCATATGTTTCCATAGCCACATGATAGTATCCCTTTTTGGAGATGGACTATGTCAAGTAGCATTATACACGTGGATGTTGGTAGATGTAGGAAAATGGAAATAGAATGGATAGTGGCTTATGATGTGGATTATAGATGGAGATAGATGGATAAATGGATGATGGAGAAAACGCATGTACCATAGGGGTATGATGGGGGATATATTTAGGATAGGGGAAATTTTTAGGATAAGGGAAATAAGATGGGGGGATGGAGGTATGTGGAAATTTCATGGAGTCGTGGGAAACCAAGACTAACAGTTACACACATCTTGATAGATTTGGAAGCCTTTGACTTTGATGGGGAGTGGAGAGTAATGGGAATCAAGATAGGGGGTTGAGGAATCACTAATTTGGGGATTTAGGAACCCAAATGGACTAAGGATTTTCAAGATTTTTTGATAGAGAGCATGATTTTTGGGATTTGGGGTTGAATTGATATGTGGATGCTTCATTTGGATTAATTATTTTTTTCTTGGGAACCCACACCATTTTCATTTTTTCTTTTGGGGGTGTGAGTGTTTGTAGCATATCAAGTTTTTTATTGGGATTTGTGTATGGATGCCCTATGACATAGTAATCTTGAGGCTTTTGGGGTTTTTGAGATGGATCTTGCTTGGATTTTATGCATTAATGCCCTACGACATGATATATTTTAGACTCTTGTGGTTTTTTGCTATATGTAAGGAGACATCCAAATTTTTATATTTGAATCCCATGGATGGTGTGATAGCTTCATGTTTGGTTGATGTGTACATTTGTTATCCTTGATTAGAGATTTTAGAGAATGTAAGGGAATGAGATATGTGGATGGAGGGATGAGTGTACTGGTGGATGAATAGATGAAGGGATTTGAGGATGGGGATATTAGGAGTTGGAAGGAGTGGAGGAAGAGTGGAGGGAGGGAGATGTATGGTCAGATGCTTTTGAGAATGGTATGATGTTGGAGGACAATGGTGAGATATGATTTGGAGGTGTTATGAGGTGCACTGGGTTTTGGATTGGAAAATGTGGATTTATGAGGTGTAAAGTGGTACCAACATTTTTAGATTGTTTTCGTTGGGATATGTAGCCAATGCCATACAAGCTTGGAGGGATTTTGACATGGATGGGATCCAAAATACCTTGTTCATGAAGGACTAAACCTTTTCCTTGATAATTCATGTTTTGGAGCATGTGATATGCAATGAGATGTTTATTCTTAGTTTGGAAACAAAACGTGAGTCCATTATTAGATCGGGAAGGTGGGCTGGTGTATGAATTTTGTTCCTCTTCGACAAGAGAACCACTAGAAATGAAGGTGTTGGATCCAAGGGGATAGGATAATGGATTTGGTATGGGGTCAATAGGAGATAGTGAAGGATCAATAAGAGATGATGGGGGATCAACAAGAAATAATGTTGGATCAGGTAGGGGATGAATTGGGATGCTTGGATCTTGATTGTCCATGTTTTCTTTATTTGTTTGATATGATCCAAGTTATTTATCTGATTGTGAATGTTTTCTTGGGGACTAAGTGTCTCATCCTGGGAAGTGGATGTTATGGATTGATGGATAGGATTAGTGGGATGGTCAATAAGATTAATATGGATATATTGCTCATGGATGTTTGTGGGATATGGATGAGTGGAGTGATAATCTCTTGATCATGGAATGTGTAAAATCAACTAAGAGGGTCATCATGGTTTTCTTGATCATAGATGGGAGCATGATCATAAATAGGACCTTGATCTTGGATAATAGGATCTTGAGGAGTTTGAAAAGTTTGATCATGATTTGGTAATGAGAAATGTGGATCATGCTTTGGATTTGACTCTTGACATAGCTCTTGAGTTGGGATAGGGATGGAAGTGGATTGGATGGACATGATAGGGTTTGGATGTTTGACAATATGATTGCATGAGGGATTTTCATGTGTTTTGGTAGGATATAGAGCAGTCAGTACAGCCTACTACAAGTCACCACAAAGAGAGTGTGGAGGATGAGGCTGACATGGAAGATAGCATTAGGGATGTTTTGTAAGGGATACATACCTATTACATCATAATTTATAAAGATATGTAATGATATGATGATAAGAAATATAGAAAATGGATGTAAGGAAGTACAATATACAAAACGAAGACTTAGACTTGCCTTTTGTATATGATATTGAATATGAATATATATAAGGAGATATAAGGATTATAACTAAAGGATTATGTGTCTATTGATGTGTTTTACTTCTTGGTTTTGATTAGATCTTATTGCATGATGTTGTTTCTTATTAATGTTCTAAGCTATTCTATCACTATCCCGTCTGGGGTATAAACTAACTTTAGAGACTTAACCCCAGCTTAGATCTCTAGACTGTGTCTTGCCATTTGTTGCCAACATTTGGTTTTGTTTCTGGGACCCTAGAAAGAACAATGAGGAATAAATAAGATGAACAAGTAAAAGAAAAGTACGGAATAGAAAGAAGAGTTGGAAAGGTAAAAATAAAAGTGACAAGAAAAAATTTATGACCTTTGATGAATTCTCTTAGGTCCTACCCTTGTGAGAGGGGAGAAAGCACCTAAGGGATAAAAAAATGGAAAGGGGGAGGGATCTCAAAAGGTCCCTAAAAATATGTAACCATTTGAAAGAGGATAGCCATGGGATATAAAAGGATTAATATAAGACCATATCTAAAACATCCATGACAATAGGAGATAATAAGAAATCAAGAGAAATTAGTGAAACTACACAAGCAGACATGGATATGAACATGGAGGAAAGGAAACTAAAACAAACTCAAGAAATACAAGAAAGATACCATAGGAGGATGGAAAAGGCTGAAGAATTAGGGAGAACAAACCATGGAGGCTGGTGGTAGGAAAAGAAGTAGGAATTGAGTGTGCCAATGAGGGTGGTGTTGAGTGTGCCACTGTAGGTGTAGCCAAACAATTAAATTTACCAAATATGGAGGAAGGAGAGGAGTGTACTAGAGGCATTGCCATAGATGTAATAGAGATTGATACACAACAATCCATGATAAATAACACTACATATTGATAAGGCTAAAGAGAGTCTTAAAAGTATGGAAGGAATTATTACCACATATGGGGCTTCTAGAAAAACATGGGAAGAAGAATGCACTAGAAACCTAAGCCTACTGCAATTGGGTAGAACATGATATATTCAACCAGATTTCACTAATATTCAGATTTGGGTGGATGAAAAATGGGAACCATTCTTTAACCCTATATAGAATCTTCGACCCTTAAACTTTGATGAAGCGTACCTGGAAGAACTAGTAATTTATAAAAGCATAAGAAGAATAAGGGAAAGAGAACTAGATGTGGTATGTGAGAGATGAATTCTTGATTAACCATATAAGTAAAATAAGAAAAGGCAATGAAGCGACACCCTTAATGAACAGTATGTTCTTAACTAATTAAAGGATATCTCCATAAAAGAAAGGAATTTCAAAGAGGTGCAATCCCTAGACCAAGAGTCATTCCCTGTGGCCTATAAAGCTAGAAGAATTTTAGTACAAAATAACGAGGAAGTAAGCAAGCAAAGACAACAAGAAGAGTAGATTGTAGAAGATTGTGAAGAAGTGTTAGGCAGAGAATAATTTGACATATAGTTGAAAAGAGATAAGGGAAGGGAAAGAATACCCTTACCACAAAGGACAAATAAGAAACTACAAAATAACATAGAACAAACACACCACAAAGAGGGAAAAATACAAGAAAATCCAAAAATGGACTCACCCATCAAATTACTAGTGTTTGGCAAGGACACCTTTGTAGCAACAAAGCACATATTTATTTTAGAAATGACATGACAAAGGAAGAATGTAACACAAGACCACACCAAACTATTTGACTTTGTAGGAACCCTAAGAAACAAAGCCTTAAATTGGTATAGAAAGAATTGTCCTAACCATGACAAAACATGGGACGAAATAAAGAAGGAATTCCTAGACAACTTTAAGACCCCAGAGATCCCTACTGAAGGGGTAAGTAAATGAGAGAACTAGTCCAAAAAGAGGGTGAATCTATCAAATATTTTGATAATATATTTAAGGAAATTTCTCAGAAATTAGAGGAACCATTGACAAAAAAGCAAAGAATCAAATGGTTTATTTTAGGATTAAGTCTTAACATTAGAATATCCCTAAATGGAAAAACTTTTAATTCTTACTTAGAAGAAGTAACCTTAGCATGCCACATAGAAGCACAAACCTAGTGGAGGAATGATAAAGCTAAAGAGAATATGGAAATGGAAAAACTTAGATTATAATTAGAATAGTTAAATTAAAATAGGAGATCCTTGCAAGAAAAGAAAATAGTCTACAGAAACAAAGACCTAATATATATGGTGCTCATATTGTACAAGAGAGGGACACTTGAGATATGAATGTGCAATGATGAAAGGTGAGAAGAAGGCTACTACATCAAAGACCTAGACCTAAAAATAATGCCTAAAAGCAATAACATAGTATATTGTGGCATTTGTGGTGAATGGGATGACCATGAAACATAGGATTACCTATCAAAACTATTTAGATTAAGAGAAGAGGATGATGAACATGAACCATAGTGTAATTCCCACCACAAAAATAGAATAGTTAACCAATAAATGGCATATGTAAAGGGATTGGATAAGAAACAACTCTAGACCCAAAACCATGGATATAAAGCTCCTAATTGGATAAATCAAAGAAACGTACATACATTATAGAATACAAACCCCAACCCAATACCATACATGAATAATTATAATAACAAAGTAAGGGGCCAATACAAGGGGTATAGAGGTGGTAGAGGCCATGGTAGAATCAAAAGGAGAGATGATGCAACTTTCTATAAATGAGGTAAACAAGGGCACTTTGAAAATGAATGTTAGGGAGACAGAAGGAAATAATGTACATTATGTGGTAGCATCGAGCATGATCTATAAACTTGTGATAAAGCACAATAGTATTTCAAGAATGCACTAATTCAATCCAAAAGTGATGAGCTACAAGGGTCCAATTCACAAAAAAGGAGCCCACATAATAAGGAAAATACTAAAAGATATACCGCATGTAGCCAGGAGATGTCATAAGGAAAAGATATATGAGTCAGATAGTTCATACAACGAAACATTAGAGGAGGAGAAATACAATACTAAGTTAAAATCTAAACAAACAAACATAAATAAAAACAAAACCAAAGCTATGGTAGTAACAAGACAAGGGACCAACACCGCAAGGGTAGAAAACATTGATAGTGAGACAAAAGAAGAAGAGGAAGAGGAAGACAAAACTTTCTTCCCTAATAAAAATCAACATGACAAAATTGTGGAACAATCAAAGCAAGTAATAAATAAAGAACACCATAAGAAACAATAGTTAAGAAATTTCTTTTTAGAAGAGGAAGTTATGGCATTAAAGCAGTTAACAAAATTAACAAAACAACATCTATTAGACAAATTAAAACAATTCTACAAATGCTAGAATAAGGACCAAGGACAAAAACCATTAATTATGAAATTGCAAAGATTGACCTGTTGAAATGCACCAGACAACTAAGAGGGGGGTGAATTAGTTGTCCCTAAAACTTTGAGCACATATGAACATCAACACATCAAACACTTATTTACTATTATTCAAATTTAACCATGAAAGAATGAATTAAGAAGCTCAACACAATAACACAGTCAACACATGAAATACCAAATTTTTTGTGGAAAACCCTATAAGGGAAAAACCATGGTGGGTGTTAGCCCACAAAAATAAATAAGTTATAGCAATACCAAAAATTAGAGGCTCACTGTCCAAAATGCTCACTGCAAATGTTAGGGCTCACTGCTAATGTTAGGGCTCACTACCAAGAACGACTCATTGGCAAGAACAACTTGCTTCCAAGGGGTGGCTCACTACCAAGGATTGGTGAACTTATTTGATAGCATCTACTTCATGCCTAAGTTCAGTTCCATTGAAGCACGTTATATTACCTCTACTCTTCTCTTCTTACACCTTCGCACCACATTCACACATTTTTCACAACTACATTACATGTTTTTATACAACTCATCAACCTTGGGATGTACATCAAGGTTGACATTACATTCATCAACTGTTGGAGCAATCTCCAAGGTCAACATTAAAAACATAAATACAAAATAGGTTTGAACCTAAACAAAATTATCTAAGGGAAAGATGTAGATCACATAACACCTTAGTTGGGACTCAAAAATAATATTTCATGCCACAACATGCTTCCACAATCTTCTATGCATCTCCGCAAGTAGTGGAAACAACTAGGTCGACCAAGACTAATTTAATCATTAAGTATTCTAAGAATAGTCTTCATCCATGATCCAAACTTTCCTTTACAGACCAATCCAAATGTAGGAACACGATCAGGAGACATCCACAAGCACATTGTAATCACCAAGAACAACTGCTCAATCTCTAACCACTTTGTCAAGAAGATTCTTCAAATTGGAGTGCATAAACAACACTGCCATCTACTGTCATAAGGAAAAGATCGCTTGCAGACCACAAAATCATGAACCATTGGAGTTAAAGGCACTTAACATCATTACCAACTTGATTCTAGAACTGTACTGTGAAACTTCAATGCAAAGAAATGCAGAGTAGAATACAATCTCTCTGTCACTAGTGAATACCTAGAAAAAGCACCTTTTACTCTGGTGAACATAACTCACTCAAATCTCTATACCGGAGGCTCAAACTTGGAACTTATCATCTTCAAACATGCCTCTAAATAGATTCCAATCCACAAACAAAGATATTCATTCTACAGGAAATGTGGAGAAAACTATTGGACTGTTCTTCTGTAAACAAAGATACTCTGCAATACACTATTTCCACTACACCTCACTGTTTCCACCGGAGGAACTAATTTTCTCAATATCCTTAGCATCAGGATCACTTACTTATTATCTTCAACACTTGTATAGAAAAATACAAATCATCTAACTCATAACAAAATAAGAGTATAGTTGACACCAATGACAACATAGATATGTTGACATCAATGACAACACCAGTTAGGCCAATACTTGCAACAATCTCCTCCTTTGTCATTGATGGAAACATATGATGTGAAAAAATTAATGACCATTAAGACAAGATACTCCCCCTTTCTTTTTAAACATCTACACTCTTTCTCCCCCTAAGTTTTTTACATGATTTCTCTCCCCCTTTGACATCAATGGCAAAGGGCACATACTTGCACTCAGCTACTCTAATCAAATTGATCTTTCATGAATATTGTAACACTATCTTCTCTTTATCAAGAACACATATCAGGCATGCTTTCTACTCCCCTTGAGAGGTAGCTCTCAAAACATCAATCCAAATCAAAAAATGAGGCTTTGGACACCACTGGACTGATGCATTCTTATGCATCTTAGTTCAGAGCGGGAGGGGTAATAACCCCTAACTTTTCTCTGAGATACTCAAAGGTATCTTTAGGTAGAGGCTTAGTGAAAATATCTGCAATCTGATCCTTTGTGGACACATATTCCATCTTTACTTATTCTCTGTCACCTTCTCTCTCAAAAAGTGATACCTTATTGATATGTGCTTTGTTCTCGAGTGCATCATTAGATTCTTTGAAATGTTTATGGCATGTGTATTATCACAAAAGATTGCAATTGGATATTCATACACAACTCTTATGTCCTTTAGGGTCTGCTTCATCCATAACACTTGAGTGCAACAACATCCTGCTACAATATACTCTATTTCTGTAGTAGACAAGGAGATTGAGTCTTGCTTTTTGCTCAGCCATGAAACCAATCTATTTCCCAAGAAGAAGACACATCCACTTGTACTCTTTCTATCATTAACATCTTTGGCCCAATCTGTATCTGTATATGCATTGAGAGTGAAATCATTGTCCTTTGGATACCATAAGCCATGATCTTATGTGCCTTTCAAATATCTCAAAATTCTCTTACCTGTCATCACATGTGATTCTCTAGGATCTTCTTGAAATCTTGCCACAAGACATACTACATGCATTATATCAGGTCTAGATTGAGTTAGATAAAGTAATCCTCCAATCATGGATCTATACCTTTTTGATCAGTCTTAGGTGATTCATCATTTTTGCTCAACTTGCAACCAGTCAACATGGGAGTACCATTCCAAACTTCTTCAATAACTCTTTCACATAATTAGATTGGGATATGAAGATTCCTTTATCTGATTGAGTAACTTGTAGACCTAAAAAGAAATTCATCTCACCAAACATAGACATTTCAAATTCCTTTTGCATTTCACTAGCAAATTTCATGCACATACCTTCATTGCCTCCAAAGATAATGTCATCAACAAAGACTTCAACAATCAAAATTTGATCACCATTAATCTTGAAATAGAGATTACTATCAGTAGTACCTTTATTGAACCCTAATTGCAATAAGTACTTATCCAATCTTGCATACCCGGCTCTAGGAGCTTGCTTGAGTCCATACAAAGCTTTCTTCAAACTGTACACCATATCACCTTGGTCTGATAACTGAAATCCTTCCAGTTGATTTATGTAAACTTCCTCTTCCAACTCACCATTTAGAAATGCAAACTTCACATCCATCTGATACACCTTGAAATCTTTATGAGCTGCAAATGCTAGAAATATTCTAATTGCTTCAATCCGAGCCACTAGAGCAAAAGTCTCTTCAAAATCTATTCCTTCAATTTGAGAATATCCTTTACACACAAGCCTTGCTTTATTCCTTACAACATATCCATTGTCATTCAGCTTGTTCATGAAAACCATTTGGTTCCAATAACATTTTTATCAGTAGGTCTAGGAACTAATTCCCAAGTTTCATTCTTCTCTATCTGTATTAGTTCTTCCTTCATGGATTTTACCCAACTTTTATCATTGCAGGCTTCATTCACAGTTTTTGGTTCAACTTTAGAAAGCAAACAATAATTCACTTGTTCTTCTATAGCTCTTTTCATTGTCGATACTCCTTTGCTTTTGTCTCCAATAATTTGATCTTCTGAATGATTGATCCTTACATACATGGGAGTCTTTATTGTAGTTTCTGTAGCCATCTCTTCATCTTGATTGTCTTCATGTTCCTCTTTCTTCTCATTTACTATGACAATAGGTTCATCTGACTCATAGCCATTCAAATCTGATGTTTTTCCTTTGTCTTCGTCCACCTTCCCATTTGTACTCTCAACAATGTTTTTTAACCTTTTGTTGTAGCACCGATAGGCCTTACTCTTGGTAGAGTATCCAAGAAAGATTCCTTCATCACACCTTGCATCAAACTTTCCTAGATCTTCTTCTCTTCTGATATAGCATTTACTTCCAAAAACTTTGAAAATTTTACTGTAGGAAATTTTCCATACCATAATTCATAAGGAGTTTTAGTACCGTTACCTTTCACTTGAACGTTGTTTTGAATGTAGATAGTAGTATGTATATCTTATTTCGAAAAAAACTTCTGACAGATCTGCGTCTTCATCATTGTCCTAGAAGCCTCTTGAACTGTCCTATTTTTTCTTTCCACAACTCCATTCTACTGAGGAGTCCTAGGTATAGACAACTGTCTCTTTATCCCTTGCTCTTCACAGAAAATGTTGAATTCATTTGATGTGAACTCACCTCCTCTATCATACCACAAGCATTTGATTTTTAGTTCTATTTCATTTTCAACCATTGCCTTGAAAGATTTTAACTTCTCTAGGGCTTCTAATTTGTCTCTTACAAATGTAATCCAAGTCATTCTAGAATAATCATCAATAAACAACATGAAGTACCTATCACCTTGTAGACTTCTCACCCTTGTAGGACCACAGAGATCTGTATGCACTAGATCCAGTAAGCCAGCAAAAAATTGCTCTTTGCTCTTAAAACTAGTTCTTGTTTGCTTCCCCAACTAGCATTCCTTACAAATGGTATTGGTGGGTTTCACAAGCTTTGGTAAATCTCTCACAACCTATCCTAAACTTATCTTCACCAAATTATCAAAGTTTATATGGCACATCCTTCTATGCCACAACCAACTTTCATCAGCCTGGGCCAATAAATAGTAATCATTAGTTCCTCTTAACTAGTAAATATTACCTTGGTCTTCTTATTGGTAAAAATCACTGTTCTGAAGCTTTCCATGATCTTGTACCCATTATCTTTGAATCTCAGATCATATCCTTTGTCACACATCTGACCAACACTCAAAAGATTATGCTTTAAACCCTTTACATATAAGACATTATCAATGTTGTGCTTTCCATCAAATGAAATAGATCCTTTCCCACAAATCTTACCAGCTACATTATCTCCAAACCTAACTAGTCCTCCCTCATACTTTTCCAAACTCACAAACTCACTTTTGTCACCGGTCATGTGATGTGAACATCCACTATCAATAATCCATTCATCCTTATCTTTCTCCACCTAAACAGCCAAAACACTTTCCTCCACTGGTTTTCCCTCCTTCACACAGCTAGTAGGATTAGTAGTCTCATGTTCTTCTTTAATAGCAATAAACAAGCACTCATTTGCACTAGTATTAGCATCATCAGATTCATCATCTATTATGCCTTCATCATCAATGTCTCTAACATAGTAGCATTTCTTTAGAACTCTAGGTTTTCTCTCAAATCTTTTTCTATTCCTTTCAATTCTTTCAAGACATCTAGAAGCATAGTGACCAACCTTACCACATGAAAAATATTTGAAAGGTAATTTTCCTTTATACTTACCGAAGCCTCTTTATAGTCTATCAGCAAAGTTGGTTTCAATTTCATCAAGCTCATCACTAGATTCCACTCTATACTTCTCAGCTCTGAAAGTCTTTTCTAAAGTGCTAGCTTTGAAAGTAGTTTCAACCTTTGGCAAAGCATCGTCAAATGATTTCCAAGTAACTGGTCCTTAGAGACATCCTTCAAGGTCATTATTTCTTCAATTGTAGCTACCTTGTGACTATAGGACTTAGGTAATGACCAGAGAATTTTCATTACAACTTCCTTCTCATCAATAGTTCCTCACATTCCTTTTATTCCATTGATAATTTCATCAACTCTTTGCATGTAGGTTGTTATATTCTCATCTTCACTAATCTTCAAACTCTCATATTTTGCTTTCAAACCCTACAATTTTGCACTTTTACAGACGTATCTACTTCATACAGATTTTTAGCTTCTCCCAGACTTCATGAGCAGTTTCCAAATCCATGACCTTTATCAATTCAATGTTAGATAGGGCACTTAGCAAAGCATCTCTAGCTTTTATGTTCAACTCATTTTTTTTATTTCATCTTCAATTGTCAAACCATTTTGAGGCATAGTATACTTTGTCTCTGTTACTTTCCATACTCTATATCCAAGGCAAAGGAGATGACTTTTCATTCACACCTTCCAAAGAGCATAATTTGTTCCATCAAACCATAGAGCTTCCTTCTTGTAAGACATCCTGGATCTTCCTCAAGTTGTTAGGCTTACTCTTGAGGGACCTTGCTCTGATACCAATTGTTGAAATGTACCGAACAACTAAGGGGGGGTGAATCAGTTGTCCCTAAAACTTTGAGCACTTATGAACATCAACACATCAAACACTTATTTATTATTATTCATATTTAACCATGAAAGCATGAATTAAGAAGCTCAATACAATAACACAGACAACACATGCAACACTGGATTTTTTATGTGGAAAACTCTATAAGGGAAAAACCACAGTGGGTGTTAGCCCACAAAAATAAATAAGTTATAGCAATACTAAAAATCAGAGGCTCACTGCCTTAGGGCTCACTTCCCAAAATGATCATTGCAAATGTTAGGGCTCACTGCCAAGAATGACTCACTTCCAAGAATAGCTCACTACCAAGGGTGGCTCACTACCAAGGATTGGTGAACTGATTTGATAGCATCTACTTCATGCCTGAGTTTAATTCCATTGAAGCACAATATATTACCTCTACTCTACTCTTCTCACACCTTCTCACCTATCTCTTCATTTTTGCATATTCACACATTTTTTACAACTACATTACATATTTTTATACAACTCATCAACCTTGGTATGTACATCAAGGTCAGCATTACATTCATCAATCGTTGGAGCAATCTCCAAGGTCAGCATTACAAACATACATAGAAAAGAGGTTTGAACCTAAACAAGATTAGCTAAGGGAAAGATGTATGCAGATCATGTAACACCTTAGCTAGGACTCAAAACTAATCTTTCATGCCACAACATGCTTCCACAATCTTCTATACATCTCCACAAGTAGTGGAAACAACGGAGTCGGCCAAGAATGGTTTTATCATTAAGTCTTCTAAGAACAATCTTCATCCACAATCCAAATTTTCCTTTGCGGACCAATTCAAATGTAGGAACACGATCAGGAGACATCCACAAACACATTGTAATCACCAAGAACAACCACTCAATCTCTAACCACTCTGTCAAGAAGATTCTTCAAACTGGAGCACATAAACAACACTGCCATCTACTATCATAAGGAAAAGATCACTTACAGACCACCAAAGAATGAACCATTGGAGTTGAAGGCACTTAACATCATTACCAACTTGATTCTAGAACCACAGACTATGAAACTTCAATGCGGAGGAATCCAGACTAGAATACAATCTCTCTATTAGTAGTGAATACTGAGAAAAAGCATCTTTTACTCTGGTGAACATAACTCACTCAAATCTCTATATCAGAGGCTCAAAATTGGAACATACCATCTTCAAACATGCCTCTAAATAACTTCCAATCTGGAGACAAAGATATTCATTCTACAGGAAATGTGGAGCAAACTGTTGGATTGTTCTTCTGTAAACAAAGATACTTTGCAATACACTGTTTCCACTGCACCTCACTGTTTCCACCGGAGGAACTAATTTTCTCAATATCCTCAGCATCAGAATCACTTACTTATTATCTTCAACACTTGCATAGGCAAATACAAAGCATCTAACTCATAACAAAATAAGAGTATAGTTGACACCAATGACAACACCGGTTAAATACATAATTGCAACATGACCGCCAGTGGAAAACCAAACCATTGATGATAAACGCACACATAGACCACAAAAAGATTAAGCAGGTGATGGTAGTCCTTGGCATAGATGTTGATATGCTTCCAAAAAGAATTTGGGAACAACTAGGAAGGCCAAGACTAGAAGAGACCCCATACTATATTAGCTTGGTGGATGAATCAACTATGGGTACTTTGGGAACTTGGAGAAGAGTAGAGGTAAACATAATGGGAGTTAAGCAATTGATAGACTTTGAAATAGTAGCAATTAAAAAACCTTATGACTCCTTCAATGTGTTTCTAGGTCTTCAATGGTTTGTGAACACAAATGGATATGTAGATTTAAGAAAAGAGGAAATTTATTTCTCTAAAAACTCTAGAGTAGTGCATATTCCACTAGGAAGAGACATTGAGGAAGCATATGTGGAGGAGATCAACCAAGAAGATCATAGTGAGGAAGATTCAAAATCCTCTATTTAATATCCAAACTCCCTACACATGAAATACTAGAGGAATCAAATGTAGAGGGGGAAACAAAAGTAGAAAGTGACAACTATAGTACATATAGTGAAGATGTACTAGAGGCATGGTTGCAAGATGAACTAGAACTCAAAACTTGAAGAGTTGTAGGATTATGTAGGGTATTTATGGTTAAAATCACAGAGGAATCTTGGTCGCATAACACCAAATTTGATAAAATAGCACTACAAAACACATGTGGTAACTCAGGAGACCAACTAGATGACACAACCTCAAAACTATGGCAAATTAATCACATAACAAGAGAAATTTCTCACATAAATCTCCTCAAGTTCTCAAGAGTGGGAAACATGGACACTTATCTAATAGAAATAGAAAAGACCTTTGCAGAAGAATAGTCAAGACTAGAAGCACTACAACACACATTGATATGCAATGTTGTAAGTTGGTGGAATACACATAAAAACATGATCCAACACTGTCCAGTATTTAAATTCTAATAAAAACTTGGTATCTGTCAAAAGAAGGGGAATACAAGATCATACCAAAATGCCAAGGCCAAATCCCACTGTAGGAGCATCTGGACATGTGCATAATGGTATGGAAGGGCACAAATGAATGTAACACAAGACTATATATCCAAATGTTCTATTGGATGTTGATACCAGTTGCACAAACTTGGTATATAAATCAGGAACATAGAGCAGAAATAAAAGAATGGAATGAACCAGAGGAAGACTTCCTACATACATTTCTATTTTATAGTCCAGACAAGCATATTCACACTACACTCCTCAAGATGAAAGAAATAATATTTAAACCAACTGAAGAAATCAAGGAAGAAATACTACAAAAAAATCCTCCACCACCTAAGATAGATGGAATTTGGAAACTTATAGACTGGATGGACAAGGAAACTAATTACACTGAGAGAAGATGCTTTAAAACCTAGTAAGAGGATGATGAGAGTGAACATAATTTGGATATACAAGTTCAATAAGGAGAAAAAGAAATTGAAACAACAACTGAGCCTAAAGAGAAATACTATAACCAACCTATTAAACTCAGAGAAGAAAATATTGCAACATGGGGTGAACTAAAATTGGCCAAAATTGGAGACTATTGGGATGAAAGAGTGGTGGCATAGGTTGTTGAAATCTTATCCGAATTTGATGATCTCTTTCCAAGGACATTTATAGATTTAAAGGGCATAAAAGAGGAAGTAGGAGTAATGAAAATTTAACTAAAAGAGGGACTAATGGTAGACCCCCTGAAAGTTACATTGATAATGACACTCCCACTACCAAAAATAGCACCAGACGTGAAGAGATTCTTGGGATACATGGGCTACCACTACAAATTCATCAAAGGATATGCGGCAATAGTAGAGCCCTTAGAAGAACTAATAAAGAAGAAATCTAGTAGTAACATTGAATGGACTGAACAGTGTCAAACTTCTTTTGATACATTGAAGAAAAAGATTGTAGAGGCACCCATACTGATATTTCTAGATTGGAACATACCATTTCATGTACATGTTGATGCATTAGGAATTGTTATAGGGGTAGTGCTATAACAACCTAAAGGTAATAAAGACCGTTCCATAACCTTTTCCAGTAGAAAATTATCAAAGGCGAAGAAAAATTATACGATTACTGAAAGAGAGGCTTTAGCAATGGTCTATGCCTTATAGAAATTCAAACACTACCTATTCTCCACACCATTTACTTTCTATATGGATCATGAACCTTTGAAATATATACTGAATAAACCAATCATTCAAGGGAGAATATGTTGGTGGTTACTCCTATTCTAGGAGTTTGACTTCAAAATTATGGTGAAACTAGGTAAGAATAACCAAGGCCCAAATTACATGTCTAGGATAGAAACAGGGGAAGAATTGGACAACTAGGAGGAAGACCTCTTAGGTGCAAAACTATTCAGGATAAATGTGGTACTAGAATAACTACATGAAATAGCAAGCCTACTATCTACAGGTGAATTTCCACAAGATATATCACCATAGGAAAAGCAAACTATAATGTGGAAAGCTTTGCCATACACACTAATAGAAAGAGAGCTACATATTATAAGAAAAGATGATATTATAAGAAGAGTTGTTTATGAGCATGAAAGAGAAGAAATACTTAGAGAAGCTCATGAAGGAATATCAAGAGGCCACAATTTTGGAGATACAACAACAAAAAAAGTAAAATCGGTCGGCCTATGGTCACCCACATTGCATAGAGATGCTAAAACTTATGCCAAACATTGTGACATCTGTCAATGCATAGGGAAACCAACAACTAGGGATGGCATGTCACTAAAACTAGTATTATCCCAGGTTCCATTTGAAAAATGGGCAATAGGCTTCATCATCCCAATAGATCCCCCTGCTTAAAAGCCAGATTCATAATCATAGGGGTAGAATACCTCACTAAGTGGGTGGAAGCAAAACCCACAAAAGATTGCACCACAAAAATTACCACTAGATTCCTATATGAAAATATAATCACTAGGTTTGGATGTTTGTTAATCATAACCAGTGATTAGGGCAATCATTTTGTAAATAATATGATTGTAGAGTTATTACAAAGTTTTATGATTACTCATAACAAGAGCTCACCATATCATCCACAAGCAAATGGGGCTAGTGAAGCCATTAAAGAAATTATAGGCACAACACTAACCAAGATGTGTGATGGAAATAGAGAGGATTGGGATATAAAAGTACCTGCGGTACTCTAGTCCTGCCACACATCAGATAAAAGAATTAATAAGTGTACACCGTTCGAATTGATATATGGCATGAATGCAATAGTAGCTATGAACTTTATAATCCCTAATTTGTGTACCACATTGACATTGTGGTTGAATGAGGATGAATCATTGCCATAGAGATTTGATAAACTAGAATAATTGGATGAAAATAGATTCATTGCGGTATACAATCAGAATCTAGAAATGAAGCGATAGAAAGCTTGGCATGATAGGAATCTACACTATAAAACATTCAAAGAAGGGGATTTAGTCCTACTTTACAACAGTAAATTTAAAAAGCAAGAGAAACTCAAATCATGTTGGCTTGGACCTTTTTGTATACATAAAATTATGGAATTAGAGGTAGTAAGACTATAGAAAATGGATAGAAATGCAATAACAGGGTATGTTAATGGCACCTGATTAAAACATTACCAAAAACTAGTGAAATAAGGAAATGAGACATGAAATTCATAAAAGTGTAATATATGTACTATATTGTAACATAAGACAAACAAAATACCATTAGGAAGCTGTGAGAAAGGATAACAGTTAAAAAACTTGGGAAGATGAAAATAGGAAAAAGCATTAAATGCATAACGATACTATTCAAACCTATATAAGATTAGCTAATGAAGGAAATATAACTTTGCATTCTCAAATAAAACACCATGATTTAAACACATAGTGAATTCAAGAAACCCCAGCTAGAATATGCAAAGAGATAACAATGGCAACCGTTGTGTTAGTTGACATTTCTGAGAAGTCGAGGCACAAGTACAAGAAATACCCATATAAGGAAAAGGAAGTTGACAAGGAGGAAGATTTCTTAGAGATCCCAATTGATGTGATGTATATTGAAGACATACATAAATATATACATGAACCCATATCAAATGCTCCATAGGACACTCCTCCAACTAGATCAATCTGGCTATCTTCGACAATACTATGAAATAGAGAAAAAGAGCCCGGATATATGGAAAGATTATCTAGATTTCTATGTGGAACATGAGTGAGTAAGAATAATTCTCAACATAATCCACAACAATTTTATCTATCTAGATAAATTGTACTGCATAATGAAACAAGACATTCAAGCAGTCACATGACTAAGTGCGGTTAGGGAATTTCCATCCAAGAAGGCAATTAAGAATGAGAAAGTCACTAAATTTATTAGTATAATACCATATGGTTGGAGCCTTAATCTAAAGGAGACAACTAATCCTACGTGAGATATGGGACAATGGGCATCCCATATAAAATATACTATGCAAATCGGGAGAGCTTTGCAACTAACACATCAATCCACATAGTGTACCAGATGGTGGTCAAGGGGAAAGATTTTGTTTTGTATGAAGTGTTGTGGGAACAACTAATGGAGAATCTATAGAAGATGAAAGCCTCACATTATAACTTCTGATATGGAACCATGATCATATGCTTGACTTTCTATTTTATGAATGCAATCCCAAATTTTGTTGGGAAAGTATGGAAAACAAATATTCTTGTCATCACACAAATCACACAACATACCAAAATATTTATGGGTAAACCATCATACATTGCTGCATATTGGGGTTTTTCAAAGCCCTACAATAGAAAATGCAGGCTAGGGAGAGGATAACCTATGAGTCAATCAAAAAATATATAAACCACATCACATTTTTGGTAGACAAAGATTACACATACATGGAGGCAGTGGAACCTAGGACCTAGTGGATACCTAGGCTTCCCCACGAGATCACTAAACAAGAAGTAGAGGCCTATGCTAAAAAATTTCTTAGCAAACCAAAGGATCCAAACACAAAAAAGGTTTGGAAATTATAAGGAATTTATGGAAAGGTAGCATAAAAAGGATGTGGAGGAAAAGGTTGAGAAGAATAAGGAGAAATTACAAACAATGGGGTATACCATCTAAAGAAGCTCCACGTTGCCAGGCTCATCAGCACAACAACCTAGCGCATCAGTACTAAATGCCAATACTACAACAACACCACACATGTGGAGGTTAGGGAGACTTCAATCCACCACTCTAGGTACACAAATTGTGGCAAAACTAGCCTCCTTAGCTCAAATGGTATCAACTCCACAAAAAAGGAAAAGACCCAAAGGTGCAAGAGATTTCTGAAATCCTTGTACAAATGAGCGTGGAAAGGAAAAAGAAACTAGCAAGAAGGAAACGAGTAAAAAGGAACATCATCCAAGCATTAGGAGAAGAAGAAATAGAGGAAGAGGAGGGGAGAGAAGTAAAAAAACCACCATAAAAGAAGAAAAGAAAAACCTCAATAATGGTTATAGAGGAAGAAGAGCAAATAGAGAAGCCAGAACAAGATGAGCCAATAATGAACTTGGATACGCTAACTAATGCTATCCAACACCATGGCATGCTAAAAACAACTATTGACATGTACAATCAAGTCTACCATGAGAACAAGGATATCATACAAAGGGTAGTAATAAACCATATGTGGAGAATTGATAAAACACGTGAGAAAATCATGGAAGATTTCCCTCAAGAGTTCATTGATGCACTAAGGAAAAGAAGGGAGAAATCCATGGAAATAGAAGAAGAGATAAGGAAAAAAGGCATTAGACAAGGTGGACCCAACCATCTCCATAGCTTAGAAGGAAAAATTGACACAAATGTAGAAAAGAGAGCTGAGAACAAAATAGAGGGTTGATACCCTAATGAGCATTACAGATGAAGAGATAAAGAAATTAGAAAAGGAAACAGAGGTGATCACAAAGAAAGATTATGATACACTGAGGGAAGATGCGACAAATGAACAAGAACAAGAAACAGAATCCCCTCAACACAACACACAAGAGAGCAAACAAGAAGAGGAGCTAGAACAAGAACAACAATCTTGGCTTCATAGAATCTCCATTGCTCCTCTCTTGTGGAAGGTTGTTTTGATTGTAGGCAATTCTTGGCTCATGTGGGGTTTCTCATCAACTCTTACATGGTATCAGAACTTCTAGATCTATTATTTCCTTCTCTCTATTTAGAGAGTTTCAATCAAGATCCTTAATATAGTGCATCATGGTCTAAATCTAACATCACAATTGAATTTAAAGTAGCTGAGAAAGTCATATTTGACTTTTGTTTCATCAAAATTTGATACCAAAGGCCAAATATACAAGGGTTTGAAGTGGGTGGTTTCTTTTCAAATCTAATAGGTAGTTACAATTTTGGAGCATTTTGGGTCAAAATAGACCCTTCCATTACACTTAAAAGGCCTAGAAACCCTAAGATCAACTATCAATTTGTTGAAAATGGGCTCGGGAGTATCTGAAGCAAAAAATATTGATATCAGTATCATACGACCCATGTATGACCCGTACCATACATGATTTTCAAAACAAATTAGGGATCTACATGCCTAAGTAGATATGTAGGCCTATTTTCTAGGTTAAGTTAGCCTAAGCCAACCAAAAAATATAGCTCAAACAGGCCCAAAAGGGCTCCTATAGGCAGATAATAAGGCCGCCACCAGCCTCAGTGGCACCTTGGCCAATCAAACACCACCCCACCACCTCTACTTGTAATTTTCCACCTAGGACCAACTACTCTTACAACACCTAGCTCTATGTGCACTAGCCCCAAGTCATGTAGGGAATCAACCACTCTACCTAGGTTGTCCAACTCCTCTGCCTAAGCCTACGGTCATATTAACAACCAAGGGATAGTCACAAACTCCAGCCCCCCATGCCTAGTCATGATCATATTGAAGACCAAGCAATATTCATAAGCTCTAGCCCCTTGCACCCAACCACCGGTCCTATTGGTGACCAAGGGCCTATTCTAGGGCCGTATTTGGGCTTTGCTTGCATATTGAAGCACTTTTACGAAAATGACCATAGCTTGGGCATATGGTGTCTTTTTTTCATAAAAAATAGGCATTGGAAGGTTAGTTCTATTATCTACACAGTAATATACTTATTGTTTCTATAATATTTACCTAGGTACCTAATTTTTTTGTTTGAAGATAGATATTTTTTTAGCCTGATTCTTTGAAAAAGTACATACAAGTGGAATTTTTTCTTGAAGAAGGGGGTTATTTTCTTGCATTGTGAGGGGTATATTTGCTATTTGTTCTTTCATTTTTTGTATTCTTGTATATCCATTATGGATCAATCCCAAATTGCTACACTCACCCCATATAATTATCATGGGTGGAAAAAAGAAATGGAGATACATCTAAAAAAATTGGGGTTATATTGTGTTGCAATGGGTACAAAACTTGAACCAATAGGTGTTGCAAAAAAAAGAAAGTGGTGTAATAGATGTACTGAAGCCTATGGAACCTCTAGATCTCCCTTTTCACATTGAGTCTTGTAATACACCAAATCAAATATGGATTATATTTGAGAGTTTGTTTTCTATGTAGGATACTTTGAGGAGTTTTAGTTGGAGAATGAACTCATTGGTTTGAATCTACAGCCTTTGATAGCATCCAAGACTTATTCACCAAGCTCAAATCACTCAAATTGCAGTTGAAATAGTGTGATATTGAGAAAGAGGACACCTAGTTGATTCTTTTGCCAAACTTAGTCCTGATTATTTAGTTTTTGTTTCTACATTATATTCTACTATGGATGCTCTTGGTACTACATTCAAGATGCCTTCACTTGATTATTTTTCTACATCACTCACCAGAGAGCAAGCAAAGTCATATTGAGTCATCTTTCTATCACTTCTTTTATGTTTTCTCTCTTTTGGAGAGTGGTTTCTTCCTACTAATTTTTCTCCTTTACTCCATTTGTGAGATATCTTTTCTACATGGGTACCTAACATGGCCTTGTATCTAGGATCTATCCATTCATTGCATCTTATCTTCTCCCTAAGTTTCACTTAAGGGGGTGTTAGTGTGAAAATGATGTTTTACCTAACTAGTTCATATTAGGTCTTATTGACACTTGCATACTTAAGCTGACTTAGGTCACTTACATTTTTTTTGTTAACTCAGAGGTGTCCCCGCGACTTTGCCCAGCGACCCGCCTCACCTTACCTTGGGCTTACAAACTGCCAAGTTGGGGTCCGGGGGGCAAGCAGAGGTGAGACTAGTCCTTTGGAGATGAGCACAGCAACCCATAAGCCACGCTCATCAGGTGAGTCCGGTGGGCTTCAAACTCAAAACCTCAAGGGAGAAAACCCCAAGTCCAAGCCATCATGCCACCATGCAGGCTCCTTCCATTTCTCAAGGCATGATAGCCTATTTAGGGGAGCGAATACTCAAACCCCTTAACAGGTAGGTCACTTACATTTTCATCTCAAGACAAAGAATTGAGACACTCGTCATGATCTTAGTATGACTTAGGGTTTCAACCTTGTCTTTATAACAAGGTCTCATCATTGTACATTGCATCATTCTGTATGCATTTAATACAATTTCTTGGCTTCATAACTTTTCCATTACTTCTCTCTTGTGAAAGGTTGTTTTGATTGTAGGTGATTCTTGGATCCTATGGGGTTTCTCATCAACTCTTACTCAAATCCCAAGTAGACAAGAAAATATTTATTAGTTTCTAATTTTCTATTTGGCCTTTTCTTAGAGTACTTATAATGATCATGGAATCTCCCTCTACAACTAGTTGTAAAACTCCCATATTAACTACAATGCTAAGACCCATGACTAATGCTTGGGATTTTGTCTCATCATTTATTTTTGTTTTGAATTTTTTTGAGGTAACCATAAGGTCTTCCCATCAAACCCTCTTAGGACACATCCACATCCTAAAGTTCCTGGATTGTCCCTAAATGCTCCATCAAAATTCAATTTTATGAAGTTTTTTGGAGGAAGTGACCATTTGATCTTCACTTTCTTAGCACTTCAAATCTTATCATTAATTGTCCCATGAGTGAGGGAATTTTTAATTTTATTAATTTTAATATTTTATAAGTTTATACTTTTCTTAATTTTATAATTTAAGTGAAAAAGGATTTTTTAAAATTTTATGATTTTATAATTTTAATAATTTATTATCTTGATTGTTCTAATAATTTATATCTAAATATTTTTTAATTTTATATTTTCATAAATGTATGTTTTTTTAGTTTTATAAACTTAAGTTAAAAAAGTAGAAACAAATTTTAGTCTTAAAATATATAAAAATGTTTGATTTACAAAAATATTAATTTAAATTATAAAGTAATAAAAACACATACACACAAAAAATGACACAAGAATAAACATACTAAAAATGAGAAAGGAAAAGAAAAGTATCTAGAAATGTGGTTGGAGAAGCAAACACTTTTGCAAGTCACTTGTCATGTTTGCAGATCACTCCTCATGTTAGCATGCAAGGTGCATAAAGAGATCCACTTTTCCCCCTATTTATACTTGAACACCCTTCTATCGAATTGAACTAGGTTTAATTGAAGGTGGTTTGATCAATATTTTTTTGGTTAAACCCCCATTACCATTAGGCTTCACATAGAGCCACATGTGCACTAACTAGGATTGATCAAACCTCTATTCAATCCAGCCTATGCAATTTTGGGTGTGATCCATTTTGGCCCAAAAGTGGGACTCGCATATGTGCTTTCACCCTTAGGCACATGAATAATAGCCTCATAGTCAAGAACTATGAGGTGTTTTAGAGAAATATTTTTACCTATCCAAAGTTATTTTGAAGTGGTCTTATCAACAAGATAAGAAGTGGGAAACTTTTTTTTTGATAATAAACACTACTAATAGCCTCAACTCAAAAATTTTGTTTTAAGTTAGTGCCACTAAGCATACTTCTACTCTTTCCATTAATGCTTTGTTCATGTTCTCTCAACAACCTCATTTTGGTGTGGTGTGTATGGAGTTGTTTTCTATTTAATTATTCCATTATTTTTAAAACATTCCTCAAAATCCTTAGAGCAAAATTCTCTTGTATTCTAAATTCTCAAAAAAATTATGTTTCTATTAGTCTAATTTTTTACAATTAACTTAAATTCTTTAAATATATTCAAAACATTATATAATGCTTTAGAAAGTAAACTAAAGTTATTCTAGAGAAATCATCTATAAAGGAAACATAATAAAAATATTTTCCAAGATTTGGTACATCTACCATACCAGAAACATCTCTAGATATAAACTCTAAAATCACAATTTCTCTAGTGTTACTGGAACCAAATTTAACCCTATTTTATTTGTCAAATACACAGTGTTCACATAAATATAAATCAAGAGAATAATTAGTAAATTTATAAAACATATATTTTTTATGTTTTAAATCCCTTATTCCCAATATGATCCATCCTCTAATGCCAAAAAAAATCACTTTATATATGGCATAGTTACATTTTCCTGTGAGGTAGAGTTACACAAAGTGTTGAAATTCAACTTAAATAATATTCCTAGCCAAATACTTTTTTTTCAAAATCAAATCCTTGTCATTTTATAACAATATTTATAAAAATTAATATCAATGTGCTACTTTCATTTATCCATGAAATAAAAATAAGGTTTCTATCTAACCATAGAATTTATCCATGAAATAAAAATAAGGTTTCTATCTAACTATAGAATGTGTAGTACATAATAAACTCTTAACTTTACCATCCCTAAATAACAACTTTTATTTCCCACAATAAAAAATATTCTTAGAAGTTGTTTCACCCATAAATACATTACTTCAATTATAATTTTGATATTACAAGTACCACTCCTTACAATTCATTTGAGAGGAAGAACCTAAATCAATTAAACATGAGCCATCACAAGAATGGATATTAAATGAAGTTAGAAAAAACATCACTAATAACATTACAATGTGCAAAGGAGTCTTCATTTTTATCATTTTCTTAGCTTTAGACTCCTTTACATGCTTCTTTTTGCCATAATTCTAATAATTTACTTTAGACATTCTAGGGAATTTGGACCTACCATTTGACATAGATTTCATTTTATTCCTAAATTGAAGCATAAAAGTCTTTACTACTAATGGGGCATGTGCCTATTTACTAATTTATGCAAAATAGTGTTCCTCAATCTTGGGACATAAGGAAAAATAAATTAAGTTCATTTTAGTTTAGACATTGTTGACATGTCTATGTGTGTTCCTTAAACATTTTATGTGGTATCCTTCTCTCTCCAAGTCACATGCATCAATTATATTGGCTAAAATGTGCAACTTCAAATCACATTTTAGGGGCTAAACAAAGTCATAAAAAACAAAATTTTATAATTCTCATTAATATTTTCTAAAAATATATTTTTAATATTTTATTCATTTTTTTTAAAATTTTATAATCAACATACGTATGTTTGCAAATGTGATAACCTTTATCCAAGACACTACGAAAAATAACAAACAATGTTTAAAAAATCTTTAAAAATTATATTACACTCCATATCCATATCCTTGTTTCAATGGAAAAAAGAAAAATGAATTTGAGTATATACACAAAGAGAAAAACCTTATGAGAAAATATAGGTCTAAAGGTCAATTATTACCAATTAAAAATTAATAATTAAAAAAATTTAATGAAAAATATTAAAAAATATCCATACACTCAGTATTAGAGATAATCTATAACTAAGAAATTGTGAAAATATTTTATTTGTAGTTCAATTTAAGTGTTATAAGAAAATGCTACTCAATAAATAATAACATAATAATCACTTTATTGAAAAATAACCAAATATGAGAGAAATATTTTTTTATAAAATTCAAAATCAATAGTCTATCAGGTGGTCTCCATCCATTACCTATCAAGATCACCCTCTTGTGAAGGTCTCGTGGGTCTACATGCTTTGAGGTTTTTCAAAAAAGCAATTAAGACTCTTCCAGACTTGTTCTATAAAACAACTTAGAATCTGCTATCTTGGCCAGAAGCCAAAGATAAATTCTATTTATGCAATTAGGATCATGAAACTTTTTAGGTGATTACTGAGGCTATGCCACCAAGTATTTTTCATAAAATTAGGGTTCGTAGCTTTAAACCATGGTGGAAGCTTGGAAATCATATCCAAACTCACCATTTCACAATTACAAACCTTATAAGGATTATTTGTGGTTTTTTCCACATTTGCCTATGGTTCCTTCTTTGAACTAGAGATGGTTACTTCAGTCTTTTTTGACTATTTGGCACCACAAATTTAACACTATTTGGCCAGCCATTGTTGCACTCAAGCTTGATCATTTTGCTTGGTGTCTTTTATTTCAAGGCCTTCCTGTTGGTTCCATGTTTTTCCATCTTGGTATTAAGGATCCTAGATGTCCTTTTTGTGGCCATCAAAAAATGCTTAAGCATCTATTCTGGTTCTATCCTAGGGCCCATGCAACTTGGACTTGGATTCATGATTTCTTTAAGCCTTTCTAACCTGAACCTTTCTCATGGCATATGGTTTGATTAGGGGATTGCCTCATATTCCATCTAGATTTAAGATATGAGTGTTTTTGGATATTTTAACTTTGTATTGGTTTTTACATCAAATTTGACATGCTTTTGGATATTTTAACTTTTAACCAAAGAGAAAGAAGGATCCCATACATGAAATATACACCTTTTGATCTTATAAATATCAATGGCCCACAAGAATTTGGTCATGTTGACTAGACATATGCTTTCAAAAAGGTTTGCTAGGAAAAGACCATAAATATAAAATTCTAAAAAATAAAAGACTTCATACAATGAAGAATACCAATCTACAAAGGAAGAAATGTCTACCATAGAAGAAAAATCATTTGCAGAAATCCACCTTCAAAAAATGAGTTGTGTGACCTAGAAAGAAATCTTGTAACCAACAAAAGACAACATAGAATTCTTTAAACAAATATGTGATGAAAGAGAATCCATGAGAAAGAAATTTCTACTCAAGAAGGATATGTAAAAAGAAAAACTTCTACCAAGAAAGAAATATGTGCCATTTGATTTGAGAGAGATTAAAAGCATCAAGAGTTCATATTGCTAACAATATCTCTAATAAGAACAAATCTACATCATCTGATAAAAAAAAGATGAATGACTCATGGGTGTTTAATATGCTAACTAGGTAATGACATATAAAAAGTTCCACCAAACAAAATAAACTCATGGGAAAGAGTGCAAAAGGAAAAGTGGTGGGTCCAATGCTAATATCATCTTGACCAAGAAGACATTTACAAGGCAAGGAAACCCATGAAAGAGCAATTTCTTTGAAGGATTTCAAATATCTCCCACCAAGGAAAGGAAACCCATGAATAAACAAATTATACCAAAGGGAAGATCCATGGCCTAAAGAAACTATCACTAAGTAATTTATTGCAGTAAAGAACAAATGTGTGGAACAATAAACTTCCATCAAAAAACTCAAAAGAATAAAGAATGTGAATCCACCATTAAAGATACCTCCAACAACAAGAAAAGTTGAATCTATGGTAGAAGAAAAGCCTATGGAGGACCACCTTCACAAAGAATAACTAGTGGATCGAATAATGGAAGCTTGTGGGTATTGATAAATAGTGTGGAATTAGGAATATCGTCCATAGAAATGACCCCATAGAGTGTAGAGAGGATAAGAATAGTCTAGAGAAAGTGTAGCAACAAGATCTACCAAGCCAACATAGGCAAAACTATCATCCACATGTAGGTGAGAGGTTACATAAAGACAATAGAAGATCTAACCTATAGGGAGAAAATTAACAACACACACACACACACCCCTTTGCCATGGTTTTTCTAGCCAACAAAAGAGGATCCAGAAGAGAAAGAGCTAATATATCAAAGGGGGAAGGCCAACCATGCACATAATACTATACATACATGATACACATGCATCTTATTTACAAAAAGGGAAAGTCTACCTAATGAGATGGAAAACAAAACAATTAATAGGCAAGGAGAACTTGCTATCTTTTCTTACTAAAAAAAAATACAAAATGAGCCTAGAAGCTCTGATAAACAACTAGAGGTAGTGTATGAAGAAGAATATTGGGCACTTGAACTTCTTTGATTCACTATTCTCTACCTTTGTAAATTACACAAATTTGAACTATTATTCAAAAACTATGCATTAGGCCTTATCAAATTTGAGTGAGAAAGCATTCAAAAGGATAAAAATGGAAGTAGATCACATAATGTAGCCTCCTTAAACCTCTATGCATAGGAAATAATAGGGGAACCTCTAAAATATGGCTTGAATTGCACTACAATCCCTAAGCCCATCATAAATCTTTTAAGCAAGAGGCTAAAACTTATGTTGTTATTTTCATAAATTAAGGAGAGTATCACCACTTGCAAACATGGTTCCTTAGAGGTGTATTCTTCATTTTCATCATCAATGACTTCAATAGATGCCTTAAATTCAAATATGGCAGGCCATACAAGCTCGAAAGGAGGAGGATGTGACTTACATATTGCATATAGGAAGAGGAGGAGTCTTAGATGATGTAGCTGCAAGTTTGCTCAAGTTTTCTTCTTTTCAATAAGGTTTTTCTTCATATATAGTACATTGAGAAAGCATAGAATAAGTAGAAGGATATTCTCATATAGGATGGATGACTAGGAGTGCAACTCTTGAATATAGAGCAACATTTTTTTCCATTACTTTTATGTCTCTCTACTCAGAGTAGTATGAGTCAATTGCTCATTTCTTTTTTGTTTCATCAAAGGTATATTTTAACCGAGCTACATATTTGCAACGATATTCTTATTTTTTTCCATTAAAGCATTTCTCAACTCATATACTTCTACAAGCAATGCCTCATTTTCCCACCCCAAGGCATCTCTCTATAAGCACAACCTCATATTCTTAATTTTTTTTTATCTCATCCAAGACATCACTCAATTTTTGTACTTCTACAAGAATTTTGAGCTAATGTTTTTTTTTTGAATTCCACTTCCTTAGATTTGGTAATGTTATGTTCTTCTTCCAAATGTCATTTGTTATGCCACCTAAAAAATTGCCCATGGATAAGATACAATTGGATGGTCCATTTGGTAAACATGGCCACACATATAGGGACACTGATATTGTATGTGACCATAGTAGCATGGGATATGTTTATGAAAACCAATCATTACTCTAATGAACATGTCTACAAAAACATTGAAAATGAAGGCAACAACACTTTCAAGATTATGGGATGAACAACATAAAGTCACACAATGAATAAAATATTCTCTTATAGAGAAAATAACTATGATTCCTTCTCTAAAAATCATACTTGAAGTGTAATAGGTGTAAAAAAATGCATTAAAAAGAGATATCTCAAGGTTTCCACCCAAAATCTTGAGTTTTTGATAAAGTTAGCTAGAACCCAAAATCTTGAGTAGTTGCAAAGCTATTTGAATGGTTTTGTTGAAAAAAAGAACGGGCAAAAAAAATCATGAGATCTTCAAGAATGAAGTCCCACTAGGCATGCCAAAAGATTATTGTTGCTCCAAAAAGATGGACCCAACATTAGAGGCTAAAGAAATACTGATTTGGGGGGCAAGTAGTCTTGGATGCCCACACAACTTCAAACATGCATGAAACCATAAAGAAGGTTGACTTCCTATTTCATGTAAAAACTAGTCTAATGCTTATAGAGAAAAGAATTAGAAGTAGAAATAGGGTTAGGAGGAGATGCAGAAAAAAAAAATGAAACAAGGCAATACACCAAAAATAGTGATCAGTCAACTCTCCCTTTAGCATTCAACCAATTTATTAAACATGAAATACAAAGGTTGTAGCTAGAGTTGACTCAACCTACTTCCACATGGGACAATGAGTAGGTGACTATTAATGACTACAATTGAGATTGATTCAACAAGCTTGCACTTGAGAGTTGTAAGAAAGTAAACATGCATACATGAATTTAAAACTAAATGATTGTCTTGAGTAAAATATGATAAACAACCACAAAACAACATTTGCATCCATCAACAACAAAGATATATTTACAATGCAAGAGGAAAACCCTATATTTTATAGATTACCAAAAAAAAAAAGAAAGAAAGAAGAAAGAGACAATCTTAATCATTTGATCAAATAGAATAACCCAATAGACCAAAATGACTAGCCCGCTAAACCCAAAAACTAACTTGCCCAACACTCCTCATATGTAGACATGGACGTCACGTGCAGTCCTAACAAAATTCTCGCCTATAATTTTACCAGCATATGATTATTGCCAATACCTAGCAATGGTCAGTTTTAACATTTAAATTGAAGTTGATATATTAGATTAATCAACGTGAGGGATTGTTAAAGCTGTGGTGGTGCAGAGTTGCACATGGTGGTTAATCCCTTCCTTCCAAAGTGAAACTGTGAAAGTGAGTTAATAAATAAGAAAAGGTAACATTCGCAAATGAATGGCAAGAGTTTTCCCAAACACGGTTCAGAAAAACATAGATAAATGAGGAGAGCTTTAACAGCGAGAATACTGAGAATGTTGGTAAAAGAAAGCATGGATTATCTTGGGTATTGTTAGTTCTTGTCAAGGTAGGAATACTAATGCATCCATTAGGTTTTATTATTTGGTTATAAATGAACTAATGAGATCACAGAATTAAAACATGTTGATTAGATTCTCTAATATTTATTTTTTCCTAAATTTGTCTCAAAATATAAAAATCAATTTATTTTTCATTCTATTAGATATTGGATAATAGATATAAACAATCTTATTGTTTAATGTAAACTATTGCAATAGTAAAACCTTTTCCTCCACTTTTTCTTCAATGCATTAATTCAATATAAATGGGAGGTCTTTTTTATAGGCAATGTTGATGCAATGAAATGACTTTTCCCTATTTTATTGCTCGCGTATAAATGCAAATGTTATTTTCTAATAGAGATTGGACTTTGACACTTTCACTTTTTTAATAATATATCTATATGGTCAAAAAATCTTATATAAAATTATTAGTACCTACCTAGGCATACTCTAATGAAATAAATTTGAGTGGTGCAAAAGTCAATAAAAAAATCAAATAAAATCAATACTACCCAATACCCAAAATAAAACTAAATGAAAAAAATATCATAGGAGTCAACACAATCTTATCCATGATAGTAAGATCTTTGACTTTTTGTTCATGTAACCCTCATAATCATTACAAAATCTTATCGATAACAATAAGAAATGAAATAAGATTTTTGCATACCCACACACATTTCTAAAATGCCCACTTATGGAAAAGACTGGTTTCATTAATTCATCGAGTGAGTCTTTTTGTCTCTTATTTGCTACAATAAGGAATTATATAAGATATTTTTGTAACTCCAAACAATCATAATGGCAATGGGCAAACCTAGGACATGCCCGTTGTCTCTATAAAACTACCATCTAGCACTAAATACAGGAGAGGGCATGAGAATGACACAAGATTAAATAGATATAAAAACACCAAATCACAGGATGTATCACCTTAGGTCTAGTAGCAGTGGAAGTCTAACACTATCATAAGTGTATGGTGAGATTGTATTAAGTATTTCATGTTACAACTAGCAATTGCATTTGCTTGAAATTTTGTAAAGCCTTTTCAACAACTCCATTTTTCTGCATATCCCGCAATCATTATATTCAATGAAAATAGATCACTTTGAGGCATTCTGTTAGATAGGTAGAACAACTTGATGGAATTCTCAGTCATCAAAAACATTCATGAAGGTAGATGTCATGCCCAAGCTATTACACTTGAGCACGAACCACTAATGTTAGATTATTTTCATACTTTACTGCCAAATGTTTAACTCTAGTTTTAAAATAGTAAAACCAAAAATCCAAAATTTTAAAGTGACAATTTTCTACATGCATCGAACAATTTTTTGCATCTGGTAGAATTTTTGTATCAATCATCGTAATTGAAAATTGAAGGTTTAAATATTTCTTACACCTTGAAAACACAACTACAATAAGTTCAACTGAAGGGTTGAAATGCAAGAGAAGAAGTTGCTATTACATTTGGTCTTTCTGAAATGATGTAAAAGTTGTTCACACCCAAAAATGGACAAATAAAACAGTTCTCAATGTCTAGATTGAAGTCATAAAATGAATACAATTCTTCATAAATATATAATATCATAAATTTAATGTTTGATTCATCTTGAATACAATCAAGGAATAGTGGTATGGCTGTGATGTGGCATTGGATTAAGGATTTTTATTTTTATTTTCATGATTAGACTTTTACTTACACTAAAAAAAAGATCAACTTCAATAAGCTTTTGAGATTTATGGTTTTCATTCAATCACACAGCCTCATAATAAACTAAGTCATCTTCCAACATTTTAATTGATTTATTTTAAAGATTTTCTTTCAATCTTATTTTTATTTATTTTTATTTTGTTGTTTGTGGCATAAGAGAATTGAATGCTTACTAACCTTCCTTGATTTGTGATATGCAAAAAATTATCATTGTGTTCTCCTCCTCTTTCCATCAACCACAAAACATATACCACCCCAACAAAATTTCCAATTACCAACTAGTGCATCAGTCACTCATATTGCCTGCATTGGTGCTAACAATCCCAGAAACGACAAACAACACTTTGTTGAAAATGATCTCAAAATGTTGAAGCACAGACAAAGCATCGAAGTGTTTGGTAGCATCCTCAAAGGAACGTCCTCCTAGAATACAATGATTTCCAGAAATACATAAATAAAATAAAAATTGGTTTAATGATCATATCATTATTTCCATGATGTCAATCTTCAAGTGACAAATTGCCTTAATCTGCGCAAATCTTCCCTCTTTTTTCTAAAGTGATAATAGTAACTGAACTATCTTATAAATTTTCAAAACAAAAATAAAACAATAAATTCTAAATATGAAACTAAATAATAATTTCTAAGTTTACAAAATTAAGAAAATCTTCTAACTTTTAATATCAATTATATAGATTGATGTATGAAAAACAAATAAAATCTTCTATATTTGTATCTACTTGTATAGTTTTCTATAGATAAATTTATTCCAAAGATCTAATATTATATATATTTATTATTTAATGTATGAGCATTGAGTTAGTTCACAAAATAGTAATAACCAATACATATCCATAAAATAATTAAATCAATTAATTAACTCAAGTATACACACATAATTTTTGAAACTAACTATATATAAACTATTTATTTTCCTATCTAAAAATATATCAAATCCTTCAAGGACTCTTTCTCATTCCATAATCTTCAACCTCAAATCATAATTTAGAAAGAAATAAACTATTATATCTTCTTTCCCACTCACTCCTAAATTTCTAATTTTAATCCCACTATCCAAATAGATAATTGAAAGAATAAAGGAATTAAAATATTTCGTAAAATTGTTTGACAACTCACCCACTATTTTATTTAATAGAAATAAAATATTTTTATCTATTAAATAAATAAAATTGATATATATCAATTAGGAAATATTACAATATCTAGTTCATCAATTAGAAATATTGTATATATATTTATAAATTTATCTATGACTAAATATTTAATCTAGTCAAACTCTCATAAATTCATCATTCTATTTACAATTAATTATCTTTCAATAAAATTGAAATAAATATTAGGGTGACATTACCTTAGACATGCATAACTCTATACCATAACATCAATACATGGTTATACCTCAGCATTACCACCTATTCACTCGTTCAGGTTGTCAATCGCCTTTGTTTGTTCATAGAAAAATAGTTTGTATGTCTATAATTCAAAGCTTGCACAAGAAATGTAGGTGAGTATTGATAAAATAAATATCAATAAAAGAATTAATCATAAGTCCTAATATAAATACATTGAGGCATAAGATAAAGCATTCCAACAATTATGTGTTACAATAATTGGTAACAAGATTTAATAGAAACATATATTAACGACATAATTATCCAATCCAACTTCAAGACATTCCTAATATTCTCCTATCATTACAATGCTAATAAGTCTATCATTGTAGTTACTAGATAGGGTTTAGGTGACCTTACAATAGAACAACTCTCTAGAAGGTGGTAACAGAAATCTAGATACATCCATCTCAATTTTCAAACTACATCTTAGTTTACAAGTTTTAATTTTTCATAGTGAGGAAAAAAGACATGAATAATGGTGTTATATGTCCCCCTAGGACTTTTACCTCCTAAGTTTAGCACACGGGTCCCTTAGATTTACTCATGCATGTTTAAAATGAATCCCAGAGAAAAATCCTCCAAAACCCATGTCAAATGGGACCTAGCAGTGTTCATCCTAAATCTTAATCAAGCCCTAAAATAGGTCCTTGGACAAAGGCGCTCACGCCCTTGTCCTGCCCTATTTTGTCAGGGTCCCAAATTTGAATGTCAGTTGGTGATCGTTAAAAGGTTTCCCTTGTCAGCATCTTAAGTTTGAATTATGAAATCTTAGCAGGAATGCATATATAATCATGTTTAGGAATTCATTTTACAACTAGATGGATAATGTGAACTTGTGATCTTGTGCTAAGGATACCCAAGGCTTTCATTATACTGTAGAGCAGTATTGTGTTGTGTTTGTTCATGTTTGTTGCAGATTTATCTTCATCAATCCATCTCCTCATGGCATGAAAGATCTTCACCCGTGAGAGCTTCACCTCCGAGGTGACATCTACTTTATGTTTCAATTATTTATCATATCATTTTATTTTGCCTCTGTCCACCAAGGACATGCACTCTCTATCTAACAACATTTCCTAAACACCACAACCCCCAACCCCTCTCTTGTGATTGCAGGTGATAGGTGTCGGTGTAATGTCCCTTTCCTATGGATATCTTGAATTTGTCTTAGCTCTCAAATTCCACAAATAATGAGTTAGAAGATGTCCTGCAAAACACATTAGAAAACACTTACAATAATATTTCTCACAATCAAGTTAACATAATTAACAAATTCATAATGGCATTATTAACCCAACTAAACCTAACTATTTAGGAAACTCAACCATAAGAGAGTTGAGGAACGTGACTTTGATGGGTGTCCCAGATCCTCTACCCTAGGCCCAAGAGCGGATATACCATCCCCCTTGGCCTCATGTGGCGCATGCCATCCATATGAGGTGGTGTACCTAATGAGGCATCTGTTATCCCATTCCCCATCATCTTGTCATTTCCTTTCCTTTTCTCTATGATTGGTTCCCTTGAACTTGCATGTCCATGATAGGAGAATAAGATCACAAAAGGGTGCCCTAAAATCCATCTCTTCTAAGCCCAAGGGCGATACCCTTTGTACCCCCTTGGCCCTAATAGGATTTATCAATCCCCCCTTGAGGGGTGGTGTACCTAAAAGAGTGCCCCATCATCGTTCCCCTCTTGCACCACATTTCCTCCATCATAGAAACCATTCATATAAGTTTTCATATTAACATATTAATCCAAACATAATGCATAAATATATTACCTAAGCATCATGATTATTCACATTAATATTACAATAATACATTAGCCTCATGATTATTATTACAATAATACATTGACATTGTGATTAATATTAACTACTATCAAAATAATAAGCATTAATATTATTCATATTAATTTATACCAAGACTGCTGCTTTTTCATTATTATATTGTCTTGCCTGCTCACTAGTTTTCAATAATACATTAGCCTCATGATTATTATTACAATAATACATTAACATTGTGATTAATATTAACTACTATAAAAATAAAAAGCATAATATTATTCATATTAATTTATACCAAGACTACTGCTTTTTCATTATTATATTGTCTTGCCTGCTCACTAGTTTTTCTGCTTATTTCTACAGACTTAGACTTCAAAAAATGATGAAGTATTTCATGTCTTCAATGCCCTTGTCTTTCCTCACAAACTCCCCCTTATATCTCCCAACCATAGTGTCTCCTGAAAAGAGTTGAGATTGTTTCTATGATCACACCCCTTATTAGCATGTTTGTTGCCTTAATGATTCCTTTTTAGGAATCACTGACCTTCTTTCCAACACTTGTTGTGGATTGGTCATACCTTGTAATACTTACAATAATATTTATTTAATTACTTATATTTATATTACTATTCATAATTGAATACTCATATCTATATTAATATTATATTATTTACTTTCTTTGAATATTGATTATTACTATCCTTATTTATGATGATTATAATAATAATAAAATTGTAATTTTATATTTATTCTTTTGATATTAATTGTATTTCAATACTTCATAATTTGTATTATAACTACAGGGGCATGATAGTCCTCCCCTCCTAAATTTGCTTGTCCTAAAGAAATTTAAGATTTGGATGATCAAATATCTTAGCTCCCTCCCAAGTTGCATCTTCAATAGGTAGGCCTTTCCATTTGACAAGATACTCCTCAATGATCATGTTCCTTAGTCTTTTCTCTCATACATTAAGAATCATTTCTGGCTCCAAGATCAATTTTCCTTCATCGTCGAGTGGTGGTAATTCTTCATAGGGAACAATGTGTTGCCCCAAGACTTTCTTGAGGTGAGATACATGGAATACATTATGAATTCGGCTATTTGTAGGGATCTCTAACTCATAGGCTACTTCCCCTATCTTCCTTATAACCTTATATAGTCCATAAAATCAGGGTTTAAGCTTTTCTGCCCCACTAACTTTGAGTGATGATTGCTTGTATGGTTGCAGCCTTAAGAAGACTAAATCTCCAACTTCAAATGCTCATTCGATCCTCTTCTTCTCCGCATATATCTTTTGTTGGTTTTGAGCCTAGTGAAGGTTGTCTTTAAGTACATTCATAATATCCATATTTTGTTGTATAAAATCCTTAGCTCCTTACACCTGACTTTCTGATTGAATCAAATCTCCAAAAGATGTCGTAGTGTATCCATACAATGCTTGGAAGAGGCTCATCCCTATAGACATATGGTGGGTGGTATTATAGAAATATTCCCCCAAATGAAGCCACTTGATCCAAGTATTTTGTTGTCTTGTCAAATAGTTTCTCAAATACCCTTCCAACCATTTGTTGATGATCTCAGTTTGTCCATCTATTTGTGGATGATAACTTGTGCTAGGGTTTAACTTTGTTCCCACTAGTTTGAATAATTGTTTCCAAAATAGACTTAGGAACTAGTTGTCTCTGTCACTCACAATGTTTCAAGGAAGCCATGTAGTCTGAAAACCTCTTTGAAGAAGACTTCAGCTACTTGAGGGGCTCTAGACTCTGTGGATGTAGCCATGAAATGGGCATATTTGGTTAGATGATCAACCACCACATAAATGCAGTCCTTTCCTTGTACTTTGGGCAATCCTGTTATGAAGTCCATTGATATGCTTTCCCATTTCTGATTGGGTATGGGCAAGGGTTGAAGTAATCTTGTTGGATAAGTATGTTCCTCTTTATTTCTTTGACATGTCAAACATTCCCTTACATGTTTTAAAACATCTCCCTTGATGCCTTTCCATGTGAACCTTTCCCTGATCTGTTTGTAGGTCTTGTAATATCCTTGATGTCCTACAGATGGGTTATCATGATAATTTTTTAATATTTCTTTCTCTACCTTTGACCCTAGTATAATGTAAACCTGGTCCTTATAAAGGATGAGGTCATCAATGATTCGATACCTTTCATCTTGTATCTTCCCTTCTATTACATCATTTTAGAATGAGTCCTTAGTATATTCAATGAGTATAGATGTTTACCATCTCGTGGATATTGTTGTTATTGATCCTAGGTAAGGCCTTCGGGATAAGGCATCGGCTACAATGTTGTTTTTCCCTTTCATGTACTCAATGTCAAAGTTATATGCTTGTAACTTACCCATTTTGGTTGTCTTTCATTTAAGTCTTTTTGGTTTAGGAAAAATCTTAAACTGTTGTGATCAATTTTAACAACAAAACGTCCACAAATAAGGTATTGTCTAAATTTTGCTAGGGCTTGCATAATAGTGAGCATTTCCTTGTCATAAATTGAATAAGTTTTTTCTATGTCTTTGAGATTTCTACTTTCAAAAGCTATGAGATGTTGTCTTTGCATTAATACTACCCCAATACCTTCCCCTAAGGCATCGCCATATAATTCGAAAGGTGAAGAGAAATTTGGTATTGCTAATATGGGGCAAGAACTCATCACTTCCTTAAGTTTTTAAAAGACTACTTGTGCTTCTTCATTCCATTTGAATGCTCCCTTCTTAGTGAGGTTGGTGAGTGGTGCAGTTAATTTTGAGAATCCTTTCACAAATCTTCAATAATAACTACATAACCCTAAGCATCCTTGAAGATGTGTTAAGGTCTTAGGTTTCAACCAACTATGGATAGCCTCATTTTTTTCCTCAGCTACCTTTACTCCTTGAGCACTGATTTTGTAGCCCAAGTATAAGATTTCCTCCATACCAAATTCACATTTGGATAACTTGGAAAAGAATGATTGTTGCTCAAGAATTCCCAATACTTCGTCCACATGCTTTACATATTCCTCCTAGTTTTTACTATAGATTAAGATGTCATCAAAGAAGACCAATAGGAACTTCCTCAATTTCCCTCAGAAGATATGGTTCATACAAGATTGAAAAGTAGCTAGGGCATTGGTTAATCCAAATGGTAGGATGAGAAACTTGAAATGGTCGTAATGGCATCTAAAGGCTTTTTTGGGATATCTTCCTTAGTCTGATTTGGTGATACCCCAACCTTAAATCATTTTTTGTGAAATAGACTGCTCCATGGAGCTCATCAATAAGTTCATCAACTTGGGGAATTGGATATCTCTTTTTTATGGTCTTTTTATTTAGTGCCCTATAGTCAATGCACATTCTCATTGTGCCATCTTTTTTCTTTGAAAGCACCATAGATGAGGCAAAAGGGTTAGAACTTGGTTGGATGTACCTTAGTTCTAATAATTCCTTTATGGTTTTTTCAATCTCTTTCTTATATTTGTGAGGATGTCGGTAGGGGGTAGTAACTACTAATTTTGATCCTTCTAGCTCAATGGAATGTTCAAAACCTCTTTTAGGGGGAAGACCTGGTGGAATGTCACTAAAGAATTTCTTATGCTTTTTTAGTAGTGGTTGTATATCCACATGCATTGATTTCCCCTTAGGAGTAGACTTATCTAGAATTAGACATTTGGCTACCCATTCCATTTGATCATGCCTAAAGATTCTTTCCATTTTCTTGGCTAAAATGACCCTTGGAGATCCATCACATAGACCTTGCAATATTACCTTTTCCCCATTTTTTCAAAGCTTATTTCCAACTTTTGGTAGTTTATGTTAACATCCCCTAATGAGTGTAGCAACGGGGTGCCTAAAATCACATTGGTGCTCCTAGTTTTACTACGTAGAACTTGTTATTGAGTTGATACTTTCCCATAGTGATGTTGAGTTGGGAGATTTTCTTTGTACATGATGTAGTGAATCCATCCGCTAAAGCTACTTTGAATCCCTTAAAGTCTTTCATTTCTAACCTTAAATTTATAGCTAGGTTCTCATCTATAAAATTGTGGGTGGCCCCACTATCTATAAGGGTTGTTATCTTTTTGCCCTTAATTACACCTTGAATTTTGAAGGAATGATGCTTTGGTGTTTTTGAGATGGAGGCCAAAGTCCCTCCTTCCTCACCTTCTTCCTCATATCATATTCTCTTATTTGGCACTTCTTCATATGCATCTCTCGTTACTTGATTTGCTTCAATTTTGTGAGCTTGGCTTCTCTTTTGTCCGCATATGTGTCTAGGTTCCTAGTCCTCTTTTCCCTTAAAACATGCCTTGTTTTTCTTAAGGCCTTTTCTATCACACATGTGTCCTAGTTCCCATACACTCTTGCACTTAAAACATATCTTTTCTTTCTGGTTTCTATCTTGACCACAAATGTGTCCTTTCTCCCATTTACCTTTGCAATCAAAGCAAAGGCCATTTCTTCTAAGTTCTACTCGGTCGTTGTAAGAAAGGTATGGTCTCTTGCGCCCTTCTTCCTTTAGGAAGGTTTTGTCTTTTTATGTTATATTTTTTGAGGGTTTTCCTTTATCTAGTTGGGCACGTTCAAACCTAGTGGCTTTAAGGATTGCCTCTTGGAGTATAGTGGGATCTAAGGCACTTACTAGGCCTCGTGTGGCATCTAATAGCCCTTCTATAAATAAGTAGATAAGTCTTTTCTCTGATATGACGGGCACCATAATGGATAAATCTTGAAATTTGGCTATGTAGTCTTCAATAGATCCTTGTTTAACATTTATCAATTCCTTGAAGTATTCTTCAGGTTGTTTGTGGTCAAACCTTTCAATAAGCATTTTTGTAAATGTGTCATAGGTTTCTATCTTTTGGTGATCTTCTGTGATCAATCCATGATATGACCATCTATAGGCTGGTCCTCCAAATGTATTGTGGAAAACTTAATGGCATCCTCCTTCGTCATTTGGTTGAGGGATAGGTATGTGTCTAGTTTTTGAATCCATTCTTGGGCTATGATTTTATTTTACCCATCAAAGTTTGGTATTGATAGTTTGTCCATCTTGTGTTGTAATTTTTTATTGGTTTGGTTTCTTGGTTTCCCATGTGAACTCTTAGTCCTAGACTCACAGTATGCAGGAAAAGAGATATCCCTCTTAGTTTATGGGTCAAGTCTTGTAAATGCATCTACCAGGTGATCTCACTCTTGATCTTGTATCTCCATTTCCTCTCCTTCCTTTATGGATCCTTCTCCATTTAAGAAGGAACGTTGAATTATTCTAGGGGTAGATTTTAATAGATTATCATTTTCAGATTGTCTTGGGGTGGCTTCCCTTCTATTTTCCTTATGAGGCCTAATGTTGCTCATGGTGTTGCTTATGTTTTCTAATGCTTTTAGCAATGCCTGATTTGTTTTCTAATTTTGTTCCATAATGGCTTCAATTTTCTTATCATTATTTTCCATGATGACCCTAAGTTCTCTCATTTGGTCACTCATGGTATTGTCTTAGATGTTGTTGTTCTTATTTTGTCTCCTTTTGTAAGTTTGCATTATTCTTTCTTCACAGGATGGTAGGATTATGCTCTAATACCACTTGTAATGTCCCTTTCCTATAGATATCTTGAATCTATCTTAGCTCTCAAATTCCAACAAACAATGAGTTAGAAGATGTCTTGCAAAACACATTAGAAAATACTTACAATAATATTTCTCACAATCAAGTTAACATAATTAACAAATTCATAATGGCATTATTAATCCAACTAAACCTAACTATCTAGGAAGCTCAACCATAAGAGAGTTGAGGAACATGACTTCGATGGGTGTCTCTGATCCTCTACACTAGGACCAAGAGCAGATAAGAGTTGTAGAGGATCATTGCAAAGCATAAGGATTCCAAATCTAAAGAAAGAAGTGGAAAATATCCCTAAAAGGACAAGGGAAATCCCTCTTTTGTCCCTCAACTTATCACTATTGGAAATCCCTGAGAAGGTACAATCTACAGTATATTTGACTCCCGACCTCCAGAAATTATGCCACCTTACAAGGGCGATCCCTCTTTTGTCCCTAAAGTCTTTTCTTTCTAAAAATTGAAATTTTGGTGTGTTTCTAATCTATATTTAATGCCTTCATGTGTGAGCATTTGTCAGGATTCATCCATTTGTTTACGATTTTGCATAATTAGGGTTTTAGGCCTAATCGGATTAGGGTTTTACAAAATATCAATCTATTCTATCTTTCCAAGAATCTCATAGTGACATCAAACATGTATATGAGTCCTCTATCATATTTATGACTTATCTTGATATATGTCCTTGAATGTATGTGTGAAAGAAGGGTTTGATTGAATCTAATTAGCACACAATCTCATCATCCCTCATTTTCCACATAACATTTTGGTGAACCTGTGTGTTTTATGAATATTGCATCTTGCTGACTATTGTAAATCAGATTTGCATTCATACATTTCATTTTCATCATTCTACATTCAAAAATCTTACAAAAAAATTGAAAATTTTGAAAAAAATCAAGCATCCTAGGCTTGCATCTAGGCATAGTTTACACTATTTTTATTGAATTTCATCTAAATCATTTAAATCTCTGATATTTAAATCATATATGACATAAATTACAGTAATACATCATTTTATAATCATTTACCTTGCATTTGCATACTTTATTTGCTAGGGTTTTCTTAAAATTTTGCATTTTGCATATAACCTAGTAATTTCAAAAGCTAAGGTTTGTAGCTAAAATCTTGTTTCAAGTTTTACTACTCATTTTAGCACTCATTCAAATCTAATTTTGGAAAGTAGAGTTTCATCATTGTGGTTTTTTGCATCGACATTTCAAATTTTGTATTTACACGTGTATTTCAATAAAAAGAAGCATATTCATTCATACTTCCTTAAAATTTGAATTGCATTGAGAATTGTAGGACTTTTGCATCATTTTCAAATCTTATCTGAGCTATTTTACATATTAAACCTGATTAGTCTCATTTCATTCATCATTTTGCATACTTTCATGCCTTAATTTCACTATATTAGGGTTTAAAAAATCTTTGCATTTTTACTACATTTCGGCTAATCTTTCATCTAGAATTGCAAGATTGATGTATTGTGAAAAAGTTTTCTGCATTATTGGACTGATTAGAAGGTTTCAATTTTATTCTCCTTATCATTTTCATAAATTCATAAAATATTTTGTGCATTTTCATTGAAAAAGTGAAAAAAATGAACATTTTAGATGCATAAACAAGCATAGATTAGTGATGTTTCATTTCATTTATCTTAGATATCTTGCATTTTAGATCTTGCACTCATATTAGAACATATATTCATTTTTCATTTGAAATTTTTGCATAATTTCATATCATTGTGTGAAAATTGGCATATTCTTAATTACACTGTGTATTTCAACACTACTTGTTTACACACCTTTCCAAATCTTTTGATCAAAAACCTTTAAAAACATCAATTGGGCCTTGTTGTGTTGCACTATTTCCTCCTATCCTCTTTGATTATTGTGGATTCTGTGTTTTTTACTACTTGTTTCCCTCAAACAAGTGTGTTAGTGTGAAATAGTCTATTCATCATGGATGCATCTTGTTATTCATCTTTGGAAGCTTTGTTTGCATACATCATAGATGTTGAAAATTTCTATAAATTCACTAAAAAGTATCCTCAAGTCCTACAAAAAATAGCACACATCTATGATATTGACATTTCCATTAGCTCTACATATGAAATTCTATGTTATATATCTGATTTTGAAAGTTTCACCACTCTTATGGGCATCTATCCTTCGATCTTGGAAAATCTCACGAATTTCATCTCTGCAAAAGATAATGAAGAAGATAATGATGAATACATTCTTCCTTATCTTCCTACATTTCATGATGATATAATGGACATCATTTTTGAGACATATGAGGCTGACATAGCCCTGGGTTATTCATCTAATAATTTGAAGTCTTCTCCCAGCATAACCCCACCTGGTGAGGATATTTTGGCACAAGAAGAAGAAACCATTGAAACATTCCTTAACACAAATCTACCATCTCTTCATGCTGTCACTGGCTAGGATGAAGCATTGGATGATGCAGACTCTCTTTCTGAATAACTTTTACAACCTACTGACACTGAAAATTAATCAATTGGTCTTCAAATACTTCTTAACTACATCTAAAACAAAGAAACAGATCACACTCTTACTCGAAGACTTACATACCTTGGAAACTACTTACAATTTGGAAAAAAACAAATAAACATATTGTTTTTAACGACCAAGGTATTCCAACACCCTACAAATTGGTTGAAATGGGTATCTTTCCAACTCCTACATCACACCACTTGATTGATATAGAAACCTATGACATTCCTCCAACAACATCATTAATAGACAGTTTTCCATTGACAACTCATACGGTTGCACCTTCACAAACTCAAGAAAATGTGGAAGAAAGAAGAAGAGATAAATCTTTAACCATCAAGGTAAAGATCATAATCAAGGACAATAGGTAAGTATTTGTAACCCTATTGGGCACCTTTGTCGTAGCATACTTTTGCTCGCTTACATGACCTCCTCTTATGTGTTGTGTTCCCTCATGATGTGTTATGTGTTGTTTAGGTCTCCTTGTATGACCCTTGATACTCTTGTAAGGTCAAGGATACTAGGAGACCACCTCTGTCGTGACTATTTCTCTATTTGTATCATCATCTTCTATTTGTTCTTCTCCTCTATTTTATTGTTGTGTGTTATGCCTTAGGGGCATAGCGTTGCAGTTTATGACTTGGGGGAATCTTCCTACATGGTACTCCTAAGACACTTGTTCTCCTCTCTAATTTTATTGTTTACCTTCTTCTAGTGATTCTACCTAGTTGGCGAATGATGAAAAAAAAACAAATACTTATACGAACCATGTGTCCCTTCAACAAGAAAAGAAAAAAGGGACCTGGTCCATACATGATGATAGGGTTGATACATATATATCTAAAGCTTGATTAGTAGAATCACTCCATGTGATGTATCATCTTATGGCATTTTTTGTGACTAACATTTTACAATCCACTCAATATGCTCTTGTACACTTTGATTTTTATCTCACCTTGTTGCTACACTTAGTTTTGAGGTATCTATAGTATAGCCCAATGGTTATACTCAGATCCAAACCCATAGTATAGCCTTGGTCCTTGATGTTACTATTTCCATGCATAGCTTTTATCATGTGATATGGTTGTTATCTTAGAGTAAGATTTTCTAACCATCTTTTATCTTATCTTATCATATCTTATTAATGTGTTAGTGGGAACATTTAGTGAACGTGAGCACATGTCACCTTGGGTGCATGGGCTTTGCAAGAGCTCTTGTTCCCTTGTGTGTTTTCTATCTACCTTAGCATGTTTGATATCAGTACACGACATCAACCACCTTAAGGTGGGGGCATATATAAGGTTAATTATCTGATAATTTTGGCACTAATGAAGCGTGTTTGTAAATCCTCTCCGTGAGGTGGGATGTTGTATCTCCAACACAACTACACATCTTTATTTATATTGCAAGCAAAAATCCCTCTCCGTGAGGTGGGATAGCATATTCTTTTATTCAGAAGTCCTCTATGGAGGTGGGATAGCGTATCTCTTGAGCTAGTGCATATCCTTTTATTCAAAAGCCCTCATTGTGAGGTAGGATGGTGTATCTCTTTAGCTAGTGCACATCCTTTTATTACAAAAGTCCTCCACTGAGGCAGGATTGGATCTTGAGACTATCCTCCCTTAAGCGTGTCTTTGGCAGTTGTTGTGGCATAAGCGCAACAATCAGGTGTGTCTGCAGCATGTTTGAGATGGTGGGACTTAGCAATAAGCTCCTTTCATCAACTTATTTTTGTGTTTAAGATCTATAGTATATCTATGGCATGCTATACAACGCTCATGTTTTCCATGTGTCTTCTATGTGTTTTCCCCGTGTGTGGTTTCAAGGGTGTAGCGATGAGCTCCTCCCATATTCAGGCTTTGTTTGGCATGTTTTCCTGTATGTGTGGTTTCAAGGGTGTAGCGATGAGCTTCTCCCACACTCAAGTTGTGTATGGCATGTTTTTCCCCATGTGTGGTTTCAAGGGTGTAGTGATTAGTTCCTCCCACACTCAGGTTTTGTATGGCATCTTTCCCCCCTGGTGTAGTTTCAAGGGTGTAGCAATGAGCTCATCCTACATTTTGGGGTTTTGTGTTGCAATTTTATTTCCATGTATATATATATGAAAATGAAAATGTTATATCATTGTATTCATCATGTTTTGCATGACTACTCTCATGTTTTCATCGTGTCTTGTGTGTCTTCAATACTATCTTCTCCATGTTTTGTGTGCCTATTGCTATCTTCATTGTGTTTTGTGTGTCTGCGATGTGTCTTCTAGTGCTTACCTGAGATTGGGGGCTAGAAATAGTCCCTCAATCTTTGTGTATGCCTTAGCTTTAAGTGCCTAGTGTGTTTGATGTGTTTTTGACCATACTTTAATGCATGTATGGGTCGTAAGATCATACATACGTTAAAGTGGGGGCTAAATGTTATGTCGTAAAATATCCCCCTAGAACTTTTACCTCTTAAGTTTAGCACCCAGGTCTATTAGATTTACTCATGCATGTTTAAAATGAATCCCAAAGCAAAATCCCCTAAAACCAATGTCAAATGGGGCCTAGGTATGAATCCTAAATCTTAAGCAGACACTAAAATAGGTCCCTGGACAAGGGCACCTGCACCCTTGTCTTGCCCTATTTTGTTGGGGTCCCAAATTTGAATGTCGATTGGTGACCATTAAAAGGTTTCCCTTGTCGGCATCTTAAGTTTGAATTATGAAATCTTAGTGGGAATGCATATATAATCATGTTTAGGACTTCATTTTACAAGTAGATGGATAATGCAAACTTGTGATCTTATGCTAAGGATACTCAAGGCTTTCATTGTTTTCCAGAGCAGTATTGTGTTGTGTTTGTTCATGTTTGTTGCAAATTTGTCTTCATCTCCCCATGAGAGCTTCACCTCTAAGGTGACATCTACTTTGTGTTTTAATCATTTATCATATCATTTGCTTTTTCCTCTGTCCACCAAGGACACACACTCTCTATCTAACAACGATGTTGGAAGGCTTGAATTCCATTCTAGGGCTTGACCAAGGCAAGCTCCTAAACACCACAACCCCCAACCCCTCTCTTACGATTGCAGGTGATAGGTGTCAAATCTTGTGAAGAGAAGTTGTAGAGGATCATTGCAGAGCATAAGGATTCCAAATCTGAAGAAAGCAGCAAAAAATATCCCTAAAAGGACAAGGGTGATCCCTCTTTTGTCCCTCAACTTATCACTGACAGAAATCCCTGAGCAAGCACAGTCTATAGTATATTTGGGTCCTGACCTCCTGAAATTATGCCACCTTGGACAAGGACGATCCCTCTTTTGTCCCCAAAGTTTTTGCTTTCTGAAATTGAAATCCTGGTATGTTTCTAATCTGTATTTAGTGCCTTCCTATGTGAGCATTTGGTAGGATTCATCTGTTTGTTTACGATTTTTCATAATTAGGGTTTTAGGCCTAATTGTATTAGGGTTTTACAAAATATCAAACTATTCTATCTTTCCAAGCATCTCATAGTGACATCAAACCTGTAGTTGAGTCCTCTATCACAATTGTGACTTATCTTGATCTATGTCCTTAAATGTATGTGTGAAAGAAGGGTTTGATTGAATCTAATTAACACACAATCTCATCATCCCCCTTTTTCTGCATAACAAATGGCAAGAAGCTCCACTAAGAGGTGAGATCGTTATATGATGTTCTTGATCATCTCAGAAGTATGGTGAGCTCTAAGACACTAGAAAAAATCTTATAAATTATATGCCCAATATTAAGCTAGTAAATATGAGCTTTAATGTAGGCTCCTTTGGTAGAGTGATTGTCCACAACTTCCTTGTATTAATGGATTTTGGCAACATGAAGTCACAAAGAGGGAGCAAAAGGATACTCTTCCAGAACAAAGGTATCATGATGAACCTTTATGGTGGTAGTTTTGTATCCCCAATGGTGGAAATGTGCTATTTGGAACCAATAAATGTGAAGAAATTGGGAAGTATGCTAAAGTACATCATCCCACCATGCAATCCATCTAGTTTTATGGTGGGCAAGTGGTTCCAAAGTCCAGACACATTACATGCAAGTAAGGGTAGGTTGATGACTAAATAAGGACGTATTTAGAAAGAAATGTGTTTTTTGGATTTGGGCTTAACAAACTACCATTAAATACAAGTTGTTATTGGGAAATGATTAGAAATGATAAAATCTAACAAAGGCTCAATTAGAAAGGGAAAAAAATTGGAAAAAGAGAAAAAAAATTAGGTTGATAGCATACCTCTATCAAGCCTTTTAAGAAGCCATTTAGAATTATAATAGAGGTTGTTAAACATATGACAAATAGTTTAATTGTGATAGTGGCCAATATTAGGATAAGAAAGGCCCAACTTAATATGCATGTAAAACCAAGCTTATCTTTCATCATCTATCTAGCACATGGGGAGAGTGTTACATTTTTTAAATGCATCCTCAACCATATTGTAGACACCCTAAAATGACCATGTCTTTGAATCACTTGCATTTCGTCTAATTTATCTAAACACCTGCATTTCAAACATTAATTAAATAATCTAATTATTTAATTAATTTTTCCAAAAATCACCAAATTCTTCTAAATCACATAATTGCGACATTAATTGAATAAATTCTCTTTATTTATTTAATTAAATTAAATTCTTCTATTATTCTTCCACAATTAAATAATTTTAATTATTTAATTTGATCATTATTCTCTTTCCAAAATCAAATCCACATTAATTAAATAAATCCAATTATTTAATTAATTCATCACAAATTCTATCTTATCTACAATTAAATAATTCTTAATTATTTAATTAATTAAATCAAATTCATTCTTCTAAATTTAAATAAATCAAATCAAATTTATTTAAATACTCTCAATCGCCAAAAATAAAATACAATCAAATATTTTATTATTTTTCCAAAATCATGCACAACAATTAAATAAATTTATTTATTTAATTTGCTTTCTTATCTTCAAATTCTACAAATATCTTTCAATTCTTCTAAAAATAAGTCTTCTTCTCCATGCACACACAATTAAATAATTTATTATTTAATTTCCCTCAAATCATGCAAAAGCAAATCTTAAGTTGAGTTATCTATTCACTCAACCTTGTTTTTATCAATTTCTCTTAAATTAGAAAAAAGCTTTCTAATTTATGAAAATCATGTCTTATCTTTAGAAAAGAAAGTGTTTAACTCAAATAAAACCGCTTTTGTGAGACACTTGGCTTCTTCTTATTCGTTGTATGTTCCTCAATTGTTGTCCTCCGTTGATTCTTTTGAATTATCTGGACCGTTGATCGATCTTCGTTGAAATCTATATAAACCCCCTCCATCTCCTTCATTAAGCCTCTTCGATCACTTATTCTCAGGCATATTTAACAGCGCTTTGAGCATACATCGCATCCATTGAGCGCTTTGAGCACTCTACTTGCTTGTTGCAGCCATGGTTTCGCAACACTTTTGAGCAATCTACAATTCATCCAAAGGGAACAAATACAAATCTCAGTAAAAGCTTTCATATTTTATTGATTTATTAGTAATGGCTTTTATTTAGATTCGTTCTCTTTATGTTATTGGTTCTTTGATTTCATTACTTTTGATTTAATCAATTTTCCTCATACACATTCTGGCACGCCCGGTGGGACCCATTGGTTCTAGTCTAATATAAAATTTGTGGAATTTTTAGTTTGATTTCACATGTTTTTAACACTTTTTTTAGGAGATCCGAAAAAGAATTTTTAAAAGAAGCTTGTTGGGCAAAAACAGAGGTCACGGTTACGTTCGGAAGGGTCGAGAGGTGGAGAAAAATATATAATTTGGCCTATTTCGGTGAAGGTAAAAAAAAATTTCCTCGGGTTGTGTACAATCATTATGAGATACAGTAAAAAAATATTTTTTATTTTTTTAAATTTTTCTTTTTTTCAAAAATAAAAAAATCAAAAAAAATAGAAAAGCAAAAAAACAAAACAATAAAAAGTAAAAAAAAAAGCAAAAAAAACAAAAAACAAAAAAAAAGAGAACTTTTAAAAGTTGTCGTACCTGTGCAGGCAGGCCTGCGCAGGCCGTACGTGGGCAGGTTTGTTTCTTTTCACAAAACTTAAAACTTTTCTTTAAAAAAGTTCATGGCAGCCGTTTAAAATTTATTTTAAACTTTTAAAGTTTAAATTAGTTTTAAAGTTTAAATTAGTTTTAAACTTTAAATTTTTTAAAAAAAAGCTTAAAAAAATAAAAAAGAATTTTTTTAGAAACTCTAAAAGTAAAAGAGATTTTTTTAGCCTCCTCCAACCCAGTAGCAGGTCACATCAGTGACCAGGGGACAGTCATAGGGGGGTTAAATCAGACCCCTCTTCATTGAGTATTTTGATTAAATAGGCGATTTTCAAACCTCATTATCTTAGTCATACGGACACGTATTTTAGTGATTTTTTTTTAAATAGGCTAGAATTTCGTGATATAAATCGTGGTGAAATTGGTTTTTTCTCAAAATTCTCTATTTTTTCCAAAAATTGATTTTCTCACTATTGTCTCTATCTCGTCACAGTTTTTAGACCTTCCAAGCTGCATAACTTTCACAAACGAACTCGGATTCAGGTGATGTTTTTTTTTTAAGTTGATATTTTTCTATTCTCTACACAGTGGTAATATTGTTTCAAGGATTTTATGAGATTTATTTTTTAAGACCACTCATTGGCCTATCTTCAATCTATGACTTTAAACACTTGCTAACTTTTGAGTTTGTGTGGACCTAATATCACTTGTTGCAGCTTCTTATCACTCAAACGGAGCAAATGGGTTTCTCTAACATGTTCATGCAGGACGAGCATTGAAGAAATCTCAAACTATTGCACTAAGTCTTAGAAACATATTGCCTTCTTAAGGGATATTTGAACAAATCACTTTTGCAATCTAAGTCTTTGGAACATATTGCTTTTCTTAAGGGACAATGGACATGAATGCCAAACACTTCAATTTCATAAGGGACAATTGACAACTACAATCGTGTGTGTGCCTAATCTAGTTGCACCTTATTTTTCTTATAACGGGACAATTGAACCTTTGTTTGACGTGCTTGCTCTTACATTTCAGTACTTCCTTTAGAAGGGCCTGCTTTTAGATTGTGTTTCATCCAAAAGGGACGACCCTAAGCAGAGTTTTCCTTTGAACCGCTATATAAGAGGGATAAGGCGAAAGCCAAGTCCTAACCGACGCTAGCCTTACCTTGCAGTGCCAAACTGAAAAGAGGTGTACTAGCTCTTTGTGGAAATGATTTTCACATCGAGCGAAGTGTTTGATACTCTTAGTAGGATTGGTTAAAGCTTTTAGTAGCTTGTCGCATTGCTCATAAGGCGTTGGTCCCTCAAAGTTACTAAGAACCACTCTAGATAGAGACTACCCGATCCACCTCTGAATGTTGCGGTAATCATCAGTGCAAGAGGAATCGATTTAAGCCCTTAAGATACTCACCATTGGCTCCCTTGAGAAGAGATAGTATTCCCTTGGCCATAAAGCTCTTGTGACCTACTTGAGCTTTCCAAGGGGAGGGTGAGATATCCCTACCTATCGTCTCTCACAAAGATAAAAAATATCTGACACCTTTATGGAATGATATTTTTATCGACGGAGTATTAAGCTGTGCGCTAATCTACTGCAATGAAACCTTGTCTCTAGGGATAAAAAGTGCTTGTTATTGATTGAAATTGTCTTATACCTGTGGAAACATTGGGCTTTTTTGTGAGCCTCAAACATACACTATCTGTTGTGTCAGTCCTTTTTTTTATCACTTGTTTGCTGTGTTTCTCTTGCCAAAGACAAATCCAATCAGAACCATAACCAAATCTGTCAAAATTGCCTTTAAAAACATCAGACACTACTTCAGCGCCTCTGGTATTATAGCAGCTCACCCTTGGTGGTATAGTAGCTCACTTTTGGTCACCGTAGCTCACCTTTGGTATAGCAGTACCTCGCCTTGGGTAGCTCAGTCCATCGCCTTTGGTATTACAGTAGTACGCTTTTAGTTGCACAGTCCCGCGGCTTTGGTCAAATAGTATAGCGCCTTTGGTCCAGTTACTTATACATCAGTGTTTGTCCTTTCTCAAAACACAAGCAAAAACCAAGCATTACCTTTTGTCCTAGTGTATTACATGGTAACCACTAGACTCTAGAAAACTATGAAGTCCAAGCAAGTTGTCCCTAAGAAGCACAAATCACCTCCTCACACACTGCAATCTGGTCATCTCAACATTACCCCCAAGGTTACTCTTAGAACACCCACGAAAAGATCTACCAATTCTCCCAACGTGCCACACCTTGACCACCCTAACACTCCTCATGAGGGTAGGGTCCCTTTGGTAAGTACGCCTCACTATACAACCGGCATGCTTCTAGATTTTGTGCTGCAAGGATATACTATTGATCAAATCGTGCCTCAAGAAGGTAGGGTCCCTTTGGTAAGCACACCTCACTATACCACCGGCTTGCCTCTGGATTTTGTCCCACAATGTTATACTGCAGATCTAGCCCCATCTCAAGAAGAATGACACTTTGAAATAGGTCAATCCTCTCAAGAAGATGGGCAAGATCTTGATGAATTCATACAAGAGCCTAGAGTCGTGACCACCTTTGACAAAATCCTTAGTGAGAACCAAGATCATTTCTTTCGCTTGCTTGTAGAGCAAGGAGCCAAGTTACCTCAATATTTTGATTTATCCACTCTCAAGGAGACAAACAACACTTTAAGTGCCATACAGGCGGTCCAAACCATGTCAGCAATGACCACGCCCTTACCTGAACAAAGCTCACAATATAAGAATCCCCTTTTTCAAAACCCAACAGGAAAGAGGGCCGTATCACCGCTTCTGACTCCTATGGAGATCTACAAACATCAACAAGAAACTCTCCAACGTCAAGCAGAGCTAGCTAAGCAAGCCACCTTAGCTCAATCAAATATACAACAAACTCCTCAAGTGTCCACACCTACTATAAGTGGAATTTTGGTTATCCCTTCGCAAATAGGTTTTCCACCTAATTACAATCCAGGGAACAACTATGTAGCCATGCAACAAGGGTCTCAACACATCCCACCTCTCATATCATCAAACCTCCATGTCTCTCAACCAATTAGAGTCATATAGTGCCCCCCACAATATTCTTCTACACTCATCCCCAATCAACCCTCGCAAATCACTTCTACCTATGTCCCTCCTCCGCTATGTTCATCCTCGTTAAATTTCTTTCACACATTGCCTAGCCACCCTCAACATTCCCAACATCAAGGCTCCCAAAGCTATGTGCCACCATCGTAACCTAATCAAACGCACTTTAGCTTTCCTCCACCCAATTCTTTTCTTCAACCATCGCAAAGCCAACATTCTTACCTAGTGCCACCTCCACCTCTTCCACATCAAAATACCCAATTCCAACCCAATCTGAACCCCACGTACAATGCATATGACCCCAACCAATCTTATGACCCTTATAATACCAATGCACATAGCTTACACTACAATCTTCCGTATGGACAGCAACAACCACTTCTAGGACAACAGGAGATGTTTCCAACCCCTCTCACAACAATGGAGCTAAAAATCACGGAAGTTCAACAGCATCTATCTGATCTTACATTTGGCCACACTAAGAAAACCTTCTCCTTAGAAGAAGTGTGTCCTTATCCTTTTGATCGGTCATTACCTATGATCCCTTTTTTCCAAAATTTTACTATTCCCAAGTTTGATAAATATAAAGGAAAAGGCGACCCAAAAGACCATCTTAGGGAATTCTATCTTGCTTGCTTTGAGGTCTCACATAACGACACATATCTTATGCGTCTCTTTCCTTGCAGTCTTAGAGGTCAAGCAATAGAATGTTTCTCACACTTACCTACAGGCATCAAGTCCTTTAACGAGATCGCAGAGAAATTTTCCACCCATTTTTCTTACAACGTAGAGCATGAGATTTCCATGACCGATCTATGCAACAATAAACAAAAAAATGGTGAAACTTTCATTTCTTTCCTTCAACGATGGAGACAAATGGCTAGCAAATGCCCTTTCAAGATTCCTAAGAAACAGCTTGTTAGCATATTTGTGCAGAACCTCAACCAAGAGTTAGGTTTCCATTTGCAAATTCTTAATGCTACAACCTTCGACGAAATCACATACAAGGGAATCAACATTGAAAAAGCCCTCATTGCTAAGGGTGTGGTCAAAATCTTCAAACAAACGAAAGAAAATGCTCCTCATCAACAATCGAGCGATAAACCCAAATATTGGAACAAAAACAAAAACGTGATCAACGATGGTGTGGTCAATTCTAAACATGTCCAAACATTGCAAATGCCACTGCAACTTTCTAAACCAAGTCAAGCTTCACCTCAACAATAGCAGCAACAAAGGCAACCTTATCAAAACCAACAGCAACGACAACAAGAGTGGCCTCAACAAGATTACCCTCTGTGGCATCAATTCACTCCCTTGGGAGAGCCCCTAGAGATAGTCTTACAAAAGATTTTACAGAAAGGACTCATCACCCTATCCGATGTTCCCCCGTATGGGGAACTTGTTTACAAAACTATGCGGTACAGAGAAAATGAATACTGTGAATTCCATAGGAGCAAAGGGCATAGAACCGCATCGTGCATGAAGCTCAAGCACCTAATCCAAAATCTCATCGAAGGCAATCAACAATCAAATATCTCTACAAGCAGATCCACCAGCTCAGCACACGAACAAAGATCTCGATATGTACAAGGAACCATTCCCTCATCATCGTCCACCTCCTCCTCAGGATAGAGGTAAAGGTATCAATCATGCTTCCACTTCCTTTGATTCCATTGTAGGTCATTTTGAAGAGAGTCGAGTGTCTACCCTCACAATCAAAGGTAAATCTACAGATTGCGCTGTTACCACTCGTTGTGGTCGGGTCACCATTCGTGGTCCTACACCTAGTCTTTTGGCTCAATCTGATTATAATCTTGTCGAACATCTAGGGAAAATGCCAGCACAGATCTCTATCTTGGACCTTCTACGGTCATCACCTGCACATAGAGTAGTGCTAGAAAAAGCCCTCCAAGAGTCTTCAGTTCCTAACAACATAGCAGTCGCGGATTTCCAAGCTATAGTAGGTAACATTGCTTCACCCTACAATGTTGTCTTCTCTGAGAAAGATCTCCCATCCCATGATCCTTGTCACAATGATGCCCTTCATATTGAGGTTCTCATCCATAAGTGCAAAATCAAACGTATACTCATAGATGGTGGTGCTGGTCTCAACATCTGTTCTTTAAATTTACTTAAGCAATTGGGATACTCTGAGGATCATGTCAACACTAATCAAAGTATTACAATCAAGGGATATGATGATGCTGAACACCATTTAAAAGGTATTATCCACTTGCCTATACAATTGGGCCCTGTCATGCTTGAAACCCAGTTTCAAGTCCTTGATATTGAGCTGCCTTACAACATTATCCTAGGCTGCCCATGGATCCATGCAATGAAAGCTATTCCCTCCACATACCATCAATCTCTAAAGTTCCCATACAATGGTACGAAGATAACTATCCCAAGAGACCCCAATCCTTTTGAATTCTATCATGTCTTGCAAGGCAGTTATAAGAATTGCAACCAAGTGCCTAACAACGCAAAAGCCCTTGAATCCCCACTATATGTTGACCCTGCAACTCTGACTCCAGCCTCTACAAGTGAACCTAATCATATTCCTAAAATCAAAGCGCACATCCGTGATATAGGCTTTGGCACTTATGATATCTCAAAATCTTGTTGTGTAGGGCAGATGCCTTTATCCCCTAAATCTTATGGCCAACCGCCCATTGCCAAAGTAACCAAAAAAGAAGCCATCCCTCCCCCAACATTCCTAACCCAATTCCAACAGGGACGGTTATTGGAGGAAGAAACTATTGAGGACATTTCTTCTTGGCTCTATAAGGAGAAAGAACCAGTCATAATACCAGTCAAGCAATATGGAAATGGCTTAAGGATAGTAAAAAACATGGGCTATAAAGGCAAAGGTGGCCTTGGGAAACAGAATCAAGGAACTATGGAACCCATTGTTGTGACAAAGAAACTAGACAAGAAGGGATTAGGATTTGGTAAGAAGGTACCACGCGCCTTGGACATCGAGTATATACTTAATGAGGTAGCTGACACTTTTCCCACCGATTCGACATCTACTGAGGATATCATCGATGACTCTTCCCTCCATATGACCAACCTATTTGTAGAATCCTCCATTTTTATGCTATCCTCCGTATCCTTAACCTCCACCACAAACACCCAAAATGTCACACGTGTCTACCCTGAACTTATTGATTGGGACCAACAAGGGTCCCCCGTTATAGATGTATTTCAGAATGACGAAGCTTTAGCTGAGTTCATGGGACTTCAAGAAGGTATCCCTCTTAGCGATCATAAAGCAGGTTTTGTAATGGAACTAAAGCCAACAGCTTATTTTGGTGAGAATGCCAAATCCTCCAATCGCAAAAGTAAAAATAAAGAAGGATCTCTAGGTGAAAACCACACTGTGGCACCTCCTGATCACAAAATAGTAAAAACAAAGGACGTATCCAAAAGGTGAAAACCCAACTGTGGCACCAGAGGATGGAGGATTTGACCTTCCCCTACCATCTAAGTATCAAGAGAAGTCAGCTCTCCTAGTGGAAGATTCTACGGAGATAAACTTGGGCACAGAGCAAAATCTAAAGACCACCTTCCTGGCAACATCATTATCAGAAACAGAACAAAAGAATCTTAACAAATTCTTCTTATAGAGAACCATCAACTTTGCTTGGACCTATATTGATATGCCAGGGTTGGACCCTAAGCTAGTAGTTCACTATCTCACAGTAGATCCAAAAGTGAAACCAGTCAAGCAAAAGCTGAGAAAGATGCACCCACAGATAGCTCTCTTGGTAAAAGTGGAAATACAGAAGCTGTTAGATGCAAAGTTCATACGACCCATTGACTATTCAGACTAGGTTTCAAACATTGTACCTGTGTCTAAACCCAATGGGCACATCCGCATGTGTAATGATTTTAGAGATCTTAACAAAGCATGTCCCAAAGATGACTTTCCATTACCAAACATTGATATTATAGTAGACTTGACAGCAGGTCATGAAATGCTTTCTCTCATGGATGGATTCTCAGGCTACAATCAAATAAGGATAGCAGAAGATGATCAACATAAAACAACTTATACTTGTCTGTGGGGCAACTATTGTTGGTGTGTCATGCCGTTTGGTCTAAAGAATGCAAGAGCAACCTATCAGAGAACAATGACAGTGATATTCCATGATCTCTTTCATCATATCATGGAGGACTATGTGGATGACATACTAGCTAAATCTTCTAGGGCAGACCATATACAGGTTCTAGGATAGATCTTTGACAGGCTCGAGAAATACCAAGTGCGCCTTAATCCAAAGAAGTGTGTCTTTAGTGTGACATCAGGGAAGCTATTGGGATATATTGTATCTCGTAGAGGTATCGAAGTAGACCCCACAAAAGTAAAGGCGATAGTGGAGATGCCTCCACCAAAGAACCTCAAAGCATTAAGGAGTCTTCAGGGAAGGTTGCAATCCATTAGGCGTTTCATCTCACAGCTAGTAGATAAATGTCAACCATTTCAACACTTGCTCTAAAAGGAAGTCTCATTTCGATGGGACGATAAGTGTCAAGCAGCATTTGATCAACTTAAAGAGTATCTAGCTACACCTCCTGTATTAGTTCCACCAGTCGCTAATAAACCTTTGATATTATACATCTCAACTACAACTTTGGCCCTAGGGGCCTTGCTAGCACAACATGATGAATCAGGAAAAGAGCATGCAATTTATTATATCAATAGAACCTTGGTGGGATATGAGCTCAATTATTCACTAATGGAAAGGGCTTGTTTAGCAGTAGTGTTTGCTTCTCAAAAGTTGCGGCATTACATGTTGAACCAACACACAAATCTTATAGCCAAAATTGATCCCTTGAAGTATCTACTAGCAAAAGCAGCTCTCACAGGCAGACTAGCTAAATGGGTCATGATCCTTAGTGAGTTTGACATTGAGTATATGAATCGTAAAGCAATCAAAGGACAAGCCCTAGCAGATCAACTAGTAGAAGCACCCATGACTGATACACATCCTATGGTAGCAGACTTTCCGGATGAGAATCTATTTACTCTTGCTAACTCAATAATGTGGAAGTTATACTTTGATGGTTCCTACACACAGCATGGATCAAGGGCCAGCATCTTATTTGTCACACCTCAGAATGATTATATTCCAAAGTCATATCGTCTTGCATTCCCTTGCACCAACAACATTACCGAGTATGAAGCACTCCTCATAGGTCTCAATACAGCAGTTCAATGGGACATCACAGAATTACAAGTATATAGAGACTCACAACTAGTCATTCGCCAAGTCACAAATGAGTACCAAACAAAGGATAAAAAGTTGGTCCCCTACAAGCAACTAGTGGATGCTTATAAACCACACTTTTCTAGCATCACATTTGAGCAAATTCCAAGAGAGCATAACAAAGCTACAGATTCTATGGCTTCTGTAGGGTCACTGATTGACATGCCTACTAATACACAGAAATGTGAATTCTTGATCGAGCAATTGTTGATACCAGCCGTCGATGTTCCCGTTACTGAAATCATCTGCGAACTTGTTGGTCCCAATTCCCCATGGCATGTAGATATCTATGAGTATCTTAAACACAACACCTTTCCCCCTAACTTATCATCCACCCAACACAAAACCTTTATCCGTCGATCCTCTTGTTACACCATTCTGGGTGATACACTATATTGCCAGAGTCTCGATGGTATCCTCTTACGATGTCTTAACGCGGAAGAAGCCGAGGCTACCTTACGAGACATACACGAAGGCGTCTATGGTGCACATTCTACCGGTCCTAACCTCACTAAGAAGATACTTAGAACAGGGTACTACTAGCCTACAATAGAGCAAGATGCTGCACCGTTTGCTAAGAAGTGTCTACAATGCCAGCAGCATGGAGATTTAATTCATGCACCAGCTCATGAATTACAACCTATGACAACTCCATGGCCTTTTTCTCAATGGGGTCTCGACCTTGTAGGACAAATCCACCCATCCTCATCCAATGGCCACAAGTTCATTATTACTACCACTGAGTACTTCACAAAGTGGGTTGAAGCCATTCCCATGACCTATATCACCGGTAAGCAAATAGCCAAGTTTATCCTTAACTACCTCATTTGCCAGTATGGTATTCCCCAAGCCATTGTCACTGATAATGGGAGACCATTCAATAATCAAGATGTCCGTACCTTGTGCACACAATACAATATCCAACATCGCTTTTCAACCCCTATTATCCATAGAGTAACGGCCAAGCAGAGGCTTCCAATAAAACCATTCTCAAAATCCACAATAAAATAGTCAATGAAGCTGGTCGTGATTGGCACTTGCAACTCAATCCTGCCCTATGGGCCTATCGTACCAACATCAGAACCCCAACTGGTGCCACACTCTATGCCTTGGTCTATGGCTCTGAAGCCATCCTACCTATAGAGGTCGAGATCGCATCCCTCAGAGTATCCCTGTAGGACTTGATTGGCAGAGAGGAGTATCGCACTTCCAAATTAGGAGAGCTTGAACTACTAGATGAAAGGCGCCTTGTTGTGCTTAATCATCTCCATGTCTATCAAAACCGCCTCTAGTGTAATTACAACAAAAAGATCAAGGAAAGATAGTTTCAAGTTGGTGATCTTGTACTCAAAGAGAATCAGAGAAATCAAGCAGATCGAGAAAAGAAGGGCAAGTTTGAGCCTAATTGGTTAGGTCCTTTTATTGTCACTGCATCATATGGATCAGGAGCTTATACTTAGCTACACCTGACGACATTCCTCTAGATGAGCCACTTAATAGTGTCCATCTCAAGAAGTTCTATGCCTGATCCTCAGAGTAAAAAAAAAAAAAAACAAAGCAAAACAAAACAAAAAAATCCAAACAAATAGCCATCCTATGGTGAAAACCTGGTAAACAGGCACCTTGGATAAGTACCATAGTGAAAACCTGGCAAACAGGCGCTATGTGTAGAGTCATCATCCATCGTCTATCAGGTCCGGTCCACTCCATATCTAGTTCACAAGCAACTTTCATCCATCCATCCATAATAAAACCATTGACCTTGTTTGCATTTCCATCTCCCTATCTAGTATAGCTTGGAAATTTGTCAATGTCCACCATCGTCATCCCACGCTTTGATCTGTGTCAACAGTTATCACTATCTTGTCCTAGGTCAAGCTTTCTGTGTCTTCTTCATCAGTCATTTATGCAAATTCCTCTACTAGAATGGGGGCAACTCTTTCCTTACACTAGGTCTAGGAGTGGTTCCTTGTTTGTGGTTTGCAAAATGCTTCAATCAATTTCTCCTTTCCGCAAATAGCACCCTTTAACAAACAAATCACTCCTATAATAAGGTTGTTATCTTCCAACCTTGTCCCATCTCATCACTCTATCTAGAACTACATATTATCTCATTTCACTCTTAAGGTACCTTGATCCCATGGATATGGGTATGTAGGCAGTTTGGAATATGAAGGAAGTTTCCAGTACTTAGGTACATAAGATCTCCCCCTCACCGCCTTGACCCATTCATCACTCTATCCAAAACTACATATTATCACTTTCATCTTTCATTGTAATGTGCCTTGATCCTGTGGATATAGGGTATGTAGGTAATCTGGAATACGAAGGATGTATCCAGTACTCAGGCACACACGATCCATCATTCTCCACCCGTCTCAATCCAATTGCACTTCATCCTTCTAGTTTTCCATTTGTCAAACTCCATTCACCTCGATTTGACTAACTCAAGCACCAAGCTAGTACATCCTTTCAAAGCAAAAGTTCTTAACAAACTTGAAGTAAAGCAGCTTACTTCCAGGGTCATCTACTATCCTACATACTGATTTGCCAACATCAGCTAAGTACCGCTTAAACCAAAGCCCTAAATCAACAGGCTTGTCTTCTGTACAGTGTTCCATTGTCGAGACCAACACACGCATCTCCTGCGACATGTGGCATTTCCCGCAACAAGACTTTGTCTTTTTAGGTAGATAGCCCCCTTTAACGGACACGTCGCTCCTACGATAAGGCTGTTATCTTTCCTATCCAATCTATCCTGAGAAACCTCTTTGGCAAGAGAATATGTTGGCTGTATGTTTACTTTGTAAGTCAGTCAATTTGCTTTTTGATTTATTTTTTGTTCCTTTTCCATTACCTATTCAAGACTACCTTGATCTATCTATAATCTTGGTATGTTGTGATGCAGTACGGATTGGGGGCATAGTCATTACTTTTGTGTGCCATGTTTGAGGAACGATCTTTAGCATCTTTCTTAGCATTATATTTATCTTGTGTGTGTTACGACCTAGCATCTTACATATTAATATTCTTTTTGCATTTACATGTATTGAAGTATTATTTTATGTTCAAGACTATGGCTCATTCACATGTACAACAAGGTTATATTATGTCTAAGGGATCTAAGTTCAAACCGCTTGCTTGCGGAGTCAACGTCCATGCACACGGATATCGCAGCACCTTGGTCTTTCATACCTTGGTGACAAACTATCCACGTGCTATATCAAAAATAAGGATTGCTCTTTATAAACATTTGTGAAACCAATGCAACAAGCTCATCCATTTAACCATCCATTTATCCATGGCCTTATATAGCTTTTCAAGCAAGGATCGATCAACAGTCTTTCACTCATGTTATCTTTTATCTCCTTTCTTCTATCTATCATCTATCCAACCTCACCTATCTCCAACACAATCTTCTAATCAAGCGTCAAACTAGTTCTTCTATCATTTCCTTGTCTTCCCACATGAGGGGGCATACGCTGGGGCAACTACCTACACTGGAGCATCAAAAATTGTATCACGTATTCAACAATCGTTTTCTTTGACGCAACGTTGTAAACTGCATTGCATCAAAGAGGGGCAAAATGTAGACACCCTAAAATGACCATGTCTTCGAATCACTTGCATTTCGTCTAATTTGTCTAAACACCTACATTTCAAATGTTAATTAAATAATCTAATTATTTAATTAATTTCTCCAAAAATCACCAAATTCTTCTAAATCACATAATTGCGACATTAATTGAATAAATTCTCTTTATTTATTTAATTAAATTAAATTCTTCTATTATTCTTCCATAATTAAATAATTTTAATTATTTAATTTGATCATTATTCTCTTTCCAAAATCAAATCCACATTAATTAAATAAATCCAATTATTTAATTAATTCATCACAAATTCTATCTTATCTACAATTAAATAATTCTGAATTATTTAATTAATTAAATCAAATTCATTCTTCTAAATTTAAATAAATCAAATCAAATTTATTTAAATACTCTCAATCGCCAAAAATAAAATACAATCAAATATTTTATTATTTTTTCAAAATCATGCACAACAATTAAATAAATTTATTTATTTAATTTGCTTTCTTATCTTCAAATTCTACAAATATCTTTCAATTCTTCTAAAAATAAGTCTTCTTCTCCATGCACACACAATTAAATAATTTATTATTTAATTTCCCTCAAATCATGCAAAAGCAAATCTTAAGTTGAGTTATCTATTCACTCAACCTAGTTTTTATCAATTTCTCTTAAATTAGAAAAAAACTTTCTAATTTATGAAAAGCATGTCTTATCTTTAGAAAAAAAAGTGTTTAACTCAAATAAAACAGCTTTTGTGAGACACTTGGCTTCTTCTTATTCGTTGTACGTTCCTCAATTGTTCTCCTCCATTGATTTTTTGAATTATCTGGACCATTGATCGATCTTCATTGAAATCTATATAAACCCCCTCCATCTCCTTCATTAAGCCTCTTCAATCACTTATTCTCAGGCATATTTAACAGCGCTTTGAGCATACATCGCATCGATTGAGCACTTTACAATCTTTTAACATTAATCTTTGAGCACTTTGAGCACTCTACTTGCTTGTTGCAGCCATGGTTTCGCAACACTTTTGAGCAATCTACAATTCATCCAAAGGGAACAAATACAAATCTCGGTAAAAGCTTTCATATTTTATTGATTTATTAGTAATGGCTTTTATTTAGATTCGTTCTCTTTATGTTATTGGTTCTTTGATTTCATTAGTTTTGATTTAATCAATTTTCCTCATACACACATATTAGTGTCCCCATAAACAACCCAAGTGGTGGGGGATGCTAAATCAACAATACAATGCCATATTTTTTATCATTAAACAACACCATTAGGAGCATAAATATTAATTAAACAGAAAGAGTGATTATCAATACTAAAGAGTGTTCATAAAGATCTATTGGTGGGGTCACATAGTTGTTCCACTAGGTGCAACTACCACTTAGGAGAGAGAAAAGTGAGAACTCCACAATGTCATGACTCATGGTTGTTGCACAAGAAAGGACTAGTTGTCCATATGACACAAAAAAAGACAAAAAATAAAAAGTCCAAAATTTTAGCCTCTTATAAACAAAGAATATCTAGATTTGCAAATCTTTGGCAAACAGCCTACACTTTATATGTTCTTGTGAGGCTTGTCAAACCTTAAACATTGCATGAGATAAAATTCATTCCAAAGGCATATCACTACTATTAAGCTCACTTAGAGTAGCATAGTTTTTTTGCAAGAATTATCCATCTACTTATGGATTGAAACATCCTAGTTTAATGACTAGTGTGAAATTAGTCTACTTATCTAGATCATATTATTTATCATCTATGCTCCTAAATTGGCTCTAAGTTCACCTTTAAATAACCATAGCAGAAGGTGAATAGGCTAGACCTTTTGTAATGTGAAAAATTGCATTCTCTACAATTTCACATTACATATTTCAAATTCACTTTAGTGTCCATTACTGGTGATGTATAAAATTGTGCAGGTTCCAACACCAACATGGGAAGTTTCAAGAATGTGGGACTTGACACTTGAAATAACCTCCAGATTTTAAAGAAGATGGCTCTTCCTATTTCAATTGGAGTTTGAGGTAAAGGGGAAAAAAACAAGATTATAGATACAATAAAAGGAACTTCTAACTCTATGGCAATGCGCCTGATTTAAATGTATTTTAGTAACTAGCACAGTGATCAAATTTTGAAGATTCAACTATATTAAAGGGCAAATGTTGCATGATCAATATCGACAGATAATAAATGATTTTAAAATCAAAGGCTAAACTCTGAAGATTGACACAGAGACACAGAAAACATCACCACTAGCATAGAACAGAGCTTCTTTCATTGACAATTTGGAAAAATACAAAAGGCACAGAAGCATGCACAGATATATCAGCTTCCTTCTTAGAAATAGCTAAACTAAGGCAAAATGATAGAATTTGATCACTACAAAAATATCTGACTTCTTAATCGATAATGTATATTGTGTTACAAAATCTTCCTGTATTTATAGCCACAAAATTTGGCTCAAGATCGCCTCCAACCGCCTAGAATCTCAATGGCATCAACAAAATTGGTACTCAACTGAGACTAAGATCTCCCTGAATCTGCAACCATCTTTCTCTGTGCGCTCATTGGCTGAGCGATAAAAAATGTGGCACTGTAACTGCTATTCTATTGCAACATGTGGCATCACCTAAGAGTTCCCAACCGGCTTCAAAATATACCATGTGGCATCTTCGTTCAACGCTTAGCTTCCTTCCCATTCAAAAAGAACACACAGAATACCGCCACCTGTCATCATCCACCACACTTGAAACTTGATATGTGGTAGCTTCTGAGAAACAAAATTGGGACACTTGGCATTCTCCGCTGATCTTAAAAGCTTCTTTACCTTTATGCCCCAAGCACCCATGGCAATGACACTTGTCACTTCCCGCATCATTTAGAAACTATAGCATTTATCTTGCGGGACCCATCGAATGCTTCTTTTCCTTTCAAAATTGACAAAAATAAAGTGACACACGACACCAACCGCCAGTAGAAACAAAAGAGACATGGCATGCTCCACATGTTTCTAAAGATTTTAAAAAGAGTCCCTCGAAGCCCCATAGAGATGACACTTGGCAGCTTCCATGAACAACTAAAATATATAAAGAGAAACAACGTGGCAATCGCCAGCAATATCAATAGCTTCTTTGGAACTACCTTCTGCAAACAACACGTGGCACCCTCTGGCTGCAACTGAAAACTATATCGCAACATCCCTCGGGCCCACCACATGTGTCTTGGTGCTTAAAGCTAAACAAAAAGGATACACATGGCAGCATCCGTTACAACAACAAAAAGACACTTGGCAATACCCGCGGGCAAGTTGTAGCAAAAGAAACTTTTCACCAAGGCCTCCAGCAACGACACGTGGTGCACTCCACATGAAGAAAGAAACTTAATAAAAGATACAAGACCAAGGATATGTGGTGCCCTCCACCTGACGAGAATTAAGAAGAATAAAAGAAACACGCGGCAACATCTGCTCAACATTGGATTTTACACATGGCATCTCGCAAGAAATTTAACATTTTTACACATGGCACCTTCCGCATCCAAGAAACATATAGCAATAGAAATAACAAAACTATAGAAATACTGAGTAGCAACTAAGCAACAACAAAAATGTAGAGTTTGGCTCTACAGTTCATGGCGACTACAAGGACTTTTGTGCCCACTCAGAAAGAACTCCAGAATCAATAGGAAAAGCTCAAAAAACAAAATTGTACTGCCACTATCAAAGAATCACAATTATAACTTCTATAACGTGGCCTAATATACAGACCACTCTGAATCTGACAATCCCTATTTACTCTGCAAATCCTGGAAAGTGAAATCTAAATTGATGATGTCCTTGTGGGAAAAAGACTGCAAAATCTAAACCACAGCATGCAATTGAAATCCAAGTTGAGCCATTGGAACAAGGACTGCTGTAGAAGAATCACTCTCTCATCCCACAATAATGGGTTACACTTTTTTGCCAAACTTGACATTGAAATCAACATTTTGAACTAAATCTTCACTTTCTGACACCTATAGCTACTAAACCATTAGGAATTTGAAGATTATGTGAGCTAGTGATTTGTGAGATTTTATTTGTAGATTCTAAATATATTTTAAAAAAAAAATTGGAGTTAAATTGTAAATTTTTTTTGCATCTCCTTTGATAACTAGATTTTAATAGTAAACAATTTTTTTTTAAAGTGATGTGTATTTCGTAGCACATAACTTTTCTTCTACAAAGGATAAAATTCTGATTCTTTTGAATTTAGATTGGTAACACCGATATATATGGCATGCATTTGGTTTCATAATGTTTTGTTGAATATATTTTTTTTAATTAAATTTTGAAGTCAAACCAATTATAATTTAGACATAGGCATATTCCATAAAACATAACTTTTTCTATATGTATCGAAATTCAATTTTTATTTTTTGTTGAAACAAAGACATCAATACCTAGGGCATAGATATTTTTTAGAATGTTTTTCACTAATTTACTAATTTTCCATGTGTGTAGAACATAGAACTTGATGTTTGGTGAAAAACTTACATTCACAAGAAATAAAAAATAAATATAATAATCAAATTAAATATATTTAAAATTATACTTTTGGGGAAGATTATAATAAAGACTACATACTTAAAAAACATAATTTTTAAATGAATTCATTTGATCCCCCAAAAGATAAATCAAAAGTGGTTTTTCATCAGCATTTTGATAAGTGTAGAGGAGACTCCATTATAGGTATGGTTTAAAACTAGTGAGGTTCTATCCAAGGGGGTTTGAATCTAAGGGGATTTGATCAAAACCCTATTCAATTAAAATTCTTTAAATAGAACCTTTCAAAGCTTAAATCATTATATTTTCAAAAAATATCTGATTTCAGCAAAAATCAAGATGTCCCAAAAAGTGTAACCCATTATTGTGGCAGCACCCCAGACCCTGAAAAATAGTCTGATCATTTTGTTTAGTTGAAAACAAAGACTTTATTTTATCAATCATTAAAACTATATCATCATCAGGAAAAGGAGAAGGTAAACCCAACTGCACTAAATCTTCAATATGCTTCTTCATATTCTTAACACCCTCTTTAACTATATCAAGCAGCTCCTTGCAACTCATAGCAGATGAATTGCAACTTAAAACTTCATTTACCTTTTTTGTAGCAATCATTTTGTCACTCACACCAGTAGCTAACAAAGTTTCATCTGTTGTATCATACAGTTTCTACAATAAAAGCTGGGAATCTGAAACCCTTAAAGAAACAATAGACAATGTTGCCTCAATAGAGGACACTACTTTTTCACATAATTATTGTGCATTCAACAGGAAATTGAGGGAAGGTTTTGTTAATGAGTGTTTTAGCACACAACAACGCAGGTCTGATTGTTGGTTTCACACCTCTCTTGAAAAATATCTTACCCTAAGTAAGACTACTCCAAGGTTTCTATAGCTAGGTCTTAGCTTACTTGGAATCTCTCAGTTGGTATGTTCTAGCTGTACCTACAAGGGGTCTTACATGCAATCTACATATTTTTGAGTTGGGATGGCAAATACACATAAACCCTCTATGACTTTCAGCTGATAAGACAATGTAATATGCTACTAGAAATCCTAATCTAACAATGGTTTTCAAAGAAAATGCAAAAGAAGTTAGGGTTTTAGAGAAATCCTAAGTGACATTCACAATGTATGGGTTACTTTAAGTAAACAAATACTCTGAAACTTAACCTATTTTCTGAGTTACCAAACTAAAAATTGATGTTACAACACTATAGAAAATGATGCTATCTTCAATGGAAATAGAAAGATTTTTAGATTACATTCATTTGTTAAATACCCAATCAACTACGCAATTGAACTTTAGCATAAATGATCAGTCCAGACTAACTTTGCACAGCTATCTACTATTAGCAAATAACTAAAAGTATGGACTTAGAGTATTCATTAGATACTTTCAGCAAACCATGAACATTATAAAAGCACAACTAACTAACTATGGGAGAGCAAGAAGTGAACCATGAAAATCTAATAAGGAACACAATACACAAATTCTCAGAAACAATACAGAAACTTGCTTTGTATTACTTCAAATGGCAGAATGTCAACAATTCGACATCAAATTCTCTCTTACAAATAGTGGAAATGGCATCCCTTTATATAGGAAAGCGGCATACCGAGTTTTTCAATGAACGGTGGAGATTAAATCAACACCGACAGTCGATATTACACCAATAAATGCATTTGCAACAGCTCATAGAAAATCTCGAAATACATTTTATCTCTTATGAAAAGGATGAAAAACAACCCCTAGATGCATTAAATCTAGACATTTTGGCTTCCCAACTCAATATATATATATATAGAAAAGCTCACTTTTAATGCCTAATAAAGACAAAATAGCACCACATTTTGCTCTAAACATAGCAGTTTACATCAATGATAGGATTACATTTCAAAATAATCAAAATTCATTAAGATTCTTCATCCAAATTAATTTTGTCTTCTTCTACCAGCTTGTTGCGGTAATTGAGCCATGCTTCAAGTGTTGGATTGATCTCCAAGTGATCTAAATTCTTTAGATGGTTGACTCGATATTCAAACATCTCCAACTCTCAGCTAAACCTATTGTATATTCTCTCTATTTCTACCCCTGCCTTGTGGAATACATTGAATTTAGCCTTGAGGTTGCTAACTTTATCCAACCTGTCCTCCATATCTAGCTCAGTATTCCAAAGAATGACCCTATGCAATTTGTTCTTGCATTTCTCAATATCATAGGATGCAAAATCATTATAGGCTTCTTCCAAGCAATCCTTTAAAGTATCATTAATATCATAAATTAATGCTCGAAGCTCTTCATCTGCAGGTTTATAGGCTTCCTTTATGTTTTCAAAGGTTTCCTTCCTTAATTTTAGTTGTTGGTACCATTCAATAGCCTTGGATATCTTGTCACCCATTAGAATATTCTCAACCACTAAAGTTTGTGTTAGCAAATCTCTGATGCTCTTGACTCTGGGAAACATGTGAGAATAATATTCTTTGAAAGAGTCACACTCCTCCCATAGATCCTTCCACTTTTCATGAAGCTCAACCAATTTCTTATGTGCTTGGGCATCAACATCAATGGTTTCACATCCTTGTTCACATACTCTGATCAACCATTTTTGAGTCCCTTGTGACATCGTTCTTACCTCACTGAGCTTTGCCATTTCATCTATGGATAGAAAGGTAGGCACTGTCCTTATATCCCCACCAGCATCAACTGGTTTAATCAAGAACTGGAGGGAAGTTTAGAGTTCCTCATTCTACTATTTCAATTCTTTCTTTGACAGCTCATCTTTATCCAACTACTCTAGGATTGAGGTGATAGACCCTTTAAATCATCAATTCTTTGAGCACGGGTACTTGGTCCCAGATCAACCGTTGAGATAACATAGTCCTTGGCTCTGACTTGCTCTCTACTGATATTGGCTAGTGGGACAGCTATTTCAGTGATCCTAGATCCTGTCTCATCCTTATAGATTATTGATTGTACCTTTGCTTTCTTTTGTTTCTTTGGCCTTTGAGCTTGTGATAAGATTGTGCTCAAATCTAATTGCATTATTTCTACATGTGGCTCAGGGTATGCCACTTTGTTCTGTAACCACTCAGGTGCTGAAGAGGAGGGCTTACTTAATTCATTGATATTCTCACTGTCAGTTTTGGTAGGCTCTTCAAATAACCCTTTCTCTTGTTCTAACCCCTTATCTTTATCCACTTCTTTATCTCCTTCATTGGCCAAGTTTCTCCAGTTAACCATTACATTCTCCTGAGCTAATTTGAAGACTTCTTCTATTTGACCCTTTTCCAGAGGACTATCAGATATATCAATAACTTCAACACTGACTACTTCAGCCAAGAATTCATTTGGGATTTCATTATTTACCTCAACAAATGTATCTTTATTTGATTCTGGTAATGTTTATATTTCTGGATCTTGTAAACCCAATTCTGCACATACCTTGTCAATTCCTGGCAACAATGGCATAGCCAAGGAGGTTGAATTTTGATCCATAGGCGCCTGAGAGATAGGAATGGTAGAGGAAATTGACATTGCAACTAAAGATAAGTTTACTTGTGTCAAATTAGCAAACATGGCCAACCCCAAAGTTGGCAAGATGGAAGGAAAGACTGAGGAAATGATGATGGGTGAAGAAATACACAGTGAGGGTAAAGGAAGAGAAGGTGAAAGAATTGTAGAAATGGGAGGTAGTGTTGCAGAGGTAGATAATGGAATGGAAGGGATGGAAGGTAAAGGTGTGGTAGTGGTAGAGGAACATGAGGTGGCAACAATAGAGGAAATGGGACTCCTAGGGGTGCTAGAGGACACTGCCAATGAACAAGAAATAGTTGATACAGTAATATAAGGTGAAGTGGTAGTAGAGACAATCTCTTGAACAATGGTTACCATGGTCATGGGTACAATAGTGGAGGCAGTGGATGGAGATACAACAGTAGTACCTGTTGGGGGGAGTACAGATGTATTTAAATCTAAGGCAGAAGGAGATGAGGAAGTTGGCAAGTTAGTCTCATCATGAGCTATAGCAACAGTAACTTCTGCAATTTGGCTAACCATTTTTACCTTGAATTTCTTTGCCTTAGAGCCCTCTCTAGAACCACTAGGTACATCCCTTTTCTTCGAGGCTCTTGTCATAGCAGAAGGAGGCTGATCTTTCTTAGATGGTTTTGCAGAAGTTTTATTACTCTTTTGTGCCTTAGCCTTCTCTGCTAAGGGTACATTCTCTTCATTGTCAGATTTCTGCTTTTGAACTAGTTCTACCTCATCTATTATGTTTATCGGTTCACCCTCATCTTCCCCAGATTCTTTCTCTGATTCTAGTGTAGTATATGTGAGTTGCACCCCTTGTCTCTCCAAGGCAGCTATCTGACCTCTCACCCATGTCTTGCTTAGTCTAATAGGCTCTTTCATTATGATATCAAGAGAACTTTCTTTAGCATTGGCCCAATTAGGTAGAGGGATTGGTTGACGGTATTGAACCTCCCAAGTTCCTCTGACCATAACATTCTCATCATCCTCCAACTGATCTGGTACTGCAATGATGTGAAATTTCCTTATGAAGGCCAAAGACAACCTTGAATGAGCTTTCTTCATGACTTCATAATATCATGCAGTTGGCCCAAAAGTCTTTTATATCCATTTTGTGGAACAACTTTTTGCTAACAAACTTCTCCATCACTTTATTTGGATCAAAGTGATCCCTTGCATTGTAGTAGTGGAGGTTGAGAAGTTGAAGTTCCTTATCTGAAATTTCAATTGATGCCAATGAAGGACATGCATAATCCCTTTTGCCAAACTAGATGGGAAATTGTACATTGGTTCTATGCAAGTGCTTGATTTTCTCAGCACAAGGGATCAATTGCCTAGATAATTCTAGGAGAACTGCCTTATCATCAGGATATCTAGGAAGTCTATAAGCTATCCCAGTGAAACCTTGTACCCTTAGGTGTGTGAACTTCTCAAACTAGATGTACCAACCTCCCATATTTGGTTATTTCTTTCATAGCTTCGGTAGATATCCTCAAGTCTATGTTACCTTGCAACAATCTTGTTATATACATTGTGAAAGCATCGTTCACCCTTTTAAAATGCATCCGAGATTGAGATGTTGTGAGCTATGGATAACACTCATATACTTTGACTTGGGTCTATTCATCATTCTGAACTTCTCCTATTTTGGACAACCCAACATAATGGTTTCTTCTTGCCAAAGCATAAACAACATAGGATGTCCACCTAAAGAATCTTTTCTCCTTGAAGTTGTTGAATGCCTTATGAATTTTATCACTGAGAATCTATGACCAGTGGAACTTAGTTTCTTTCAATATCTCTTCAACTACCACAAACATCCACCCTTAAAAAGTTGAGGCTATAGGCAATCCATATATTCTACTAAGGAAGGTTATCAAATCCCCTATTTCATCATGGAAGTCACTTCTGTATAGTACTTGAGGGAATTTACTCATGGAAGACATTTTACTCTTTGCCCAATTTTCACTCATATACTTTCTACATCCACTTTCATCCTTCTTATAGGTGGCCTTTGATTCTACCTTGTCTGGCATGGTCATTACTGTGTGCCATAGGATGTCAAAAGTTTCAGCCAAGGAGGGTGGACTTAAGTCAGCTAAGATGTCTTCATTGGTAGTTTGGATTGTTCTAGTCATAATATCATATCTATCTGCATAGGTGACTATGAGTTCAGCACACTGAACGGATGTAGGGAAGGCAGCAGCCTGTGCAATCTCACTATCTTTTACTTTCTTTGCCCTGGGTGTTGGATTTGGGCCAAAGGTTCTTAGTCTGAAATCATCTAGGTCTATGTGACCCAGATTTGTATCTCCTATATCACTCCATCTAGTATAAATCTTTGTCTCCAGAGGGATGCCTTTGAATTTGTACCTCATGATTTGAGTTCATGCAGTCATCTAACCTATAGGACTAGACCTTATGAGTTTGATACCTTAAGAGATTTGCACTAACTCCTAAGTTTAAGTTTATGATTATCAAGTGGATCACTAGACTCTCAACCAATGAATCTATAATGGATGTGCTAAGCCGTTAATCATGCTCTTTAAAAGAATAGAAATCTGACATTTACCACCAGTACATCCATTTTATAATCTAATTTTAAACAATTCAGCATTAATGCATGTAATAAACATTTCAAAAACTACAGAAATCCCAAAAACATGTAAAATATCATCATTTGTCATTTGCAGTCCTTATCACATTTTATCAGACAATTCTCCTTTTGAAAATTCCTTGAAAATAGTCATTTTGTTCAATTTGCGCTAATTTCAGGGTCAACTAACCTACAGGCAGAAAAGTGCTACTTTTGAGGTCTACCAACCTCAGCGGGGAAATCAGGTCTGTCCAACCAACGGGTCTTTAAATGTTTATGCATTTACAAGGTTTTCCGTGGTTTTCATAGTTGACTGACCTGCATGGATTTGAGGAGGGACCGACTTATGTTAGTCATTTAGGTCAGTCTATTGGAAGTTCATTGCTAAATGATCAAGACACTCTTTATTATCTTTGCGTAGGATTGGCTACTTTCTGACCTTGCGAGATTTTCAGGGTCAATTGACTAAGCTGGTGATGGCGCATTTTAACACAAGGTCTGATGAGATTAGTTTTAGCGCAAAGCCTAATGAGATTAGTTTTAGCGCAAAGCCTATTTCTTCTTTCTAGTGGAAGATTGGTTCTTGCCGACCGGCGGGGATTTACTAAGCATCTAACCAAAAGTCAGAGAGGAGGTCTTTTAGCGTGAAGTTTGCGCAAGGCAATTTCAACGAACAACAGTCTTGGAACTTTGTGGGGCTTTCAGATCACGCCGACCACATCAGTTAGATCAAAGAACAATGCAGAGTTGGAGGATGAGGTTTTCAGTGCTAATCTTATTTAAAGCTTGGTGCGAGTTTTCATGGCTGCCGACTAATTGGACATCTTGGAATTTTGAAGGTCGATCAGATAGACCATCAACGCTAAAAAACTCACTTTTTTGTTTTCTTTGAAGGGTTTCAAGTTTGTTGAATTTTGACAAGTTTTCTTTGTTTCGTCTAAGTTTCCCCTCGAAGGTATAAAGCTAGGGTTTTTTAAAAATTGTTTATTACATAAACCCTAGCTACATTCAGATCCATTCTATCTATGCTCATGTTTGAAAAGAAATAAAATCATAAACATGTGAGAAACCCTAAAATGTAGGTTTAGCTCCTACCTGATGATGCAGAGGCATCCACACTATAACCTTGACATACAGCATGGATGTCCGCAACCGTTCATCATCATCATCATATTTCCACTAACACTGTCAGCATCATCATATTTACTCTGCCGACCGATATCCTCCTGCAGACAAGCCTTCGCCCTTTCGCATGTCCACAGCATCATCATATCCGACTATCGGCAGCATCATATTCGGCAAGCGCAAACATCCTCCTGATGTTCACTATTCACCTTACCGCCAACTTTTACCTTCAGCATCATGATGTCCAACATCATGTTCATCAGCAGGATATAGAACATCCGGTTCCTCCCATATATCCTGATGATGATCCTCAACTTCACGCATCGTCCCTTCGATGCTTACGTCACCCCGATATCCTGATGACGATTATCCTGATGACGATGACGTCACATGCAGCTCCTCAATATCCTGCTGCCCCGCAATATCCTGCTGCCCCGCAATATCCTGATGATGTATATCCTGATGACGATGACGTCATATGCAACTCCTTCAATATCCTGCTGTCGGCCAAACTTAACCTTATCGGCCCGCGATGACTTTATCAACCCGATCTTCTACCTTATGCCGATACGCTCCTCCTCGGCAACACCTGATGATGATCACCCCGACGCACATTCACCTTATGCAATCGATTGCATCATGCGCTCCTCCATCTACCCGGATGACGATGTCTGAAGTGACTGCAGGATATACGCCGTAATATCCTGATGATGCCGTTTTGATGAACTTCCAACCTTAGCGAATTTTGATCCGCCGAACCTCCTGGGATGACCCGATCTACTCTCAGGGTGATCTTCCAAACTCTAACTATCAGCTCGACCTAGCACATACCCATGCTAGGGTTCTCAACACATCTCGACGACGATCCTACACACCTGCATGCAAACAGAAAGCAAACTAAAGCCTAACCTACTGTACATAACCATTCCACCGATTCGACGAATCAACCGGTGGAATGGATCAGCGAATCCATGTACCCACCAAAACAGCAAATCGATTAAACAATGGAATTCAACAGAGGATGAACACAAACAGGATCTCTTTATTGATTTCAAAAGATGCAATACAATACTCTGTCTCTCACACAGCACAATCTAACTCCTCTACTCAATGCAATACTATACTATCGATGATATCTAATACCAACCGATCCTCATGTATAAATAGGATCTCATGCGAGTACTACTGACCTGACTCCAAGCAGCTGGGAAATCTCTCCAGGCGGCTGGGAGATCCAACCGAACCTACAACATAACAGCTGTCCTAACAAACTAGCTAAAAATAGCAAAGTATGGTCAACATGACATTATTACATGCATTGGTCTTATACGACCTTCTTGAAAACATTAACAAGACTTACAACAAACTAACTGCCTCATGGAGGCCAGCTGTCAGGTAGGTGCTCCTGCACCATACTCCCCAACAGAAAAGAACTCATGTCCCATGAGTTTAGGATGTGGAAGTCCTCCACCTTTACACTTTGCCTTGTCAGTGTTCTGACCTGTTCCAGCTTTATCTGTTGTTGTCTCTTGGCTTCTCCAAGACTTCTGAACTGTAACTTGCTTTCTTGCAAGTGAATCCTCATGCCTGTCAATGTAGGCCCTTCTCTCACATACCCTGTGTTTGTCAGGTTGTCTGACCAGAACTTCTGTCTGAACTGCCTCTTGAACTTCTGTAATGTTTAACTCTATCTTTCTTTCAACCTTTATAGGACAAACAATAGTCCCAACTATGACAACATCCTTGTCATTCCTCTCAACTGGTTGCTGTTTGCAAACCTGTGTCTGAACCTGCTGCTGACCTCTGTCAGTCAAAACTGAAACTTTCTTCAAACTGTTGTCCTTAACAACTCCTTTCCCTGCAATGTCCTCAACTGCCTTTATGCCTGCTCCTATAGGCTTCTGCACAAATTCCTTCTTTCCCATTAAAATGACTTGGGCTGCCTTCTGTGCTGCAGCTGCTTCCTGCAATGGCATCAACTTAATAATCTTCCCATCTTTCTTGATGGTGTATGTATTAGCATACCCATCATACAGTACCCTCCTATCAAATTGCCATGGTCTACCCAACAGTAGGTGACAACATTCCATGGGCAAAATGTCACACAAAACTCTATCCTGATATGCTCCAATCTGAAAATCCACATATGCCTGTTCATATACCCAAAGTGATTGACTATCACTCACCCAAGATGCCTTGTAAGGGTGTTGATGTGGAATCCTTTCCAAATTCAGTTTATCCACCATTTCCTGAGATACCATGTTGTCTGTTGAACCAGTATCAATGACAACCTTACATACTTTACCTTTGCTCTTGCATGTGGTCTTGAAAAGAGCTCTTCTTTGCATCATATCCTTTGATGCCTGCAAACTAATTCTCCTGAGCATCAATGCTTCGCCATCCTTAGGATATGCATAATTGTCAGGTTCTCTATCCTGATAAGTGTTTGAACTTTGCACACTTTTCTCTTCTTTCTCTTCTTGCACGAGTTGCACTCTCTTGTCATTCGTTCTATCATTTCTGGATGATGAACCTTTGCTTTCTGGACATTTGAAAGATGGATGACCAAACTCACCACAGGTGTAACACTTTCCTGAAAATGTAGTAGAACCTCTACCACTTCCAAATCTGCCTCTATTACCTTTCCATCCACCTCTGAAATTAGACTGTCCCTGTCCTTTACCAGTGTCTTCTTGACCCTCATTGGTTTGCCTTGTTGCAGGGGCTGCTCCTCTTCCCCTCATATTGGTTCCTCTTCCTCTCATGGACTTATCTTGTCTCCTATTCATCTTTTCTTCAATCCTGATTGCCATTTGATAACAATCCTCCACATTCTTAGGGTTAGCTAAAACTAACTCATCCTGTATGTTCAATCTCAAACCAGCCAAGTACCTAGCCACCTTTTCTACCTCATTCTCATGATGACCAGATCTCATACTCAACTTATAAAACTCCTCAGTATATGCCTTCACATCCATTTCCTTCTGCCTTAAAAATTGCAGCTTCTTAAACATCTGAATCTCATAATCCTTAGGCAAGAATTTACCCTTTATCCTTGCTACCATCTTATCCCATGAAGTGATCTTTGACTTCCCTTGTTTCCTTCTCTCGGATTGTACATAATCCCACCATACCAAAGCATGACCTCCTAACTTGGTCTTTGCAATCTTTACCTTCTGATCCTCAGCAACATCTTCACATTCAAAGTGATTATCAAGTGCAGCAATCCAATCCAGTAACTCATCTTCATTCAAACTTCCATTATACTTGGAAACATCAACCTTTACCTTAGGTTTATCACTCTGCACTACCTTTAACAGTTTTGCAAGTCTCTGGTCTTCAGCATCCAGATCTTCAGCTACCTCTTCATACTCTTCAACAGTATCTTCATCTTCTTCAGACTCACTGTCTTCCACTTCCCTCTTTTTGTTCTTTTCCAGGGCTACAAGCCTGGCTTGAAGTGCTTCAGCAAGCTCCTTCATCTTCCTCATCTCTCTGGCATGTTTTTCCTTCATCTCCTGCAATTCCCTTGCAGTACCATTACCTTTCGGAGGCATTTTGTCAACCTCTCAATCAACACACAACACACACTCAACTCTACCTCTGCCCTTTCGGTGACAGAATCAACTCTACTTCTGCCCTTTCGGTGACAGAATCAACACACAACAGCCCAGACCTTTTGCTGAGCTCTGATACCACTATGATGCAGAGGCATCCACACTATAACCTTGACATACAGCATGGATGTCCGCAACCGTTCATCATCATCATCATATTTCCACTAACACTGTCAGCATCATCATATTTACTCTGCCGACCGATATCCTCCTGCAGACAAGCCTTCGCCCTTTCGCATGTCCACAGCATCATCATATCCGACTATCGGCAGCATCATATTCGGCAAGCGCAAACATCCTCCTGATGTTCACTATTCACCTTACCGCCAACTTTTACCTTCAGCATCATGATGTCCAACATCATGTTCATCAGCAGGATATAGAACATCCGGTTCCTCCCATATATCCTGATGATGATCCTCAACTTCACGCACCGTCCCTTCGATGCTTACGTCACCCCGATATCCTAATGACGATTATCCTGATGACGATGACGTCACATGCAGCTCCTCAATATCCTGCTGCCCTGCAATATCCTGATGATGTATATCCTGATGATGATGACGTCATATGCAACTCCTTCAATATCCTGCTGTCGGCCAAACTTAACCTTATCGGCCCGCGATGACTTTATCAACCCGATCTTCTACCTTATGCCGATACGCTCCTCCTCGGCAACACCTGATGATGATCACCCCGACGCACATTCACCTTATGCAATCGATTGCATCATGCGCTCCTCCATCTACCCGGATGACGATGTCCGAAGTGACTGCAGGATATACGCCGTAATATCCTGATGATGCCATTTTGACGAACTTCCAACCTTAGCAAATTTCGATCCGCCGAACCTCCTGGGATGACCCGATCTACTCTCAGGGTGATCTTCCAAACTCTAACTATCAGCTCGACCTAGCACATACCCATGCTAGGGTTCTCAACACATCTCGACGACGATCCTGCACACCTACATGCAAACAGAAAGCAAACTAAAGCCTAACCTACTGTACATAACCATTCCACCGATTCGATGAATCAACCGGTGGAATGGATTAGCGAATCCATGTACCCACCAAAACAGCAAATCGATTAAACAATGGAATTCAACAGAGGATGAACACAAACAGGATCTCTTTATTGATTTCAAAAGATGCAATACAATACTCTGTCTCTCACACAGCACAATCTAACTCCTCTGCTCAATGCAATACTATACTATCGATGATATCTAATACCAACCGATCCTCATGTATAAATAGGATCTCATGCGAGTACTACTGACCCGACTCCAAGCGGCTGGGAAATCTCTCCAGGCGGCTGGGAGATCCAACCGAACCTACAGCATAACAGTTGTCCTAACAAACTAGCTAAAAATAGCAAAGTATGGTCAACATGACCTTATTACATGCATTGGTCTTATACGACCTTCTTGAAAACATTAACAAGACTTACAACAAACTAACTGCCTCATGGAGGCCAGCTGTCAGGTAGGTGCTCCTGCACCACCTGATGTGTTGAAGTGAAGTGTGTTCGAGGTGCACAGGTAGGGAGAGGTCACTAGATCGAATCCACATGCCAAGCAGAGGGATCGTGTGATAAATTATGGAGAGCTCCCAAAACATTCGATCGAATAAATAAACTAGTTTCAAAATGATGAGAAACCCCTTTTATTCCTCTCATTTAATCGCCATTAATGCCAATCGTATGCATTGTCAGTCAAGGGATTCAGTAGATTAGGGTTGCGTGACTTTTAGTCACCTCCAACTTGGCGGTGGTTTGAGATGCATCAGACTTGGTCAGAGGACAACACTTTTAGCGCTGCGGTGTTCAGTTATATGCCTTACGTGGGGTTTTGAGGTTCCTCAGACCGGTGGAGATTTCGGTAGCCTCTGACTTAGTTGGTGATCGAACAATGTAGCGCAAGTTAGAGACATTAAGAATCAGTGCAAAACTCTTTGCAAGTGAGGAGTGGCAAAGTCAGATGGGAGGAAAAACAGTGCCAAAGTCGGTGATGAAGGTTTATAGTGTAGAGGTTGGTTAGAAGGAAATTCAATGCAAAGGTTGGTTAGGACTAGATTTAGCGAAAAGGATTGTCAGACCTACTGGGGTGAATGTAAAGATCTATACTTAGCAAATTTTGGAATGATTTTCAACATCAAACTTCTAACATGATGAAAAACACACTTGTTGACCACTTGACCACCTAGGAGATGGAAGAAATTCTCGACATTCTAGACCAAATTTGAAAAAAGGGGGTCCCTATTTTTTGAAATGGGGCATGTGTGCGAGGCACAACAAATGGCAACTCTGTTGGGAAATGCTCCTGAGCATTTCGATGATAAGCTTTCAATTTAAACCCAGAATCTTTGTGTTTCCCACATATTAAATGAAAAAGCATGATATCCTATCAAATAATCCAAGATCACTAACTAGTGCAACCATCCACATCCTGAAAACCTGAGTGTGTGTAATTGCATTCATTCCCATCCTTTAGCAACTAAGTTCATCCAAGATCCTTTGCGGTAAGCTATGAAGTTGGGATCATTCTACCACCAAGAAATGCTCAAGTGATGAGATATAATGAGCCTTGAGGAAAGCAAATAATGGTCTTTCCAATAATATTCCTGATGCAGTGGTAACTAATGATAATAATTTCTAGACAATACTTTTATGATAATTTTCAACTAATAATCTCTTTATGCATTGTAATGGGTCTGGTGTTGAAAAACACCTTTTATTTTTACCCAATATAGGCTAGCAACACTTAGTGTCACCTGTCCTCTCTTCTAGATTAATAGTGCATGTGGTAGAATAGGAACCCAACCCTTTCACTTAACACAAGATCACTCAGACTTGCTCAGCTACTTTAGAATCATTTAAGTGTGAAAGCTATATGGTTAGAAAATACTTCAGGTGCACCAACTAATGATTTTTTTTCCATGAACAGACATCATACCCCTTAGCATAACAGCAGAACCCACGGTGAAACTTAAGAAGAACCTTGGCTTCTCAAAGAAAGACTTTAGATCATCTACTCAACCAAGAAGCACTTGCAAGTCTGCATGGCTGCCACCACTTTCTAGAAACAAAGACCCCATGCAAAAGCAAGCGCAATGACTGAAAGCAAAACCAAAAGGACAACTAATCTAAACAAAACATCTAACAGCTATGATAAGTGAAAACAAGAAAGCAAACCTAACCTAACAGCAACCTATTCTAACCAAAGAAAATGACCTAACTATGTACACGAGGACGAGGCATGACTACCTCTCAAGCCTGGAAGTAGTGCTTCAGGAATTGGCCATTGACAGGAAATGGGAGCTCCTCACCAGTAAGGCTCTTGAGTCGATATGTATTGTCACCAACGATCTCATAGATCTAATATGGGCCTAACCAAAGTTTATCAAACTTACCATGTTCTCTCTTCTTCTCATGGGCTTTATCCCAATACAGGACCAAATTGGAAATGCGGAAGGCTTTAACTTTGGCTCTCTTATCAAACCATCGTTTCACTACACCCTAGTGTTTAGCAAAAGTTTTCTATGGCAGTGTCACATTTCTCTTCAAGGTGTAGCAACTGGGCTAATCAGGACGACAATTGATCATCAGTTTCAAGATAGTCTTGCATGAATTGTCGTACAGGAATCCTTAAATGAATAGGAAAGATATGCTCAACCCCATAAACTAGATGATAGGGTGATGTGCCCAAGGCATCATTGTGTTGGATTCTATTAGCCCATAAGGCAAATTTAAGCTGAGTGTGCTAGTCCCTAGGGTTTTTGTCTAACAGTTTCTTAATGACTTCAAGCAGATTTTGTTCGTTGATTCAGCTACCCCATTCCCTTGTGGATAGTAATTAGATGAGAACTTCAAAATGATTCCATAATCAAATGCCCAGTTAGAAAAATGCAATGATGAAAAGGCAACACCATTATCACAAACTAAAGAAAAAGGACATCCAAACCTGGTGATAATATGCTTTTCAACAAATTTAATAACTACCTCTGTGGTGCAATATTTACAAGCTATTGCCTTAGACCATTACGTGCAGTAGTTAGTAGCGGCCAGAATATACCTATGACCTGTAGAGGAGAGCAAATTGATCATACCAATAAAGTTGAGGCCACACTAAGCAAATGGTCATACCTCCACAACTGGTTGCAAGGGCATGGCAGTGTGTCACTCTCTGTATGTAGCGGTCTGACAGATATGACATGTTCTTACATGTGAGTATGCATCTTTGAACAAGGTAGGCCAATAATATCCAGCACAGAGAATCTGATTAGCAGTTGAGTGAGCTGATCTGTGACTTGTCCCAAATTTCTCATGAAAACTAGTTAACACCTAGTCCACTTCTGACTTGTCCAAACATCTCAGATAGATCCCCTCATGATTCTTCTTGTAAAGAACTGATCCTTTTATCATATAGTTGTTACTCTTCAATCTAAGTGCTCTTCTTTTAACTGAATTCAGCTGTGGTGGATAGAATTGATTGAGCAGATAAAATATGATATCTCCGTACCATTCATCCTTTGAAACATCTTCTAATAGGTACTGCTGAGATACTAAACCTGGCCCTACCTCAGCCATTGTTCTGGTCAATGCCTGACCTCTTACAAATTTCATGGGCTGAATATCTATATCGAACTCTTGGAGGATGGTGACCCATTTTCCTCTTCTTTCTCCCAATTCACTTTGCATCAACAACGCTTTTACTGCTGCATCTGGGACTATGGCAATCACTTGACTTCTAAGGATATAGTGACAGAATTTCTTAACTACCTTCACCAATGCATAGGCTTGCTTTTCTACATTTGGATATCTTAACTCTGCATCCTTCAATGGAGTACTCATGAAAGATGGGTCTTTCATCATCTAGTGATCTCTTCTGCATCAACATTGCAGTGCAAGTGTGCTCGGATGCGAATGAGTAAATCTGAAATGGTAAAGCATAGTCTAGACTTACCAATACTGGAGCATTAGCTATGGCTTGTTTAATTTCTACAAAAGCAGTTTTGGCCTCTAGAGCCCAATCCATTTTGGCATCTTTCTTCAACATGGCATTAAGGGGTTGGACTATCTTAGTAAAACCTGTAATGAACTTGCATACAAAGTTGATCTTACTGAAATATGAATTGAGTTCCTTTTTGCTAGCTGGGGGAGATATTTTGAGTATTTCTTGTATTTAGTTTGGGTCCATAGATATACTTTGCTTAGACATCACATGCCCCAACAATTTCCCTTCAGTCACTCCAAAGATACACTTCTTAGGATTAAGTGATATACCGTAATCTTTGTATCGCTGCAATACTTTCCTCAAATCAGCCACATGATCTTCTCATTTCTTTGAGAACACCGTGAGGTCATCCATGTAGATAATAATACACTTTCCAACTAGTCCCTTGAAAGCAACATCCATTGTTCATTGAAAGGTGGCACCAGCATTTATTAGGCCAAATGGCATTTGACGATATGCATAGATGCCCCATTTGCATGTGAAAGATGTCTTCAATCTGTCTTCGTAGTCTACCATCACTTGGTTATATCCTAAATACCCATGCAAGAAAGACATCATCTAGGATCTATTAACAATTTGTAATACTTCATCTAATGATGGCAGTGGGTAATTATCCTTCTTAGATGCCTGATTTAAGTTTTGAAAGTCAACACATAGTCTGATTTTGCCATTTTTCTTTCAGACTGGAACTAGATTTGCTACCCACACCGAATGTCTAACAGGGAATATTATTCTCGTTGATAACAACTTCTGTACTTCTTTGAAAATTAGAGGTTCTAATAGGGCATTCACTGGTCATTGTCTTTGTCTGAATGGCTTCGCTCCTAGCTTCAATGGGATGGTGTGCGTGATGATTGACGTATCATATGTCTTAAGGTCTTCATAGCTCCATGCTATTACCTCATGGTATTCTCTTAATGCATGAATGATGCCTGTCTTTTCTACTTTAGTACTAACCTTCCAAATGAATACATTCTTAATATCTTCTTATGTTCCCAGATTAAACAGATCACACTGCTCTCCAAGAGATTCCCCTTCTTTCCTTTCGGTTCCTAAGTTGTCTGAATCGAACAATCTTTCCAGCTCTATCATTCCTCGTGGAATTGTATTTGTTTTTAGATTTAGTGCTCCTTCCAAATCCATTTTGGTAGGTTCCATCACTTCTTCATTTATTATTTGAGCAGTAAAAACATCAGATGAAGTAAGAAAGTTAATTAAGTGTTGGTTGTCCTCAAAGACTTGAAAATTCATCACGTTATCAAGTACTGACGGGGTGGAAACAAATTCAACATAGAATTTCTTCAACCCTGCCATGGATATTGGCTCTAATGTACTTGTTGTTTGAGCCAGAGCATCTGCGACATGGTTCTGCCTTATAGGGATTAGCTATATATTAAAACCATCAAAGCATTCTATCAAATCCCAGACTCTATTTATGTACCTATTCAACCTCTTATCATTACATGAGTATTGCTTCCTTACTTGTTTCACTACTAACTCTAAATCTCCAAACACCTGAAGGATCCAAACTTTCTTTTGGAGAGCCAGCAGCAATCCCTGCACCAATGCTTCATACTTTAGTTACATTGTTCGTGCATGGAAATTGTAGTCTATGTGATGCTAGATAGGAGCTTCCAGTAGGACCGATTAACTCAACACCTGCTCTGGACCCTTGTCTACATCTTGATCCATCAAATCTTAAGGTCCATAGGTGAAAGTCTTTGCTACTGTCATCCTTTTTTTTTGATTTTTTCTTATCAGGATGAGGCTGGGACTCTTCGTTCTTTTCAACAACTAGTGCTTCCTTTGAAATGATGAGAATTTTCAAGTGTCTCTGCACTTGTTCTACTGCCTCTTGACAAAGATGGCATGTAAACTTAGAATGTGATGCATCATCTATACGACACCAATTTGGCAATAATAACTCTTCTATCTAAATCTACTTTCCAATAGTAGCTTGATCCTTTACAAATTTGGTTATGAAATCCTTCGAATATCCCCGGTTCATCTTCTTCTGAGGAGTTTTCTAAATCTGATTGAACAAATGCTTCTATACTTTCTAATTTTTCTGTAAGTGGCGGGTTAGGAAACTTGTTGCATCTAAGCATAAGGATTTCCTCTGTTTGACCCACATGAGGCAGATAAACTCCCAAATCAACTTCAGAAAAGAGAATCTCATTGGGCAGGTTATACTCTATAATCATATGTTTCATCTTGGGTTCTCTTTCAATATGTATTTGGTTTGTCAGTCCCTACTCAAGAGCATGCTATACTGATCCAGGATATCCACCACTTGAATGTCTATATACTACTGTATCCTTGGATTAGAAGCTAGCTACATGTTTATCCTATTCAACTCACCTACTACATTCACCTTAGTCTTGTCCATCTATGTCACTTTCCTAGAAGACTTGGCTGGAGTAAGACCTAGTGCTTTACAAACTGATAATGGCATTACATTCGTGGAAGCACTGAAATCTACTAAACAGTTGTGGAGGTTTCTGTTGAATATCCTAAGTGTTAAGAGGAAAGGAGGACTCTCCCTCTTATCTTTGTACAATGTTATCTTTTGCTCAACATCAGTCACGTGCACCCTTTCTTTCCCTTTATCAATGTTATCCTTGGTGACAGTTTCCTTTTGTGTATAGTCAATTTTGATCCCAGCACCCATATCTTGAAAGAAATATCTCCTAACCTCAAGTATTTTAAGCAACTCAAATAGAAAGGCTAACCTTCATCTTCTTAAGCTCTTCAGCAACATACTGCCCCATTTTAGCTATGTCAGACCGTTGAGAACTTTCAACAGCAACCCCTTGATATACTGGCTGATGTGTGACTTTTGGGGGATTGAGATTATTTGAGGCTTTTGGGTCTGGTGGAATTTGATAGCTATTCAGAGGGATGGAGGTGGTAAAAGGTCCTTTGGGTTTATTACTTCTCAAGTTGTATGGGGTTTTATTATACTACTGAAAAGCATTGACTTCTTTAGACTCTTCTTCCTCAGGCTGATTGTCATCTTGAAATGGAAATGTATAACTATCGAGTACTAGGGCAGTATCATACCTTTGTGAAGGAACAAGTTCATACCCTATTGGTGGAGTCTCTTGGGTTTTAGCATTCTGAATCTCCATCTGGAAGATATTGGATGCGATCTGGAATTCTGGGCAATCTAATTCTGAATGAGTGTTTGTATTGTGCAGTCTGCACCAAGTAGACAAGGCTGCTTCAGCTAGCATCACGCAGCTAGGAGGTCAGGTATCATTGTTCTGATTTTCCAAAGGGGAAGGTACTCCACAATTGTTAGGTCTTGTGTTCCAAGACTAGTTTGACCGCTGCTAAAAATTTTGATTTTGGTACTGATTCTAATTTTGGAACTATGGTTGATTTTAATTTTGAAGATGTTGATTCTGTCCTCTTTGCTACAGATAGGCATTTTGGTTCTTTAGGTGGGTAACTTCAGCAGTGAGCTTCTTCATCTGTTCAACCAATTCTTTGATATCATATTTGTCCTCTTTTTCCTTAGCTACCTCTGAAGATTGTAGGAAAGGCATTTGTGTAGGAGGCATTTCAGCTACTGGGTTGCCTGGATGGACTACTAAAGCTTGTGTTGTAGCTGGGTTACGGATCGGATTCATCACTGGGGTATGGTTGGCTAAGGATTGATTAATATTAAATAGGTATTCAATTGGGCATGGCTATAGGTCCCATGTGATTTAGTGGACCAGTGGCCGTTTGTCCTAGTTGGGTACTTACGGCAATAGCTGTGGAATATGCTAAGGCTTTCGATAGGTATTCGATTGGGCATGGCTATAGGTCCCACGTGATTTAGTGGACCAGTGGCCATTTTTCCTAGTTGGGTACTTATTCAATTGGGCATGGCTATATGTCCCATGTGATTCAGTGGACCACTGGTCATTTTTCCTTAGCTACCTCTGAAGATTGTAAGAAAGGCATTTGTGTAGGAGGCATTTCAGCTACTGGGTTGCCTGGATGGACTACTAAATCTTGTGTTGTAGCTGGGTTACGGATCGGATTCATCACTGGGGTATGGTTGGCTAAGGCTTGATTAATATTAAATAGGTATTTGATTGAGCATGGCTATAGGTCCCATGTGATTCAGTGGACCAGTGGCCATTTGTCCTAGTTGGGTACTTACAGCGACAACTACGGAATATGCTTGAGCTAAAGTAGTAGGAATGGGGTCGGCTCTCCTTGCGAACATGGATGTAAGTTTGTCCAGGGCTACATAATAAATGGGCAAGGCTGTAGCTTGCCCTATGGCATAGGGAGCTTGCAAATGACTAAAAGCTTTCTGAAATCTATTGTTAAAAGAACTTATCATCTCACCTTCACTTCGAGGAATCTCCACAAAAGACTAGTAGAGATCAATTGGAGTGGTGGGCATTTGAAACCTATCCAGAAATGCATCTTTTAAACCCTGCCATGAGTTTATGGATTCTATAGGGAGGTTAGCAAACCAATAATATGCTTCATCCTGCAAAGAATAAGGAAACAACTGACATATCACATCTTCATATTGTACTTGTAGCATAAACATGTTACTTTCAAAGATTCTGATGTGCTCCTCTGCAGTTCTGTCTAGATCATTCACCCTAAATTTGGGATAGAACTTGTCAGGGTTTTTAGGCATATCATGATAATCATTAAACTGAAATGGGGATTGGTTGTTTGCTACAAAAAAAGCCATGACTGGTGCTGCAGCGATGTTGCTTAGGGCTGAATGAGCTCTTGGTGCCCTTGGTATCCCTTGATCCCTTCTTGTTCATCTAAACTCTGTCAGAAATAGTAGCTCCTCCCCAGCTGAGCTGGATCTCGTATGTCTTTGTCTGGTCGCCAGACTTGCTGATTTTATAGAGGGAAATAATTCTTGGTGGCCCTCCTTCTAGTGCCAATTCTATTGATGAGTGTTTTAGCACACAGCAACACAGGTGTGGTTGTTGGTTTCACACCTCTCTTGAAAAGTATCTTACCCTAAGTAAGACCGCTCCAAGGTTTCTACAGCTAGGTCTTAGCTTGCTTGGAATCCCTCAGTTGGTATGTTCTAGCTATACCTACAAGAGGTCTTACATGCAATCTATAGAATTTTGAGTTGGGATAGCAAATACACATAAAACCTCTATGACTTTCAACTGATAAGACAATGTAATATGCTGCTAGAAATCCTAATCTAACAATGGTTTTCAAAGAAAATGCAAAAGAGGTTAGGGTTTTAGAGAAATCCTAAGTGACATTCACAATGTATGGGTTACTTTAAGTAGACAAATACTCTGAAACTTAACCTATTTTCTGAGTTACCAAACTAAAAATTGATGCTACAGCACTATAGAAAATGATGCTATCTTCAATGGAAATCGAAAGATTTTCATATTACATTCATTTGTTAAATACCCAATAAATGGCGCAATTTAACTTATGAAATATAATTGAACTTTAGCATAAATGATCAGCCCAGACTAACTTTGCATAGCTACCTACCATCAACAAATAACTAAAAGTATGCACTTAGAGTATTCATCAGATACTTTCAGCAAACCATGAACATTATAAAAGCACAACTAACTAACTATGAGAGAGCAAGAAGTGAACCATGAAAACTAAATAAGGAACACAATACACAAATTCTTAGAAATGCTACAGAAACTTTCTTTGTATTACTTCAAATGGAAAAATGTCAACAATTTGGCATCAAATTCTCTCTTACAAATAGTGGAAATGGTAGCTCTTTATATAAGAAAGCGGCATACCGAGTTTTTCAATGAATGGTGGAGATTAACTCAACACCGACAGTCCAGATTACACCAAAAAATGCATTTGCAATAGCTCATAGAAAATCCCAAAATACATTTTGTCTCTTATGAAAAGGACGAAAAATAGCCCCCAGATGCATTGAATCTAGACATTTTGACTTCCCAACTCAATATATATCGAAACGCTCACTTTTAATGCCTAATAAAGACAAAATAGCATCACATGTTGCTCTAAACATAGCAGTTTACATCAATGATGGGATTACATTTCAAAATAATCAAAATTCATTAAGATTCTTCATCCAAATTAATTTTGTCTTCTTCTACCAATTTGTTGCAGTAATTGAGCCATGCTTCAAGTGCTGGATTGATCTCCAAGGGATCTAGATTCTTTAGATGGTTGACTCGATAATCAAACATCTCGAACTCTCAGCTGAACCTGCTATATATTCTCTTGATTTCTGCCTCTGCCTTGTGGAATGCATTGAATTCAGCCTTGAGGTCGTTGACTTTATCCAACCTGTCCTCCATATCTAGCTCAATATTCTCAAGAATGACTGTATGCAATTTGTTCTTGCATTTCTCAACATCATAGGGTGCAAAATCATTATAGGCTTCTTCCAGGCAATCCTTTAAAGTATCATTAATATCATAGATTAATGCCCGAAGCTATTCATTTGTAGGTTTATAGGCTTCCTTTATGTTTCCAAAGGTTTCCTTCCTTAATTTTAGTTGTTGGTACCATTCAGTAGCCTTGGATAACTTGTCACCTGTTAGAATATTCTCAACCACTAAAGTCTATGATGGCAAATCTCTAATGCTCTTGACTCTGGGATATATGTGAGAATAATATTCTTCGAAAGAGTCACACTCCTCCTGCAGATCCTTCCACTTTTCATGAAGCTCAACCAATTTCTTATGTGCTTGGACAGCAGCATCAATGGTTTCACATCCTTTTTCACATACTCTGATCAACCATTTATGAGTCCCTTGTGACGTGGTTCTTACCTCACCGAGCTTTGCCATTTCATCTATGGATAGGAAGGTAGGCATTGTCCTTATATTCCCACCAGCATCAACTAGTTTAATCAAGAATTGGAGGCAAGTCTGGAGTTCCTCATTCTGTTGTTTCAATTCTTTCTTTGATAGCTCATCTTTTTCCAACTGCTACAGGATTGAGGTGACAAACCCTTTAAAATCATCAACTCTTTGAGCATGGGTAGTTCATCCCAGACCAACCATTGAAATAACGTAGTCCTCGGCTTTGACTTGCTCTCTACTGATATTGGCCAGTGGGACAACTATTTCAGCAATCCTAGATCATGTCTCATCCTTATAGATTCTTGATTTTACCTTTGCTTTCTTCTGTTTCTTTGGCCTTTGAGCCTGTGACAAGATTGTGCTCAAATCTAATTGCATTTTTTCTACCTGTGGCTTGGGGTATGCCACTCTGTTCTATAACCACTTAGGTGTTGAAGATGAGGGCTTACCTATTCATTAATATTCTCACTGTCAATTTCGGTAGGATCTTCAAATGACCCTTTCTCTTGTTATGACCCCTTATCTTTATCCACTTTTTTATCTCCTTCATCGGCCAGTTTTCTCCAGTTTACCATTACATTCTCCTGACCTAATTTGAAGACTTCTTCTGTTTGACCCTTTTTTGGAAGACTGTCAGATATATCAATAACTTCAACACTGACTGCTTCAACCAAGGATTCATTTTGGATTTCATTATTTACCTCAACAAATGTATCTTTATCTAATTCTGGTAATGTTTCTGTTTCTAGCTCTTGTAAACCCAATTTTGCACATACCTTGCCAATTCCTGGCAATAGTCGCACAACCAAGGAGGTTGAATTTTGATCCATAGGCACCTGAGAGATAGTAATGGCAGAGGATATCAGCATTGCAACTAAAGATAAGTTTACCTGTGTCAAATTAGCAAACATGGCCAACCCCAAAGTTGACAAGATGGAAGAAGTTGGCAAGACTGAGGAAATGACGATGGGTGAAGAAATACACAGTAAGGGTAAAGGAAGAGAAAGTGAAAGAATTGTAGAAATGGGAGGTAGCACTGCGGAGGCAGATAATGGAATGGAAGGGATGGAAGGTAAAGGTGTGGTAGTGGTAGAGGAACATGAGGTGACAACAATAGAGGAAATGGGACTGCTAGGGGTGCTAGAGGACACTGCTAATGAACAAGAAATAGTCGATACAATAGTAGAAGGTGAAGTGGTAGCAGAGACAGTCTCTTCAATAATGGTTGCCATGGTCATGGGGACAGTAGTGGAGGCAATGGAAGGAGATGCAGCAGTAGCAGCTATTGGGGGGAGAACAGCTATATTTACATCTGAGGCAGAAGGAGATGAGGAAGTTTGCAGGTTAGTCTCATCATGAGCTATAGCAGTAGCAACTTCTGCAGTCTGGCTAACCATTTTTACCTTGATTTTCTTTGCCTTAGAGCCCTCTCTGGAACCACTGGGTACATCCCTTTTCTTTGAGGCTTTTGTCCTCGCAAAAGGAGGCTGATCTTTCTTAGATGGTTTTGCAAAAGTTTTCTTACTCTTTTTTGCCTTAGCTTTCTCTAATAAGGATACATGTTCTTTACTATCAGATTTCTACTTTTGAACTAGTTCTACCTCATCTATTATGTTTATTGGTTCACCCTCCTCTTCCCCATATTCTTTCTCTCATTCTAGTGCAGTATATGTGAGTTGCACCCCTTGTCTCTCCAAGGCAGCTATATGACCTCTCACCCATGCCTTGCTTAGTCTAATAGGCTCTTTCATTATGATATCAAGAGAACTTTCTTCAGCATTGGCCCAATGAGGTAGAGGGATTGGTTGATGGTTTTAAACCTCCCAAGTGCCTTTGACCATAACATTCTCATCATCCTCCAACTGATCTAGTACTGCAATGATGTGAAATTTCCTTATGAAGGCCAAAGATAACCTTGAATGATCTTTCTTCATGACTTCATAATCATCATACAGTTGGCCCAAAAGTCCTCTATATGCGTTTTGTGGAACATCTTTTTGCTAACAAACTTCTCCATCACTTTAATTGGATCAAAGTGATCCCTTGCATTATAGTAGTGGAGGTTGAGAAGTTTAAGTTCCTTATTTGAAAGTTCACTTTATGGCAATGAAGGACATGCATAATTCTCTTTGCCAAACCAGATGGGAACTTGTACATTGGTTCTAAGCAAGTGCTTGAGTTTCTCAACACAAGGGATCAATTGCCTAGATAATTCCAGGAGAATTGTCTTATCATCAGGATATCTAGGGAGTTTGTAAGCTATCCTAGTGAAACCTTGTACCCTTAGGTATGTGAACTTCTCAAACTAGATGTACCACCTCCCATATTTGGTTATTTCATTCATAGCTTCAGTAGAAATCCTCAAGGCTATGTTACCTTGTAACAATCTTGCTATATACATTGTGAAAGCATCGTTCACCCTTTTACAATTCATCAGAGATTGAGATGCTATGAGCTATGGATAACACTCATATACTTTGACTTGGGTTTGTTCATCATTCCCAACTTCTCCTGTTTTGGACAACCCAACATAATGTTTTCTTCTTCCCAAAGCATAAATGACATAGGGTGTCCACCTAAAGAATCTTTTCTCCTTGAATTTGCTGAATGCCTCATAAATGTTATCACTTAGATCTGTGACTAGTGGAACCTAGTTCCTTTCAGTATCTCTTCAACTACCACAAACATCCACCCTTCAAAAGTTGAGGCTATAGGCAATCCATATATTCTTCTAAGGAAGGTTATCAAATCCGCATTTCATCATGGAAGTCACTTCTATACAGTACTTGAGGGAATTTACTCATGGAAGACATTTTACTCTTTGCCCAATTTTCATTCATATACTTCCTAAATCCACTTTCATCCTTCTTATAGGTGGCCTCTGATTCTGCCTTGTCTAGCATGGTCATTACTGTGTGCCATGGGATGTCAAAAGTTTCAGCCAAGGAGGGTGGACTTAAGTTAGCTAAGATGTCTCCATTGGTAGTTTGGATTGTTCTAGTCATAATATCATATCTATCTATATAGGTGACTATGATTTTAGCACACTGAACGGATGTAGGGAAGGTAGCAGCCTGTGCAATCCCACTATCTTTTACTTTCTTTGCCCTGGGTGTTGGATTTAGGCCAAAGGTTCTTAGTTTGAAGTCATCTAGGTCTATGTAACCCAGATCTGTATCTCCTATATCACTCCATCCAATATGAATCTTTATCTCATGAGGGATGCCTTTGAATTCGTACCTCATGATTTGAGCTCATGCAGTCATCTAACCTACAGGACTAGACCTTATGAGTTTGATACCTTAAGAGATTTGCGCTAACTCCTAAGTTTAAGTTTATGATTATCAAGTGGATCACTAGACTCTCAACTAATGATTCTATAATGGATGTGCTAAGCCATTAATCATGCCCTTTAAAAGAATAGAAATCTAACATTTACCACCATTACAGCCATTTTATAATCTAATTTTAAACAATCCAGCGTTAATGCATGTAATAAACATTTCAAAAACTGTAGAAATCCCAAAAACATGTAAAACATCATCATTTGTCATTTGCAGTCCTTATCACATTTTATCAGACACTTCTCCTTTTGAAAATTCCTTGAAAATAGTCATTTTGTTCAATTTGCATTGATTTCAGGGTCAACTAACCTAGAAGCAGGAAAGCACTACTTTTGAGGTCTATCGACCTCAGTGGGGAAATCAGGTCTGTCCGACCAATGGGTCTTTCAATGTTTATGCATTTACAAGGTTTTGCACCATTTTCATAGTTGACTGACCCACGTGGATTTGAGGAGGGATTGACTTATGTTAGTCATTTAGGTCGGTCGGTTGGAAGTTCAACTCTAAATGATCAAGACAGTCTTTATTATCTTTGCGCAGAGTTGGCTACTTTCTGACCTTGCAGGATTTTCAGGGTCAACTGACTAAGTCAGTGATGGCACATTTGAGCACAAGGTCTGATGAGATTAGTTTTAACGCAAAGTCTCTTTCTTCTTTCCAGCGAAAGATTGGTTCTTTCTGACCGGCGAGGATTTACTAAGCATCCGACCAAAAGTCAGAGAGGAGGTCTTTTGGTGTGAAGTCGGAGCAAGACAATTTTAGCGCACAACAATCTTGGAACTTTGTGGGGCTTTCAGAACTTGCCGACCACATCAGTTAGATCAAAGAATAATGTGGAGTTAGAGGATGGGGTTTTCAGCGCTAATCTTGTTTAAAGCTTAGCACAGGTTTTCATGGCCACCGACCAACTGGACATCTTGGAATTTTGAATGTTAGTTGGATAGACCATCAACGCCAAAAAACTCAGTTTGTTTGTTCGCTTTGAAGGGTTTCAAGTTTGTTTAATTTTGATAAGTTTTCTTTGTTTTGTCTAAGTTTCCCCTTGAAGGTATAAAGCTAGGGTTTTTTTAAAAAAATTTATTACAGAAACCCTAGCTACATTCGGATCCAGTCTATCTACACTCATGTTTGAAAAGAAATAAAACCATAAACATGCAAGAAACCCTAAAATACAGGTTTAGTTCCTACCTAGTGTGCTAAAGTGAAGTGTGTTCAAGGTGCATAGGCAGGGAGAGGTCACTGGATGAAATCCACAGGCTGCGCAGAGGGATCATGTGATAAATTGTGGAGAGCTCCCAAAACATTTGATCAAATAAATAAACAAACTTCAAAATGATGAGAAACCCCTTTTATTCCTCCTATTTAATCGCCATTAATGCCAATCATACGCATTGTCAGTCGGGGGATTCGGTGGATTAGGGTTGCGTGACTTTCAGTCACCTCTGACTTGGCGGTGGTTTGAGATCCATCAGACTTGGTCGGAGGACAACAATTTTAGCATTGTGGTGTTCATTTATATGCCTTCTATGGGGTTTTGAGGTTCCTCGGACCAACGGGAATTTTGGCAGCCTCTGACTTAGTCGGTGATCAAACAATGTAGTGCAAGTCAAAGATATTAAGAATCGGAGCAAAAATCTTTGCAAGTGAAGAGTAGCGCAAAGTTAGACGAGAGGAAAAATAGTGCCAAAGTCAGTGATGAAGATTTATAGCGTAAAGGTTGGTTAGAGGGCATTTCAGCACAAAGGTTGGTTAGGACTGGATTTAGCACAAAAGGATTGTCAGACCTACTAGGAGGAATATAAAGATCTTAACTTAGTAGATTTTGGAATGATTTTCAACATCAAACTTCTAACATGGCAAAAAGCACACTTGTTGACCACTTGACCACCTAGGAGATGGAAGAAATTCTCTTGACATTCCAGAACAAATTTGAAAAAAGGGGGTCCCTATTTTTTGAAATGGGGCATGTGTGCAAGGTACAATAGGTTTGAGCTGAACAATCTCCTCAGAGATTCTTTTCCATGCAGAGGCATAAAGCTCCTTTACCATATTCAAGACCCCTGCATTTTGTGGCTGTTGTGCTAATTCAATTGTTAGTTGCTTTGTCTTTTTTGTTCGGCCGTTAATTGGGCCTGAGCTATACTACTCAGATTTTGTTCTTTTGAAAGGGTCTATTGCAATTGTAACACCTCTTGCATTTTATCCATATACCTTTTCTCCATAGTGGCTTTCTCTTGTCTCAATATAACAACAACAACTTTCTCTTGTGCTAACTCAACTTTCAAAGCTACGACCTTGGCCTGTGCTACTTGATGTATCTATAAGGATATAGTAGACTGCAAATCTTTATTTAAAGTATCAATTTATTTAACCTTAGCTTGTATCTCTATCATCAAGCTACTATTATTAGCCTTGTCTTGTGCCAAATCTGCTTCAACTCTCTACAATCTTTTTGACATCTTCAAATAATCAGTAGCAACAGCTAAAGCAGTTTCATTCATCAATTCTACTTTGTCCTGTGGTCTAAAATGAGTCAGATCCATGGCCACTACATTCATTGTATAATCTTGTGGTTGTATTTGTTCCACTGGCTTGATCACATTAGGGGCTAAATGTGTAACAGTCAAAGACTGTTGAATATGATCAAACAAGGACTTCATATGAGAAAAAGTAGGACTCTTATTCTCTTTCTTTCTCTTCTTTTCCATTCAAGCCTCTCTTGCTTTCCTTGTTGTGTCATCTTGTGCTTGAAAAGTAGGAGGTGAGACAATGTGTCCACCAGCAAATGGATAACCTTGGGGAAAGCCATACGGAATAGTAGTTGTTTGTTGGCTTGGGTCAAACTGAGGCAAAGCCCACTTGGGCATTGATGGAGAAAACAGGGGTAAGGATGTGGCCTGTGATGACATGGCTTGTAAACTGGCAATTGGGGAAAAAGAATAGAGTGGCACAGTAGAGGTGGAAGGAGGCATGGAAGAATGGGTTAATTGGGTAGCCACCCCTATTTGAGAAGAAACACTAACCTAGGCCACCGATGAAGTCATAGGAACTTGTTGCTGAGGCACCAATACATCTTCTTCCTCTTCTTCTAAAACTGATTTATGTTTTCTTTTCAAAAGCCTCCTCGTTGTGCCTTCAAGATCTTCTTCTTCTGAGTCAATTACTATTTGATGAAAAGGTGTCGCTCTAAGACTCCCTGATGCCGAAGCTATTTGATTCTCACAAGATGGTGATGCTATCTCCTTTTGTTTCTGTAAGGTGCTAAGAGATGGAGGCCATGGGGCTCTAGAGATTTCTGCCACTACATGCTCTCTTTCTTCAAGTTATTGAGCTTCTTCTGATGTTCCTTCCTCTTCTGCTCTTAGATCTCTAGGAATGTTGCTCATGTCAGGGCTAGACACTAGGGACATATGAAACTCATCCCAGACCGTTTCCCATTCTTCATCAGTCTCAACATCTCCAAAAGTATGGATAATCTCAGATATCTCCTGTCTATATTTCCAGTAAGCAACAATTTTCTCTGCATTCCATTCCTTCTTCTTCAAAGTAGCTCTGAGGCCTGCAGTCATCGACTTCTTTGGGTCAAAATCTTGTATCTTCTTATAAAAAATCTCCCATGGCATGGGACCTTCAGCTGGCAGATCTATCAATTCAACATAAACTGTAGGATCATCCTGCTTTGGCAATCTCCTCTACTCCCAAAAGGGGCGTCTCTCATGAATGAATTTTGCAGAAACTTTATTATTGATAATCCAAGAAGCTAAGAAGCTATCTGGATCATACTTCCACTTATAGTCAACAATCAAGAAACCATAAGCTGCTAATTTCCTCAATAGGTGATTTTCAGTTTCTTTCCTCTCAATTGTTATTTTCTCTCTAGGGCAAGGAACATCATATATTTTCTTCTTCCTTTTTTTATATCCAAAATTGTTATCAATGACATAAATTTGCCAAGCCACTTCTAAAAATGTAACCCTAGGAGTCAAAACCTTTGGGAGAAGGATAGGCTCTCCAGCAAAGCCATGAAGTCTGATAAGAGTTGTATGGGCTCCAAAGAAATAATCACAAGGAATTTTCAAGTTCACCAAGAAACCCCTGAGGCTTTTTGTCAATCTATTTTCTACAGGCTCTGACCCTAATTGGTTAAAAACTGGTGCAACAAAACACTCTGCAAACTCATAGGGATCTGAGGTGTCTGATAGAACATGGGTCCATGCAGACATTGGAATTTTTCTATTGCTACTGGACTCAGGATCATACATACTTAAAGGCATATGTTGCTGATAGAGACCAAAATTTTGATACAACATTAAGTGAAACAGATAGGCTGAATACCTGAAAACACAATTCTGAGAGAAATTGGTGAGCTGGTCCACCATAGCCTGAGCGATTTGCTCTAAGAAGTCAAGATGGTACTCCTGAGACTTGTCTACAGTCTTAAGTCTGAAAATCACTGCGAGTTGTCAATCATGTACTGTTGAATCATCATATTGGCCAAAGATAAAAGCTAGCATGGCAAGGGCATCTTGAACGTCAGGATTAAAATGAGCTCGGCCTATAGGCAACTAGGTATTTTCATCACCTAGATGCATTTCAGTGTTTAGAAACTTTAAATTATTGTGAAGATTTCCCCATGTAGCCTGCAACTTAGAAATCGTAGGAAATGTAGTTGTCCTATCATGTTGCAAACCTAGCATATCGCAAATTGCCTTAGGGGTTATCTAGACCATGAGGGGATCACATTGAATAGAGGTAGATGGAGGATGAAACAATTCTGTACATATGTCAATCAATTCTGGATATGGGTGAACAACGGGAACCACAAACTGTGCCAATTGGGACATCTAGAACTTCATTCCAAAAGTTTCTGACTGTGCTTTTGCAGCTTCGATGAGGCACCTCTTATGAGCTCCTTCTCGAAGATTTTTCAAGTTCTTCTGCATATGTGTGTCAAAAATGTCATCTGCATAGTCTGTTACTTGTGTAGAGTCTGCACTTATCCCCATATTTGGGACCCTTGTCCTTGGATAACTTGCTTTTGGTTGCGCTAGTGCAAATGCATATGATTTGTTGCCTTTCAATTTATCAAATTACTCAAAAATCCCTATCCCTTCCTGTGGCGACTGTGGCTCTGACATTTCTATGTCTCTTTTGAAACCTTAGAAACTCTTGACACAACAAGTAAGCAAGAAACTTGGAAGTGACTCGAGCTTAGCTAGAATTGCAAGTAAGGAATGAAGCTTAGACACAGAAGCGGAGCTTGGAGAATGTAGAACGATTAGTAAAAAATGCAATAATATAAGAGACTTAACACCTAGCTCGATGAGGCATAATGAAGCATTAATGACCCATCACATCTTATTAATGGCATTAATGCCAACAAGACGATTAGTGTATCTATGAAAATTTGTATGGGACAGTGTGTCAGATAAGTATTAAAAGTGGCGATCATAAGATTTGATACTTTCCTTTGATGTTTAAGGAATTATCGAATAGCCTTAGTAAATGCAACTACTAACAAAAGGACCATTGTGTTATGGACATGTGTTCTTAGAACACTTATTAAAAGGGAAAAGCAGGAAAGCAAATAAAAGACACCTAACTAACTATGATACATGGCGGGTCTCAAGGCTATGTAAAATGTTTCAAGAATATCCCATTTACAAGAATCTCTTTAGGTTCTCCATCCATAGTCTCTATCTCAAATGCATTTTGTTGCTTACAGGAATGTATCTTAAAAGGACATGTCCATAATGAGTCAAACTTACTGTGTCGGCCTGGTTTAGTAGCTCTTTCATCCCATTTCAACACCAAAGACCCAACCTCAAAATTTGGATTGGAGGTCTTCCTGTTAAACTAATTCTTTACAATCTGTTGATGCTTCATCAATGACTCGTGCATTTTCTCTTTTCTCTTGAACCTCTAGTAACTCGGCAAGCCTCACATGCATCAAGCCACTTTCTTCAATCTTCAACTGTTTAAGCAACTATAAGGCAGGAACTTCTATGCTTAGTGGCATCACTACATGCTTTTCATAGACTAACTCATATGGAGACATCTTAGTCACTTGCTTTAGTGTGATTTTGTCTGCCCATAGTGCTAAATTAAGAGACTTGTGCCAGTCTCTCTGATGCTCAGCCCCCATTCTCTTTATAAGTCTAATTAGGTTCTTATTGGTAGATTATGCCAAGCCATTGCCTTGTGGATAGTAATTAGAAGAAGTCTTCAGATATATTCCATTTTTTAATGTGAACTCTGATTGTATACACCTAAAAATGACACGAATCAGTCTAAATAAATATTTTTAATATTTACTTCATTCTAATTCCTCTATCAATAAATAAATTTATTTATTTATTCGATTCATGTTCTGCTAAGTTAATTAAATATCAAAATATTTAATTACCTCTTCTAAAGTCAAAATTAAATAAAATCCTTTATTTAATTTAATTCTTCCAAACAATTAAATAATTCTTAATTATTCCTCTTCTAAATTTAAATAAATCAATCAAATTTATTTAAATCCTCTCAATCTCTCAAAAATAAAATATAATCAAATATTTTATTTATTCTTCCACATCATGCACAACAATTAAATAAATTTATTTATTTAATTTGCTTTCAAAAATCTTCCAAATCTTCTAAAAATAATGCTTCCTCTTCATGCACACAAAATTAAATAATTTATTATTTAATTCCTCTCAAAACATGCAAAAGCAAACCATGAGTCAACTAATTGATTCCAAAACTCTTGAAATAGAAAAAAGCTTTCTATTTTATGACAGCATATCTTATCTTCAATAAATAGAAAAATAGATGACTCAAAAGAGCTTTTGTATGACACTTGTCTTCTTTCTCTTCACGCACATTCTCTCATTCTTTCTCAACCGTCAATCTTCTTATTCTTTCTCAACCATTGATCTCAATCACAAGTCTATAAATTGAACCTTATTCTTCCATTTCAATCATCCAAGCTTTTAGTATCGTTACTCTACAAGAATTCCATTTGCTTGCGACCAACTTGTTACCATAACACCACTACCATTGTTGTGAAGCTCATCTTCATTGCAATCAACTATCATGGCCATTCCCACTTGACATCTTGGAATAGCAAGGAGGTGCACCTTATGAGGGCCTTTTCGAATACAAGATCATTTGCGATAGGCCGCCAATGGAAGCCATGAGGTAAAGAGGTTTGTTGAGGTATTGTTCATCATTTTAGATGTTCTTTATTTCTATATTTCATTGAGTTATGGGTATTATTGATATCATTGATATTTAGGCATAATTTCCCCTGACATTTTTGGCACCCACCGTGGGGCCCTGCTCCGATTTAACCAAAAATTAAGTTTACTGTGCAAAGGTTTCGTACATAGGAGGATTCGGTGCATCTGACCCATTCTGACACACATATGAGCTATGTTCTAGCGCATATGATCTTTCGGCGCATATGACCTCTGTTCCCACACATACATCTTTTGTTATGGCGCATTTGATATTCCAGCGCATATGATCTTTCGGCGCATATGACCTCTGTTCCCACACATACATCTTTTGTTATGGCGCATTTGATATTCCAGCGCATATGCTTTCTATTTCAACACTTTTTCTTTCTATTTCTATGTTTTTTATTTTTCAGCACTTCTGATCTCTATTTCTACACATTCAGGCTCTCAAACTGTGCATCTATTCTAAGAAGTAGTTTTTAGGATATTTTATCTATTGTCTGCTAACACTGACACTTTTTTGCAGGAATATTCTCTCATCTGCTTGCAGGATTAGGAGATGGTTAAGTTATTCTAGTTGCATTGTTAGAACACATCGTCTTTTCTAATGGATAGTAATCGGATGCACATGCAAAATCACATCTAGTTCTAACTAGGAGGGAGTAACTTGAATCTTGTTGCATCAAAAAATTGAATCTAGTCACAATGCTAGGAGGATAAAATTGAACCATTGCTCTCTTGCTTTTCAAAGTTAACAACATGTGTGTGTGCCCAAGTAGATAGCCCATATAGTCTTTTTCATTTTAACTAGGGGAAAAGAACGACTATCTTTCATGTTTTTGGGAATGATACAAGGCCTATGCTCTCCCCTATCTTGGGTGACCAAAATGCTAGACATATCATTTTCGCATGTGTTATACCTTTAGAGAGGCCTGCCCTTGGATGCCTGTCCGTCCTTGGGGAACGACCTTAAGTGGTAATAGGCTAAAGCCAAGCCCTGCTGAGCCACTATAAATAAATTGTGTTTGGAGTGAAAGCTTCAAGCAACGAGTGCTGATGTGTTATACCGACAGCCAACCTCCCTCAAAACCCTTCAAGGCATAACCCTTGAAGGCTGGGAGACTCCATAACGAAGAGTAGCATTGCCGCACGTATAACCACTCAAATGGTTGCCCTTACTAGTCATCCTTTATTTTAGTAGACCAAAATCCTTCTATTTGTTGGCACAAAAGGTGGGACCTTTGAAGCCACCCCAATTCATGTGGTTCTTAGTAGAGATAGTAGAGACAACCCTAAGGTTCAGTGGGGGTACAAGCCTTGGGAAACTTAGATCTTGGTATGCGTGAGAATTGTGTGCCATGGAGAGGCGTTGGTGCTACCGAGATCCTGAAGCTATCCACTTTGAATAGGCACAGCTAGGGGACTCAACAAATATTGTCTTTGCTAGACTAGGATTGTACTTCTTTTTGTGTCAAAAAGAGTCCAAAAATATAAAAAAAGATCAAAAAAAATCATGAAAAATTTTATGTTTGCTATGTTTTACTTGTCATAATTGAGAAACTTAGATCAAAAACACCAACTTGCAACTGAGAAACCAAAAAACATCAAAAAACATGCCAAAAATTACAAAAATAGTCAAGAAAAACTAGCTACGCATCTATCTTGCAAAGCTGCACATATACCTCGACTTGATGTGCATACATTCTGACTTGTTGTGCATCTATCCTCTGTTACTGCACCTTTAAATGTTGCCAGAACTGTGCTTTTTCTCTGACTTTCTGCACATTTGTCCTCTATTTCAGCGCATCCATTCCTGCGCATCCCTAACAGTGAGCATCTCCGTACCTTTTCAGAGAAAAATTTCAAATTTTCCAGATACCCATTTCAACCTTATATCAGTTTCTAAGATCAAATCTACCATGCAATCACTTTTTCCATTTCCATAGCATACCCTCCCTTTCATTTGTCATCTCATCCACCTTCTACGAGGTCTTTCCAAAACAAAGTCAGAGTTCCATATCAGATTAGTGCAGGACCTTTTTTAGATCATTCTGGATTCATGTAAACCTAGTAGGTCATAGAACTTCGCTAGTGGTCCTGGTGCCAGACTAGTCTCTACACAGTAAACGGGTACTAGATACCCTTAATTGTAACTATCGTCTCATGTCAACCAACTTGGAATCATTGATCAAAAGAGTCCCTTGTTCAAATCTCCTCACAAGTATCCTCTTCTCAACAATCTCCAACGACACCTAATCAAAATCTCTAGTTTCATCCCACCTCTTCCCACGTCGCCTTGCATGGTTTTAACTAGATCTCAATACCAAAAACAACTTGAAATGGCCGGATCATCAAACCCCATGGTCACCTATCACGATAGTGATGAGGAAATCTCTAGTGATGACCAAGGAACCCTCCAAAATTAGAAATTTCAATGCATGCTAAAAAAAGTGCTCCTTGAGGACCCTCACAAGTACTTCCTGTATCTTACAAATCTAGGACTTAAAATCCCCTCAAACTTTGATCTCAACAAACTAAAAGAAACTGTAGAGGAAACTCATGAAATTCACACTATTGAGGACAAAGGAAAGAAAGTCGCAGACCCAAATGTACCCGTGGAAGAAATGAAGAAACAAATCAAGGACCTAACACAACAAATGGCAGATCTCAAAGTAGGGCCACCCACTAAAACTTATTCATTAGAAGACATCGTACCATTTACCGTTGACAAAAGCTTGAACATGGTACCCTTCCCCTTTCGGTTCGAAGTGCCTAAGTTTGAAAAATACAAAAGAAAAGGAGACCCTAGAGATCACATTAGGGAATTTAACACCGCGTGCATGGAAGTAGCTCACAATGAAACCTTCTTAATGAGACTATTCCCTAGATCTCTAGGTGGTCAAGCCATGGAATGGTTCTCACGACTTACACCAGGTATCAAAACTTCTGATGAGTTAGTAAACAAGTTCATCACACACTTCTCCTATAACATTGAACACGAAGTCTCTATTCTTGATCTATGCAATACAAAACAAAAAGGTGGTGAATCCTTCACCTCTTTCTTACAAAGGTGGAGACAACTTGCTAGCAAATGTTCATGTGATGTACCTAAGAAGAAAATGATGAAGATGTCTATCCACAACCTAAACCCTGAACTGAGTTACCAAATACAAATTCAATGCCCTACCTCATTTTTGAAAGTCATTGAGATGGGATTATTTACTGAGAAAGATATGATCGCCAAGGGATACAAGGATACCCCTAACTCTAACTACACCACAGAAAAGTCAAATTTTTGGAAAAAAAATAAAAATGTCATCAATGATGGAGTAGTCGATGCCAAAGTGGCAGCTCCCAAACAGCAACCAATCTTCACTCTCAAAGGAGAAATAAACAATGCTGCACCAAACAAAACCTTCTCTCATGAGCCCAAGCCATGGTTCACTTCCAACCCTAGACAAAAATTCACACCACTAGGGGAGTCCCAAGAATCTACGTTAAGAAAACTACTAGCCAACAATGAGATCACTCTTCCACCAACTAGCAACTATGAACCTCAAATAAAACCACACTACTGGAAAGATACAGACTTCTGCAAATATCACAGAGGAAGAGGCCACACGACCAACAATTGTATCCATCTCAAACATGTCATTCAAGACATACTTGATCAAAATCAGGCAATCACTCAACAACATACCTCTAACGAGACACATGTGGCATACAAGGATCCGCTTCTCAATCACGACAGGCCATACAACAACAACAACAACAATGACAATCACAATAGGTAGAATCAAAATAATGGAAGCAATAATACAAACTACACAAGCGTGCCATTTGATTATACCATCAACTGCATATCGAAACACATCCCACAAGTAAATATGGTCACATCCAACCAATAATCAGGACCCAACAAAATTGATTATAACATCATCACCCACAGTGGTAAGGTCAAGTTAAACATGCTTCCTTTAGGGTCATCACCTTCTCCATCTAACCCCCATACGTACAGTGTCATAGACCAACTTCAGAAAACTCTTGCCCACATATCTATCTTAGAGTTGTTGCGTCTATCTCCTTCCCACAAGAAAATTCTCAATAAAGCCTTAGTGGAAACAACTGTGCCCACAAACTTGGCCCAAGAGAAGTTTCAAGCCATGGTAGGAAATCTAACCTCCTCAGGCACCATCTCATTTACTGAACAGGATGATCTCTTAGTGTCTCAACCTCATAACACACCCTTACAAATCGTCGCATTCATTCATAAACACCATATCAAAAGGGTTCTTATCGATGGAGGAGCCAATTTAAATATTTGCATGCTCAAGCTAGTCCTTACATTGGGGTTCTCTGAAGCTACAGTGGATCCTAGGAAAAAGATCACCATTAAGGCCTGTGATGAAGAGGAAAGAACTACCAAAGGAACAGTGGTGTTACCAACATAGGTGGGACCAATGATAAAAGACGTTGTTTGCCAAGTCCTAGATAGGGAGCTAGCCTATAATATCCTCCTAGGTAGACCTTAGATTCATGCCATGCAAGCTATGCCTTCTACCTACCACCAATGCATCAAATTTCCTCATAACGGCAAACAGATTACCATCCAAGGTGTTTTTGATCCCTTCCAGCACTGCAACACTATCTGCTCAAAGCCTGATAGCATCATTCCTAACAATAGAGCTTCCATATTCCCCATCTCGCAGCATGATTTCTCTTCCAAACCTTCCTCATCCAAGCCCAAAGAGCATAAAATCACAATCAAAGAAATAGGGGTGGGGGAATACTCCATCAAGGATAGCCTCAACTTAGCCAAACTGCCTCTATCTCCAAAATCCTTTGGGCAACCTACACCTTTTCCAAAGCTATCTGCTCCCCCCAAAGCTCCCATAGCTCCCTTTAACAAATGGGGAACCCTATCAGATGAAATAGAAGAGAAAGATGTCTTATCATGGCTTTACACAGAGGAAGATAACACGCAACAAGAATCACCTAAGCTCCCAACAGAAATCTACGGGCATGGTGATTCAATCCTACATAGAATGGGTTATGACGGACAAGGTCCCATTGGCCTAAGAAAAGAAGGAATAACATAACCCATCGAACCCTCTTCATCCTCACTAGCAAAAAATACAAAAGGGTTGGGATACAAGGACAAAGGAAAAAATAAGACCAATGCCTATTTTGTGGAACAGATTCATGCCCTACAAGAAGACAGTGACACAGATTCCAATGAGTATGAGTGGGAGGAACTCACAGAGAACTCCTATGAAGACAAAGGAGTTGATACCATTCAAACATATAGCCCCTACCATGAGGGACAAATGCTAACGCATAGACCATTAGAGTGTGATTGGCCAACCCCTGAGAGTACAACTTTCAAGGAAGGTCAGAGTTCCATCACAATAAACAATATGAAGGAAAGTACCATCTCGTATCCTATCCCTACCAATCTGAATCCTAACCATGTTTCCATTCAAACTATCAATGAATCAAATCTATCTTATGATTCCCTTCCCCTTGTGCATCCTGAGCTCATCGACTGGGATTTACAAGGTGTAACATCCACATTCTAAAAACATAGTAAAAACTAAAAATTTCACCTTTAAGTAAATTTACAAGGTAAAAATGAGACAGAAAATTTTTCTTCTATTCAACATATAGTCGAGTAACTACAATTACAAGATATCTCATTACAAATTCAATAAACCATATTATCTTTCTCAAGTACAATGTTTACAAAAATAAATCTATTATAAATACCTGAATCAGATAATGTTTTACTTAATCTCAATCAACACAAGTCTCAAAGATATATTGCATCCAGAAATCTGACATATTTATCGCAAGCCTTGGCATGTCTTCTATGAGAGAGAGAGAGAGTATCTTTCTAGTGATTTACCTCCAACCACAGACCGTCGGTCTCCCGCACTCCTTCCTAACCAGAAGTGGCCCTTCCCTTCACGAGAAGTATAGACCAAGGTGACCAGTGGTAATTTGCCTTTCCGAGTACATAGTGTTGTATCTTATACAACTCTATCTATCATACAACCCTAGATACCCTCTAGCTAAGTATGATTCCTGATAGGATGTGCAATCCAGATACAGTGAATCGACAATGCATGCAGAGACATATGCATTACTATGGCCATAGTTTTCAATATAAATTGACGTTCGCAATGAACGTTGTCGTAATGTTCACCCACTCCAACTCGACTTGGATACTATCATATTCCTACAGTTTGACTTGGTCAACTACATTTAACTTATGAAGTCATGATGATTTCATCAATCTAGTCTTCCGGACCCAATACATGTTTTCTTTCATTGTCTAAAATCCATAGACTTTTTCTTTTGTCTTTCTTCCTTTACAAGGACTCTCATTGCATCATTGCAATCCCTAAGGTCCATGACTTATTGTCTCATAATATATAAAGATAGATTAATTATGACTACGATGATAACCTTACCTAGATTAAGCAATATAGTCCAGGAAACCAATTCCCTTCTTACAAGTAAGAATAATTACACATAGTCAGGGCACTTGACCCTTCAATCACGATCTAAATAATGATCTCAATGTCTTAATATAATAATTACCATATCTAGGTTAAATTTAGATTCAATTGATGAGTTTTTCCTAATGCAAACCTAGTCTTTCTGACTTAGGTGAATTCACAAGACACTGTTGTTGCTCTATTAATCATTATGGATTGACTATCCATTCTTAGGTTTCTCTCTTTGCATCTTTGCAACGTTTGAGATTTACCCCCTTGTCAACAAGTAATAGCTTAGAGAAGTTGTGATAAAAGGTATAATGAATTAATGTTTGACTTAACCATTTAATGGTACCTCTTGCATGTTTGCAAAATCTGAGGCTCACGGCTTGTAATTCAATTCAACTTTTAACTCAACAAGGAGTTTTCCCTACCTAAGGTTAATCTTTGTTGACTAGTAACAAATTTCTTTCCATCAAGATAGATATGAGCATTTACTAAGATTAGGGTTCACGTCACATTAATGTCTACTCATGAAATGAGTTCGCCCACTTATAAGCTCTATAAAACATCCTTGATACCCTCAAGGTGTTTGAATTCCTCATGCATTAAAGCATGGCGCAAAGGTTTACTCTATTCCTGAGTTTATGGATTCATGTCTGTTCACACGATGTACAATGGGTTTTCTATTTCATTGTTTATATGGATAGCATTTGTAATGCAATTCATAATCTCATAGTCATATAAAACATCGTTTATAAATATCCACTCCTAAGTGGTCTCTAACATGGCTATTCGATTACCATATGTTTATACAACATACTCAAGTATATAATATAATTTCCCATAAGTCTGGAATTTAAAGTTTTAGACTCATAAGGGTCTACAAGGTAATAGCGACACAAGAATCATCACATGCAGCTTAATTTAGACTCAAAATGCGGGATTCCCACCCTTATCTTTTCATTACAAAATCATGACGGTTTTCGACCAATACTAATACTTAACTCTACTCCTCCTTCCAAGTCAAATGGTTTCGCATGGTTTAATGAGATAAGAGTTGTGTATAAGATAATAAAGGATTTGGAATCAACCTTTCAACATTAGAGATGACCAAACACATTGTCGACCTCTAACTAAAGGTATAAAACAAATAAGACATTAGCTAGTTACATTTGTCTATGTTCCATGTCTTGTTTTCGAAATCTTATCTATTTGACCCGAGAGATGTTTTAAATCCTCATCTTCCTCTGGTTTTTAACTCCCGACACCACAGCCAATTACAACTACATCTCCGGCTGTCAAACAACTAAAGTCAAAACATACTTTAAATCTGAGGTTTTAAACTCCTACACAACATGCACGTGGAGCAATATGGTTTCTCGCTGTGGAGCTATCGTTTCAAGTGCACAAAGACAGTTTTAAGTTGATAAGACAGTCATAAAGGAAACTCTTTAAACATACGTCATTGCCAGCCGTTGGTGGAATGTAGTTTACATTTTGCATCATGCAATGATCATTCATAGATGTGTGTACATTGAGAACTATGTTCTATCATCATACGGTGTCATTCATGATAGGCAATGATCTAGTTTCTGAGTTCTCGAATACTAAAAGACAGCAATGATACTATTTCTGAGGTTTCGAATACCAAAACACAGCAATGATACAATTTTATTGATTAACCTCACATAGAAATCGCAGTAAGAAGACATTGCCATCATATTCTTTTTGTTGTAAACGTATTACATTATCTTTGCATAGATGAGGCACAAAACTAACTTAGACTGCGAAGAAAGAGAATAGAAAAACCTGTCGACGGGGTTATTGACTGCAGTTACAAGCTCCCGGCGACCTTTGCAGAATCTCGACTCTCTGCACACCTAGCCACATCCTTCTTTGACAAGACGTGCCTCCTTAGGTTTTCAAAACCCTCTCTATTATGTCAGTCATGCACAGTGACGCCAAACCTTCCAATGAAAATGTTGCCTCTCTGTCATTTTTCTCCTCTCTAAACAACGACAGCCTCCAAAACTCTCCTCTCCCCCCACGTCGATGGAGTATATCTCCCATTTAACTCTTATTTTCAATTTCTAAACTGCCCCCTCTCTATTGCGGTTTCTTTGGTTTCTTAAAAACCACAGCCCCCTCCACGATGATGGAGCATCCACATTTATTTCAACGGTTACACTTTTATTCTCCACGGCATAACTCCCATAGCATAGCGAAGAAAAAGACTCTCCTCTAACTGTGGTTTTTCAAATTCTAACCACTGACTACCACTATCCTCACGTGCCCACGATGAAGGAGTAAATGGCATTCCTCTCGCGGTTCCACTATATTCTCAACGACATCACTCCTACCAAGCTCAGTGAAGAAGGAGATTGGTCTATATCTGCGGTCTTTTTGATTCTAAACAACAGCAACACCGATGCCTTTGCACCCTCAACAATGATGGAGAATATGCATTGAACTCACGGCCGGCACATGCCTATACACAAGGAGACTTCTAACCTTCGACAAAAGCAACCTAACATCGCTAGCGGAGTGAAACTCTCACAAGGTGATATCTAATAAATGCAAAAGGTGACTCCAAGGTTGAAAAGAGGTAAAGAATCAAAACTGACTAAAGAAAGAAAGTGTGGGTTCGATACAAGACAACTGAAGTTGTAAACTCGAAAAGAAAAAGACGTATTTGCAAAGGATGACGTCCCAACCAATAGAGCTTGGGTGAAAACCACTTGACTTGACAAGAAAACTGACATCAAGCAAACTGGTGAAAAACTACATCCCGTTAGCTGAATTACGACTAAACGATTTTGGAATATCCTTCCAAATGACGACCAAAACAGTTATAACATAAATCAACTTCACATTCAACTTCTGTCGATTTACAAAAGGGAATAAATTCATAACACATGATTAACGTGTTTTTATGGCAATCACGATGGATTGGGCGTAACGCAACACGAGATTTTAGATGTCGTTTAGCTGTCACATAGTTGTGAAAAACCTCTACCCAAAGTTGTTAAAAACTTCTCTATTTGTCCCAAGGATTTCAGATGATGTGAATGGGTCGAGTTTACCTCCCCATCACAATTCTTCATTAAAATCACATCGACTTGAAGAGTTCATCTGTTGACATTAAACGTCGACAATATTAGTGCCATCTAACTTGATGGGAACGTCTTGACGTTTAAGAGGCGACAATAAAACTTCAAGTGACTCAAGAAGAATAACGCAATTGTTTTACGGCTATGACTTTGTTTACATCGCAATGACTATGTCAACTCATCATTGACTTGACCAAATGAAAATCGAGATATCGACTACCTGTCGATTAGATTTGAAAGTAACTAGCAAGACAAGACTTACCTCATACAACTCATTGGTTCACATTATTGTTTAACACTAGACTCGTTTGGCAAATTGACCACTCGTAATCCAAGGTCTATCTCTCTCTTCTCGAAAGATACTCTCTCTCTCTTCTCTGAGAGTCGATAACTTGTAATCCTATTTCACTTGTCATCAAACAATAAGAGATCAGTGCATCATTATTCAAAATAAATCAAACCTCATCATATAGATATAAAATCGACAATAACGTAATCATTTCCATGATTTCCTAAATGATATTCAATATAATTCCATGTCATATCTTCTCAAAAATCTATAACATCTCAATAAATTTACTTATGCCCAGGTAAAAGGTAAAAGTATAGCAAGTCAGAAATAGGGATGTGACACAAGGCACCCCACAACTAGACATGTTCCACAATGATGATGCCTATATTGACTACATGGAACTTAGGGACCATCTACCGGTAGGAGATCATAAAGTTGGGTTCACAATTGAACTCAACACCGTGGCTTATTTTGGAGAGGGTGCCAAGCCTTCTAGTCGTAAAAACATAAAAATAAAAAATGGATCTGATGGTGAAAACTGTTCTGTAGCAGTATTAGATCCCAAAATAATAAAAAGAAAGGATGCATCCGATGGTGAAAACCCAACTGTGGCACCTAATGATGGAAGGCTTGACACTCTCCCCACCAACATGCATTAGGAGAAGTCACAGATTGTTGTGGAACCTACAGAACCTATCAACATTGGAACAAAGGATAGTCCGAAGATCATTCACTTTGCAAAATCTCTATCTCCACCAGAGAAAACCAAGTTTGTACCATTCTTCAAGAGAAAGCAAGTCAACTTTGCTTGGTCATATGCAGATATGCCCAATTTAGATCTGGATTTGATTCTACATCATTTTCCACTAGACCTAGGGGTTAAGCCAGTCAAGCAGAAGCTCAAAAATATGCATCCACACATTGCACTACTAGTGAAAGAACTCAAGAAACTATTGGATGTAGGATTCATCAGAGCAATAGACTATCTAGAGTGGGTATCAAACATAGTGCTAGTCTCCAAACCTGATGGCGGAGTCATACTATGCAATGATTTCTAAGATCTTGACAAAGCTTGCCGCAAGGATGACTTTCCATTGCCTAATATTGATATCATAGTCGACTTGACAGCAGGACACACCATGCTTTCTCTAATGGATGGCTTCTTCGAGTATAATCAAACTAGGATAGCACCAGAAGACCAACATAAGATAGCTTTCACTTGTCCATGGGGAACCTTCTGCTAGAATGTCATGCCATTTGGGTTAAAGAACGTAGGAGCAACATATCAATGTGCTATGACCACTATCTTCCATGACATGATGCATGTAATAATGGAGGACTACGTAGATGATATCCTTGCAAAATCACTCACAAGAGAATCCCACCTTGATGTACTAGAGAAAATTTTTCAGAGACTAGAACAATTCAAAGTCAGGTTAAACCCGAAGAAATGTGTGTTTGGAGTCACATCTGGCAAGTTCCTAGGCTTCATCGTATCAGTAAATGGGATAGAAGTTGATCCTGCCAAAGTCAAGGCTATCATGGAAATGCCACCACCAAATAACATCACTCAATTACGATCTCTACAAGGCAAGTTACAAGCAATCCGTCAGTTCATATCACAACTAGTAGACAAGTGCCAACCTTTCAGTCATCTCTTACATAAAAACATTCCATTCAAATGGGATGAGAAGTGTGAAGCAGCATTTGGCAAACTAAAGGAATATCTCATGAACCCTCCTATTCTAATGCCACCTATCCAAGGTAAGCCACTATTGTTGTACATATCTACTACACAAACAGCTCTGGGTGCCCTATTAGCACAACAGGATCATGAAGGCAAAGAAAGGGCTATCTACTATATCAGTCATACATTGGTGGGCTACAAACTGCAATACTCTCAGATAGAAAGATCTTGTCTTGCTGTGGTTTTTGCTTCCCAAAAACTATGACATTACATGCTAGCACATTCAGTCAAGCTTATTACAAAGATAGATCCACTGAAGTACCTATTAAGCAAAACAACTCTCACAAGTCACCTAGCTAAGTGGGTAATGCTCCTAAGTGAATACGACATTGAGTATGTAGAAAGGAAGGCTATCAAAGGACAAATCATTATCGACCAGTTAGCAGAAGCACCATTGTAGGATACCACACCAATGACATTTGAGTTTCTAGAAGAATCCATCTTCAGTATCACAACACACTCATGGAAACTCTACTTTGATGGGTCCTATACAGACCATGGATCAGGGGCAGGAATCTTATTGGTCACTCCTCGTGGCGATACCATACCTAAGTCTTATTGTTTGTTATTCCCATGTACAAACAATGTCACAGAGTATGAAGCCTTGGTCATTGGCCTCAAACTGGCAACATAATGGAAAATCAAAGAGCTACATGTCTATGGTGATTCTCAATTGGTAATCAATCAAGTCAATGATGACTATCAGACCAAAGATGACAAGTTAATCCCATACAAGTGCATGGTCGATGACTTTAAAGAGTACTTTTTTATCATCTCCTTTGAGTAGATACCTCGCATTGAAAACAAAGTTGCAGATGCTATGGCAACCATTGCCTCACTCCTCGAGATCCCAACACATGGGTCATCGTACGAGTTCTTGGTTGAGACAATTATACAACCAGCTTATGATCTTCCTAAAACCCACTCTATATGCCTATTAGTCGAATCTGATTCACCTTGGTATGGTAAGATTTACACTTACCTCAAGGATAACACCCTACCACCTAACTTGTCTTCTAACCAATGCCAAACTTTCATTCGCCAAACCTCTCATTATACCATTATCGCTGACACCCTACACCATCAAGGCCTGGATGGTACTCTACTCTGATGTTTAGAATGGGAAGAATCTCAAACCACCTTGCGAGATGTATACGAAGGAATTTGTAGAACACACTCTAGCGGCCCTTCTTTAGCTAAGAAACTCATGCGTTTGGGATACTATTGGCCAAACATGGAAATAGATTCATATCAGTTTGTGAAGAAATGCAAGAAGTGCCAAATACATGGAAACCTGATACATGCACCGGCTCAAGAGTTACGACCTTTAACAACACCTTGGCCCTTTCCTCAATGGGGACTCAACCTTGTGGGCAAAATTCACCTCCCATCATCCAACGGTCACAAATTCATAATAACCACCACTGAATATTTTACCAAGTGGATTGAAGTCGTTCCCCTCACCAATTTCATAGACAAATAGATTGCATCATTCATTCTCAATTACCTCATCTACAAATACAGAATTCCCTCATCCATTATCACAGATAATGGAAGACCTTTCAAAAATTAGGATGTCCAAGAGGTTTGTGACAAATTCAAAATCCAACACCATTTCTCCACCCCCTACTATCCACAAAGAAACAGCCAAGCAGAGGCATCCAACAAAACAATTTTGAAAATCCTTAAGAAAATTGTCAACGATACTGGTTATGATTGCAACATACAACTCAATCCTACTCTATGGGCCTATCGGACTAGTATATGCACTCCCATAGGTGCTACCCCTTACGCCCTTTTCTATGGATCAGAAGCCATTTTTCTATTGAGGTCGAGTTACCATCCTTATGGGTGTCGTTAAAAGGTCTCATTACTAATGAAGACTACAGAGTTTCCAGACTACAAGAGTTAGAACTATTGGAAGAGAAAAGGCAACAAGCCTTTAACCATCTCAAAGCATATCAACAAAGGATGTCATGAAGCTATAATCACAAGGTCTGTCCAAGGGTCTTTAATGTTGGTGATCTAGTGCTTAAATAAAATCCCTGCAATCAACAGGATTGGGAAAAGAAAGGTAAGTTCAAGCCCAACTGGCTTGGTCCTTATGTCATCATTGCTGCATATGGATCGGGGGCATATTAGTTAACAACTTTAGAGGGTGAGTTGTTTGAAGACCCAATCAACAGTATGCATCTTCATCGATTCTATACATAAGAGAACCCCAATGTAAGGGGGGGAAATTTTCAAAAAATCAAAAAAGGAAAAAAAAATCAAAAAATTAGAAAAAAGCAAAAAAATAAAAAAAATTACAAAAAAAATCATCCTCTGGTGAAAACCTGGCAAACAAGCATCATGTGTACTTCTAGCTTTCATGCAAATAAAAGCAAGTGGTAAAAACCTGGTAAACAGGCATTACTTGTGATGAACCGCCTTCTCCATCTTTGGGAAACCAATCACCCTGTGTCCATTCTTCCTACCATCATTTCTCGTCTGATCCATATCTGCTCCATAATAAAACACCTAGTGCAACCTAACGATAGCCTATCATGGCTTGATACTTTGTCTCTTTTGTCGCCTTACCAACTATAGGTCTTATCAAGTATCCTATCCACAATGTCAGCCTAACATAGCATTTGTTGTCAGTATCATAATGTAGTGCCCCTCCGTTCTCACCTTGGATGTACAGGTGAACTGATCAAGGTGCATGAGGATGAAGGTAAAATAACAGGAATAATTATTGGTAAGGTATACAATTGATGTTGTACAATATAGATAGATGTTTCATCCATGTGAGGTTTCATATGATAGTTAATGTGTTTTATTGACAACCTCTATTGCGACACTGATAATGCAGGCTTTGACATTATTTTGCATTCCAATGATCAAGATGTCGATCTTACTACAATTATTATGGATCTCATGGACTGATTCTATTAGATTTATTTGTTATGATGATGCTTCTGGGACTTATTCAATGTCATGCACCTATATGTTTAGTGTATGGTTCTGTTTAGATAATGAGGTAGATTTGAGTGGTTATGATCACGTGTTATCTAATCTAGATTGATATGATGTGGAGAGGACAATGTCACATCACTTGCTTGCGAGTGCCCTGTGATATTGTGATTCCTTTTTCACCTAGTGATAGCTTTTGTGCATTTATATATATGCTTAACTGTGTCATTTGCTGCAGGATGCAGGTATCTGGCATCGACTCCACCTAAAATAACAGGGCTGAGTGTGCCTTGAACCCAATGGATAAGTTGTTCCGGAGATAACTTAAGGTCCCACATCCCAAGTCATCATCCTCAATCAGGATGCATGACATGTCTAGTTAAATTGTCAGTTCTGTCAGTATGTCAGGGCTTGCAATTGAGGTATATTTGATGGAGCTTGTTTGGTTAAGTGTGTTTTGGCCTGGCTTGTGAACATGTTTGATTCGGCTTTTAACGGCTGTCCTACTCAGTGGGTTATGTTGTATGCCTAGATTGCGTTACATAGTCATGCTATTATTTGATCCACTATAATACTTAACAGGATTACATCAATTATCATTATTAATATTAAATAAGGTTAAAATGATAACTGATAATTACCTAGCTCAAGGTAATTATCCTAAGTTGTTTGAATGTGAATTACTATTATTAAATTGAGTTATTTGGGGGTAATTATAGATTTAAATAAGTTTTAATATCTTAATATCTTATTATGATTTCGCAATATTTATTTTAGTTTAGGGAACAATATTTCTCATAGTTATGTTTGTAAAAGGGTCAGATTATTACTCAGGTTATACTAAATAAAATACATAAATTAATTTGTGTCACGGTTCAAAGGTTATACAAATAAGGTATAAATAATTATAACATATATGATAAATATATATCTATAGTATAATACTAAAATAAAACGTTATAGTGTTTAGTTGAAAATTAAACTATGAGCTGTAAGGAGATAAATTTAATTAATAGTTGTTATAGATGGCATTGGATCATGTGCCAAGCCTTCTACAAAGGTGGGAAAAATCAGGAAATAAGGGGAGATCTCTCTCTCTCGCTCTTGGGGGGAAAGGGGGAGGAATGGAGGAGAAGGAACAACAAGCAGGGGAGATTGGTTTAGGTTGCAATCGGAGAGGTTTCAGCATCAAATCCAGGTTGCATCTTTTCTATTTTGGCCGCAGCAAAGGAAGCACATTTTCCCCATTGTTTGCAAGCAAATCAGCGATCTTATAAATTCAAACGTCAGTGTTCACTTCGCATCGATTGCTATTTTCGTGTGATTATTTCAAAGGGTTTGGGCAATCGCAGGTAGAGGAATAATATCAAACCAGGTATGCATTTTGATTATTTATTGCAGTAGAATATAGATTTATATTTATTTGTTCCCGATTTTGCTCTTGTTTTGGTTTTGTGATAACTATTTTTAGAGCTCTTGACATTGCAACCATGTGATTAAAATATGATTTGATCGCCCGTGTTCCCAAGATCTTGAAGATTTATTTACATCGAATTCGATAAGGGCAAGGGCGCAGGGTTTTCGTTATGTATATGTGTGTGCGCAACCTAGTTATTGGATTCGTAGGTCAAGATGGAATTGTTATAATGGAAAATTTTGATTAAGAGTCGGAAGGTCTAGTTCAGAAAACAATTTATTTAAATCTGTTATTGTAGGAATGAAAATTTATTTTAATTTTGTTTAGCCGAGTAAATCGCTTGGTTTGTTTAAACCTGGGTCAGTCAGGATCTGAGGAAGATCTTTTACGGAAAGGCAAAGGTTGTGATTTTATGTTATGTATACAAATAAGAGCTTAGCTCCCTTTATGCAACTCAAGGCTTTTTAATTGATCCAGACCTAGTATGATTTGGGAATAGTAACAAAATTGTTACGGCCTAGGTTAGGTTACGGCCAAGTTAAACGCCAAATTTGCATGAGAGACATTAACTTCATTTGTGAAGAATGGGATTAGATTTGTCTCCTATCAGATCTGGCAGGAACTGCTTAGTATCATATAAAGGTGAAATTGAAGGCTGAGATGTTTTGTTTGTAGCCGTCAATTTACATGGGGAAACCTTATTTGCCGATGAGGGAGAATACAAAGGGTTGCGATTTTAGTTTTTTTGTCAAGGCTGTGATTTTAGACTAAGATGATCCCTGCACACAGTTCTGAACCTCCTAGACCAAGTTCATAGTAAATCGTAGGAAAACTACCAAATTCCAGGGTTTAAAGATCAAGCCTTGGATCTATTTTCGCATTATCATGACTGGAGGTATTATTCTACCAAAATAGAGTACCTTATGAGCGGCAAGAACCCAGATTTCATAGTAAGAAATGGGCAAACTGTATAGCTATGGTTATATCATACCTTTTGATCCTGCATGGTAAATAATATATATATTTTCCCGTCACCAGTTTTGGGGATAATAGTAGACAGTTCTAGGGTTCCGAAATCAACGAAGGAAGGCGGTTAAATATGAAGTTCATCGTATGAAATTAAAATAGCATCTAATATGTATTCGAGTGTGTAATAGTAGATAATTCACACGATTTCAACTGCATTGGAATCATATGCTTTCCTAGTCCCATCTGGCTGAGCTTAAACAAATGATTTGTCAGCATCGTAGTTTAGTGTATAATCATTTTACATACCTGCTGTAAAAGTTGACAGGTGGCTCTCAACCGTAGGTTTGTTTTAAACATTTGTATTAGATGCAATTATAGATCTTGACATTTTTAGTTGTAGTAGAAATGCCTATAAATGATGCACTAAAAGCTGTTCTAACAATTATCACACAGCTTATCTAAATGCCTGTAAATGATGAACTAAAAACTGTTCTAACAATTATCGCACGGCTTATCTTTTTATACTAAAGCATCTCCATGTAACCATCACAGGTGTAGTTGGCCTCTTAATAATTAAGTTAAGTGTGTTCCCATAATAGCCTCCATTGTTATGAATGTCAACCATGTACTCATATGAATCGATTAAAGCTGCAGTGCAATAGGGATGCTCATGTGAATGTCCAGCTCTTTTTGTCTGTAAACCATCTTCCTTTACCCCTCGGTGGATGTCCATACGATGTTCCAAAGCTCCCATTTTGACGCATGTGGAATGGACGCAGGCTTGGGGCAGGGAATATGATTCACCTTGCCCATTTCAAAAGCTTTCAAAATCTTTTACTTTCCTCAGCATAGTTTTCGGGTGCCTAGATATTTGTAAGTCTGCCATAAAAGACGCTTAGGGCAGGCCAAGCTGGTAATTGATCTTCATTAAAATTTAGGGTTGCATCTTCCCATAAATTAGAAGTAGATTTGCATATATTTCTATGTCTGTCATATATTGGCAATAGGTATATATATATATATATATATATATATATATATATATATATATATATATATATATATATATATATATATATATATATATCTTAATGCTTATGTTTGCCATATATTGGCGATAGATATTCCTGTATCCTTGAGCTAATGTATGCCATATAATGGCGATATTTATTTTCAAACCCTAAGTTTTGTCAGCCATAAATCGGCATTAGTTATTCACATAACTGAATGTTTGTGTCTACCATATTTATATTAATTTCTATTTGCCTTTGATAAGTATTATACCCTGAGATGCCAGAAACTATAACCTCTTTTATGATTAATTTATCTCAACATGTTAGTCTGAGTATATCAAGTTTTGCATGAGTAATTCTTTAACCTATATCTAGATTTAGAATAGTTTGATGTATATAAGTTTAATATTTTTCTTATGAATGTATTATAGTCATTGGTGAATTGACCTCAAGGCATAGCCATATGGTTACATTGTGGATCTGAAGTCTATTATGTAATGTGCATATTTAATTCATTTAGGAAGAATGAAAATTGCCTTAGGTTATACTGTGATACGTGAGGAAGAGAAGTAGGTTGCTGAAGGGACGTCATTGATGATCATTAGTATCTTCAAACACATTTCAATAGTCAATTTTTTTGCTAAATCATTCACATGTCTTACAGTTCAAATGTATGCACCAAAGTCAGTGTCACACTGTGGGAAATTAGTTCTGCATGCATGTAGGTATGCCAAAACCTTGTGTCCCATCAGTTTAGGGTTTGATATCATGATCTTTCCAATTAAAGAGCTATATAATGATTGTTTTTATTACATTGGTATAATTTATTAAGATAATTATAATGCATATGCTCAAGATAGATAAATTATGTTTGATGCATGTAATATTCAGTTGTTAATAAATTTAATTTAAATTGTTATTGAATTTATTATGATTTCTTGATAATGATTTGTTAAGATTGGGAATTGGATTGGTAGGTTGGAATTAGAGGTATAATCATTGTAAGAAGTATTTGATTTATAAGAATTTTGTATCTAATATTACCTATGCATTTGTTTAGCTTGAAGGTTATGTTTATATGTAATTGATGATTGATTTATTATATCAAATAGAATTAATATTTATTAACTAGATCGAAGATATATGAATTCTTGTGGAGATATTACTTGTATTTGGTTGTTAATACGATTAAATGTAAATCGATATGATTAAATAATTAGTGTGGATGAAATTTAATCTAGGTTGATTGGTTGGTAAAGATCTTTTCATAAGGCTTTTGTTAAGTTGAAGTTGGATTGAAAGCTTGGTGTTAGGTGAAACAACAATGTACTTGAAAATATTTTAGCCTTATAAGTAAAACCTATAGGTAACTGAATAACTAAGAGATTGAATTGCTTTTGTAATAAAAATTTATGTTGTCAATGAGTTGATTAGTTGAAATCTCTTATTGCAAGCAAAATTTTCATGAGAGTGGGTCTATGTGTAAATTGTCAAGTTTAGGTTCCAGAGGCATAAGGTAATAGGATTTGTTCGTATGTATTCTATTCATAGTTGTCTTGAAAAGAAGATGTTGTAAGAACATGATGTCTCTTGTCTGTGTATGTGGGTCTTGGTAAACAATAATGTAAGATGATGTACATATTGTGTCATGAATTTATTTCAATGGGTTTAAATTTCCTTCATGTATGTGTTGATATCAAGCTTGTGATTAGTATGGAAATGGGGAGATCTTGTAATTGTAATGAGAAACTATTTTGGTTCATAGCTGTGATTGGAAGAGCAAGATGACCCATACCTTGCTCTGAATTTGTGTTATGATTATTGTGATTGATGACTGGAAGTTTTTTGGACAATGATCTAAAGGTTGGTTATCATGACTATGTTTTGTATGCAAGAAGGGAAATGCCTTGCATTGTTTATGTATACTTATCAGTATGAAAGTGATTGTCTTGCTTGATTGTTCAGGTTTCTAGATGCAGGTAGGGGAGTGGCTTTCAATGTGGGGCCAGCGCCCAAAGTGGCTGTCAGGATAACCCATTGAAAGTTGTTAATTAAGTGAAAACCTAAAAATAAACTGGGGGGAAAAAGGGTAAAATACACATTAACAAGATAATTGGATTTCCTCTCCAATGCCTGTAGTGCTCGTTTAGACTAAGGATGGGTAGAGAAGGCCTGGTTGGCAAGATCAACTTCCTTGTCCTCACGAAAGGAAGGTTGATACCGCATGAGTCACCCTATGGGGCCGGCGCCTAGTGAGAGGCTGTCAGGATAACCATAGATGGGGGCCGACGCCTAGTGAGAGGCTGTCAGGATAACCCATGTTAGGACTGTGCGATGACACTCTCCCTACTGCAGCCTAGCATTCCCTAGTCGTATTCTCCCCATTTGTCGTGTGTTGCCTCTGGAAGTGATATTGAGTTGTTTGTGATGTGGTCATGTGTTGTGATGGTGTTAGGCTTAGTCCTTGTTCCTGTTAGGCACTTGTCTACCTAACTATATGATGTTGTGGGACCTTATGTTATCTCCTAGCACGGGGGGTGGACCTCAGGGTTCCACATGGTCGGGTGGATGTGCTTTATCTCCATTGGTTTTTTTTCCTTGCCATTATTCGTGTGCAAGAAGGTTGTAACTCCTGTAGAAGATTCAGATCATGTACCAGTTTATGAAGACAGTTATTTATGCTCATGTACTATCCTGTGTATCAGGTTATTAATAATGTTTGTAATCCAATGTAAACGAAAGTTGGTGATGTAAACAATATTATGTTGTATCCTCGTATGTATGAAAAACTGAAATTGTATTTATTATGGATGATTATTTATTTGATGTCATGGAAATGTATAAGGTTATTCAATTATTGTAATAAATTTAGAATGAATTATTGTTGTCAAGTTAATGTGTGATGTGTGAGAGAACATGATAGTAGTTTTGTCAGTAATGCAGCCATGGAACCCTGGGAGAATGTTACTTAGTATAGATAAGTTAAATGTTACCTTGTTATTCCTTGTATTTAAAAAAAAAATTGTCCGATTTGTTTAGTGTAATTGTGTTGTTCTCTAGTGTTTCATGGTGGGGCGTTACATCTGGTATCAGAGCCAAGTTTGCAACACTGGGATCTCTGGTTCTTGTCATTGTTCTAGGTTAGACATTTTTCTCCTTATGGTGAGTTGGTAATAGTACCTCTCACCTAAGAGCCTTAGTATGGTATTAGAAATATGATAAGCTTACAGACTTGCGGTTGACTGTAGAAGAAATAAATCCTTTATGCTTTGTTCTACTTGTGTGTCTATTATGCGAAAATGTGATGATATATCTAACAATATGTATTCCCTGAACACTAGTGCTTGCCGATTGTTGAGGCCTCCAGTTTCCTCTTGTGGTCTTTGGTGCTTTAGAAGCTAGAAGCACGGTTACTTTTAGTGCATGGAATCAAGAGAGTGGAATTTACCCCCTCTAGTGAAGTATTGCAAAAGTACAATGGTTCTTTGTTTTCCCTGGTTTGCTAAATAACCATACCTTGGGAGGTTATGTTTAGGGTGGGGAAGCACCATAGTATCTTTATGTTAATGACATTATTTGTGTAAGTATTGGAATGATTTGGAGGCATCATGCATTACAAGATATGTGGTTAAGTGGTATAGTCGTAGTTCGACATCTATTTTATTTTAGTGGCCATGACTTCATGTGGAAGTTCTTTTGTGGATTATGAAGGTTATCATTGTATAAGTATGTAAAAACCAAATGCAGGAGATCAAATTGGAGCTTGTGTTAGACCCATCTTATATAAATGTGATACTTAAAGTAAAATGTAGCCTTGATTAAGTATGTTCGTGTATGCAATATTACCTATTCTTTCTCACATAAAGAAATTGTATCACATTTAAGGTAGAAATTGTTGTAAATAAATAACGAATTGTTTTCCTTAAATCCTTATATAAAAGTTGTTTAGGTATGAGGATGTAGATAACCTAATTATCTGTGTTGTTGTACATTCTCTAACACATTCTGGACCCTATGTCCTTGGGTGTTGTGTAGCAGATACCCCTTTATGTGGCCAAAATTAGCCACTTTGTGATGTGGGTTTGTTTGCAATTTGGGTAATTTGAAAATTCTGATGGTTGTTTCATGTGTTGTTAGGGGCTAACAGTGAATTTATTTTCTTTGAAATTTCTTATGTCAGGAATGGTCACTAAAACTCCTTTCTCTATACTTGAGTTATTGTTGGAAATTGCTGGCGTTTTGTGACTTAAGATTTGATTTGGTTATTTTCCCACTTGGGTTTTTACCTCCTTTAAAACTTCGATGGTGACTATTCCGAATGTTTGTTTGTTAGCCCTGTACTGTGTCAAGTGTTGTTTCTATCATGTTCATGTCGAACCTCTGATAGTGTGTACAAGGGAGGATTCTGCGGAGAATTGTACTTGAATGCAGGTAATTAGTCAGAACCATGGTGGAAATAAGAAATGAGATGTAATTTTCCTTGATAATATGTAAACACAGATCCTTGAATCGAATGAAATTCTGAAAATACGTGTGAATGGATGTAAGTAGATCACATGATACACCTTAAAGGTAAGGAATTGATGTCTTTTATGCCTATATTGAACGATTGTGTTTGGCTTGGGAACAATTGCTTAATGTGAATGCATATGTTGGCAATAGAAAATTGTAATACTAATATGTTATGTTTCCGCCCTAGTCTGTGACTTCCAGGAGTAAGTCAAGTTTTAAGGGGGGAGGATGTAGTGCCCCTCCGTTCTCACCTTGGATGTACAGGTGAACTGATCAAGGCACATGAGGATGAAGGTAAAATAACAGGAATAATTATTGGTAAGGTATACAATTGATGTTGTACAATATAGATAGATGTTTCATCCATGTGAGGTTTCATATGATAGTTAATGTGTTTTATTGACAACCTCTATTGCGACACTGATAATGCAAGCTTTGACATTATTTTGCATTCCAATGATCAAGATGTCGATCTTACTACAATTATTATGGATCTCATGGACTGATTCTATTAGATTTATTTGTTATGAAGATGCTTCTGGGACTTATTCAATGTCATGCACCTATATGTTTAGTGTATGGTTCTGTTCAGATAATGAGCTAGATTCGAGTGGTTATGATCACGTGTTATCTAATCTAGATTGATATGATGTGGAGAGGATGATGTCACATCACTTGCTTGCGAGTGCCCTGTGATATTGTGATTCCTTTTTCACCTAGTGATAGCTTTTGTGCATTTATATATATGCTTAACTGTGTCATTTGCTGCAGGATGCAGGTATCTGGCATCAACTCCACCTGAAATAACAGGTCTGAGCGTGCCTTGAACCCAATGGATAAGTTGTTCTAGAGATAACTTAAGGTCCCACATCCCAAGTCATCATCCTCAATCAGGATGCATGACATGTCTAGTTAAATTGTCAGTTCTGTCAGTATGTCAGGTCTTGCAATTGAGGTATATTTGATGGAGCTTTTTTGGTTAAGTGTGTTTTGGCCTGGCTTGTCAACATGTTTGATTCGGCTTTTAACGGCTGTCCTACTCAATGGGTTATGTTGTATGCCTAGATTGCATTACATAGTCATGTTATTATTTGATCCACTATAATACTTAACAGGATTACATCAATTATCATTATTAATATTAAATAAGGTTAAAATGATAACTGATAATTACCTAGCTCAAGGTAATTATCCTAAGTTGTTTGAATGTGAATTACTGTTATTAAATTGAGTTATTTGGGGGTAATTATAGATTTAAATAAGTTTTAATATCTTAATATCTTATTATGATTTCGCAATATTTATTTTAGTTTAGGGAACAATATTTCTCATAGTTATGTTTGTAAAAGGGTCAGATTATTACTCAGGTTATACTAAATAAAATACATAAATTAATTTGTGTCACGGTTCAAAGGTTATACAAATAAGGTATAAATAATTATAACATATATGATAAATATATATCTATAGTATAATACTAAAATAAAACGTTATAGTGTTTAGTTGAAAATTAAACTATGAGCTGTAAGGAGATAAATTTAATTAATAGTTGTTATAGATGGCATTGGATCATGTGCCAAGCCTTCTACAAAGGTGGGAAAAATTGGGAAATAAGGGGAGATCTCTCTCTCTCGCTCTCGGGGGGAAAGGGGGAGGAATGGAGGAGAAGGAACAACAAGCAGGGGAGATTGGTTTAGGTTTCAGCCGGAGAGGTTTCGGCATCAAATCCAGGTTGCATCTTTTCTATTTTGGCCGCAGCAAAGGAAGCACATTTTCCCCATTGTTTGCAAGCAAATCAGCGATCTTATAAATTCAAACGTCAGTGTTCACTTCGCATCGATTGCTATTTCCGTGTGATTATTTCAGAGGGTTTGGGCAATCGCAGGAAGAGGAATAATATCAAACTAGGTATGTGTTCTGATTATTTATTGCAGTAGAATACAGATTTATATTTATTTGTTCCCGATTTTGCTCTTGTTTTGGTTTTGTGATAACTATTTTTAGAGCTCTTGACATTGCAACCGTGTGATTAAAATATGATTTGATCGCCCGTGTTCCCAAGATCTTGAAGATTTATTTACATCGAATTCGATAAGGGCAAGGGCGAGGGGTTTTCATTATGTATATATGTGTGCGCAACCTAGTTATTGGATTCATAGGTCAAGATGGAATTGTTATAATGGAAAATTTTGATTAAGAGTCGGAAGGTCTAGTTCAGAAAACAATTTATTTAAATATGTTATTGTAGGAATGAAAATTTATTTTAATTTTGTTTAGCTGAGTAAATCGCTTGGTTTGTTTAAACCTGGGTCAGTCAGGATCTGAGGAAGATCTTTTACGGAAAGGCAAAGGTTGTGATTTTATGTTATGTATACAAATAAGAGCTTAGCTCCCTTTATGCAGCTCAAGGCTTTTTAATTGATCCAGACCTAGTAGGATTTGGGAACAGTAACAAAATTGTTATGGCCTAGGTTAGGTTACGGCCAAGTTAAACGCCAAATTTGCATGCGAGACATTAACTTCATTTGTGAAGCATGGGATTAGATTTGTCTCCTATCAGATCTAGCAGGAACTGCTTAGTATCATATAAAGGTGAAATTGAAGGCTGAGATGTTTTGTTTGTAGCCGTCAATTTACATGGGGAAACCTTATTTGCCGATGAGGGAGAATACAAAGGGTTGCGATTTTAGTTTTTTTGTCAAGGCTGTGATTTTAGACTAAGATGATCCCTGCACACAGTTCTGAACCTCCTAGACCAAGTTCATAGTAAATCGTAGGAAAACTACCAAATTCCAGGGTTTAAAGATCAAGCCTTGGATCTATTTTCGCATTATCATGACTGGAGGTATTATTCTACCAAAATAGAGTACCTTATGAGTGGCAGGAACCCAAATTTCATAGTAAGAAATGGGCAAACTGTATAGCTACGGTTATATCATACCTTTTGATCCTACATGGTAAATAATATATATATTTTCCCGTCACCAGTTTTGGGGATAATAGTAGACAATTCTAGGGTTCCGAAATCAACGAAGGAAGGCGGTTAAATATGAAGTTCATCGTATGAAATTAAAATAGCATCTAATATGTATTCGAGTGTGTAATAGAAGATAATTCACACGATTTCAACTGCATTGGAATCATATGCTTTCCTAGTCCCATCTGGCTGAGCTTAAACAAACGATTTGTCAGCATCGTAGTTCAGTGTATAATCATTTTACATACCTGTTGTAAAAGTTGACAGGTGGCTCTCAACCGTAGGTTTGTTTTAAACATTTGTATTAGCTGCAATTATAGATCGTGACATTTTTAGTTGTAGTAGAAATGCCTATAAATGATGCACTAAAAGCTGTTCTAACAATTATCACACAGCTTATCTAAATGCTTGTAAATGATGAACTAAAAACTGTTCTAACAATTATCGCACAGCTTATCTTTTTATACTAAAGCATCTCCATGTAACCATCACAGGTGTAGTTGGCCTCTTAATAATTAAGTTAAGTGTGTTCCCATAATAGCCTCCATTGTTATGAATGTCAACCATGTACTCATATGAATCGATTAAAGCTGCAGTGCAATAGGGATGCTCATGTGAATGTCCAGCTCTTTTTGTCTATAAACCATCTTCCTTTACCCCTTGGTGGATGTCCATACGATGTTCCAAAGCTCCCATTTTGACGCATGTGGAATGGACGCAGGCCTGGGGCAGGGAATATGACTCACCTTGCCCATTTCAAAAGCTTTCAAAATCTTTTTCTTTCCTCAGCATAGTTTTCGGGTGCCTAGATATTTGTAAGTCTGCCATAAAAGATGCTTAGGGCAGGCCAAGCTGGTAATTGATCTTCATTAAAATTTAGGGTTGTGGTGCAGGAGCACCTACCTGACAGCTGGCCTTCATGAGGCAGTTAGTAGTTTTAGGTCTTGTTTATGTTTCCAAGAAGGTCTGATAAGACCAAATGCATGTAATAAGGTCATGCTGACCATGCTTTTACTATTTTTAGGAAGTTTGTTAGGACAGTTGTCATGATGTATGTTCGGTTGGATCTCCCAGCCGCCTGGAGAGTTCCCAGCCGCTTGCAGTCAGGTCAGTAGTACTCGCAGGAAAATCTATTTAAGCATGAGGATCGGTTGACTATAGATCATCGATCAGACTTTGCGAGAGGAGAGACTGAATATTGTAATAGCATCTTTTGAAATCGAATAAGAGATCCTGTTCTGTTCAACTTCTGTTTGGTCTCTATTGTTTAATCGATTTACTGCATCTGGGTGGTTTTCATGGATTCGCTGATCCATTCCACCGGTTGATTTGTCTGATCGGTGGAATGGTGATGTACAGTAGGGTAGATGTTAGTTTGTTTGTTTGCATGCAGGTGTGCAGGATCGCGGCTGAAAGGTGTTGAAGACCCTAGCATGGGCATGTGCTAGGTCGAGCTGATAAAGTGTGGAAGATCACCCTGGAAGTGGATCGAGTCATCCCAGGAGGTTCGGCGGATCAGAACAGCGAAAATCCGCTAAGGCTGAAAGTTTGTCAAAACCGCATCATCAGGATAATCTGGTGAATGTCCTGCAGTCGTTTTGAGCATCATCATCCGAGTAGGAGGAGATCGGCATGATGCAGTTGAGTGCATGAAGTGAATGTGCGTCGGGGTGATCATCATCAGGAGGTGCCGAGGAGGAGCGTATCGGCTTAAGGAAGAAGATCGGGTTGATCGCGGGCCGAAAAAGCTAAGTTTGGCCAACATCAGGATATTTCAGAGCAGCAGGATATTGAGGAGCTGCGGGTGACGTCATCGTCATCAGGACATACGTCATCAGGATATCAGGTGACGTAAGCATCGAGGGAAGGTGCGAGAAGTGAAGGTCGGTCATCATCAGGATAAATGGGAGGAACCGGATGTTCTTTATCCTGTTGATTATCATGATGTTGAATATCATGATGCTGAAGATAGCGAAGGCAGAAGTTGTCGCGGAAGTGAACAGTGGACGTCAGGAGGATGTTCGCGCTGGTTGAACATGATGATGCTGTCGATAATCGAACAAGGTGATGCTGTTGACATGCGAACGGGCGAGGCTTGTCATCAGGAGGATATCGGTCGACGCAGGAAATATGATGATGCTGACAGTGTTAAGCAAAATATGATGATGATGATGATGATGATGGGCTGCAGACGTCCATGCTGTATTGTAAGGTTATAGTGTGGATGCCTCTGCATCAGGTTGCATCTTCCCATAAATTAGAAGTAGATTTGCATATATTTCTATGTCTGTCATATATTGGCAATAGGTATATATATATATATATATATATATATATATCTTAATGCTTATGTTTGCCATATATTGGCGATAGATATTCCTGTATCCTTGAGCTAATGTATGCCATATAATGGCGATATTTATTTTCAAACCCTAAGTTTTGTCAGCCATAAATCGGCATTAGTTATTCACATAACTGAATGTTTGTGTCTACCATATTTATATTAATTTCTATTTGCCTTTGATAAGTATTATACCCTGAGATGCCAGAAACTATAACCTCTTTTATGATTAATTTATCTCAACATGTTAGTCTGAGTATATCGAGTTTTGCATGAGTAATTCTTTAACCTATATCTAGATTTAGAATAGTTTGATGTATATAAGTTTAATATTTTTCTTATGAATGTATTATAGTCATTGGTGAATTGACCTCAAGGCATAGCCATATGGTTACATTGTGGATCTGAAGTCTATTACGTAATGTGCATATTTAATTCATTTAGGAAGAATGAAAATTGCCTTAGGTTATACTGTGATACGTGAGGAAGAGAAGTAGGTTGCTGAAGGGACGTCATTGATGATCATTAGTATCTTCAAACACATTTCAATAGTCGATTTTTCTGCTAAATCATTCACATGTCTTACAGTTCAAATCTATGCACCAAAGTCAGTGTCACACTGTGGGAAATTAGTTCTGCATGCATGTAGGTATGCCAAAACCTTGTGTCCCATCAGTTTAGGGTTTGATATCATGATCTTTCCAATTAAAGAGCTATATAATGATTGTTTTTATTACATTGGTATAATTTATTAAGATAATTATAATGCATATGCTCAAGATAGATAAATTATGTTTGATGCATGTAATATTCAGTTGTTAATAAATTTAATTTAAATTGTTATTGAATTTATTATGATTTCTTGATAATGATTTGTTAAGATTGGGAATTGGATTGGTAGGTTGGAATTAGAGGTATAATCATTGTAAGAAGTATTTGATTTATAAGAATTTTGTATCTAATATTACCTATGCATTTGTTTAGCTTGAAGGTTATGTTTATATGTAATTGATGATTGATTTATTATATCAGATAGAATTAATATTTATTAACTAGATCGAAGATATATGAATTCTTGTGGAGATATTACTTGTATTTGGTTGTTAATACGATTAAATGTAAATCGATATGATTAAATAATTAGTGTGGATGAAATTTAATCTAGGTTGATTGGTTGGTAAAGATCTTTTCATAAGGCTTTTGTTAAGTTGAAGTTGGATTGAAAGCTTGGTGTTAGGTGAAACAACAATGTACTTGAAAATATTTTAGCCTTATAAGTAAAACCTATAAGTAACTGAATAACTAAGAGATTGAATTGCTTTTGTAATAAAAATTTATGTTGTCAATGAGTTGATTAGTTGAAATCTCTTATTGCAAGCAAAATTTTCATGAGAGTGGGTCTATGTGTAAATTGTCAAGTTTAGGTTCCAGAGGCATAAGGTAATAGGATTTGTTCGTATGTATTCTATTCATAGTTGTCTTGAAAAGAAGATGTTGTAAGAACATGATGTCTCTTGTCTGTGTATGTGGGTCTTGGTAAACAATAATGTAAGATGATGTACATATTGTGTCATGAATTTATTTCAATGGGTTTAAATTTCCTTCATGTATGTGTTGATATCAAGCTTGTGATTAGTATGGAAATGGGGAGATCTTGTAATTATAATGAGAAACTATTTTGGTTCATATCTGTGATTGGAAGAGCAAGATGACCTATACCTTGCTCTGAATTTGTGTTATGATTATTGTGATTGATGACTGGAAGTTTTTTGGACAATGATCTAAAGGTTGGTTATCGTGACTATGTTTTGTATGCAAGAAGGGAAATGCCTTGCATTGTTTATGTATACTTATCAGTATGAAAGTGATTGTCTTGCTTGATGGTTCAGGTTTCTAGATGCAGGTAGGGGAGTGGCTTTCAATGTGGGGCCGGTGCCCAAAGTGGCTGTCAGGATAACCCATTGAAAGTTGTTAATTAAGTGAAAACCTAAAAATAAACTAGGGGGAAAAAGGGTAAAATACACATTAACAAGATAATTGGATTTCCTCTCCCGTGCCTGTAGTGCTCGTTTAGACTAAGGATGGGTAGAGAAGGCCTGGTTGGCAAGATCAACTTCCTTGTCCTCACGAAAGGAAGGTTGATACCGCATGAGTCACCCTATGGGGCCGGCGCCTAGTGAGAGGCTGTCAGGATAACCATAGATGGGGGCCGGTGCCTAGTGAGAGGCTGTCAGGATAACCCATGTTAGGACCGTGCGATGACACTCTCCCTACTGCAGCCTAGCATTCCCTAGTCATATTCTCCCCATTTGTCGTGTGTTGCCTCTGGAAGTGATATTGAGTTGTTTGTGATGTGGTCATGTGTTGTGATGGTGTTAGGCTTAGTCCTGTTAGGCACTTGTCTACCTAACTGTATGATGTTGTGGGACCTTATGTTATCTCCTAGAACGAGGGGTGGACCTCAGGGTTCCACATGGTCGGGTGGATGTGCTTTATCTCCATTGGTTTTTTTTCCTTGCCATTATTCATGTGCAAGAAGGTTGTAACTCCTGTAGCAGATTCAGATCATGTACCAGTTTATGAAGACAGTTATTTATGCTCATGTACTATCCTGTGTATCAGGTTATTAATAATGTTTGTAATCCAATGTAAATGAAAGTTGGTGATGTAAACAATATTATGTTGTATCCTCATATGTATGAAAAACTGAAATTGTATTTATTATGGATGATTATTTATTTGATGTCATGGAAATGTTTAAGGTTATTCAATTATTGTAATAAATTTAGAATGAATTATTGTTGTCAAGTTAATGTGTGATGTGTGAGAGAACATGATAGTAGTTTTGTCAGTAATGCAGCCATGGAACCCTGGGAGAATGTTACTTAGTATAGATAAGTTAAATGTTACCTTGTTATTCCTTGTATTTAAAAAAAAAAAAATTGTCCAATTTGTTTAGTGTAATTGTGTTGTTCTCTAGTGTTTCATGGTGGGGCGTTACAAGGTCAACCCCGAACTACACTACCTCTGCGTCGTCATGTAGGCAAGGCCCATTTTCAATGCTCCCCCGAGGCTCCACCTTCCCATCCATCCCATATCTTGTCATCTATCCTCTAGTCCATCCATGGTCCAAGTCCCCGAACTACGCTACCTTTGTGTCGTCATGTAGGTAAGGCCATTTTCAATACGCCCCCGAGGCACTAGGTCAGTTCCTTAAGGTTCGTTTTGCAAAGCATGCATACAAGCACAAGAAAAACTTGCTTTCAAACAAAAATCTTAATGCAAGACATCAACCTATCCAATGCAAAGCAAGCAGGTACCTAAAACATTCAAACTGATTCCATTTTAATTATGGCAAGAATGACACATCTAAATGCAAGAATGTTTTGTGTTTGATCAAGTTAACTTACAGAGTCTTGATTTTTGTTATTATGTCTACCTATGATACTCAAGGATGCCAAAAGCTAGAGATGTTATGATGGGGGCATAATCATTTTCTTTCTTTGTTGTTTGTGGATTAATCTTTAGTAATGTAAAACCTTGTCTAACGACATGATCGGCAAAAGATCATCAAGGACTTCAAAGGTCTAACATGAACGGGGGCAATCCTTGTCTATTACTACGCAAGAAATGCTCAGGTCATCTAGATTCAATTTTGACTAGATGCTTGTATTAGATTGCTATATCAAAATCCATGTAAGTGATACTCAGTCATCTCGGTTCAATTATACCTAGATGCTTGTATCTTCTTACAACATTTTAAAATGCCCAATGATGAAATAAGCACTTCACAATACATGCAAAATCAAGATGGCAAAACCATTTCACATCCACATCGTATCCATTTGCATCCATATCCCATGCAATAAAAGATCCAAAATGCAGAGTATCAATGCAAATAAAAGCTTGTCAATCCTTCTATTGGGTCATTCTTCCATCAGTCAGTCTTCTATCTATCATTGTGTCATTTTTGTGTCGATTGAGTACATTTGGACAGAACAAAAACATAGCATAAATTGCATATCATATCACATGAGATAGTCATTAACGTGACTCAATCATTTGCATACATGATAGGTGCATTAGATCATCCACATACATTTGCATCATAACATAGTATCGATAGAAAAAATAAAAAACATAGATTAGTATCATCTCATGAACTACATAATCATATAGATACCATTTGCATTTACATATTATGTGCATATCAAAAATCATCTTAAGCTTGCATTAGATCATAATCATATCAGAGTCATAGAATCAAAAAATAATGTGATAATGTGCATCCATCACGTAGCATCATATAGACATAATAAACATGTGCATCACATATAAAACATCATAAGGATAGAGTGCATCCAGGACATATAGCATAAATGACTGCATATAGAGAACATCAATAGCTACATCATCATCATATAAAATAAAACATGTCCAAATGTATAATATCAACCATCTCTGAGTCAATGTCATATACAATGTATACATCACATAAATAATGATACATGTCTCGATACAAAAATGATACAGGTATATACGTATCCGGCTATCTAAGCCATCAAAGAGTGTATGCATTAACCAAAAATCTATACAAATGCAACTATGGGCTAGCCCTACTACCATGAACCACTGCTCCCTACACTGTCCTCCCCTTTGCCAGCCCTAGACTACTATGGGTCCCTCACCGAAGCTGCAAACCGTGACCCCCTGCTCTCTGAGAGGTGCCTGCCACTGACTAGTTCCTAAAGCTAGGCACCCTCTGATCTGCTAGTACTACACCATAGTTAAGACCCCTGTAATACTGAGTTTGGGCTTCCACCCTCGATAGCTCCACCTGTACCTGTGCAAGCTGCACCTGTGTAACCAAGAATGTTGTGGCCCCACCTGTGCCCAACGCTGCCACAGCCATGTCTCTCTCCTGTCTTAGGGCCTGCACCCTCACCTTTGCTACATCGCGCTATGTGGCAACCCCAGCTAAAACTCATGCATATGAATCCCTCCAAGACTTTGCTACTCAGAGATGTGCCCTAAGCTATCGGATCTAACCTTGCAATGTCGCAATAGCCTACTACTACCAGCCAGGTAGAGGAGCCTAAGGAGCCTGCTGTTGGGCTACCTTCTGGGGCATCTATTGTGGTGGTGGCATCTAGTCCTGCTAACCAACCTGTGGTTGCACTACCTGTTGTTGCTGGGAGGGACCATTCCCATCTCTCCTCCTCTATCTTTGTCTCCCTCTCCCACCATCTCCTCCCTCATCTCCACCTCCACCACCTCCTCCTCCTCCTCCCTCACCACCACCTCCTCCCATCCTATCGTTATAACTTGTACCAGGGGCAAACTGGGGCATGTATCATTCTCAGAAATTCTTATTCTTTGAGGCAAACACTGTAAATTGCATTGCATCAAAGAGAGGCAAAATGTATACACCTAAAAATGACATGAATCAATCTAAATAAATATTTTTAATATTTACTTCATTCTAATTCCTTTATCAATAAATAAATTTATTTATTTATTCGATTCATGTTCTGCTAAGTTAATTAAATATCAAAATATTTAATTACCTCTTCTAAAGTCAAAATTAAATAAAATCCTTTATTTAATTTAATTCTTCCAAACAATTAAATAATTCTTAATTATTCCTCTTTTAAATTTAAATAAATCAATCAAATTTATTTAAATCCTCTCAATCTCTCAAAAATAAGATATAATCAAATATTTTATTTATTCTTCCACATCATGCACAACAATTAAATAAATTTATTTAATTAATTTGCTTTCGAGAATCTAAAAATAATTCTTCCTTTTCATGCACACAAAATTAAATAATTTATTATTTAATTTCTCTCAAAACATGCAAAAGCAAACAATGAGTCAACTAATTGATTCCAAAACTCCTGAAATAGAAAAAAGCTTTCTATTTTATGACAGCATATCTTATCTTCAATAAATAGAAAAATAGATGACTCAAAATAGCTTTTGTATGACACTTGTTTTCTTTCTCTTTGCGCACATTGTCTCATTCTTTCTCAACTGTCGATCTTCTTATTCTTTCTCAACCATTGATCTCCTCAATCACAAGTCTATAAATCATCCAAGCTTTTAGTATCATTACTCTGTAGGAATTCCATTTGCTTGCAATCAACTTGTTACCATATCTGTAACATCCATATCTGATTTGACAAGAAACTAGGTTTTCACAACGGTAAATTTTTTTTACGAGGTAATCAAATACAAAATAAACTTATCTATAATCCAATACAACATTTTTCATTCTATCATAAACATGATCTCATTTTCATAAAACTGAAAGAAATGATATACATTAAACACTTTGTTTTCTAACAAATAAAATTTTCTTGAAACAACAAATATTGGAAACATACCATTAACATGCATCTCGATTGTCGACCCATCACATTCAAGACTCGGCATTCCTCAATATTTGGAAGAGAAAGTATCTTCAAGGAGCTTAACCTCCAACCACAGACCGTCGGTCTCCCGCACTCCTTCCTAACCGGAAGTGGCCCTACCCTACTCAAGAGGATAGACTTAGGATAACCATCGGTGTTTGCCATCTGAGCTCTGGTGTTGTAACCTACGTGTCTTGTTATCGTGCAGATCCCTAGATACCCTCTAGTCATGCATGACACTCCACAAGAAACACCATCCAGTTACGGTGAACGTTTGATGCACTTGAGGATAGTACACCACCTTGGCCAAAGGATTTGATTTTAATTAGCGTTCTAAGAACGCATGAACTTGGTTCACCCACCCTACTCGACTTGAACTGATCGAAATCCTACAGTTTCCTATTTGTATAATTTGAAATAATTGACGACCTTGATGACCTCAAGGGTTTAGAATTTCCTCCTGTAATAGTGCATGGCGCAATATTTACTCTAATCCCGAGTTCAGAGTTTCATAAACTCATATTCATATAAAAACATTGTTTAATAACGCCCACTCCTAAGTGGTTTCACACTTGTTTACTCAGTTTCCATGTTTGCACAACACACTCGAGTATCTAAAACAAATTCCCGTTATCCCCGAATTCAAGGGTTCTAGACTCTTAAGGTCTACAAAACATTACTATAGTTGTCGCATGCAACGTAATCTGAATTCAATATGCGAGTATCCCACTCTACTTGCTTGATACAAAACCATGGCAGTTTTCAACCAACACGAAAACATTAACTCCCTATTCCCTTTTCCAAGTCAATTAATTTCGCATGAGTCATTGAGGTAAGAATCGTAAAATAAAACAGTAAAAGATTTGGAATCTTTCTTACAACTTTAGAGATGACCAGACACATGGTCGACCTCTAACTAAAGATATAAGACGGATAAGACATCAGCTGTTTACAACTGCATTTTCTGACTATCAAACACACTAAATTTTACGTCAAAACATGCTTAAAAACTGTGGTTTTGACTCCTACACAGCATGCACGTGGAGCAATGTGTTTACTCGCTGTGGAGCTATCGTTCAAAGGCTCCAAGGGCAATTTTATGTTCATAATTCAGTCTTAAAGGAAACTCTTCTATCTTATGTCATTGCCAATCGTTCAAAGAAGGTAAATTACATCTTGCATCATGATGAGTTCGTTCCTAAATGTATATACGTTAGAGAACTGTGTTCTTTTATTATACAGTGTCATTCATGACAGGAAATGCTACAGTTTCTGAGTTCACGAAATCTAGAAGACAGCAATACTTCTATTTCTGAGTTTTTAAATCTCAAAACACAGTAATGAGACAGCAATACTTCTATTTCTGAGTTTTTAAATCTCAAAACATAGTAATGAGACACAATACGTCTATTTTTGAGTTTTTAAATCTCAAAACACAGTAATGAGACAGTAATACTTCTATTTCTGAGTTTTTAAATCTCAAAACATAGTAATGAGACACAATACGTCTATTTCTGAGTTTTTAAATCTCAAAACACAGTAATGAGACACATTTACAGATCCACGCTACGAAAAGAAAGGTATGGGAAATAAACCTGTCGAAAGGGCTGAAGTTTGTTGTGGCAAGATCCACGTACTCCTCAAGCAAAACGTGCCTCCTCCTGGTCTCCTAAACACACTCTTCTGTCCCTATCTCTCTATTTCCTAACCTCTCCAAACTCCACCTCCTTCCACGATGAAGGATTCAAATGCCTTTCTCTATATTCTCTGTCATATCACTCTTTCTCAAGCCACGACAGTCCCTACAAACTCACTCCCAACTCCTCAGAAGTCGATCCCCCTCAGAAAACTGATCCCTCTCCTTTCACGTAGCGACCGACCTCTCTCTCTACCGTCGATAATATCTCTCACCCACGTTTCTCCCTCCCCCTACAAACCACAACAGCCACTAACTAAAACTCCTCTCACCTGCCCGATCCCCACAATCCATCATAACTCCCTCTTTTTACTCTCGCTTCGCCACCTTTCCAACCGTCCCCTCTTCCACGATGCTGCAGTAAGTAAAGGTCGCCTTTCTTTCTGTCGTTTCTAACTTCCCTTCAAAATAGCGACAGCCAACCACAACCACTCTCTCCTTTGCCGGTTATCTCTCTTTTCAAACCAAAACAAACCTTCCTACAACTCCTATCTTCACTCCCTTATCTCTGACCACTACCAAGAAGATTCCCCTTTGACGATATAGTATAACTGACATCTAAACCTCGCTTACCAATTCTAACTCCACCTTACAACGGTTCCTGATCTCCCTCTCTCAGATGAGGGAGCATCAGCATTAATTACCAGTTAAACTTATTATCCACAGCATAATTCACCACAACACAGCAAAGGAAAAGGACTAACATCTAACTGAGGTTTCAAAATCTAACCAACACATGCCTATCCACAAGGGTCGGTATTAACTGCAACTATCCGACTCCACACTTGCAGCGGTCCCAACCAAAAGGAGGTTCTAAATGACGTCACATAGCAACTTCGTCATTCTATCGCAAGAAGACCTCTAACCTTCAAGAGAAACTAAAAGATGAATGGAGGAATTAAACGCAACAAGGTAGCGGATAATAAATGCCTACGGCATCTCTATGGCAGAATAAGAAAAGGAGATAAAGACCACTCTAGATAAGAGACTCAAGGTCAGACCAAAATAACTCACGGTCAATGCTAAAAGAAAGGACTCATGCTAAATGATGACCATAACAAATTATTTCACGCTATGGTTTTAAATCGACATTCGTCGATCTATAAGAAAGGAATAAATTCACAACACAAGTTCGACGCGTTTTTACGACAATCACGACGGATTGATCGTAACGCAAACGAGTTTCCTACAATGTTGGATGCACAAAGCCGACTTCTCGCACCTTTCAACTACGAGACATGATTTACAATTTCACTGCAAGAAGGTTCATTTAATTACTTATAAATGAAATAATAAACGTCTATATAAGTTGACTTGCTATGGTGGACTTACGATGACATCGACGACTCCAAGATTCTATATGACGACTTTCGACTAGGATGTTATACTTTATCCTCTGACGTCGACATCTAGTTAACTAACCCAACCGACAACCAAGACTAAAATGATGGTTCCAAGGTTTATCTACCTGTTTGGCGTTCTCATTAACAAACACCTTTGGTTAATTTCCAGAGTCTATACTCTCTCTCAAAGATACTTTCTCTTCCCGTCGAACATGGTCCACCTGTTCCTGCAACGACAGACTCACATACAATTTTGTGGTCAAAGCACCTATGTTCCAAATCAAAGCATAATATATCCAAACATCATTGCATTTATTATAAAGACATTTAGTCTACAATATCACCTTGATCGTAATCATTAGATTCCACAATTTCATATAACAACTTTGTAAGATAAATCGTCAGTTTCCATGTCGTTCACAACATATTAAATTACTGAAATTTGCAAGAAAGTAAATAGCATAATTGTTTTCAAAAAGAGGGATGTAACATATCCTTCCCCTTTAAAAATCATCGTCCCCGATGATTAAGTTTATCAAGCAAAATTTAAACTTAAAACAAACTTTTTATAAAGCAACATTAATGTCTTTGAAAAGTTTAGGAAATCTTTGGTAAATATCTTTATGATCTTCCCAAGTGGCGCTATCCTTGCCATATTGGTCCCACTGTATTTTGCATTGCAAAACTTCTCGATTACGTAAATGAAGTTTACGCATTTCGAGCACCTTGAGTGGCTCGATCACAACCACCCCGGGTTCTTGCATCTGTAAGGAATTCTAATTAAGGATGTGGTTATTACCTACAAAATATTTCTTTAAATAAGAAACATGAAAAACATTATGTATCTTAGACAAGGCTGGAGGTAGAGCAACTTTGTAGGCAACCAGATTGATAATCTCAAGAACTTCGAAAGGTCTGACATAACGAGGAGCCAATTTCGAAGATTTACCAAATTTTATAGAACTCTTTTGGGGTTTCACTCGCAAAAGCACTTTCTCACCAACAGAGAAGTGTCTAGGCACTTATTTGTGATCTACATAACTCTTTTGCCTGTCATTGGCTTCTGCCAACCTCTCCCTAATCACTTTAACTTTTTCTTCCATATTAGCAAGCATTTCAGGTCCAATGCTTATCCTATCTTCCAGCTTATCCCAGCTTATAGGAGTTCTGCATTTCCTTCCATATAATGCTTCAAATGGCGCCATCTTAATGGCAGAATGATAGGAGTTGTTATAGGCAAATTCGACAAGAGGTAGATATTCCTCCCATCTGTATTGCTGATCCATGCAATACATTCTCAAAAGGTCTTCTAATACCTGATTCACTCTTTCTGTCTGTCCATCAGTTTCGGGATGATAAGCAGTACTTACATTCAGTTTAGTCCCTAATGAAGAAAATAAGGTTTGCCAAAACCGTGAAGTTATCCGAGCATCTCTATCAGATATTATCTTTTCAGGTACCCCATGCAATCTGAAAATTTCTTGCACAAATTCTCGAGCCAAAAGATGTGCTCCATCTGTCAAATTTCCAGGTATGAAATGTGCGACCTTGGTTAGTTTATCCACAACAACCAATGTTGCATCATGCCTATTCTTAGACATTGGTAACCCCTGGACAAAATCCATACTAATAACTTGCCATTTCCATTCCGGAATATCATGTGGGTACAACAACCCAGCAGGATGTTGGTGTTCTGCCTTAACTCTCTGACACTCCAAACAACTAGCTACAAACTTTGCAGCATCACTTTTCATTCCCTTCTAGAAATATAGCGGCTTTACATCCGCTAACAGTTTAGTTACACCAAGGTGTCCAGAGTAAGGAGCACAATGCACTTCCTTCCACACAAGGTTTCTAAGTTCTACTGAATCAAGAACATAAATTCTTCCCTTGAATCTCAGCAATCCATTGGATTCAAAACTGAATTCGTCATAGCTTGGGTCCTTAGGGTTTAGGTGCAGAGCCTGTTTCACTTGTTCATAATACTCATCCCCAGATAAGTTTTGCAATACTAAGTCTTTAAAGTTAGCATGTATGGAGATTATAGAGGCTATGTGCCTTCTTCTACTTAAGGCATCAGCTACTCAGTTTTCCTTGCCTTTGATATAAGAAATTTTAAAATCATAATCTGATATTAATTCCAACCATCTCCTTTGCCTTGCATTGAGATTAGGTTGTGTGAATATGTAGTGAAGGCTTTGGTGATCAGATTTTAAAATAAAAGTCCTTCCCAACAAATAATGTCGCCACATCTGAAGGGCGTGAACCACCGCCGCCATCTCTAGGTCATGAGGAGTGTAGTTCTGCTCATAGTTTTTTAGCTTCCTTGACTCATAGGCTACTACCCTGCCATCTTGCATAATCACACCTCCCAATCCTTCCCCTGAGGCATCAGTGATAACCTCAAACTCTCCCTCAGGATTAGGTACTTTTAGAATTGGAGCGGTTGTTAATTTTTCTTTTAACAAGTCAAAAGCCTTTTGACATTCATCTGTCCAAACAAACCTTTTTCCTTTTCTCTGCAAAGAAGTAATTGGGCTAGCAATGCTTGAGAAATTCAACACAAATTTCCTGTAATAACCCGCCAATCCCATGAAACTTCATACCTCTGACACATTGGTAGGTTCAGGCCATTCCATAATAGCTTTAATTTTGGCTGGATCAACTGATATCCCATCGGCTGATATTATGTGCCCCAAATACTGTACTTCTTTCTGAAAGAAGGTGCACTTTGAGAGTTTCGCATACAATTTGTGTTCCCTTAATCATTGCAAGACTATTTGAAGATGTCGTGCATGCTCCTCTTCATTTTTGGAATAGATCAGAATGTCATTAATGAAAACTAACACAAACTTATCAAGACAATCTCTGAAAACACTATTCATGAGATTCATGAAAGCAGCAGGTGCGTTGGTCAATCCAAACGGCAGCACCGTAAACTCATAATGACCATACCTCATTCTAAAAGCTGTCTTGGGAATGTCTTCATCTTTCAACCTTAACTGATGGTATCCAGATCTCAAATCTATCTTGGAAAAGACCGATGCGCCACGCTTTTGGTCAAATAGATCGTCAATTCGTGGCAAGGGATACTTGTTCTTTATAGTTGCCTTGTTAAGCATCCTATAGTCTATACACAGCCTGAGAGTTCCATCTTTCTTTTTGACAAAGATAAACGGTGCTCCCCATGGTGAGACACTTGGCCTAATCAAATTCTTAGACAAAAGCTCCTACAACTGAGCTTTTAATTCCATAAGTTCAGTGGTAGTCATACGATACGGAGCTTTAGAGATTGGCTCTAATCCTGGTTTAATGTCTATGCCAAAGTCAAATGTTCTCTTCGGAGGCAAGCCTAGTAACTCCTCAGGAAATTCATCCCTAAAGTTGCATAGATATGGATATCTTTCCTCAAATGATTGTTTCTCCAAGGTTTCCTCTACTAGGTCCATCTTGACCGCAAAAAGTTGACATCCCTTTCTTCTAGCCCGTTTTAGTTGTTTTGAAGAAATGGATCTAACCCTTATTTCCCTTTGAATTCCTTGGAGATTCACTGTTTTTCCCGTCTCATCTAGACATTCAATGGTTTTATGAAAGCAATCTACTTTGGCTCGATGTTTCCACAACCAATTCATTCCTAGGATGACATCGTAGGACCCTAAAGGCGCTATGTACAAATTTGCCTCAGTGGTGAAGTTAGAAACATCAATCTTAGCTTCGAACAAACATTGCTCTACCTGAGCCTTTGAGTTATTTGCATACTCTACTATCCAAGGTTTTGACATAAAACCAACTTTTCTAGAAAATTTACTTAGGACTCTAGGTGACACAAAATTTTCTGTTGCACCAGTATCAAATAGAATAGAAACAGGAACTCCAAATAAGGTACCTGTCATCTCAATAGGAGTGATCTGATACTCCGCTTGCCGATTGTCAAGAACGGCATGAATCCTTTGTTGAAAGGCTTCCTATTGTGAAGGAAGCTCCGTGTTCCTAGGCCTCCCATTCAGCTTCTTGTTGGGGCAACGGTTGGCATAATGATCTCCTCCACAAGAAAAGCATCCTCCTATAGGTCCTCGCTTCTCAGATGGCCTACTTGCAGAATCACCATTCTTCTTAAAATTTACATTTCTCTTAAAATCTTTGCCTCTTCGCTCATTACCAAATCCCCCTTGATTCTTTCGATTTCCCTTATCGAACCTCCTGTTTCCATATCCCTTATCATTTTTCCTTTTATAAGACTGATCGTTGTAGTTCTTATCAAACTTCTTGCATTTCTTATCACGGTAAGCAGAGATAGATTTGATCTTCTGCTCCTATTTAATTGCCTTTTCATAAACTTGATCCATTGTGCTTGGACCATGTACCTCCACCTCACCGCCGATCTGAGGATTGAGTCCCATGATGAATTTTCTAATTCAGAACCTTTCATCCTTTTGGTATTGAGGGACATACTTCAGTAGTCTAGTGAATTTTTCTACGTACTCGACCACAAATAGTTCACCTTACCTGAGGTTTTGGAAATCTGTCAACTTCTGATCAAAATACAACTGAGGTAACCACCATTTTTGGAATAGTTCAACGAACTCATCCCATGTCACCTTCAAGGGACTTAATTCTAGCTCCATTTTCTTATTCATCCACCAAGTGGACGCTTCTCCAGATAGCTGATAGGCTCCCCACACGGCTTTAGTAACCTCAGAGTAATTTCTGATCTCAAAATATTTGTCCATCTCCGTCAACCATGCTTCTGCTGCATCTCCAATTTTCGTTCCATCGATCTTTGGAGGGTTAACCTTCTTCATATCCTTAGATAACTCTAATGCAAGTTTATCCTTGGTTTTTCTTTGGGCTTCACTGTCGTCAGGGTGTTCACTTGACGTGCCATTTTCCCAATGCTTACTCTTGCTTGTGTAATGCGAGTTCTCATTTCCACCCTCTGTGTTGCCAGTTTCATCCATTTTCTTCTCTAGTTTGTTCAACCTTTCCTTGGTTTCAGTGAGCATGTTTAGAATCCTATCCAACTTGTCAGTGGAGTTTTCCCGAGAGTTATGACCTTCCCGATCCTCCCCCTCGTTAAACCCTAATTGGTCCATGCTAGTTTAATATCACACCTGTTTAAACATATACTAATCAGTTTTACGCTTATTATATTAAACATCATCAAAAGAACACAACATTTGATCATAATCATAATTGTTCTCAAACCGAAATTTTGTCTTTATTCATTTTGCAAAATTGTTTCAACATCATTGGAGATAGACATATCTCATGTTTTTACTCAGTGTTATCTAGTGGAGTGTAACCTTCGAATTCATTGTCCGACACATAATCACGAGGTGTATACCCCTCAGACTCACTATCAGAAGATAGCTCAATAATCTCAGCTCTAGGTACTACACGAGGATCCCTAGTGATCATGGGTATACTACTAGGTACACTTTCAGGTACATTAATAGGTACACTATCAGTTACAATCCAGGAGCAGCGGTTGATCATGGTTCGAGCCGTTGTCGCTGCTCCCTCTAGGAGTTCTCTCCTCACTCGCTTAAGTCGTGACATTGCATTGGCTAAGGTTTCCACATCATCAAGCCAAATGTCATTTTCGTCATTAGTTTCTCTATGGTCTTGATCATTGCAAGCTGTTTCTGCTTAGCTTGCAGATAACGCTTCTTACCCGCGAAGGATTTTCTTGCGGTTTTCTTGGTGTATACCATCCTAGCACAATAAACAAAATTATTAGCTACCTGCATAATGATGATTTCCTAATCAGGTTAGTGGACTCATTAGCCCTAGTGCTGAACCTGGTTAGCTCTGATACCATATGTAACATCCATATCCAATTTGACAAGAAACTAGGTTTTCACAACGGTAATTTTTTTTTTACGAGGTAATCAAATACAAAATAAACTTATCTATAATCCAATACAACATTTTTCATTCTATCATAAACATGATCTCATTTTCATAAAACTGAAAGAAATGATATACATTAAACACTTTGTTTTCTAACAAATGAAATTTTCTTGAAACAACAAATATTGGAAACATACCATTAACATGCATCTCGATTGTCGACCCATCACATTCAAGACTCGGCATTCCTTAATATTTGGCAGAGAAAGTATCTTCAAGGAGCTTAACCTCCAACCATAGACCGTTGGTCTCCCGCACTCCTTCCTAACCGGAAGTGGCCCTACCCTACTCAAGAGGATAGACTTAGGATAACCATCGGTGTTTGCCATCTGAGCTCTGGTGTTGTAACCTACGTGTCTTGTTATCGTGCAGATCCCTAGATACCCTCTAGTCATGCACGACACTCCACAAGAAATGCCATCCAATTACGGTGAACGTTCGATGCACTTGAGGATAGTACACCACCTTGGCCAAAGGATTTGTTTTTAATTAGCATTCTAAGAACGCATGAACTTGGTTCACCCACCCTACTCGACTTGAACTGATCGAAATCCTACAGTTTCCTATTTGTATAATTTGAAATAATTGACGACCTTGATGACCTCAAGGGTTTAGAATTTCCTCCTGTAATAGTGCATGGCGCAATATTTACTCTAATCCTGAGTTCAGAGTTTCATAAACTCATATTCATATAAAAACATTGTTTAATAACGCCCACTCCTAAGTGGTTTCACACTTGTTTACTCAGTTTCCATGTTTGCACAACACACTCGAGTATCTAAAACAAATTCCCGTTATCCCCGAATTCAAGGGTTCTAGACTCTTAAGGTCTACAAAATATTACTAGATTTGTCGCATGCAACGTAATCTGAATTCAATATGCGGGTTTCCCACTCTACTTGCTTGATACAAAACCATGGCGGTTTTCGACCAACACGAAAACATTAACTCCCTATTCCCTTTTCCAAGTCAATTAATTTCGCATGAGTCATTGAGGTAAGAATCGTAAAATAAAACAATAAAAGATTTGGAATCTTTCTTACGACTTTAGAGATGACCAGACACATGGTCGACCTCTAACTAAAGATATAAGACGGATAAGACATCAGCTGTTTACAACTGCATTTTCTGACTATCAAACACACTAAATTTTACGTCAAAACATGCTTAAAAACTGTGGTTTTGACTCCTACACAGCATGCACGTGGAGCAATGTGTTTACTCGCTGTGGAGCTATCGTTCAAAGGCTCCAAGGGCAGTTTTATGTTCATAATTCAATCTTAAAGGAAACTCTTCTATCTTACATCATTGCCAATCGTTTAAAGAAGGTAAATTACATCTTGCATCATGATGAGTTCGTTCCTAAATGTATATACGTTAGAGAACTGCGTTCTTTTATTATACAGTGTCATTCATGACAGGAAATGCTACAGTTTCTGAGTTCACAAAATCTAGAAGACAGCAATACTTCTATTTCTGAGTTTTTAAATCTCAAAACACAGTAATGAGACAGCAATACTTCTATTTCTGAGTTTTTAAATCTCAAAACATAGTAATGAGACACAATACGTCTATTTCTGAGTTTTTAAATCTCAAAACACAGTAATGAGATAGCAATACTTCTATTTCTGAGTTTTTAAATCTCAAAACATAGTAATGAGACACAATACGTCTATTTTTGATTTTTTAAATCTCAAAACACAGTAATGAGACACATTTACAGATCTACGCTACGAAAAGAAAGGTATGGGAAATAAACCTGTCGAAAGGGCTGAAGTTTGTTGTGGCAAGATCCACGTACTCCTCAAGCAAAACGTGCCTCCTCCCGGTCTCCTAAACACACTCTTCTGTCCCTATCTCTCTATTTCCTAACCTCTCCAAACTCCACCTCCTTCCACGATGAAGGATTCAAATGCCTTTCTCTATATTCTCTGTCGTATCACTCTTTCTCAAGCCACGACAGTCCCTACAAACTCACTCCCAACTCCTCAGAAGTCGATCCCCCTCAGAAAATCGATCCCTCTCCTTTCACGTAGCGACCGACCTCTCTCTCTACCGTCGATAATATCTCTCACCCATGTTTCTCCCTCCCCCTACAAACCACAACAGCCACTAACTAAAACTCCTCTCACCTGCCTGATCCCCACAATCCATCATAACTCCCTCTTTTTACTCTCGCTTCGCCACCTTTCCAACCGTCCCCTCTTCCACGATGCTACAGTAAGTAAAGGTCGCCTTTCTTTCTGTTGTTTCTAACTTCCCTTCAAAACAGCGATAGCCAACCACAACCACTCTCTCCTCTGCCGGTTATCTCTCTTTTCAAACCAAAACAAACCTTCCTACAACTCCTATCTTCACTCCCTTATCTCCGACCACTACCAAGAAGATTCCCCTCTGACGATATAGTATAACTAACATCTAAACCTCGCTTACCAATTCTAACTCCACCTTACAACGGTTCTTGATCTCCCTCTCTCAGATGAGGGAGCATCAGCATTAATTGCCAGTTAAACTTATTATCCACGGCATAATTCACCACAACACAGCGAAGGAAAAGGACTAACTTCTAACTGAGGTTTCAAAATCTAACCAACACATGCCTATCCACAAGGGTCGGTATTAACTGCAACTATCCGACTCCACACTTGCAGTGGTCCCAACCAAAAGGAGGTTCTAAATGACAACGTCACATAGCAACTTCGTCATTCTATCGCAAGAAGACCTCTAACCTTCAAGAGCAACTAAAAGATGAATGGAGGAATTAAACGCAACAAGGTAGCGGATAATAAATGCCTACGGCATCTCTATGGTAGAATAAGAAAAGGAGATAAAGACCACTCTAGATAAGAGACTCAAGGTCAGACCAAAATAACTCGTGGTCAAAGCTA